>CM024601.1:28055365-28655365 GCA_014182555.1 Eucalyptus erythrocorys | reverse complement strand
ATCGACCGATGTAATCCTCATCATCTTTTCGGCCTATGGTCTGCTTCGAAGTACCTGCCATGGCTTCTAGCGTTTCTTTTCTTTCTCTAGCGTGGACTTGTGTTGAGGTTGCTTCCTCCAGCGATGGCTTAGGCTAGCGGCAGGGCGCAGGAAGAAGTTCGAGGTTCCCCACTATGCTTGACTCGTAAATTCCTTTGTCCTTTCAAATCCCCCAAAAAAGGGAAATATATCTTAAGCATATGGTACAAATATAACATGGTTCAATCAGCCAATCAGACTCTGCGCAAGTTGTATCTATTGTCTATTGTACATAATATATTTTGAGAATGGGGATATTCCCATATCTTTTGTGACTTAAACCATTGCGTTTTCACTAGATCCACACTAAATGATTTTCCTGTTTTTCCTTCAGTTAAGTTATTTTCCTATACTGGGTTTTCTTTGAATTTGAACATAGTTCTATTTGCAACATAAAATTTATTCTCGACTTTCTCATTATTCTTACCATAACTCATACATCATTCGTCACTCCTACCACAGAGGCTCACTTTTTGTAGTGAATTTTTATTTGATTAGTCTAAAAAAATATTGAGTCTCTTTATTCATTACATCAAAGAATTAACGGTTCCTTTACACCATCATTGAGACACTTCTACATGTAGCATGAAAATATGTAGTGAAACCCCGCCCTGAGTGACGCTAGCGGAGGACCCACCACCCCGACGCCACACTTAAGAATCCCTAGTGACCGTGAAGGGATTTGAACTCCTCCCTTTGCGTTAGGGAGAGAGCTCAAACCATCACGGCCACCGCAGGCGGTAGTCAAAAAAAAAAAAAAATATATATATATATATATATATATATGTAGTTATAACTTATAAGAGTATCTAAAATACACTAACAACAATAACATAAAACGGTGATGGATATTGAGGCACTTTAATTGCATTTTTTTACTTTTTGTCAACACTTCGTGAATAATGAAATCCAACTATCATTTCAAATTTTCTTTCTTTTTTATGTGAATTTTTTATTAATCAAATTATGTCTTTTAAAACTTTGCCTTAGGTACTAATTGCCAAAAACAAATTTAAAATCTTTAAAGAGTGATTTTTTTTTTTTCTGTTTTATCTGGTCATTTTATTATGTTCATATGAAAGACATTTTAAAAAAATATATGTTAGTTTGAACAAAACTCATGATAGTAAGTTTATCTATTTGACTTAAAAGTTTTATCTCTCTTGGTTTGAAATTCGATAATTTATATTAGAAAGAAATTTATTTTGTAAGAATGTTTAACGCGTAATCCAAAGTGGTTCGATCCCCGTTAGTGTTTGCTTATGAGGAGTTCCACTTTTCTATTTCAACGAATGGAATTGCTAGGGTTTTTCAAAATAAGAGAGTTTTGCTAAGAAGAATTCCAATGATGTACAACATTATTGTGTTTTATCTTACTTTTGAATCGGAAAATAAAGTATGAAAATGCATATGTAGTGTATTACTTCCATGGAGCGATATAGTGATCAATCTACATTTTAGCAGAGCTTTTACTCAATACTGACTTTAGTAGAAAACATTCAATCGCCTTAGTGAAAAACATTTGTTGGGGCGGTCCCTAGACAACACATAATTTTGATGATTTGAATCAAACCATGAGTATAATGGAGTGAGAATGGAAGATTTGTGGAGGGAGTTAGATGAGATACAGCCACAGAAAGAGGAAGGACATCATGGAGCCGAGGAAGGTGGAGTTATAGAGGAAATGAATGATATTAAAGGAGCTTCCGTGGAATATTTAAAAAGAATTTGTTCAAAAAGAGACATGGAAAGAACTCTGGAAACAGCGGAGTAATCTGTCACACAGGACATAAATCAAGAGATGGTGGTTGATGTCTCTGAGTTAGAAATAAAAGATGCAATTTTCCAGTTGGATTCATTCAAAGCCCTCTCAGCTAAGATGTAGGCCAGATGGTTTCTCAAGTGTCTTTTGTAAAAAATATATAGGACATTTCGGTTCTTCCAATCTCACCAGTTATTATGATCCACATGGTATGATTGAGTCATCAAATTTGTACAGTACTTGGAGACCACCCTATTGAGCATAGACCGGCCAATTCTAGGTAATTAATTGGTAAAAAAACTCTCTGACACTCCATAGAGATATAAAGAGAGAGAAAAAAAATCGAAAGGCTTATATTTTCAATAATCGAGCCTTCTAGGTTTCATTGTTTGGTAAATTGTATTAATAAAGCTGGATAGCCATATCCTACCCACTGTATGGTACAAGCAAACTAAGGATTTCTATCAAAATAAATGACCTTAAAATTCAACAAACTAAGAATTTATCATGATCCATTGCTAAACAATCAAAAATGGACAAACAAAACTAACCTACAATCTAAATCTTAAATGGTAAAGGAGTTTATTGCGGCATTCCAAAGCCATAGGTTCGACTACCACAAGAAATGTAAATAAGCTAAAACAACATCGACAAAATAGACTAGCTGGCGAAACGCTGAATTTATTAGGAGAGAGAAAACATAATCATTTACCTTCAGCTCTCTCACCTACTTGCTTTTTATTTACTTATTTTTTATTAATTTTCCTTCTCTTTATTTTATTTCTTTTCTCTTTCATTCGCTTCCATCATTCCTTCATAAAATATTATTAAATAAAAAAATATACTAAAAAATAACTCAAAACACTAGAAAGCCTAGAATATGTAATAAATACAAATACAAGTTTACCTCAAATTATTTTTTTGACCATCAAAATTCCCAAATTGATACACTTATAATAAATTTATTATCCAATAGTTTCTATTAAATTTTACAGTCAAATTGCTAAATTAGATAACACAAATTAGATAACACGTAATTTTAAGTTTTAACTTTCCTTTGTTATGGGTGTTCAAATTTGTAGTTTTTTTTACAATATTAATCCAATTTAATAGAAACTAACGGATAATAAATTTATCACAAATATACTAGTATAAAATTTACCTTGATATTAACCTTCATCATATATACATTTAGTTATTATTTCAATTTTTCATCTTCCTCAAAGTATATTTTTATCCAAGTTATATTCCCCTTATATTTAACTTTCTCAGGATAGAAACCAAACACTAGATCCTATCCTCTTATATTTGGACTGTCCGCGTAGTCTAGATCCATTGTTAAACTCCCATCATTTTAAACTTTTTCTTGGGTTGGGAAGATAACAAAGGGCATAATATGGAGGGACTTGAAAGCCACTACACTCCACCAGGGCCTTTGAATGTTTTCAATCAAGTCATAATTGAACAAAAGGTCTAATAAATTGATCAACTAAATCACACCGCGAAACAATTACTTTCCTCATCTTGTCAAGTAGTACATTACTTATGTATTTGCATAAATATTTATTTCCGCTTCAAAAAGATAATATGCTTTTTTTTTTTTTTTTTTTTGGGGGGGGTGTTCTGCTATAAAAAGAAAAACAAAAAGAAAAGACCATAGTTTTAGAGTACATAAAATGTACAGACAACAGTATCGTGCATCCGGTGTTATCCTTAGTGAAACTCTGCAATCTCAAAAACCCTAGCAGTTCCATCAATTGAAACAGAAACAAGGAACTCCTCATTCGCAGACACCGACAAGGACTGAATAGCATCGGAATGCCCATTAAATATTCTTACGCAATCACCAGAAAGGCTATCCCACACTCGTACTTTGCCATCAACACAACCCGTAGCCAAAAATCTTGATGCACCGACCCAACTCAAGCAAGTCAGTCCATCCTGCAGATAATAAGATGCCAAACAAGCCCCAGGTCCATCACAAATGAAGCAACACCAATTTTAAGGGCAGAAGACGGCTATGAAAATCCAATTTGGATGAACAGATTCAATCAGTAGCAACACCAATTTTAAGTGCAGAAGACGGCTATGAAAATCCAATTTGGATGAACAGATTGAATCAGTAAAGTTGAGGCAAAGGGAAACATGAGCAAACACCTCGTGATCACAGGTGGCACGGGGAGAAGAATGCTGGAGATCCCATATAATGAGCTTCTGATCCAAGCTTCCAGTTGCAGCCCACGGGGAGCTGCCATAGGAGTTTGGAAAGCATTAAAGAAAAAAGAAAAAAAAGTTGATGAATTTCATACAGATCAATTTCTAATAATATTGTGAACATTTTATTGTTTGAAGTGATTTAGATTCAAACATGCATTCCAGTGGGAGGAAGATAAGCAAATACTTTTCTCTGATGAAAAAAAGTTGAGCATTCACTTGCTAATGCTTAATGCTTAATATACCTCTTCAGCAGTGTCTCCATGTGGAATGTGCGAGATTTTGGTAGAACCAAGACCTCACTTCTCACTTGCCTTCCCACATTATTTTGACCGCCACAACAATAGCTCAATGCTTTAAGCAACTAATTACTACTCATTTTGGTTTAAAAACCACTGCATCTTCCTTCTTTATACGCTCCTCATGCATGTATCTACCCAGTTTTATACATTGTCATTCATAAGGAAGAATATGTGCATGTGTGCCCATCGATGAAATTGGTCGTCCATTTTCACTATAAGATACAACATAAAATGGCTCCAATTAATTTCCCATCCTCTATCACATCACACCTACTTTCACTACCTTCTTCAAAGGCAAACTCCCTGCATTATTTTATATCTATGCTATAATCTCATGCTTCTAGTCTGTGCTTATCTTTTATTGCCTAAAAAGCATTTTCAATTATTAGCGAATCAAATGGGATTGAGTATTACGATAATACCTCTCAGAATTTATTTCCAGCCTTTACTTAAATCTTCCATTTTACATTTCTCTGATCATACCTTTATAGTGTTTCACTAAAAGTCGTTATCATAGTCTACTTTGCAAATTACATGGGATCTGCTGACACCATTGAGCTCTAGATATTTTCGTGAAGACCATGACTAGCAGATATAGATCTCTTCTCCTAATCTATGTTTAGGTCAAATAATTTGTTAACCAGGTGATACCTTAGAGCCAGTCCCACACATTCGACAGAATCTGCATGAGCATCCAGAGAACTAACAACCTGTTGAAATCAGCAGCATAAATATGTCATCAGACAAAAAATGCACTAAAATTCAGCCACAGAATAAGTAGCAAGAGAACCTAACCATGCGCACTCACAAGGGAGAAGACATGATGGATGGAAATTACTGAGCAAGAAGCTATTTCATCACAAGAACAAATAAGTTTTCTGAGATGGGCCATTATAAGTAAAATTCTCCTACAGACTGAGTTAACAATTTTAAAACCGCAATATCAAATTTAAATTCAAAACTTCATCCATGCTGCCATCGCATTCCATCCTGATTGTATTAAAACATAATGAATTATCCTTACAGAACCCCTCTAATCTCTCCCCGTAATTCTATTGGAAGTAGTTCCTGAGATACTTAATTTTTCTCCTACTTTTTCATTGACACCAATGTATCCTTCAAGATAGAATGACATAAATGGAAAGCACAAATTAGGAAAAGAATAATAGAAGAAGGAGAAGAAGAAAAAGAGAAGCAAGACCCAACCCTTCCACTTGATATATTGACAATGCGAACAGATCCATCTTTGGCACCAGTAATAGCAAGACTTGAATCAGAGCTTATTGCCATGCTTGTTAGTCCTTCAGCATGATATGGATGACCTAAAGAGAACAGATTAGATGTCAAGTATTTTGGATGGAATTGTAAAGGCTACACACACCTGTCTGACCTCATATACAATTGGTTTAACTTTCCAACTACCGACATTCAAATACGAGGAACAAAAACAAATTCAAGTTTCAAGCATGTCAAGACCACTGAAAGTCATCCCAATTGGACAAAAAGGACCCAAAAAAAAAAAACAGAGCTTTTTCCCACAGGGTGGGTTGCCCAGATTTTAGACAAACAAACAAAGAGAAATAAATAGCCTAAATGTGATTGTTAAAGTATCCCATTTCGTTTATCTATGGAGTTTCTATGGGCATGATATTGATGTGATCTCCCTCCACCTATCACTAAAAGTTTTTAAATCGGACTTTCCAACCTAGTATGGGAGCCAAGTTCCGCCTCAATTAATGTCGCAAGTGTGGGCACCCCCGTTCATCCATTTCACTTGCTGTTCTCAGACTGGTTTCCACGTGAGAGGGGATTTTAGAGTATCTCACATTGCTTGTCAATGTGGTTTATATGGGCCTAATATTCATGTTATGTTCCTCCACCTATTAGTTTCAGCTTTTGGATTGGACATTTTATCAGTGAAAATCTTAGATTGAGCTTCTTTCACTAAGATCGTATGCTAGGCTATAGTCTAGCAATCCAACACAGTGCCATAAAGCTAATAAAATTACTATCCGAGCAGAAAGAACTATATGTCTCAAAATAGAGTTCTAAGGATCCTAAAAATCCAAGCAATTCTAGTGCGGCAAGAGGTAAGAATAGGATCTTTACAGCATCTCATTAAGTTGAATTTTTGCTACCTCTAGAAAAATACTGGCACATGTGATGCACATCTTCTAGAAAAATGCAAGGCCTTTCTGGTTATGTCGTTGAGACACTATAGCTCATCAACTTACATTTTTCAAAACGTGCTTTGATCAAATGTTAGGACGCATAATCAAGAAAAGTCGTTTATCATCTCCTGGAACTCTAAGATATCACCTCACCAACTACTTTCTTAGGACGCTACTTCCAAGCTTGTGAATCAACTGTTATACCCTCTGTAAATAATACTTCAACAAGCAAGATTTCCCAAGGGTTGAAGAATACCTTTTACAACATGAATGTTTTCCCCACTCTTGGGATTCCAAATTCTCAATGTTGCATCATCCGAGCCAGTACAAATTGTTTTACCTAGGCAAAGAGAGGGCTATAGTGTTGATAATGATCAAAAATGCCTTTAGCAGCAGACGGCAGCAAAGAGACTAGATAAGTACCATCAGGAGTAAAATCTCCACACGTTACGCTGTCACCATGCCCTGAAAACATATTCAAGTAGGCCATCTTGTCAGCATTCCACATCCAAACAGTGGAATCCTCCGAACCTGCTAATATTAAGTGTCCCTTGGGATGCCACCTGATCCACTGAGTAATCACACAGCTCATAACCAACTTTTTTGGGAAAATGAAATGTCAAGGCAGCAAAATCTCATCAATTCAAATTTTCACCTCTATGCCCCCTCCAGGTCCATCAAGGGTGCCTTTAAGATTTCCAGATGGAACATCCCAAATCTGTATAACTCCATCAAGGCTTCCAGATGCAAGCAGCTGCCCATCCAGACTAAACGCTAAACTACAGACAGAATCCTTATGACCTGCAGGAACTCTAGAAAATTAGGGTCTTCTAGCAAACATATTTGTGCCTGCATGAGTGCAAATACCTAGTAAAATATCAACAATATGCATCTCTATGCAATAGGAAGTAACTAGTGGCTACATGCACATGCCTTGGAGCTCAACAGCCCAATCTCCATGACCTATCCTCCACAGAAACCCTTTATCATCTCCACCTCCAGTTGCCACTAGTGTTGCATCTGTGGGACTGCATGCAAGGCTGTACAGTTCCCCTGCATACAAGGAAGACAATAGACAAGTCAAAAAATACTTCTATAAGGCATGGCGTGCTTCTTGATCTGAGAATCCCCATTAACATTGATCTATAAAATGCAAACATATTTTCACAAAAAGCTGAAATTCCAGATTACACACCAGTCAAAAGGTCCAACTAATATCCATCACAACCACAATAACAAAGACTAAACAGTTGTCATTCCAGTTTTCCTAGTCATTCTGTGATTCCAGTAAGAACTAAATGGTCAAAGAAAAACTCACTGCAGAGGCTACAGCAAATCTGTAGCAGTTAATAAACAGCTGGCCACTATTTGAACAGGAAAGGATGATAAAACCCAATTGATCAATCAAGAGTTTCAGACCTACGCAGCAGGACAGTTTTATCATACCAGTCTCTATGTCAACTCTCCGAAGCAAAAAGCTTTACCCAAAAACTTTGAATAACCACGCACTTAAATTCTGATTTAGTTATGGCACACCCAATGAAGACTCAAGACCAATGTTGACTCAAACCTGCATCACTGTCATTATAATTACAATACAACTCTCAATCGTGATCATGGTGCATGACTACTTAACAGAGGGATCAATTGTTTCCCTGAGAGTTTGCACTCTCGCTCATGAACACCTTTAGGAAACACAAGAAGCACTGGTACTTTATTCCCTCCTCTCAATTGATTATCCTATTCTGCAACTCTGATCAGTCTGTATGTTGGTGGAACAAAAACTGCATCTTCTTTTACACACAAAGAGCAGATATTCATTATCTAGACTGCTGGTTGTGTCCTTAAACCGAGTCATATATAGCCATAATGGCATAATCAACTGAAAGACAAACAATGGCCCCAAAGATAGAATCTAACACTCCTGCTACAACTTCGATTAGCATGACAACCATGTACAGCAGGATTTTAAGCATAGAAAATTGTGCTCACAATCGAACAAGAACGAAAAACTTACCATTGTGGCCTGTGAATATGTGCAAAGAGTCATCCGCTTCCTCTGAAATTTAAAAACAGAGACGACCAGCCGTTAAAAATCCGATGGTAAAAACACTACAAACTCCCAATTTATACTGCACAAAGGTCGCTGAATTCGGCCACTCGTAATAACACCTAAAACTAATGAATTCACGAAAACCAGATAAAAGAAAACGAAGAAAACCATTGCATTAGTCTCACCAGCCTCATCTGCCTCATCGTCGGCGTCAGGAAGATCTGCAAACACAACAGAAGAGTCAGATATACGAAGGACCCAGAACCTCTGCCCGACCCATATACAAAACCAAACGAGAATGGAACCAAAGCAAAGAAATTAAAGACGCCCTCGACGCCCTTTCATATGTAGAGACGCTCCAACTGAGCTGCGCTTGTCTCGAAACCTTCTGATACAATTAGAAGCGAGAGAGATGATGATGATGATGATGATGAAGATGATGAAGAAGAAGATGAACCTTCATCGTCGACGGCGACCTCGTGGATGATGTCGGAGTCGTCGAGGAAGACCTCGCCCTGGTCGTCGTCGTCGTCGGAATCGCGGTGGAGGGCCGGCGAGTTGCTGCTCATCGTCCCGTTCTCCGGCGGGGTTGTCGCGAACGGCGGCGCTGGAAGCTTTAGGGCAGTGTTCGAAAAGGTCCTTTAAAGGAAAATAAATTAATTAAAAGGTCATGCGTTTAATTTAATACATTTCATTAGAATACATCACTAATAATCGTATCTTTAGGGTGATTTAATTTAATATATTTCTTTGGTCAAATTAGTGATGTAATAAGTCACGGATTATTTATGCCAGAAATATAATTCTTTTATTTCATATTAACATGGATAAATATAACCAATTTTCTTGTGATTTATTGTCAAATAGCACGCTTGTAACGAAATTGAGTTATAATCTTTTTTTTTTTTTTTTTTGGTCAGAGAGTTATAATCATTTGGCCCTTTATAATATGAAAGCTTTTCTTATTTTTAACAATTGGGGAAAAATCATGAAAGGATAGTTCTACGATTTTATTATAGTAGTGCAAAACTTTTTTTGACTTATTTTTAAGGAAAATGATGATATCTAGTGATTTATATTCTGAATCGAATAATTATTTTATGGATGTTAGTAATAGGGGAAATAAATAGATAAGAAATAATGACATTGCAAGAAGTATCTAAATATGCTCATTTCATAATCAATTATGGTAAACTTCCTTTTTGTTCAATCAAGAACTTCAACTCTTAAAATTTAGTTTTTTTTTGGTCAAATTTAAATTCCGTTTAATGTGAGGATTTTAGGAGTGGACAATCTAGAATCTATTTAAATTTCACCTGAAACTTGATTTGTCGGAATTAGTTCTCAATTTTTATAACTTAAAATCTAAATAAGATTTATTCTAAGGCTTACCTAAAAACTAACTAGAGATAAACTCACATACACTTGCTTTGTTCATTTTGTCAAATAAGTAGTGCGCAATTTCTTGAAGGTATTTATATTCACAGCAAGTGAGATTAACATCTAGATCATTAGGCCTAACTTCTTAATCAAAATGAACCCAGACAGAGCATTTGGATCTCACCTGGAGACACAAGCAACAGTCGCGAACCTCGATCGAATTAGCAATAGAAGGTTCCAAAAGGTGTCATCACTCGAAAGGAAGTCGCGGTGGATTCTAATAACCGGAGACGATGAATTTCAGAATCAAGCAATGACCAAGAAACTTCAGGAATTCACGGATTAAGAGAGATTTTCCTTTCTCCGAGATGTGGTTGTTTTTTTCTGTTGTGAAGTATCAATCACCCTCTTAATCCTAGTGAGCCCAGCTCGTAGAGAGAAAAGCAATAGGAGGTTCCGAGGTGTAACGGGGGATTCTAATGAATGGAGATAGTGAATTTTCAGAATCGATCAATGGTCGGAAACTTTTACAGTCCATGTTTTGAGAGAGATTTTCCATTTTTTTCTTAGGTGGGGTCGTTTTTGGCTTGTTGAGAGAAAATTCAGAGAGAGTAGAAACCAAAGGCCGAGAGAGAGAGAGGCGGCAACAAATAAGACGAGTAAAAAGAGAGAACATAGGGTTATTGGTTCTTTGGTTCTCTGCTTCCTAGCCCGGCTTTCTAGGGGATGCATGATAAAAATTATTTCTGTTTCGAAATAGTTTTTCTATTTAAATAATTCTAAAATAGAAATTTTTTTAGTAAAATTATTTTACTTTTATTTTTATTTCTTATCATTCGTCGCCATCGTTGGTTACCGCCGTCGCTGTCGATTGCTGCCACCGCCGTTGATCGCCGGCCGCCACCTTTCGCTACCGCCGCCGGTTGCCGATCGCCGACCACTGCTGTCCCCGACTGCTGTCTCCGCCGGTCGCCCGCCGCCACCACCACTGTCGACGTCACCGCTATCCGCTAGTCCACCGCCGCCCGTCACCGCTATCTGCCAATCTGCCACCGTCTGAAAAGAAGAAATTTTGTGTTGTTATCAGACGAATTTATATTTTTAGAGTAAAAATTTTATGTCGTTATCAAACAGTTATTTTTGTTTAGAAATTCTTCCGAAATAGAAATAAAAAAATCTATTTACGTTCCAAAACTAACCGGAACAGAATGGTTTTCATGCACCCCTTAGTTTTTCTGTTCTCGGTTGAGTTTGGTTCTTACTTGGGAATTGGACCTAAGCGATCAGGAAGTGGGAACTTGACTAATTTTTAGGGTCAGTGTGGTCGAATTCCCAATTCTACTCGGTATTTACGCTTACCCCCTAAAGGCTTTCATTGAATAAATTATCATGTCATGTGATTTTACTAATGTAATTTACTTACTTATTAGAAGCGTAGCCTGATTGCTTACGTAACTTGTTTACTAAGCAAAAAAAATATCACTCTTATTTTGGTGTTGTGACATTAGAAGGGAGACAAAGTATTTGACTTAGACAATCTTAACCATCTACTATGCCTCCTTTAATGTGCTATCATTTCAAAAATCTCCATCATATGTAAACGTGGATGGATATTAATTATTTAGCGGCATTCGTGTCCAATTCTGCATTTTTCATCCATGATTTTGGCAATCTTGCGTGGGTTGAAATTTGAAAAGTTTAAATATTTAATTCAGAAAAAAAATTAGGTGTCTTTTAATTTTAAGGTCATACCCTTGAAGATAAGTATTATTAACTTAAAACAGATATACCAATATAAATCACATTTGTAATTATTTGTAATTAGGTCAATAGACCCATTGAATAAAATCAATTCAGGTCAAAACGAATCGAACTTGAACAATTTATCAATTGAGTTAATTCGACAAAATTCCGATAGACACATGACAAACGTGAACTTAAAAATAGGCTAATTTCATGTAGAATTACATTTAAAAAATAAAGTTTCCACTTTTTTTTTTTTTTTTTGGCACTATATCTGCCTTCAAATTTACTAGGTTTTCCTCCCTCCTCTTCCCTCTCGCCGGCCGCCACAGAAAACCCTAGCCGAAGCGGAGAAAAAAAAACCCTGCAAAGATGGTGAAGTTCCTCAAGCCCGGGAAGGCGGTGGTCGTGCTGCAGGGCCGCTACGCCGGCCGGAAGGCCGTCATCGTCCGGAACTTCGACGACGGCACGCGGGACCGCCCCTACGGCCACTGCCTCGTCGCCGGGATCAAGAAGTACCCGGCCAAGGTCGTCAAGAAGGACTCCGCCAAGAAGACGGCCAAGAAGTCGCGGGTGAAGGCGTTCGTGAAGCTCGTCAACTACCGCCACCTGATGCCCACCCGCTACACCCTCGACGTCGACCTCAAGGACGCCGTCGCCGTCGACTCCCTGCAGAGCAAGGACAAGAAGGTCACCGCCGCCAAGGAGGCCAAGAAGCGGCTCGAGGAGCGGTTCAAGACCGGCAAGAACCGGTGGTTCTTCACCAAGCTCAGGTTCTGAGTCCGGTCCGTTCGTGGGATGGTGTCGGGTTGGGGCAAGATTCGATTTTTGATCCTTTTGTGTTTTTGATACATGGATCGAGCGAACGATGAATGAGGCGAGCCTGGATTTGGGCTGTAGTGGGTAATTTGAAGCTTGAACATCTCATTCAATTTTGAAATGTGTTTTTGCTGCTAATGTTTTGGTATTGGATCTATTTCGGGTTGGTAATGTCCTTTGCTTTGAGCATTTTCCTCCTATGCGGTGGTGCTTCGACTAAAAGGGTCGAATTGATGTACGCGATGCCGGTATTTTCTTGTGTTTAGATTGCGTGGAATCGACTTGTCGGGGTTATGAGTGGAGTTAGGAGTTTCTGGCATTATCATTCAGCCTTCAATTTGTGTCGAGTAGTTTTTTTTTTTTTTTTTTTTTTTTTTTTTTGGCATAAGTATGCTGTTCTAGACACTATCTGCTTTCACCCTATGATGTTTGATCAGGTACGAGCAGTGCGATATGGTACAGCTAATTTGTTAATTTGAGATTGGGCTGCTTTTTTAGGAATCTGAGTTGTTATGGGCAGGTGGTGAATCCCAAAGAGGGGGAAGAGGTGTTCATTTCTTGGCTTTGATTCTGTATTCAGATAAGTAGGCGCCCATATATACATTTGCAGAGTTTGAAGTTTGAATCTAGAGAGTGTGCTCTTAAGCCATCTTTCTTGCTATCTTATTCTGAATCTTGATTTGTGCTTGCAATAGGAATACCAAGGACACTTGACATGAAGTTCATGAAGTCATTGGTAGTATTGTTAATTGCAGCAAAATTGTGTCTGTCTCGTCTGTCCTTGATGTTAATATCTGGTCAAATTCATCTTTGCTAGGATTATGGTTTTAATCAGTATACCAGTGCTTCATTGAGTAATGCCCTTGATTGCTGAAAGTAACGCAGCCGTAGTCTCCCTCATGTGCTTATTCACACTAGTAATCATCATAGTTTATATTTGATAAAAAATTCATCAGGATTTATCACCATTTCGTTGCTATATCACAGTTTTAGATCCTACTCTGCTTTTCTGGAACTTGAAAACTGAACCATGAGTGTCTCATTGAGTGGCTGATCCATTGCTTGGTTGTTTATCCATACCTTCATCCTTTTTTTGTCTTTAGGCTTGCTGTCATGCTGTCTCAAGGCATCTGTACAAAGTTTCATATTGATGTCCCTCACACAAAAGTTTTCGGGTCATACTCTCTTTCTTTCCCTCTCATCAAGGAACTCTCTCTCTGTGGGGTGTGTGCTCTCTGTTGGTGGTGCACAGAACACTAAATACAACAGTAACAATGATGACAATCCAACCATTGTATCTCACTGAGTGGGTAACACTCAGCTGTTGATTATGTAAGTTGGAATGAACTCCATTACAGGTCCGGCATGAGTTTGCTTCGTCATGGAGTAGTTTGGCAAGTAGGACAGGTTCACTGCTAAGTTAGGAGCCGTCTCTTTTACCCTGGAGTGCAACTTACATTTTTTCAATGTATCAGATAACTCTGACAATTTCGATGGATCCTGTCCTGCTCCTCCGCTGCTGAGTAAACTACATTTGTCCCAACTTTTCATTTTATTTGCTCTGGCATTGTGAGATAAAGTGTCAATACTCCTTTACCAGTATGAAAGTTCATCCTTTTAATGTTCCAGGATTTCAATCCTTGAAGTTCAAAATCTTCAAAATGTCTCACCATTCAAGCCCTTGCAGATATAACTCAGATGGATAGGATATCATGCGGAACCCTGCTCTAGTTTAAGCTGATGCGAGAAGGTCTATAGAGTTATCGATAAGTAGAGTAACGGACTTGTCGTACTCAGATGGGACTATATGTCTATGAAGCGACGGTCATCCTCAGCCCTTCTATTGGTATCGACATTTCTATTTCAACACTCGAGCGGTGTGGAGTTTGATCACGGGACATCTTCTAAATATCTCTAGCTTCGAGCCAGGCTTGTTTCCTAGCATCGTTGATGGACCTCTCTATTGGAAGGTCTCTTCATCTATGAAAGTTCGCATGTGTCGAGATAAAACTCATCGTATTCTCTGAATCATCTTCTTCAGTTTCAAGTCTAATTCATGAATCTAGTTCCTCACGTCCTCTTATACGCATAAGATCTTCTCTTTACGACTCCATGCACTTGTACCATCTTCGTGGTTCTTAAACCGTAATTAGGTTGGGAACCGAGTGAAATTATAGAACTGAACTAAATCATATGTCGCCACCATGATCCGACATATTGCAATTTGTATTTAGAATCATTTCTTTTAATGAAGCATGAGATTGCATGAGAGATCAAATGTATTCCACGCGCTTTAACGAGAAAATGGAAGTGGTTTTATTTGGTCTAACGAGATTGTCACCAAACCAAGTGTTGTCAGAATGGGGTGGGTTGGATTGAAAAATGGTATCTTTTGAAAGGTATTTTGGAATCAATAGTAATGAAGAACTCCGATTTGGTTTGGCTGAGGCTAAGTTCGATTTTAAGGTTTAAAGTCATTTTGACTTAAACACAATGCCGCTACATAATTTTGCAAATGTTTTCATTTTGCTCCATAAAGTCTCAGAAAAAGACCTCCCGATCTAGTCTTGGGAAACATCTTATGAGGTCTTTACACAAACATATTAAGAGAAGTCCATAAATGTTCATCATGAAAATGTCACGCACACATAAAGATAAAAAATTTTGTCTTCTGTCGTGGAGTGGAGGACTGTTATGTCGTGACTGATCTCTTGTCTACAGTTTCGAGACAAGAGACAATGATCTTTGAGGATATAATAGGAGGACGAAGAACGTATCTTTGACTTTGCATTGGACTACGATGAATCAAGCCGCATGCTTGCGAATATGAGAGACGGATAATTTCGATGATCATCTCTTCTCAAATAAGTTGAAATCAGAGCAAAATCAGTAAGGACCACAATGAACCTAGCAAAATCCAATGCTTGCCAAAAATGAACTTGTGAGTTGGCACCGACTTCAACGGCTCCGTCGGACCGTACTCAGGTGGCGACCAAGAGGACATCGGCGAACCCAAAGCCAAGGGGGTGGCCACTGAGATGGCCATGTTCGTTCACAATCCAGGGCGTCACGAAGGAGTTGGCCCCCAAGTTCTCTCGCTTGAGCTCTTTCGCAGCCTTGCTGAATTTCTCGTGGCACTCTTCGCAAAAACAGGCTGGGCGTGACGTGCTCCACATTGCAGGGACCTGCACCACATGAACACGCTCGATGACTTCTTCTCATCCGGAAGAAGTGCGCCCACTCCCGGCAATTTTGCCTAGTGAACCGGAGTCGATGACGAGACGGTGGGGTTCAAGAGAGGTACATCATTTGTGTTTTGGTCGTGGGTTTGTTTTCTCGGATATGAAAATTCCTATAGCGCTAGTTTTGAAGGGGATGGCCACCGTGGCCAGTCAATACTTGGAAGTAGGGGTGAGCACAGTTCTCAGATAGAGTTGGGAATCGAAGGTTCCGATTCGGTTCTCAGTTATGAAGGAACTGGTTCCCGATGCTCCTTTATTGAGAACGGAACCGGAACCGGTCCGGTTAGGGCTCAAAAGAAAAGCCTCAAATCAGAAATTACTTTCGCTTTCAGTTTCACACGACACTCAGTTTCACAGTTCTCTCTTCGCCCGTTCTCCGCCTCTGCTTGACGCCACCGCCGGTGACCTCTGGCTTGTTGACCTTCCCTCGACGCCACCGCCGGTGACCTCTAGCTCGCTGACCTCTGCTCGACGCGACAGCCGCTCGCCCTTGACGCCACCACCGCTGACCTCGACGCCATCGCCACTCGCCCCTCTGCTTGACGCCACCGCCGCTTGCCTAGCCGCCCGCGACGTTGCTAGCCCAGTCGCCGCCGATGTCGCTCACCCAACCTCCCCCGAAGCCGTTCGGCCAGTTGCCCCGACGCTGCTCGTAGCTCTCCTTTTGTGCCGGTAATTTCTGCTGCCCCCTCTCTCTCTGTGGTTATTGTTCATTTGCCTGGTTTACCCTTGTTTGCCACAGCCGGCGACCTGATGTTCTTGAACAAATGTGATTTGTATGTGAGCTTTCGGGGGGAATTCATGTTTGCAAGAATACAACCTCTGATCTTTTACAGCACTTTTACAGCACAAAACATGGAAGGAAAACGTCTTGACAAGTCCCCTGATCTTTCTTTGCACCACTCCATGTTCGAGTACCAAAAATTCTCGTCAATCATTTCCATTCTCCAGCCAGGTTGCTACTTTATAAGATACAAACAATCTGATTGGTGGTGCAAATTTATAGTGCAAGAGAGAGCAAACTGGTAAAACTTTGATATTGTTGGCCAAGTTTTCCAAAATTGTAAATGGTATATCCAGGGAAGCTCTCTGTTTGTTTGGCCATTGTTCGTTAAGGACAATTTAATTTTAGATTAGATTGTGAGGATTAAATTCATATTCTATTTCTTAACCTGCAAAGCTATAAGCAGTAGGAAAAAAAAAAAAATCCAGGTCAGAAAGCAGCAGAAGCACTCTATGCTAAGGCAAACGACCACATTGCGATCCCCACATGAACCACTCGTTCCTAACCAAACCAGTTATAATTGATAGTCATCAACTGTATGATGATTGATACTAGTGAGTTAGTCTAACATATGGCCATAACTCCCTGAACACATCAATAAAGTAATGTGAATTACGTGATACTGTGCAGAAAAGGTTCTAAATTATGGACTACCATTGAATGCCACACAAGAGTAGTGATGTCAATCCTGTCGATATTTGTTCTCTAATAAGACAATCTGATCGTTGAAGTCCAAGCCAGTTTCGTTTGCCATTTTCCTCACCTGCAAAGGGACCATTTGTTCAGCTCTATTTCAAAGTGTTTTTGTTTTTACAAGCATGTCTTGAGTATGATGTATTTCAACATAATAGACTACAATCCTCTGTTTGATCAGGTCCTTTACCCTGCAAATCAGATAAACGGTTTGTGTCTGATCATCCTGCTGAAGATTTTACTGCTTAAAGTGGACATGGATGAATAGCTGGTGATTTTGATGGTTGTAATCAGGTGGTGGTTGAGTGGCATTTCCTAGAAAAGGAAGATCAATTAGTTATTATTCCTGTTTTTGGTTGTATTCTTGGAGAGAACTGCCACAGAATCAGGAGTTTGAATTGCTAACACATGACCATGAACTCAAGTAAGAGATTTGGCTGAAAGATTGTTCGAGTAGTAATAAATTTTTTGACGTTTTGTAGGAGATTATAAGGAGGGATACTACATATGAGTGGAAGTACCAAAGGACGATCCTCGTACATAGAAGCCTCATTTTGGACCGAACCCCTGGCATTCTGAGGGAAAACTGCTGTTTAATGTAATTTCTGTCCAACTTAAATCAGTTGTTGGTCATGGATGTTTATTTTGGTTTCATTGTAGTATTTTGACTGGATATATTGTTAGGATGGAGGCAGGTGATGGTAAAATTTCGTTGTCAAGCATTGTGACTTTTTACTATAGATAATATAGAGCCATAGGCATTAATTTTTCTTGCTAGTTCCTAGATGTAAATTTTATTCCATCCAAGTAAAAGATAATGCAGAGATTTTCTGTTTCTCTGATGGGGTATTTTGGGCATTTTCAGTACCCGATAGTCACTATCGTCCCCTTCTATATGCATCAGATATTGCCAAATTCTTGTAATTTTGAAGGTGCCCCGATGGGAGTTAAATTGCCTCTGCCTTTTGAACTGAATATGCTCTCTTGGGCTCTGATCTTATGTTGGCTAAAGTAAAACTCTTTTGGTTATTTGTAGCGGCTGATTAAACAATTTTTAAGAATATTATGTTGGTTTTATTTCAACATAATAGACTTAGCTTATGTATAAAAGTGTTGTATTATGTTTTTATACAGCATTTGTATGCTGTATTATATTGTGTTGACATTGTTATCAACTAAATTTTGAATCTAGTATAGTTGGGAAATAAGATATGATGAGCAAAATAGTATGCATTAATGGTACTTTAGTTGGTCAACTTATCACTCATTTCTATGCTAGACATTCTTGTTCTAGTGGCGTTTCATTTCTAGTTTGCTCTTTATTTTGTAATTTCTAATTATATTATGTTATTATTGTGTAGTACGAAGTTAATGTATCAAGATAACACATCAATGGAGGTGGAGGGACATGAGGAGATGACTCCAATCACGGAATTGGAGTTTTCTGGCAGTGAAAATGAAGAAGAGGCACCCTCTACCATGAGTGCCATAAGTAAGGTACTTGGTTCTCATCATCCCCGTGATAAGAAATATACATTTGAATGCTGGAATCATTATACAAGAATCAATGATAAGGATGGAAAAACAAATCAAGTGAAGTGCATTCATTGTGGGACCATGCTTAAGTATCGTGTTGCTAACGGTACTTCTGCGATGAAGAAGCACTTGACTACATGCAAGAGGTTTCCCCGTAATGTAGATAAGAGGCAGAAATTCTTTGCACCACGTAATGTAGACGTGACTGGCAAGGCAGGAGGAGATTCTAATATTGGTAGTGTTTTATCGACATGGTTGTTTAATCAAGAATGTTGTAGGCGAATGCTTGCTCGGTTCATCATCCTTGATGAGCAACCTTTTTCCTTGGTTGAGCGTGTTGGATTTCGTGAATTTGTTAGTGAGATACAACCTCTCTTCAAACATTTATCACGTTTCGCAATAGCAAAAGATTGCATGAAGTTGTATTTAGAAGAAAGAACTTATTTGAAGAATTATTTTGGAAAGATTAATTCTAGAATCGCACTCACAATTGCTACATGGAGTTCCATTCAAAATCTAAATTATTTGTGTCTCACTGCACATTTTATTGATGAAAATTGGAAGTTGCATAAAAGAATCATCAACTTTGTGGTGATGCATAGTCACAGAGGTAGAGAGATTGGGAAAATGGTGGAGAAATGCATTTAGGAGTGGGGAATAGAAAAAAAAGGTGTCCACAATCACTATGGATAATGCTAGCTCGAATGATATTGCAATTGGCTATTTGAGAGAAAATTTTTCGAAAGAAAGGTCTTTGATATTGGTTGGTAGTGTTTTACACATGAGGTGCACAGCTCATATATTAAATTTAATTATGAGAGATGGCTTGACTATGGTATGTGACTCTATTGCACGTATCCGAAATGTGGTTAGGTATGTAAGGAGTTCTCCCACGAGAGCTAAAGCATTTCAGTCTTGCATTGAGAGTGAACAGATCACTTATAAGGGTTCGGTAGCTCTTGACGTTGCTACTAGATGGAACTCCACTTATCTCATGTTAGACACTGCCATAAAGTTTAAAAAAGCTTTCCAAAGAATGGAAGATGGCGATTTATCTTTTGTAAGTGAGCTTAATCATGAAATTCCTAGTGATGATGATTGGGAAAATGCTATTATTCTTTCGGAATTTCTAAAAGTATTCTATGATACCATCAATCGGATGTCGGGGAGTTCATATATTACTTCAAATGATTATTTTGAAGGGATAGCTTTTTTGTATAGATATTTGAAAGATGTGGTCGATGCTTCAGATCCTAAGCTTCAAGCTATGGGTGTGATAATGAAAGAAAAATTTGATAAATATTTTGGAAGCTTGGATAAAGTGAATATGATGGTGTTGATTGCGGTTGTGTTAGATCCTATAACCAAATTGAATTATGTGACTTTCATGTATGGACAAATTTATGATGATGAATCAAAAAGTTAAAGAGATACATTACAAGGTGAAGGATACATTGGAGCGTTTGTATAAATTTTATGAGCAATCTTCTCTTATTTCAAGTGATCGAAATTTTGGTGGCCATGGTTTGGGTGCAAGTAGTAGTGCTTCCAATGCTGATGTGGGTGGTAGTAAAGGAATAAAGAAGTATGACGCCCAAGTTTTGAAGAAAATGTTTTTATACTCGAATAAACAAGGGTGCGATGACAACAAGTCCGAGCTTGATGAGTATCTTCAAGAAAAAAATGAAAAGGATCTTGATATTGACATTTTGATGTGGTGGAAGACTAATGGTTCAAAATATAAGATCCTTTCTTTGATGGCTCGAGATATTTTGTCCATTCCCGTAACTACCGTTGCTTCTGAGTCAACTTTTAGTACATTCGGTCGTGTGCTTGATGGCTTTCGAAGTTCTTTAACTCCCAAAGTAGTTGAAGCTTTGATTTGCACTCAAGATTGGTTGAGAGCCATTCGTGTACCGATTGATGTTGATGAGTGCATCGAAAATGCAGAAAAATTTGAGTTGGGTAAGTGACATAGTTTATATCTTTATATATTGTAATTCTTTTTGTATATCTATACGTCAATATTTTATTTAATCTCTTCTTCTTCTTCTTCTTCTTCTTCTTCTTCTTCTTCTTCTTTTTTTTTATTTAGATATGGATGGTCTTAATGCGGAGATTATCGTCGGTAAATAGAGTTCATCAGCTAAAGCGGAATGAATATATGTGGTAAGTCCATTAGATTTGTTTCTAAGTACAATCAAATGTATCAAGCCAATATCTCTAGGGTGACTATGGTTAGACTACCCGCTGTTCATAGTATTTCAGCATACCTTGATAGTGTCCAAGATGAAGTGGCAGCTGTTCTTATTGCCAAGCGAACTCTATTGCCGGCAAAACATCATTCAAATGCAATTGGCATGAGAGTGACAATAGATGAAAGAATTAAGGATATTGCTCAGAAATTCGGGTCCCAAATACCGAAGCCAAAGCTTTGTTAGTTTCCAAAGGAGCTCTCTTTGTCGCTAGAGCTTCTGTTTCATCTTAAAATCTTAAATGGATAGGATAGATTTAGTTTCTAATTTCTGGGTTATAGGTTTATTGCTCCTATGTCTAATGAGATTTGCTTCTTCTGTCTCATTAAGGTGAATCTGAGGAAATTCTGGACAGGACATATTATGTGTTCCTCCCCCCTGAACTCTGTCTAGTGCATCTACTTCCTGGGTCACTTGTTCGTGGAGCTCAACGATTGCCTTCAATAATGAGAAGGGTAGAGAGCATAGTGCTTGCAATTCAACTCAAGGATGTAATAGATTATTCGGTCCCTGCTTCGAAGGTGTGTTATGTTCTAAGTTTTGAAAAAGTTGCTGTCTTGTGTATCTTATTAGTGCATCTCTTTTGTCTCGACAGATCTTGGAAGTTTTGACTGCAGCCTCATGTCAGGAGACGTTCTGTTATTAAAGAGCAGAGCTCCTTGGAGATGCTTACTTAAAATGGGTTGTAAGCAAATTTCTATTTCTTAGATATCCTCAAAAGCATGAGGGTCAGTTGACCAGAATGAGGCAACAAATGGTGAGTAACATGGTTTTGTATAAGTATGCTTTGAATAAAGGACTTCAATCATATATCCAAGTGGATAGATTTGCTCCATCTAGATGGGCTACACCAGGAGTGCTTCCTGTCTTCAATGAGGATACAAAGGATGAAACTTCCTTGTTTGATATGGAGCATTCACTTGCTGAAGTTGGAGGTAGGTCAGATGTAATTGGGGCTGAGTTTGATGATGAAAACATTGAAGATGGTGAAGTTGAGAGTGACTCAAGTTCTTACAGTGTTTTGTCTAGCAAGACACTAGCAGATGTTGTTGAAGCATTGATTGGGGTGTATTATGTTGAAGGTGGGAAGAATGCTGCCAATCACTTAATGTAATGGGTAGGAATATGGGTTGAGTTTGATAATGACGAGAAAGAATGTGCAATCAGGCCATCCAATGTCCCAAAGAGCATCCTCAGGAGTGTCAATTTTTTATGCTTTAGAATTTGCCCTTAATTTGAAGTTTAAAGATAGAGGCCTCTTGATAGAAGCTATTACTCATGCTTCATGATCATCTTCTGGAGTCTCTTGCCACCAGCGCTTAGAGTTTGTTGGTGATGCAGCTCTGGATCATCTTATTACAATACATTTGTTCTTCACTTATATTGATCTTTCACCTAGCCGCTTGACTGATTTACGAGCTGCTACCGTAAACAATGAGAACTTTGCACATGTTGCGGTTAAACACAAGCTCCATTTACACCTTCGGCATGGGTCCAGTGCCTTGGAGAAGCAGGCTTTCATTTCTTTCTTTCTTGCTCGTGACATTGTATCATCATTAAATTTCTTTTGTGGTTGTTTGATACATAACATGACCCGTAAACAATATTGTTTGACTTATCTATGAGGGTAATGACTATTAGGTCTTTTGGCTTTTTTTTTTTCCAGATCAAGGATTTCGTAAAGGAAGTTCAGGATGAATTGTCAAAGCCAGGTTTCAACTCTTTTGGTTTAGGGGATTGCAAAGCACCAAAAGTCCTTGGCGATATTGTTGAATCCATTGCTGGTGCTATATTCCTTGATAGTGGATATGATATTGCTGTGTGTGGAAGGTTAGTTCGATTTGATTGACCTATGGGCATTCTTTTTTCAATATGCCCTCTTGGAAAACAAAACAAGAGGATAAATGGGGAAAAAAAAAGTTCTTGATAAACAGTGAACTTCGTTTTTTTTTTCTGTTGGAAGTGTGAATACATAAAGAGTATCTAGAGTACTGAATTGTCTTTTTCTTTTACAGGTTTTTCAGCCCTTGATGCATCCCGTGGTCACTCCAGATAGACTCCCAATGCATCCTGTCAGGGAGCTGCAAGAGTGCTGCCAGCAACAGGCTGAAGGCTTGGAGTATAAAGCCTCCTGAAATGGCAACTTGGCCACAGTGGAAGTCTTTGTTGATGGAGTATAGGTTGGGGTTGCTCAGAATACACAAAAAAAGATGGCGCAGAAACTTGCTGCACAAAATGCTCTTGCTGTTCTGAAAGAAAGGGATACATCTGATGCTAAGGTGAACAATGATGGAAAGAAGAAAAATAGTAACCAAACATTTACGAGGCAGACACTGAACAACATATGTTTGCGTCGAAATTGGCCAATGCCATTATATAGGTAAGACTGAATTTGTCCTTTCTTATTGCAACTTCTGAACTTTGATCATTGATTGTTCAATCCGTATGCACCTTTAGGTGTGTAAATGAGGGTGACCCCGCACATGCAAAGCGGTTCACGTACCACTGACGGGATGGACGGATGAATGCGTGGGGGAGCCCATGCCAAGTGTCAAAAAGGCAAAGGATTCCGCTGCTGTTCTTCTCCTGGAACTTCTAAACGAATGGTATTTCTTGACATTAAAATCTTATTATAGGGAGAAAAGGAGCCGATGACACCGAGAAATTTGAGAATTCGAAGATGTCCTTCCCAATCTTCGATGAAAACCTATACATAGTGAATGAGAAGAATGATTCTGAATCAAGGGTGAGTATTTTTTGGGTGCTTTTAACTCTTTTATACACTCAAAATGTTTATTTTCTGCGTGTCATAGTAATTGAGTTTGGTGACCTTCTGGCTAACTCATTGGTTGCTATTGCTACATTCATTTCCATTTTTTAAATAAAAAAGAAAAAAAGAAAAAAAAATCGTTGGAACCTGGAACCGATCCCGGAAACGAGTAGGTTATAGAGGAACCTGTACTCAATAGCAAGTTATAGGTTCTGCTTGAAACCTGTAAGGAATTGGGAACTGCTTACCCATAGTTATGTCCACGTCCTAGTCCAAAACCCGATCCCTGAGCTGCCTTAGTACTTGACGAATTGATTTGTGGAGTTGCCTGCAACAATTTAAGGAGAAATTTTGGTTTTGGATTAGATATGGACCACTAAATTTATATGACGAAAAATGGATAAAAACTAAATAAGTAAGTCAATTTGATTTGGATGAACTATTTTCAATCCAATCTACTCATTTGATGGGTCTATCAATTTCAATTCATTAAATTGAGAAAACTTTTGAAAATTTTTCATGTAATTTTTACACAGATTCGGCCAAATTTTGACTGAGTATAATATTTCCATCGATGTCCTGTTAACTCGATTATTATAACTCAATTATTACACTTGTGGAAAGCCCCTGATGGTCAAATTGGGAGAAATATTCGTGTGATTTTTTTACAAATTTGACGAAACTTTGACTGGACATAACTTTTCCGTCCGTTGTGCTGTTGACTACGCTTTTGAATTTCATATTGCTGAATATTTTAAACAAAGGTATTTGTACCAATTTTTTATTGATATGATGACTATGTTCCTTAAAACATCATTTTTTACAATTTCTATTTAATTTGTTTAAGATAATATAGGTATTGAGGTAAAAGAAGTGCCGGTCATGATTTTCATAATATATCAACGTCAAGCTTTGAGAAGGAGCTACTTTATTTAAAATATTTATCGAATGGTTTAAAATGAATTGAACAAATTCCGACAATTTCCATGTTTGATTACTTGAAAAGTGGCATTAAGGAAATTTGACAAAAAAAAAAGAAGAAGCATTATTTAGGAAAAAAATTAACGAGACTATAATTATGGAGACCATCTATACTTTTAAACTAGTGAACATATATATTATAAGCTTCTCATTGAGTTACTATTGAATTCTTTAATAGAACTCAATCTTCCTAATAATATAGGATGAACTAATGGAAATAAATGTTTTTACAGTTGAAATCAAGAGTCAATACCATTAAAAATTCAGTTTTCATTACTGAAGTAATTTTAATTTAGATAATCCAGTTTTCAGTCCTATTTCAAAATTTTACATCGTTAATATCATCTTCAATTTATTAACAAAAAATAAAGCATCCATGCAATCAGATATTCGATATGTTACGGCAAAAAGAAGTCACTAATCACTCAAGACCTTAAACACTCCCTTACCAATGCATTTTACATCCCACAGCTTCACTGACATTGATGATATTTCAAGCCAACGTGAAACGAACAAGGCTAATCTAGGAAGGCCTCATGAAGTAACAGCTCATGAGAGGTAGAGTTAGGTCTAAAATCGGAAATTCACAAAACGCATGTCTTCCAAATGGATCTATTTTGCTCCCTTAGTCCCATAATAGGACAGAGCAAATATCTAGTTTCCTAGATACTCAAAAACACCAGCCAATTATAGCCTAACCCAAGATTGACTCTCATTCAAAGATAGGTAAAATAACATATCAAGTTCCTATCTCAAAACCGATAATGCCAACCACAAATAGGCATCAGATCAAGGAATTTGCCCAGATTATAAATCTAATTTGTGCCTTACTCTATTTCAGCTTGAGGGGGATAAATCGGCCTCCAGTGCCACGTCTGTTTCACAGGTCATCATCACTTTTTGAGGTCTCTAGTTAGGATAAACAAATTTAGGAGCGCGATAAATTCTTTTAGAAATCCAAGCTGTCATACACAATCTTAATCCACATCGATCTCTCTCAGGTAAAAGTATAAATAGGGCCTGCTTCTCTCCAAATGCAAGACGGTTCGAACACATACCAGCGATTTCTCTGCCCTTCTTGCCAATCTTGAAAAGCTGTCGTCTGCTCCTTACCTTGAATTTGCAGAATATGGCAGATCAGACCAGTAGGAGGAATGGAGACAGTGAAGTTGTCCTGGATATAAGAGACAACTCCAGAACCAAGCAAGAGATCAAATGCACTATGCTCTCTTTCCCCTTTATTCAAAAGGTTACTTTCGTTCTAATGGAGACTCCTTCCCCCACCCCCCCCAAACCCTACCTTCTCGTCTCCTTTTTTAGTTTTTCACTCTTCTTTTTCGCGTGTTCACTTAAAATATAGATGTTCATCAAGAATCTTTTGAGTTGCACATATTGTGTATTGCACTGCCATGACAGTTAGACTCCTCAAACTTATAATAATATGCAGAGAATTTAGGCCTTTCGGTACGCAAAGGTTTGATCCCAAATTTCTCAAAATGCTGCAGTTGATCGCGGAGCTCTTTGGGACGTACTTCTTGATATTCGCCGGTTGCGGGTCGGTGGCAGTGAACTTGAACAACGAAAAGGTGGTGACGCTCCCAGGGATATCAATGGTGTGGGGGTTGGCGGTGACGGTGTTGGTGTACTCAGTCGGGCACATCTCCGGCGCCCATTTCAACCCGGCCGTCACCATTGCTTTCGCCACCTGCAGGAGGTTTCCATGGCATCAGGTGCGACCATATCTCTTCCGAAGTCCAAGCTCCTAACTATTTTTGTCTATCTTCCTTTTAAAATAGGTGAACCATAATGCAAACCAATTTGGGATCAGTATCTATTGGATATTTCAACTGTTATGACAATCATGAAAGACATTATTTTGCATTGATTTTTGCTACAATTTTTTAAGGGCTTGATTTATAAGTATCAAGCCGGTTGGTTTAGTTTGTTTTATACCAACCCCTCTTTCATTTGCCTAAATATAAAACCTCAAACTACAATCCAACATATAGACCGAAACAAGACATTCTCTCGTCTCCTTCCTCTCTTTGCTGTGTTTTCCATATAGTTCTGTTGTATGTATTTTCTCTATTATCGAATACAAAGTAAAAATGAAGGTCTGTTTTATTCTAAAAGGATAGCAGCAAAATATTTCCTCAAATAATGTTTGCACCATTCGGAGTTTATTTTATTTTCATCCTATCCAATAGGTATGTAGGTTCTTTATTATCGAATACAAAGTAAAAATGAAGGTCTGTTCTATTATGAAAGGATAGCCGCTAAATGGTTTCCTTAAATAATGTTTGCGCCATTCGGAGTTTATTTTATTTTCATCCTATCCAACAGGTTTTCCAATAAAATTGTCCCGTGACCTTTTAATCAATTCGAGTCACATGTGTAGAATATAAAACGCTCTTTTTAATGCAGAAAAAGAAAAAATATATTGAAATAAATATATCCAAATTCCACTTGTCGGATGTAGGCCTATCAGGAAAACTTGGCTTTGATCACATGATGCTAAGCAGCCACCGGTTTTAGAGCTTGACGCATCCAACTTTTTCAATCAAAGATTTAAATAGCCTTCTTGGGGGTACATTCGTTTGCAATCTCATTTTTTCTTGATCGGCAAAAGCATATTAGTTTAGGCAATTAACGGAGGATTCTTTTTTATGTTTTTGCTAAGCTAAACTTTCCTCTTGGCTGCATTTTGTTCTTGGCGTGTAGGTGCTTCCCTATATATCGGCACAAGTTATAGGATCGACGTTGGCGTGCGGGACGCTGCGGTTGCTGTTCACCGGCAAGCTCGACCATTTCGTGGGGACACAACCGGCCGGTTCGGATGTGCAAGCGTTCGTCTTTGAGTTCATCATCACTTTTTACCTCATGTTCATCGTCTCCGGCGTTGGCACCGACAATAGAGCAGTGAGTTCTAACTTCTTTCTTTGATTTATCTGCTGTTTATTGGGGAAATTTCAATGGACAATCCTGGACAAGTAAAACTTAATGCAAAATCCCTTTAAGAACCGGTGGGATATGAAAATCTTATAAAAATGCATAAGATTAGTAAGAAATTACGTGAAATTCTCATGGACATGGAAAATAATTAATGGATTTTGCGCATAGTAGCTTGAGGCTAGAGGGCCACGGCCCCTGCCCGCAATGCTAGGGTATCATGACAAAAAGGGTCGACCCACTTCTAAGTTCTTACAAGGGCTGGTCAGTTGTGTTCATGTGTCATATTCGAATTTTGTAATCAAATCGAGTTGTGTCGTATGATCAATGTAATACTTTTGTTAATTGTGCTGTAAAACTTATTATGCTCGCGATGCTTCTGGAGTTCGCCAAATAATCTTGTTAACGTGTCGGACATAGTTGCTCTTCAAGAGATATAGAGAAGATTTTGAGAAGCAAGAGGTGATAGTCGGAAAGTGTAGACATCCTTAAAATCATCCTAAGCAAATCGGACGCTATTGAATGAGAAAAAAGATTCCTTTTGAATATTAATCGAAGGTAATATTAGTTAATTAATGTTTTGCGATTGATGCAGATAGGAGAATTCGCTGGTCTTGCTGTTGGTGCAACCGTCTTGCTCAACGTGTTGTTTGCAGGGTAATGACTTCTTCTTCTTATTTGACCATGATTATTTAAAATATTATATTGCGTAAACCGTCTCAATATTAAAATTACTATTTTTGGGGGGCACAAAAGAAGAAGCTTTTTCCTATGATATTCTGACAAATAGAATAAGAGAACATTTACAATGTAAAAAATGTAAAATTGGTAACGTCCTTTATCAAGTAAGATGAATAGTATGTGATTGACTACATCTTTTAAATAAATAATATCAAAACATATGGCTTTTATCTTATAATATGTTGCTGTTCCAAATAATTATATAAGTATCACAAGGTACATGTTTAACGAAAATGCCATCCTCAACCTTTTCTCAAGTAACGCTTTGGCCGTCAATTCAAAAAGAAAGTTATCTGAATAACCAATAACATTTTTCCAAATAATTGGCCGTCAACCTTTTCTTTGCTAAGAAACAAGATATGAATTTGGGCAGAAATTAGGGATTTTGCGATGATTAGTTTGTGATTTTTTCTTCCATCTGATGGTGGTTAGGCCAATAACGGGAGCATCAATGAACCCGGCAAGGAGCTTGGGTCCGGCCATAGTGTCTCATCACTACGCCAAGCTGTGGATCTACATTGTGGCACCACTAGTCGGGGCAATTTCCGGGGCATGGGTCTACAACCTGATCCGGTTCACCGAGAAGCCCATCCGAGAAATCACCGGGTCGTTCCTCCGGAGCTCCGCTTGAACATTGAAGTCAAATTCCTTTTTGTGTTTTCGTTCTCCTTTTCTCTCTCTCGATTTTGATCTTGATGTATGTATTCATAGTGTAAAGGGTTCAGTTTTCTGAATTCAATCAATGGTTTGTTTTGTTCTTTTTTTTGGTCAGTATGGTTTGTTTTGTTCTCTCTCTCATTTTTATACTTGGAAGAGAGTTACTTTGATTGTGAATGTTGATGGGTCGTATTCCGGTTACGGAAATAAATATTTTTGCATGTGGTAAGAATGAATTAGCTTCTATGTCAGGCAGGAAAAAAATTAAGATCTTAAAAGAATCTAAAATCGACGACTTATAGAAGACTGAAAAAATTATTCAATTAGTTCTAAATAAGGGTATGCAAATGTACCAAATTGGAATGAAAATCGCCTGAACCAGAACAAATTGTTCCAAGTGTGAAACCACCCACCTAGAACGGACTAGTGTGTGCGTATTAATTTTTATGTTTTAAAAACTCTAATTTTGTAATTACAAATTCTGGCTCTCACGTTTCTTAGTCCTCGCCTCTTTAAAAGAACCCTAATTCCTCTCATCTCTCTCGCAATCTCGCTCTCTCCCTTTCTCTCACGGCTCGCACTCATGCTCTCTCCTGCAGCTTGTAAGTCGTTTTGCCCAATCTAATTTTCTCATTCGAGCCAGTACTATACATTTCATCCTTTCTGCAATTTCCTAATTCACTATAAATATATATATATATATATATTGTCTGGAGACATTTCTCTTTCCTTTGTGTTGGTGCATCGTACCTCATGCCTCAAGATGCAAATTACAATCTACGGGATTCAGAGAAAGCGATGAATTTCATCTCGATTGCACGCAACTTTCATAGAGGAAGAAACCTTCCAGTCAAAGGGATCATCACGCTAGGAAATAAGCCTGACTCAAAGTTGGACATGCAGAAAAGATGTCGTACAACGGAAGTAACACATCACTCAATTGTTGAAATAGAAATTCGGTACCGAAAGAGAGGCCAAGATAGACTACGACTACATAGCCACGGAGTTCTGTCTGGGCACGACAAGCCCGTTACTATACTTTTCCGTGACTCCATAGACCGTCTCGTATCAGCTTAAACTAGTGCATGGTTCAGTATCCATCTAAGTTAATACTGAGGTCTTCGAATGACAATGCTTCTGAAGTTTCCGAAGTATTGAAATCCTGTAACAGTAATGACAGGAACTTTCGCACTGGAGGAGGACTATTGACACTCTATCATCTAACAATGCCGGAGCAAAGTAAGCAAAGAAAAGTTAGGACGGATGTAGTTTGCCAAAGATCAGAGGGAGCACCAAAGGATCTATTCGATACCTTTCAAAAGTGGAAGTTAAGACTCGAGGATATGAAAGAGAACTCCCAGCTTAGCAGAGAATCTGTCCTAATTGCCGAGCTACTACTCTGGGATAAGGTAAACTTATGCCGGACCTGTAATGGAGTTCAATTTCAACAAACATAATCAACAGCTGAGTTCAAACACGCCTAGTGGGATAATGCTTGGATTATTGTTGCTATTACTGTTGTATGAGTGTCCTGTGCACCACCAGCAGAGAGTGCACACCCCAGAGAGAGAGAGAGAGAGAGAGAGAGAGAGAGAGAGAGACCATCAATGGGAGAGAAAGGGAGGATATGAGCCGAAAACTTACATGTGAGAGACATCAATAAGTAACTTTGTATACATGCCTTGAGATAGCATGACAGCACGCCAGAAAGATGAAACAAGGAGTAAGGTATGGAAAAACAACCAAGCGATTGGATTAGCCACTCGAAGAGACACTCGTGATTCAGTAATCCTGTTCCAAAACGCATGTCTTCCAAATGGATCTATTTTGCTCCCTTAGTCCCATAATAGCACAAAGCAAATATCCAGTTTCCTAGACACTCAAAAACACCAGCCAATTATAGCCTAACCCAAGATTGACTCTCATTCAAAGATAGGTCAAACAACATATCAAGTTCCAATCTCAAAACCGACAATGCCGAACACAAATAGGCATCAGATCAAGGAATTTGCCCGAATTATAAATCTAGTTTGTGCCTCCCCCTATTTCAGCTTGAGGAGGATAAATCGGCCTCCAGCTCCACGTTTATTTCACAGGTCATCATCCCTTTCCAACGTCGCATCTTCTTGAGGTCTCTAGTTAGGAAAAACAAATTTAAAAGCGCAATAAATCCTTTTAGAAATCCAAGCTGTCATACACAATCTTAATCCACATCGATCTCCCTCAGGTACAAGTATAAATAGGGCCTGCTTCTTTCCAAATGCCAGACGGTTCGAACACATACCAGCGATTTCTCTGCCCTTCTTGTCAATCTTGAAAAGGTGTCATCTGCTCCTTACCTTGAATTTGCAGAATATGGCAGATCAGACCAGTAGGAGCAATGGAGATAGTGAAGTTGTCCTGGATATAAGAGACAACTCCAGAACCAAGCAAGAGATCAAATGCACTATGTTCTCTTTCCCCTTTATTCAAAAGGTTACTTTCGTTCTAATGGAGAATCCTTTTTCCCCCCCGCCCCCACCCCAAACCCTACCTTCTCGTCTCCTTTTTTTGTTTTTCACTCTTCTTTTTCGCGTGTTCACTTAAAATATAAATGTTCATCAAGAATCTTTTGAGGTGCACATATTATGCACTGCACTGCCATGGCAGTAGACTCCTCAAACTTATAATAACATGCAGAGAATTTAGGACTTTCGCTATGAAAAGGTTTGATCCCAAATTTCTCAAAATGTTGCAGTTGATCGCGGAGGTCTTTGGGACGTACTTCTTGATATTCGCCGCTTGCGGGTCGGTGGCGGTGAACTTGAACAACGAAAAGGTGGTGACGCATCCAGGGATATCGATAGTGTGGGGCTTGGCAGTGACGGTGTTGGTGTACTCGGTCGGACACATCTCCGGCGCCCATTTCAACCCGGCCGTCACCATTGCTTTCGGCACCTGCAGGAGGTTTCCATGGAATCAGGTGCGACCATCTCTCTTCCGAAGTCCAAGCTCCTAACTATTTTTGTCTATCTTCCTTTTAAAATAGGTGAACCATAATGCAAAACAATTTGGGATCAATATCTATTGGATATTTCAACTGTCATGACAATCATGAAAGACATTATTTTGCTTTGATTTTTGCAACAATTTTGTGAGGGCTTGATTTATAAATATCAAGCCGGTTGGTTTAATTTGTTTTTACCAACCCATCTTTCATTTGCCTAAATATAAAACCTCAAACTACAATCCAACATATATAACAAAACAAGAAATTCTCTCCTCTCCTTCCCTTCTTTGCTGTGTTTTCCATATAATTTTTTGTTGTGTGTATTCTGAATGGATGGCTGCTAAATAGTTCCTTAAATAATGTTTGCGCCATTCAGAGTTTATATTTTCATCTTGTCCAACAGATTTTCCAATAAAATCGTCCCGTGACCGTTTAATCAATCCGAGTCACATGTGTAGAATATATAATGCTCTTTCTAAAGCAAAAAAAAAAAAAAAAAATATATATATATATATAATATATATATATATTATATATATATATATATATATCTGGAAAAGTTGGCTTTGATCATAGGCTGGTAAGCAGCCACCGGTTTTAGAGCTTGACGCATCCAACTTTTTCAATCAAAGATTTAAATAGCCCTCTTGGGGGTTCATTCGTTTGCAATCTCATTTTTTCTTGATCGGCAAAAGCATTAGTTTAGTCCATTAACGGAGGATTCTTTTTTATGTTTTTGCTCAGCTAAACTTTCCTCTTGGCTGCATTTTGTTCTTGGCGTGTAGGTGCTTCCCTATATATCGGCACAAGTTATAGGATCGACGTTGGCGTGCGGGACGCTGCGGTTGCTGTTCACCGGCAAGCTCGACCATTTCGTGGGGACACAACCAGCCAGTTCGGATGTGCAAGCGTTCGTCTTTGAGTTCATCATCACTTTTTACCTCATGTTCATCGTCTCCGGCGTTGGCACCGACAATAGAGCAGTGAGTTTTAGCTTCTTTCTTTGAATTACCTGCTGTTTATTGGGGAAATATCAATGGACATTCCTGGACAAGTAAAATTTAATGCACAATCCCTTCAAGAAGCGGCGGGATATGAAAATCTTATAAAAATGCATAAGATTAGTTAGAAATTACGTGAAATTCTCATGGACATGGAAATAATTAATGCATTTTGTGCATAGTACCTAGAGGCTAGAGGGCTGCGGCCCCTACCAGCAATGCTAGGCTATCTAACAAAAGGGGCCGACCCACTTCTAAGTTCTTACAAGGGCTAGTTAGTTGTGTTCACGTGTTATATTTGAATTGTATAATCGAATTGAGTTGTGTCGTAGGAAGACGTAATACTTTTGTTAATTGTGCTGTAAAACTTATTATGCTAAATTCGTGTATGCTTCCGGAGTTCGCCGAATAATCATGTTAACATGTCGGACATAGTTGCTCTTCAAGGGATAAGGAGAAGATTTAGAGAAGCAAGAGGTGATACTCGGAAAGTGTACACATCCTTAAAATCATCCTAAGCAAATCGGACATTATTAAATGAGGAAAAAAGATTTATTTTAAATATTAATCGAAGCTAATATTAGTTAATTAATGTTTTGCGATTGATGCAGATAGGAGAATTCGCCGGTCTTGCTGTCGGTGCAACCGTCTTGCTCAACGTGTTGTTCGCAGGGTAATGACTTCTTCTTATTTGACCATGATTATTTAATATATTATATTGAGTAAACCGTCTCAATATTAAAATTACTATTTTTTGGGGGCACAAAGGAAGAAGCTTTTTCCTATGATATTCTAATAAATAATAGAAGAATATTTACAATGTAAAAAATGTAAAATTTGTAACATCCTTTATCAAGTAAGATGAATAGTATGTGATTGACTACATCTTTTAAATAAAGAATATCATAACATTAGCTTTTTATCTTATAAGATGTTGCTGTTCCAAGTAATTATTTAACTATCATAAGGTACATCTTTAACGAAAAAGGCGATCCTCAACCTTTTCTCAAGTAACTCTTCAATCATCAATTTAAAGAGAAAGTTATCTTAATAACCAATAACAGTTTTCCAAATAATTGGCCGTCAACCTTTTCTTTTGCCAAGAAACAAGATATGAATTTGGGCAGAAATTAGGGATTTTGCGATGATTATTTTGTGATTTTTTCTTCCATCTGATCGTGGTTAGGCCAATAACGGGAGCATCAATGAACCCGGCAAGGAGCTTGGGTCCGGCCATAGTGTCTCATCATTACGCCAAGCTGTGGATCTACATTGTGGCACCAATAGTCGGGGCAATTTCCGGGGCATGGGTCTACAACCTGATCCGGTTCACCGACAAGCCCATCCGAGAAATCACCGGGTCGTTCCTCCGGAGCTCCGCTTGAACATTCAAGTCGAACTTTTTTTGTTTTCGTTCTCCTTTTCTCTCTCTCGATTTTGATCTTGATGTATGCATTCATAGTGTAAAGGGTTTAGTTTTCCGAATTCAATCGATGGTTTGTTTTGTTCTTTCTCTCGTTTTTATACTTAGAAGAGAGCTTCTTTGATTGTGAACGTTGATGGTTGTATTCCAGTTACGGAAATAAATATTTTTGCTCGTGGTAAGAACGAATTAGCTTCTATGTCAGGCAAGAAAAAAATTAAGATCTTAGAAGAATCTAAAATTGACGACTTATAGAAGACCAAAAAAATTATTCAATTGGTTCTAGATAAGGGTATGCAAATGTACCAAATTGGAATGAAAATCGCCTGAACCAAAACAAATTGGTTTCAGGCGTGAAACCACCCACCTAGAACGGACTAGTGTGTGCATATTAATTTTTATGTAATTACTAATTCTAGCTCTCACGTTCCTTGATCCTCGCCTCTCTAAAAGAACCCTAATTCCTCTCATCTCTCTCGCAATCTCGCTCTCTCCCTCTCTCTCACGGCTCGCACTCATGCTCTCTCCTGCAGCTCGTAAGTCGTTTTGCAAAATCTAATTTTCTCATTCGAGCCAGTATAATACATTGGATCCTTTCAGCAATCTCCTAATTCAATAAAAAAAAAATGTCTGGAGATATTTCTCTTTCCTTCGTGTTGGGGCATCGTACCTCATGTCTCAAGATGCAAATTACAATCTACGGGATTCTGAGAAAGCGATGAATTTCATCTCGATTGCACGCAACTTTCATAGAGGAAGAAACCTTCCATTCGAAGGGGTCAGTACGCTAGGAAACAAGCCAGGCTTAAAGTTAGACATGCAGAAGGATGTTTGTGCAACTGAAGCAACACATCGCTCAAATGTTGATATAGAAATTCAGTACCGAAAAAGAGGCCGAGGGAGAATACGACTACATAGCCATGGAGTTCCGTCTGGGTATGACAAGTCCATTGCTCTACTAATCCACGACTCCATAGACCATCTAGTATCAGCTTAAACTGGTGCATGGTTCAGTACCCATCTAAGTTACTCCCAAGGTCTTCAGTGGCAATGCTTTTTAAGTTTTTGAGGTATTGAATCCTTAAACAGTAATGGGAGGAACTTTCGCACCAGTGAAGGACTATTGACACTTTATCATCTCACAATGCCAGAGCAAATCAAGAAAGAAAAGTTAGGACAGATGTAGTTTGCCAGAGATCAGAGGGAACACCAAAGGATCCATCTGATACCTTCAGAAAATGGAAGTTTAGACTCTAGGATACGAGAGACAACTCCCAGCTTAGCAGGGACTCTGTCCTGATTGCCGAACTACTGCTCTGGGATAAAGTAAACTTATGCCGGACCTGTAATGGAGTTCAATTTCAACAAAGATAATCAACAGCTGAGTTCAACCCCACTTAGTGGGATAATGCTTGGATTGTTGTTGTTATTACTGTTGTATGATTGTTCTGTTCTGTGCACCACCAGCAGAGAGCCCATGTCCCACAGAGAGAGAGAGAGAGACAGAGAGAGAGAGAGAGACACAGAGAGAGAGAGAGAGACCCTCAATGGGAGAGAAAGAAAGAGGATATGACCTGAAAACTTGCGTGCAAGAGACATTAATATGTAACTATGTATACATGTCTTGAGATAGCATGACAGCACGCCAGAAAGATGAAACAAGGAGTAAGTATAGGAAAACAACCATGCGAATGGATCAGTCACTTGAAGAGACACTCGTGATTCAGTAATCCAGTTCCAAAAAAGCAGAGTAGGATCTAAAACTGTGATATCACGACGACCAATCACTAGAACCCAACACGAAACGAAATCAGAATGACGGTAAATCCTGATGATTTTTCTTATCAAAATTTAGATCATGATGATTACTTGTACGAATAAACACATGAGAGAGATCACAGCTAAAGATACGTTCAGTGATCAATGGCATTACTCAATGAAGTGCTACTATATCAATTAGAACCATAATCCTAGCAAGGGAGAATTAGACCTGATATTGACAACAAGGACTGACACTGACATACAGCAAATAACAAAAGTACCAATAACTGCATTAATATCATGTTGGTGGCTTTGATATTCCTATCACAATCACAAATCAAGATTCGGAATAAAATAACATGAAAGACAGCTTCAGAGCACACTCTCTAGAATCAAACTCCTAACTCTGCAATTTGTATGAGCAAAAGTCATTATGCAAATAGAGAATCAAGGCCAAGGAACGAACAACCTCCCCATGAAAAACTCAAATTCCTTAAAGAAAAACGGCTTTTAATCACAAATAAAAAGATTAGATGTACCATTATCACCCTGCCCATACCTGATCAAGCATCATAGGTTGAAAGCAGGCATTGTTTAGAACAATAGCATACTTATGCTAAATAATCCCTACTCCAACCCCACTAACCAAGCAGCCCAAAGGATAAACGAATGGCCGACTGAATGATAGTGCCAGAAACTCCAAATTCCACTCCTAACCCCGACAAGCTCGATTCCACACGATCTAAACATTAGAAAAATGCCCCGCAATGACTATATCGATTTCACTTCTATACCGAGTCAAACTACTGCCCATATAGAAAACTCTCAAAGCGAAAAAATAAAAACATTATCAACCCGAAACAGATCCAACACTGAAACATTAGCAGTAATAATACATTTCAAAATTGAATGAGATGTCCAAGCTCCAAATTACCCACTACAGCCCGATTCCAGGCTCGCCTCATTCATCGTTCGCTCGATCCACGTATCGAAAACAAAAATGGGATCAAAAATCGAATCTTGCCCCAACCCGACACCATCCCACGAACGGACCGGACTCAGAACCTGAGCTTGGTGAAGAACCACCTGTTCTTGCCGGTCTTGAACCGCTCCTCGAGCCGCTTCTTGGCCTCCTTAGCGGCGGTGACCTTCTTGTCCTTGCTCTGCAGGGAGTCCACGGCGACGGCGTCCTTGAGGTCGACGTCGAGGGTGTACCGGGTGGGCATCAGGTGGCGGTAGTTGACGAGCTTCACGAACGCCTTCACGCGCGACTTCTTGGCGGTCTTCTTGGCGGTGTCCTTCTTGACGACCTTGGCCGGGTACTTCTTGATTCCGGCGACGAGGCAGTGGCCGTAGGGGCGGTCCCGCGTGCCGTCGTCGAAGTTCCGGACGATGACGGCCTTCCGGCCGGCGTACCGGCCCTGCAGCACGACCACCGCCTTCCCGGGCTTGAGGAACTTCACCATCTTTGCCGGTTTCCTCCTGGAGATCTTGGCGGGGGTTGGTCGGCTAGGGTTTCTTCTCCGCAGCAGGCGAAAAGAAGGAAAGGGGATTTATATGTGCTTTTATATGTGGTGGCTTGGCAGAGGGAAAGGAGAGGAACGTGCCTTAGGGCAAGGCAAAGGGAAAATTTTAAATAAGGACCCGAAGTGTCATCATTTTCTTAAAAGAGGATTTAAAGTGAAGTTTATTTCAAATAAAGACCCAAAGTACCAACATTTTCTCAAAAGAGGGCCTGAAGTGAAGTTTATCTCAAATAAGGACCCAAAGTGCCATCCATTTCTCAAAAGATGACTTGAAATGAAGTTTGTCTCAAAGAAATACCCAAAGTAATCATTTAGTCTCAAAGAAGGACCTCACTCGTTGGCTGGTGAATAGATGCATCTTCGATGTATTCTTCGGTGGCTTGATTACGGTATTTTCATCCATTTTTTATTTTTTATTTTTCATTTTTGGTTGCCCCATTCATCATCTTTTTCATCCCCTGTTCACTTCTTCTTGCGCAAATCAAGAACATTGGACTTGGGGAAAGGCCGGCGAGCATTGATGAGGGCTCAACACCCATCATCGGCAACGAGCGAGGGCCATCGAGCCCTCGGCCATGGGGGAGGCGGGTTGTCCAAATCGAGGCCCTACGAAAAGCTCCTCGAGGGCAAAGGGGTACTGAAGAAGTCATCGATTTGGGAACGATAGAGGGAGGAATGGATGAAGAAAGCGATGTGGGCATCCTAGTCGTAATCCTAACAGAAGACGAGGTTGTCGGTGGAGCAGCGGGCGAAGGTGGGGGAGGTCGCCCCTGACAGCTATTGGCAAGGTCATCCCTCGCCGTCCCTGGGCAAGGGCTCGCCCAATGAGGGCCTACAAGCCCTCACCCGTAGCCAATGAGGGCTCAACAACCCTCGCCAGCCGCAACTGAGGCCACCCTCGCCAGATCTGGCAAGGGTTTGCCATGGGCGAGGGCTTAGTGGCCCTCACCTATTGTCAATAATGGACGTCCAACCCTCGCCGACCCTCACCAACGGCCGGCGCTTGCGGCCTTTCCCAAGTCCGATGTTCTTGAGAAGAAGATGAACGGGGACGAAGAAGATGATAAACAGTGCTACCATTGACCCAAAATAATAATAATAATAATAAAGAACAAGACAACCGAAAATTAAAAAAAATTTAAAAAAAATTGGACAAAAATATCCTTGATCAAGCTACTGGAATATGTATCGGAGATACATTTATTCACCAACCGGCAAATGAGGTTCTTCTTTGAGACTAAATGATCACTTTGGGTTTTTATTTGAGACAGACTCCACTCCAAGTCCTCTTTTGAGAAAATAAAGGCACTTTGAGCCCTTATTTGAGACAAACTTCACTTCGGGTCCTCTTTTGAGAAAATGATGGCATTGTAGGTCCTTATTTGAAATTTTCCCCAAGGCAAATGTGAGGCAAAAATAAGAAAATTTTTAAATGCAACTTCTTCCTTTTTTGCAACTTTTATTTTTATTTTTTTTTATATTTCACAAGTCAATTTTAAAGTAGCAATTTTCGACACGAATAATGATTCCACGGCACATGAATTACTAAAGATTAGCAAATTTGGATTTATGCTAGCTATGTTTATGACGTAATTTTGGTGGCTTACTTGATAAAATCGATACACAGATCATCATCAAGTTCAATTCGTTCTAAATTGAAATCTATCCGTCCACATATTTAAATTTTATGCGTCTGTCAACCCAATTACTAAAGTGATATTTGATTAGGTTAGTGTGTTAATTTATTAGAAAAAAGATACAATAGGTATCTGAAAATTTTCCCCGCTTCATAATTGATTCCCCAGCATCTGTTCTTTTCAATGAAATGCCTAAACATTTCAGATGTAGGTCAATTTGACATATACTAAAATCATTGGTGAAAAATGTTGAATTGGACACTAGTGCCTATAAATAACTAGTACCTATCCACCTTAACATTCGACATGATGCTGTCATCTAGGTAAAGGGTATAAATTTTGTTAAGTAGGTCATGTCCAAGATTCGAGTAAACTTTTGCTAAGTAAGTGGGTTATTTCGGCAAAATTACATAATACGACAATTTATTTAATGAAAATATCAAATTGAGCTAAATCTAAAAAGTTGAGGTACTTGATTGAAAAAAAAAGAAGTATTCGAGTTTACTTATTTAATAACATAGACTTAGGTTGTTGTCATAGGAACACAACTTTTAATGACACTGAGTGACTCAAAGAAAAAAGAGTAAGGTTGGAAAATTTGTCCTATGATTTAATTCCCCAAAAAACTACCAACTTTAACTTGAATTTCAATTCTTTTCCAATCTTTTTTATTTCATTAAAATCACCAATTTTCAGTGACTACGTAGGCTAACTTTCTATGAAATGTTGCCTAGAGTTGGACGTGGCAATTCCACATGTACAATAAATCCACATTTCTTGCGGACTCAAATTTAAGGATTGAAAGAAAATCAAAAGAAAATCATTTTCATTGAAGGAAAAAATATCCCGACACATCGTGATCCTCAACCGTACTGATCCCTCCCGACGTGCTCGCCGCCGACATTCTGCCGGCGAAGTCCATCGTCGACGGCCCTCTCTCCGTCGGCGTGCGCTCTTTCAACACGGAGTTCGTGCTCCTCGCCATGTAACTTAGGGAGAAAACAAGGGCTCTTCTCAAGAATTCAGAGCTCGATTCTCGGTGATTTCCTCGGAGGAGCGATCTGCGCTTTGCTCGAAGGACCTGGAAAGGTCGAAGGAACGATCTTGTCTCAGTTCGTCTTCGTTTTAGGGCTCGAACGAACTTCGACAGATATGGGCTTGCTCTTGCTCGACGGAAATGCTTCTTGCTCTAGTTGCTTGAACAGCGTAGACGTCGGGTGGTCGTGTGCTGAATCGGGAGAGGGATGGACGACAAGATGGCCACGGACACGAGCATGGAGAGGCTCGCCCCCAAGTTCGTCGCCGCCTGCTCGTGATTTTGAGTCAAAAATCAGAGGATACGAGGATGTTGCTCGCGGTGCCGTCAAAGTGCGAGATTCAGGTTCTTCTTTCTCGGCCGTCGCGAGAGATGACCAAACAAGGAAATGAGATATAATTTCTTTTTCATACGAGCTATGGCTTAAGGACAGTGAAATCACTCGTGATCTCAATGCGTCTTGGATCTTCTTAGAGAGCTTGCACGGCTACTGTGAGCTCAAGGCGGAGCTTGCTATGTTGAGACAACGCAGCAAAAACCCGATATCTTCACCTGAGGAAATCGTCAAGCTTGAACAAGTTAATATATCTAATTGGATTTACATTCATTCAAATGTTTAATCCATTGAGCTATAGGTTAATTTGCTCCACACTACACTAATTCTTTGATGTGAGATTTCTTTTAGTAAAACTCACACATGTATCTCAATAATCTATTCCTTAAACTCAGTGTTAAGTTTGTTTCTTCTTAATTTAAATATCCTTCTATATCGAAATTATCTTAACTTGCATATTCACCAAACACCATAACAAATTGTGGGTGGAGCACCAATCAGCCACCGACTTTACTATTATTTGTTGGGCATACTGCAAAAACTCGATATTATTAAGGAAGAGTTTAAGCTCAAACTTGTCAATATATTTAGTTGAATTCACATTCATTGAAAAACGTAAGTTAATAAGTTATGAATCGATTAGGATATTATTTATTATTTTATACCACACCAATTTTACGATATGAGTCACACATCCACCTCAACACTCTTGTGAGCTCAAGCTTCCATGGCCACGAGCACAAGCTCCATTGAGAGAGTGGACGAAGGGCAGAGAGGGTCGTCGGTGAACAAACCCTCTGGCGAGGGGTCCGAAAGTTGGTGGCAACACACGGTGAAGGGTTATTTTATTTATTTTATTTTCTATTTTTTGTCGATGTGAGGGGTTTGTTTAGTTGAGGATGAAGATGAGTTGCCGGTATATTTTTTATCACGGAAAAATATTTCGTTTTGATTTTAAAATCATTAAATTGATAGATTAGATCCTTAAAATCCCCGTCAATTAGTGAGTTTGCATGTGTAAGTTTTATGAGACACAAATTAGAATAAAATTAGGGCTCCACCTAAAAGTGGTGGTTTTCTAAAGAATTGGGTCATTATCCTACGTAGAAAAGCTCGGCCCACTAACTAGGATGAGGTCCGGTGCAAACGTTGTATTAATTCATTTAATAGCGGGCTAGCGTCGATGAAAAGATTAGGCCCGACAATGGTGAGGAGAAGAATATGGCCCGAAAACAGAGGAAAGCCATTAAGAAATAAATGCATCATAATATCCACATACGCGAGCAATAGAATTCTAATTTGAGGTCTTTTTCGGTTGGCTGTGGAATTAGATTACCTAAAGAATTGGCCATTAAAAAATCTAGATTTCTCATTTTGAAAAGAAGTTTAAACTTCAAATTGGCTGATTCGTGGATTATGTTTCCTTAAAAGAAAGTTAAATTATATTATTAAGTAATACTTGTCACTGAAATTTCACTACCATCGCAATTATATACATCACCTTCAAAATCATGGAATGAACGAGTCTCCAAGGACCCTGAGTGCTAGCTTGGTCTTAGTATATCTGCTTCAAGCGAAAGAAATGTCATCAGTACTATACTTTGCGATATCCAGGACCACAAGGTCGGGCTTGTAACCTCGACACCCTAATTTGGAGACCGTAGGCCAACCTTGTGACCCTGATGCCTAAGCCTCGGACCCCAAACGATCTGGGACCTCAGTGATACTGGCCAGACTAATTGGTCAATTAAAGATTCCATTTCATTATTATTGGATTCTTTTACCATTGTGGATGAATTGTTGTACTTCATTCCTCTATCTATATTACTATATAATAACGGTAATATAGTTTATTTTCCTCGATGGTAGCCATTTGGATTACTGAAAGTTAATGAAAGAGCTTCTATCTTGTGGAGAGTGGCTTTCTATTGTTTAATAGCTTGGAACATACCACCTACCAGTTTGTTCATTTTACTAACTCTTTTAGAAATTACCAAGAGTCTATTTTATTACCAACGTTTATCAGAAATGTTTAGAAATTAATAACCGTTTTGGTATTGAACCATTTTTTAAAGTTACCAACGTGTTAAAGTTACCTATTCTTGTGAAAAATTACTAATTGCTCCAATAGTTTATCTATATTTATTTGCATAGCTATATAACCAATGCTTAATTGATTTTTAATAATTTACTGACATTGATTAACTAATCTTTATAGCAATCACCACATAGAAAGGTTAACAAATCCAACCTAAAATTGTCAACTTTTACTTGAATTAGTTTCTAATGTTTACTTGATTGTTTTGGAAATATCGACTATTTCGATAATTTACCAGCACTAATGGGAAGAGCTTACCAACATGTTAAAGTCTTTTACGAAATTAGGTTCTCCTTTGAAAATTATCAACAACGTTTCTATTTTTATCAATATTTATTTGTGGAGCTTAAATTACCTAACTCTTATTTAGGTTACTTACAAAATTTTATTTGAATATTAAAAAACGTTGGGAAGACATCCTTATGGTGTTTTGATGATTCCAAAACTATATTTGATATTAGTATCTATTATGATCAGTGCAGATGTTCAGATCAAGTTTAATTGTGTTGATATCGATGAAAAATGAGATTAATGAAGACCAGGACAAAGATCGTGACAAGAGGAGAGCAAGTGTCCAATGACAAGTGGTTCATGGTGACTTGCAGATACCAAGGTCAATCTTGTGTCCATGATTCGACAAAAAAAATCTTGTGTCCATGAGAAGTCTTTGTATGCTGATACACTCAAAAGGGTTATTGGATATGCAATCGTAAGTTACTCCATTCGAGCAATTACTGGAAATCATCTGTAGACTAGTCATACTGAGCACATGTTGATAATGAGTATCGGGACGTGTTGATATCAAGTCTCAAGTGATGTTGGTGTGGTATTTGTTTAAAGATGACTATTGACTGTATAAGAAATAGCCCTTACGGGTTAAGAACACATGGTAGAAAAACAAAAAAATACTTACAAAAAAGTGATGATAGCTTTCTAGGGTAACGAATCGAGGATTAGCAAAGTGACAATTACAATAGACTCCATTTTGAGAAATCTGCCAATATCGGAAGAAACGATTGTATGGCAATACTAATTTTTACAAAAGCATCCAATAATTTTGAACTACTCTTTCCTTCTGATTAGAATCTCCAAAGTTGCAATTGATGATGTCTATATAAAGGATCAACGAAGTCACAAAAAGGGTTGGATCGAGAAATTGAAAATGCCATCACTGTACTTCATCTCTCTCATATGTAATTATGAAGTGTCTTTGTTCTCCATCTGGTATTCCTCATCTAAGATTAAGCTTCTTTGTAATCTAGATGAAGTGTACAAGTGCAAAAATAGTCATTATATTCTGATTGTAACTTGCTCTAAATATTAATGAAATTCAGCCTGTGTTATGATTGTTATCTGAACCGTAGATGTAAGTTTGGGAATAAAGCCAAACTATTATAAATTGTTATGTGTTTTACTTCTTCAATTCACTATTGTTAACTACTGATTACTAGCACCACTATTACATAATATATCTTATCAATATCTTATGCATACAACTATCATAATTTGCTTTTATTATTGTTGACTTATATTGGAGGAATGTTTTTCCTAGTACACATACTACTTATTCTACTCTCTTCTTCTAGGTTGTATTGTTAGCCCAACCAAAAAAAATAGCATATGTTTCATTCATTCAACCGCATCAGTTGGGGAGCTTTCCAGCATATAAGAATTACAAGTAAATATCGATAAGTGGACTCCCATTAAGAGCAGTTACTTTTTCATAAAAGCTAGTAACTTTTAACGTGCCCATAACATTCGGAAATAAACGTTGTTAAAACTGCTATAAAACACGTGGTGTTTCCATGGACATAGGAAACGTAGGGACACGTGTGAAGTCCCTCTGCAATGCGTTGTTCCGCCGGCATGTCTGCTATTCGGTCGGCGACAGCAGCACACACAGAGACGTGGCAGGCTTCGGTACTGAAACGTGGGTTATCCACAAAGCGAACGTGTCCGCGGTCCTCTCTCTGGTTTGCCTTCAAGTTCTCCTCCCTTTGCATCTGCTGCTTGTCTGTGTTGCGGCAGTCGCGCTGGAAATGGGTCAAGGCCAGGAAGTGAAGACCAGAAATGATCCCCAAGTCGAAATTCAGGTTCGAAACCTGCTTCGTCTCCTTTTTTACTGTTAATCAAATGGGGTTTGCTAGTTGGTGACGGAGTGGAGTGGAGTGAGCGAGGGGGCTTGTTGTGGAGTTTTAATTGCAGGAAAGAGGGGAGATATTCTTTTTCTATAGGCCCAAGGTGGAGAGAGAAGCAGCTCATGGCGCCGACGACGTGCAGCGCCTTTACATAGTCCTCCGCCCTGAGTCCGGTGAGAGACCTATCGAGGAGAAGCAAGATCCCCGCTCCGGCGAGGAAGGGTCCGACCCCAATTCCAGCGACAAGGCCACCGTGGAAGGTGGCCAAGGTAGCCAGGTAATGATGGTCACGAGAACCACACGACCCGACAACTTGCCTATGATCACCTCGTGATTACAAGCCTCTCTGTAAATCCCAAACGCAGGAAGTGAACATCGAGAAGCAGGCGCTGTTGAGGTTGATAGTGATGGGGAAGAAGAGTCTTCCGGACCCGAGCAAACGGAGCCGACCTCAGTGGGGATTTGTGGAGATGGTCACCACCAAGATCGATGATATCAAGTCGGCTCTTAAAGCAGGTGCTCTCTCTCTCTCTCTGTCTCTCTGTCTCTCTCTCTGTCTCTCTCTCTCTCTTTCTCTCTCTCTCTGGTCTCCCGTGATTCAAGTAGGACGGACTTGTTGCTTCTTGCAGAGGAGTATGACACTTCCACAAGGGGACACCGCCACACGGCTGCAGCCAGAGCGTTGGGGGAGGGAGTGTACCGCATACTTAGACACAAATCCAAGGGGAAGAAAGCGCACACACATCTCATATACAAGCTCGAATTCCCTCCGGAAGATGAGAAGCAGGAGCCCCAGGAGTCGCTCAACGTCGACAGAGAAGGGTCCTTCCTCATCCAGATCAAGAACCCCGACCAGCACGGTGCCGGCCCTTCCCAATTCAGGGGACTCCAGAGCAAGCGCAAGGCGGTGTTCCCCGCCCACCTACAGGGACAGTTCGGGCAGTTGAGGTATAGCCCGGCCGACCCGCCTGACTTCCTGAACTACGAAGGGTGTGAGTTTCTGCTGATATCGGCATCGGACGACATAGAGGAGGAGCTGGGGTTAGAGCTCAAAGCGGAAGGAGAGGCCGATCCCTCCTGTTCCGATCTGCTCAAGACGTTCGGGGAAACTGCACCGGTGGATGCCCTGCTCAGGGGTACCTGGGTCTGAATTTCAATCTTTCTGACACTTTTTGGTCTGTGCTTAATTAGGAGGACCCGTTTCATGTTTCTACAGTAGTTGGGCAGGTGTAATATTTTTGGTAGCCCTGATGTCAATCTTGCAATATAATCTGATTTCATCAGCCCAAATGGCTCTAGCCTACTTAGGAATGATAATGATGATTGCATGGCCTAAGTAATGGAAATGGCGATTCCAAGAAGTTGGTGGAATCTCCATTATATGATTACATATAAATCTAGACATACGAAAAGGGATTGGCCATTAGAATTTTGATCACTTTCCTACTCATTCATGCAAACCAAACATTCACATCGATCGTTAAATTCAAACCTAAAGCATGGGGACGATAAAAGAGAGGGAGAGAGAGTGAAAGCATAGCGGTTTTGTGATTGAGGAGTTTGTGAGCTTGTCTACGATGGAGATGGGTGATTGCCATATTCAGCAATAGACCCTTTCAAGATTTTTAAATACTCAGTGTCCTTTTTCAAAATTTTCAAAATTCCACTTTAATATTTTTATTTTCATGTTATTATTGGAGTGATGTGTTGTTAACTCAAACGGGGAAAAAAAGAGGAACACAAAAAAGCTTAGGTCTTTGCTGCTTAAAAATGAGGAGCAGAACAAGCCGGAATTTAGGGCTATATTACAATAAATTCACGAAATGAAATAGTTATACTTATTTAGAATTGCATTTGTAGAATTTCATAGAGTAAATTTTGCAGATGCCTAGCATCGCTTATTTATTTTATTGAGTAATCTAACTATGCCTAGTTAGATGCCAATTGGCTCTTGTAGGAGAAGCTCTAGCTATGCGAGAAAGCTCTCACTTGGAATTGGATGAAGCCTCATCGTCTGAGTCATTTATCCTTTATTTGTTTTTGAAGGTATAAAGAATGTTTGGCTGCATCAATTCCAACGCCCACTATGACCGTTGCCAAAATGTTGATGTGCTTAAAAAAAGACGAGGGATTAGATTCTTTTTGTGATATTATTGATTGTACGAAATTGCATATTTAATTCACTCATTCATACTTGTTTTTATTGATTGTGTTGTCTTTGTAAACTCACAAATTTTATGTTTTTCAATCATGCCATCTCGTGATGTTTTATGAATGTCTGATATGATAACAGCTTCTATTGTTATCATGATTCATGGAAATTATGTAGTATAAATTGATCTAGCGAAAAGAGAAACTGTATTTTGAAAATCATCGTATTTTATTTTAAAAAGTTGCCACGCACTGTGTGGACTTTCAATCAATAGAAAAAGAAAAAAAAAGAGAAATATATGAGAGCCACTCGTGCCGACTCCTTTAGGCCGGGGTCTAGTACTACCCTTCCTCACTCGAGCCACACCTTGGAGAGAGAGAGGATTGTGATTATCGTTATTTTCCCTAAAACACATAAAAAACGTTCAACATTATTATAATAGAATCGCAGAACAATGTTATCACAAAGTAAACTAGAAAGAACTAACATTGTGAAGCAATGCTTGAATTATAAAATTTTACAGAAAAATCATATCTAATAAGTAACTTTGGTACTAACTGTTGTGCTATTAGTGAAAAATCACAAGAATATTTATTTGTTTATTAAATAAAATAATCATATTTCAAGCAACATGTCACATTATTAATTGACTCGAAAAATGTGTTAAATAAATTCATCATTGAAGTATTTTCAACCAAATATAATATGACATGTTGTCTACACATGCATAATTGGTTTGCTTCACTCTAATAGTGCAAGTATTTTTTCCGTAAGTTCAATGCATTGGAGACAATTTTATTGAAAATCACATATGCGAGTATACTTCAGAGCATTTTCCTAATAGAGTTCTTCCCCAACTAATGAGTATAGAGTATCACCGAATATTGACACTAGCCATTATTATACTTTGGTAAGGTATTACAATTGTAAAATGTTTCCATGTAATTTGACATGGACATCGAGTTCTTCCACAAAATTAAGCCAAAAAAAAAAGAAGGGAAAAGTGTTTAAAGTTTGTCATTTTGTTAACTTTATTATTTACTTGCATTTAAATCATGATGCTAACTTATAAAGCGCATCAATTAATGAGTAAAGCCACTACAACTAAATTACATTTAATAAAGCATTTTTTGTTTGAATTTAATAAAGCACTTTACACAAGACATGTTCAGGCTATCCATTTAACAATCAAGATTTATTAAAGTTTATTTTTTATAAAGTTATTTAAGGGGTTGCTAATTTGATGGTGGGCCTCATATGCTAGAAAATAAAGAAATTGTTTGTTTGTAGAAAATGAATAATTTTGAATTATCTTTTTAAAAGTGATTGTTTGTATTATTTATAAAAATAAATGAACGAAAACATTTTCATTGTCAACAATAATGTTTAAATATAAATTATTGTTTAAATGAAAACATTTCTCACTGATTAATTATTTGAAAAAATGTAATGATCAATTTTTGAAAAGTATTTTTCAAATTATTCATTTTCTCCAACCAAATGAAGTCAATATGAAATATATATTGACGTATCAATATTTACATGTCGTCCAACCATTTCTTCACATTTCTCCTAAAAGTAGACAAGCATTCATCCAAGGTCTTGTCATCTTCCAAAAATTTCCTTTTGATGGACAACCGCCGGTCAACTTCAGCTTGTCACATGGCCTATTATCTATTCTTCTAATATTTGCCCGAATTTATAAGAACATATAAACAGATTATGATCCAAAATTACCATCTTCATTTTGGCAAATGTTCTAGTATTTCTAGTTTTTACTAGAATTGATTATAAAAAAACTCAAGTTTGGACTTCTCATTACCAGTAGGATAGGGGCATCTCGTTCCCAATTGAAGAATAAGAAAAGCACGTTCAAGTAAGAAGCAACTGCCAATTGCCTTTGGACCGAGCAAATAATTAAGATTTTAACATACTCATGGAGCCACACGTGACTAACATGGTCTCCCTATGATCTATCAAATCACTGAGATTTTCTCAGTCAACATCGATCAAGACATTAATTGACTCATCAATACTATAGATTCAACTATTTAGGACATAATTGGTATAACTAGGAAGCTCAAATCCAGTCAATGCAATTCTTTCGCAAGGAAATCCATGATCATCGTTAGGGATCACACGACATGGTCCAGAACTATAAAGCTCAAAATTATCAATAGTGCGCCTGGAATTACCTCAAAGCTTGAAAAACTCATATCAAACTAAATCACAAAATATGTAGACAAAAATTAACCTCAAACAACTGATGCTTGAACAGGTTTATGCTGTAAAATTATCTAAACAATCTGATAATCAAGTTAGAGCACGAAATAACTAGTGATCACATCTGCAACCCTCTGGAGACACATGAACATCTTGGCAAAAACTGATATGGACATGCATCATGCTTCCTTCCTCAGATCCCTTGATGAAATTCTGCGATTAGAAGAGCAGTAAATGGCACATGCATTAGTAGTTGGAGTGCATCGAATCATTTGAAGACACTTTGTGGGATGCTAACAACATTTACACAAATCTCTACACTCAAAGGGCTGTTTCTAAAATGTTTTAACATCTTGAGACAAAATAATTAGCACTAATTGTTTCTGCCATATCACAAACTAGAGAGAATCTTACTATGCTAGAACCAGCACCAATAGTGTCACATTCAGATTTGTGCTTTATCACAAAACTACAGTTCAAAAGTTATCTTGCAAATAGTTCACTTCAAGAGTGGGAGCTACCTTGAAGTGAAAGTTTGACTTAGCTTATAGTCAAATGAACACATTAACTGACAGGAATAAGAACAATGAACAATATGATTGGAATAAACCAAGAATCAGTAATGAAGAGCAATGACTTATGTTCTTCCTCATTGTGATTGACTACAATCATACAAGTAAATCTATAGCTGTAGGTATACTCGATCTTAACATGAGCTCCCATCAAACTGTCACAGCAAGAATCATAGCCACAGCGCCCCAATTTGGCAGAACCTATGATATAAAAAGGCACACCATGTACACACTAGTTATATGCATGAGTAACCAATAATCATTCGATATGCATCAGAGGTGCATCATATCACCATACATGATGTACATGATGTTCATAAAAGAAAGGAATCATAAGTTTAAAGATTTTACCTAGTTGTGCAAAGGCATGAGTGTGTTCAACAGGATGAATCAATGCAGGCAGATCTAATGAGAAGCATGATTTACCCGTGAACTGCCAGGCTTTGAAGCTGAAAATCAAATATTAGCATTTAGCATATCTATAAGATACTTAAACAAATCATAGATTCCACAATGTCGTTAACAAAAAAATGAATGGAAAAGAAGGGGAAGAAAGGCAGAGAAATGATATACATGGAACAGGGTTCTCCAAAACAGAGAACAACATGAACCAAATTGATTTTATCATTACGAAGACAAAATATTTCAAGGTCATGTTTTCTGTAAGTAATGAGTTTCCAAAGCATACTAATTATCTCAGATGCATGTAAAGATTATGATCTGACTGCAACAGAAGAGCTCTTACTGAAGAATTGCTCGACCGAGAACCATGTATGTATAGCAGTTAGGGATCAAGGAAGAAGACATCTCTTTCAAACAAGTCTAATCAAAGAATTCCCAACTATTAAGATACTACACTTCATCTTTTTCCTTAACTAAGGACGTGACATCCCATTTCTCATATGGCAATTTGGCTAGGAATAACTAGTCTAAAGTAAAGCCACATGTGATAAACAAGGCATCTGAAAATTAACAAAAAGAGAGATGGCGGATCTGAAACTGAACCTTTTGTTTCCTGGGCCAATTCTACACATTTGCATAGCAATTATTAAATGGCTGAGCACTCTTAGCGTCGGTCTGGATAAGTGTACTTACCATCTCAAGATAAACACCTTATCCTTGATGGATGCTTGCAATTTCATTAACCCCTTGGCATTACATGATATTCCACTAGGCCAGCTTCATTTCTCTTGGATGTAAGGATACAACTACATATCTTCAGTACAGCAAATGATCTAGAGAGAGAGAGAGAGAGAGAGAGAGAGTTGTTCAGCATAATATGCAATCACTGAAAGGCCCAGCAACAATTCTTTTCCAGTTATTTGAGAGAATTGGTTAAAATGTAAAAACAGAATGAGGCTTCCTGAATTCTTTTTAATCAATATTGAAGAGGATCAGGACGACGTTGCTAGTAGATGCAATGCTCAACTTCATTGATTAAAAAGGTAAACTTTGGTTCTAAAGGTAGAATTGCTCTAATATGCTCATAGAAGCCTCTTAAAAAGTGTAATTAACTGTGGGTCCATTGAAAAAGAACTATCATTTCCCTTAAGTTATCTCATGTAAATAGGTGCTAACAGCAGTATTATAACATTGTTACACACAATTTAATTGGTCAAAATGGTCAATTGCCGTTCATACCATTAGGGTTTCCTCATTCATAAAAATCTCGCAGAGGAGAAATTGCTTCTGATGTCGTTATACCTCCACAACATTTGAAACCCTTTGATCCAGAATTCCCATTACTGTAAGAGAAAAAAGAATAAAGTTGGAAACATTCATAAATTAGCCAGACACTTGAAAGGGGGGACATAGATGAAATTTCTGTGGAAACCAGCCAATATTTCCCATGATTCTGCATTTGTACCTAGCTCAGCAGCTTAAAACCAGAGACAGTTTCCACTTGCAAAACATTTCCAAATTTCATGCTGGAGATAATTTAGTAGTCTAATTGACAAAGCACTTTGCAAAAGAAGGTACTATCTAAACAAAAACAAATTTGCCAATAAAGGAATGTGTCTAACTTAAGATGTATACATTTCAGTCCTAAGAATATCAAATTTGCCAAATGCCTACTCCTGGAGATAGCTTTTCATGCAAGCAAATTATCTATGAAGTGTACCATTTGATTCAATTGACAGTAATTAAACTCTACTAAGTGGTGTTGACCTGGGCAAAATTCTGGCATCAGATTTTAAAGAGGTGCGTGTTTGGCGTAACTATGGCTTATAATTTTCTACCTTAGGGTTGTTCTATAATTTATCATTGACATAAAACATAATGTCGTTGAAGAACAAACAACACTTTGTAAACAGGGTGATACTTCGGGGCTCTTATAATGGATGGGCAACTTCTGTTCAGAGAGATATTGGCACCAGTGATCTGATTGAGAGAAGATTTGGGGATGACTTGTTTACTAGTATTGGCTAGGATGGGTTTCAATCAGCTAAAAATTCCAGACATTGCATATGAACCACGCACACCGTTATAACAACAGTCTCATTTTCTCCATCAATAATTAGGCCTAGTTTTTAAGCTCCAGAGAATGGAACTTGAGCTTGGCAGTCCTTTATCTGCAAGATGAATCCTCTTGCTTGATGTCATATTCAGAAAGGCCATGAGCTAGCTCATGTTTCCCACAATACTTTTGACTCATAATCAGATTACTAAGAGCAGCATAACTACAAATTTCAAGCTCTAAAAGCCAGAGTTTTCATGGTTGGTTTTTTCCCTAAATTTTTTATTAATCGCATCCTTAGTAATCTCTTGCTTCTTCCCCTCGTAATTGAGCTTGTTCTTTTAAATCTAATCCTTAAACAGAAAAACAATATCCACAATCTATATTAGCTATTTCGTGTACTGCACAATCAGAATGAATGAGATCCTGTTTCGCTACATTTTAACTTTTACATCTACAAAGTCTTGAGGAAAAAATTGATGACTTCTAAAAAAGCTTCTAACACATAATGTTAGAACATGGCAGCATCAGACAGAAGAAAAATTATACTGGAAACACAAGCCATACACCACAATCAAGCAAACACATGCTCTCATGTATGCAAGAAGAGCAACTGCGACTAGCAAACAAGAAAATAGATTTCCTTATCAAGTACATGGCCCTTGGCATATCAGAAAGCATAATTTCCTCATACTTGAAATATCGCATTTCCTTGAAGATACTATATTTCTCAATTTAATCAATATATCAGTTAAGACATCAAAAAATCTCACTGCAGTCAAAAAGTAGCAAGTCCCAGAACTGTATAACCTTTAGGGCAAATAAAAAGAATACAGAAATGTCAAACAAGTCGCTAAGAATTTAAGAAAAAGGAAAAAGCAGGGAAACAAAGAATTAATGTAAACTTGACTTCTTGACACTTTCAGAAACTCCGCTTTCTTCCATTTAAACTAGGAAAAGGTCAGAAAAGATGGAAAATAAGTTCCACAAACCTCCATTTATTTTCATTATGCACGGTTCACATGTCACATAAAGGGAGCATATTGAAAACTTCTCTGCAACTTCTGCAGCCAATTATCCAGTCCTTTGCCACTGTTCAAGAAGAACATCAAGACTGACCAAAAAAAAAAAAAAAAAAAAGAACATCAAGAGCTTCAATCTCTGCATCTCTTGTTGCCTATGAAAGCACTAGTAGAAAAACAACACGAGCATATCAAACTTAGGAGCTCTGTTAGAGAGACATTTGCCCTCAGCATAGTTTCGACATAAATTCTGAAAGTACATTTCATGAGAAATGTCTTCAGCTTCAAGCCAACTGATTGAGAGTATATATGAAATTGATCAATGCATATACAACATGAATTAAATAAGTTTTGCTCACTTGAAGCTGCTGAGAATCTCACATGGAAAAAGAGGCTTCTATTGGATTAGCCACCTCCAACTTTTCTAACAGTATTTTCATATATAACCCGGTAGCAAGGCATCTTTGTTTTTATTATGCTCCAGAAGACACTAGAAGGGTCAAATATTCTTTGCATCAACTATTCTTACCGTCCACAAAGTCATTTATAGTACTGTACTGTCACGACATAACTATCAATGATTACAGCAACAAACTATTACAGAAGAGATGATCTCTACCAGAAACAAGGCTTAAATATGTGTAAATATGGTCATTGTATGAAGAAATCTCCAAAGGAGCAGGTTCTTACATCTTAAAAAGCAATACAATGCTCCCAGTGCATTTTTATACCAAATATGTAAACCAATAGTCTAGCTGACATGAAAACAGTGTTAGGAACTTCACAAAAGTGGATAAAGACCATATTATTGCTCCAGACAGAACAATGGCAAATGAAAAACGTGAAATATTAGGCATAATAGGGCAAGATTATAGTCACTGTTAGCAGTATATTTTATGAAAGAATAGTGGGAACATAACCCTTTACAGCCTAATAATGCAAAAAAAAGAAGAAGAAGAAGAAGAAGAAGAAGAAGAAGAAGAAGAAGAAGAAAGAATCCACTCATTAACAGATTTTGTCTGATATATTGTTTTATCATCTATTAAAGAAATACTTAAGAAAGAAACATAAAATGATCAACAATAAACTATGAGTGGATAATTTGAGGGTATCAATCCAGAGCAACAACAAAGTGCTGCTGGGCGAAAATTTAAAGAAGGGGGTGGGGAGGCCATGATAAACATACATTTCATGTCTCAATAGTCGGGTTTCTTCCTTCTGCGATAACATTCCTATCCTCAACAATCACACAGCGGTTCAATCAAGTATATTCAAATAAAGCACAATCTGAAATCATTCAGCAATTAAGCCTGAAATACCAATCATTTTAATTAGCAAATAACATAACATATCTGAAATGCACCTGTTTACCAAAAACCAGTTTCTTACCTAGGTGGAACTTCAAGGCCGTCCACAGCAAGTTTTGCCTTATATAAAAATAGCAAAAAGGTCTTGTTAGTTGTTTAGAGAAAACAATATGAGGATAAGAGTAAGAAATTATCTCATGAATGCATGCATGCGTACAGGCAATTCAAGAAAAAAACAGCATCAAGTTGCCTGCAGTAGATAAATTTAATTATCAATAAGCAGCTACTTATGGAATGAATGCATGTCTCATAGCTATATGACCAAGATCTTGGAGGTCCTCTATAATATTCTGGTCACAAACTTCCAAGCAACGATTGTTGCCGCATACTTAACCTCTAACTCAGATGCAAATCCCACCTACTGTTAGAGTGATATAGCTCTAATGACACTAAAACAAAACAGCAACAATATTGGTTCCTTGGAAGCTTATGTTTCATTATTAGGTTTTCAAAAATTCAAGAAGCTTACAGGAGTTTTAGCTTCAAGGTCATTTTCCTTCATAAAAGTTATGGCAGATAAGGATAAAAAGGGAACCCTAAACTGTTGCGAAGTCATGAAAAATCAGAATTCACAATCAGCTTCCTGTGCTTTTGTCTCTGTTCTACTGAATAACTAATAATGTAAACTCCCTGTTTCTTGTGATTTTTTCTTTTTCATATCCAGAGGCCATAGGACTAAAGAAAATAAGCACCTAACCAGTTATTCATGAGTATAAACAATGTTCATGTTACTTCACGCTCCAAGTAAATTTGGTTTTCAATTATTCCCGGTTGCCAAAGTCAACAAGTGGTAAGAGGACTCCGACTGTCAATCAACCTTTCCTGGTCTACGGCTATGCCCCTTCAAGCACCTCATAAAAAGTTAGTGACAGAGTCCTATCTCAGTGATTGAAATTTCTCAAAATTCAGCACATTTTTATGATGCGTATATACTCTAGACACCTCAAAAGCACCCTCTCGGCTCAGTTTTTTCGCCTGAAAAGGGGACTGAACCAACCCATCTACACCCTACTTTCCGTTCTTTCGCGCTCCCTCGCTTGTTTTTCCTTTGGACCTAGACTTCACCTACTTCTACCAACAAATTGCCACCTAAGCAAAGAAAAGAGAGAAAGAATTGTTATACCTTCGAGGGATTGTCCCTGATTTTGCTGCGTGCACCGTCGCTTACCACTGAATTCACTATTAAGCATCCATAGACTAAACTTACAAAAAATGAAAAAAAAAAAAAAAAAAAACTCATTCAGCGTCTCCCGAACAAATTCAACGACGCATTCTTCAAGTTCCCGCGCAACTCCAGCACCAAACGAATCGAAAATCCAGCTCAAGTATTTCACCAACTTGATACAGTCTGGATGAGCCGGGCGTTACCCGATCTGTAGCAATCTGCACGGAGCCAGGAACCTCAGGCCAGAATCGTTCCCCCGAAGAAGCTACACCACCAGTTCCCATGGCTTCGGTCGGCGGCGGCGGCGGTAGTCCGTCGCCTCCGCTCGCCGGCCTCCGTCGCCCGTCGGTTCGCCTAGAGACTTCTTCTGTCGGTCGCCTCCGCTGGCAAGCGGCGATCTCGCATTTGTCAGAGAAGATGGTGGAGCTCGAAGTTTGCCTACGGCGGAGAAAAGAGGATTCAGCCGACAGGAAGGGCTATAAACAAAGATAAGACATAAAGAGAAGGCTGAATTACAGATTTTTATTTAAAAGTTTTCTTTTTTTTTGGGAGAAAGGAAAACGAGAAGGAACAGTAGGAAAGAAAGCATTGTAATCAAGATCAGCCGAGTTCACTCACCGTACGGATTGCTTCCTCAGTAAGTTTCCATCATTCTAGCAACCAAAGCTTGTACTTTTCATTCGGCTCGCTTAGTTCCTTCCGAGGCAGAGCGATGTACCGATTGCCCAAAAAGATGCATGCAGGAGACCCGTCATCCATGTCAGGTGGACGATCTAGATCGAATTCGATCAGCCTTTTTCCGTGCTTATGTGAACTCTCTTGCAAGTTTTTCGGTAGACCTATTTCGATCGGGCTGTTTTTGTACGTAAGTGAACTCTCGACTTTTGAATCTGTTGAGTCATGACCAACCTCGTATAGGAAAGCTGGATCAATTAACTTATTATCTCGGAGAGCAACCTTTAAATTGTCCTCTAGTTGCTCGCATATTATTCGTAATCCCCACTTTTTCACGCACTCACCCGATAATGTAAGGCCGAATTGCGCATAACTCCCATCAATTTGATTTAAATTGACTGCTTTCCACTGGTCAGATAGTGGGAAATAGTATAGCACGGTGCCACCTGCATCCGCTACGTAGGTAGGTCTTCCATAGATTTGCACACTTTCACCATTAAAATGTGCTACAATTTTAAGTGTGCAATTCTTGACCTCATTATTACGAACAACACAAAAAACCAAACCAAGAAACTTGTCAAACAAGTCCTTTGAAGCCATGAAAGATATATAACCCTCTTCAACAGGTTGGAACCACTTTGGCATCTCTCCTCCGGGGAGAAGAAGAAAGCAAGAAGAATCCTGTTATAAAAGTAAACTGTGGGAATGTTCCCAAGTAGAAGAATTTAATTTGACTTTATTAAGTAATCCTAGTGAATTAAGAGCTCCATAAATTAGTAGAGATCCATTGATCCTACCTTGCGTTATCATAGAAGTCTCATGTGATAAAAATCATTCCCATAGAAAGTCTGGGAGCCACCTTCTTTACATGCATATTGGTGCATAATCATTTTATATTTGTTTGGTTTTCTCTAGCCTCTGATCTTGCATTTTCAGCTATTGCAATATACAAGCACACACTATATTTAGCATATACTGTGCATCGACATGTGTGTGCATGAAAGAGAGAATCTAACCTTGTCAAATGAAGTAGTATCAACCATGGTCAATCTTCGACGGACCCACTGATCATTTAAAGTTAAATGTCCATTTGTTTGTAGACTTTCGCACCCCTCTGCAATAAGATGTTCTAAATTTGGTGGAAGCTCGGGAATCTCTTGTAATTGATGGCAATAAGACAGATCCAACATGTACAAAAGATCACGCTTACTGATAGATGTAGGAAGGCTAGTAATATTGTTCCTCTCCAAACATAATCTTTCCAACAAGGGAAAACAAGAAAGATCTTCAAGAAACTCTACTTCGGACAGATTACAATCCGTAAGGACTAAATCCTTTAAATTTGCAAGTCCGATCTTCATGCATGGATGAGTTGAATCTTGGAGCTTTGGAAACACGATTGGGCCATAAAAAGATCTCAAACTTTCAAGTTTTTGTAACTTGAAGATGGTAGGTGGAATACTTATTGGGTTTTTGCAAATATCTAAAAACAGTGCTTCCAAAGAGACAAGATTTTCTATTGATGTAGGAAGTTTTTTAATAGCAGTATGTAGTATGGACAGTACTTTCAAGTCTTCAAGTTTATGTGGAATATCGGGGAATTTTTCAAATTTTGGGCAAACAGAAAGGTTGAGATCTTGAAGATTTTTTGACTTGAGCACATTCGGAAAAACACGAAATTCAGGGCACCAGTTAAAATGCAAGACCTGGAGCTTGTCATGATATGCAATCAACTCATGGGCTTCTACCAAGTTATTGCAATTCCAAAGTTTCATTTCTTCGAGATTTGGAGTACATGAGATGTTGGGTGTACTAACGAGTGACTCGCAATCACGCAATTTAAGGTACTTCAATTGTTGGAAGTCCTGCAAAAACAACAAAACCAACTACCATAAACAATCTGAAAAGAAAAAAAGGGTACTTGTATAATGCCGTTGGCACTTTTAAGGATAATCATCCTTAGGCCACAATTCTCTTCTTGTGGAAGGAAGCAAGGAGCATTGTTAGATCAGGCAATTTGGAACCTATTAGACAGGGTTGTAAGTAAATTTCTTAACTTGTTAATAACTTTTCATTCAAAATTACCATGTATATAGTATTGAGAAATTACTAAATCCTTAGAAACTATACACAGTAAAGCTTACGAGGTTGAGTCATACACTCACAAGCGAGTTTTACCCGGCCATTTAACTTTTATGGTCACATTAGCGAATAAGAGGTAGCTCTTATCATTTTATTTTTAGATATTATCTAAAGAGTGATATAATATATAAATACACGATATTAACAAGATTTTACAAATAAATTTTTAGACAATCATCAAAGCAGTTAGACATAACATGATTCTCCATACTCGACCACTAAAAGATATATCATGATTATTAGAGAATTACACGTCAGTTTTACAAAAAAAAAATAAAAATACTATATATCAATCAAAGAATAATTATAGCAATTAATAAAATCATACCATATGATGTTTTGATACACTAAATATGATATGATTTTTTTTTTTTTATATGTACTTCAGATAATTACATTTGGTATCTAAGAATTGTGTGTTAACAAACATGGAAAAAAAGTAAGGGTTGGTTAGTTTAAATTTCTAAATTACTCGGATATGATCAAAGACAATTCTATGACTTTATAGTTGATGGAGATCATTTATGTCACCTTATAATTGGTGAGAACAAATATTGAATTATTAAGGATTGCCAAAAGTTTTTGAATGAATTAGTTATAATTTATAACACCTTATAAGTGGTGACAATTCCTGGTGGCATGCCCCTCCGAGATCACTTGTATGGAATTATTTGTACATGCATTATTAGCAAGATGTCAAATAAAAATTTAATTACGTGTGCTTAGAAATGCTGCTTCTTCAAAACTGATTTGAGTAATCAATGATGCCTCTTTTACAGCACGGTGCTAGACAAATCCCCCCCTTTACGACATATGTTGGATAAGCCTCCACTACGTGGCCTTTCAGGTTATTTTGACCGTGACATATTGTGATTGATGTATCTGACGAATGACATCTAAATCAAATGCTTGACAATTCCATGAAGTATTCCTTCGGCGTTTTCACTTTTATATATATGTCAACGGGTTGGTTTGTCATGTTTTTGTTTCCTTTTATTTGATCATTATACAATTCTTTTTTGAATATAAAAGAGTTTATATGTAAACTAGTGACATGGTTAGAATTAGGTGAAATAGCTTATACTGGCATTTTTGCATTTTGAATTTCTTCCCTAGGTAGATTTGATTTTGAAATAGAAGTACATCGATAGTTAGAGATATTGGGTTTAGAAATATTTGAGCTTCATCTACCTATATATATATACACACACAATTAGATAATGTAATAAAAACCTTCTACTTGTGAGGGATTTCAACCTCATTTTTATTCCTTCCATCCATGATCCTCAATTGCTTATTTTACAAATATAATACCCATAAACAAATACATGAAATCAGTTGTTTTATTTTATCTCTCGCATATTTCAATATATTAAAATTTGAATTTACTCATGATGCACTGACCTTCTTAAAAAAAAAAAATAGAAAATTCCTTTGTATTGTGTATTTTATCATCAAAATGTTTCCATTGGAGATTTCTAATAAAGTTGTTTCACTTACTTTTTCAAATGCCAGATTGCTGCACGTTATTCCTAACACAAGTAGTTAATGTCATTTTGAAAGAAAATAGAGAAGTGGTTTCCAAAACAGAGGAACGCCATTTCCTTATGAATGCTAGAACATAACATGCATATGGCCATACCAATGAAGTAGGATAATAAAAAGGTTTATGTAGATAAATGCTCATGCTCACCTTAAATTGTTTTACAATTTCTGTGATACTGCCTTTCCTCATATCAAGACTTACTAATTTCTTTGGACCAGAAGAAAATTTTGGATTCCAAGGATCACATCCAGTGCAGTCCATCCATCTTAGTTCATTCGGAAGACATATAGGGCCGTGGCAAGAATTACGCACATTGTGTAGGATGAGCAATCTCAACTTTCTCATTTTCATAAAAGCATTAGGATGGATACTTAGCTCTTTCAGCCTAGGTGGCTCCGATACAATGGCTTTTACATTACAATCTCCCTGTATATACAAAAATTTAAGTTATGCGTATCGAGTAATAGGAGTCAAAGATAAGGAGCAGATTTGATCATATTTGCAAGTCTTACCATGTCGCTTGACAAAACATCGGCAACATCATTATATTGCCATAATCTGCTATGTCTCCAGGGATCATCGCGACATCCCTGTCTCACAGTATCCTTACCCATCGATTGAATCAAGTCATGCATTTGTAGTACACCCAACTCGTTGCTTATCAAGGACTTCTCAATGAGAATTTGTAACCCTATTTCTGCCTCAAGATCGCAACTATTGAGGACTTTTTTTACATACTCACTTTTTCTCCCCTTAAAGAAGCATGCAATGTCGAGAAAAATCTCTTTCTCATTTTCCTCTAGTCCATCATAGCTTATTTTGAGCACATCATTGATCTCACTATTAGGAACTCTAGAAAGTTTCCTTAATGTACTCTCCCATTCATGTTCTCCTCTATCACATAAGAAGGAACCTAGCACCTCAAGTGCTAAAGGAAGGCCTCTAGCATGATTCAAAACACTATCCACCAAATATCTCCTTATTTCTATTTTTTGGTGTGCCAGAAAAGCACGATTGCTAAGCAACGCACAAGCTTCTTTGTCATCCAGTGCTCTAACTTCATACACACAATCTTGATCTATCCCATGAGAAGTTAGCAAATGTTTATCTCTTGTAGTAATAATGATCCTACTTCCATTACCAAACCACTTGCCTTCTCCTGCCAAACCATTTAATTGGCGTTGGTCATCCACATCATCAAGGATGACGAGAACTTTTTTGTGACGAAGTCTATCCTGTATTAGATTAATACCTCTATTCTCACAAGACACTCTTAATTTTTGTTGCAGTGATAAAATCTCGGATAGTAATTTTTCTTGCAATGGAACTAAAGCCTTGGAATCTTTTGAGGCTTCACGAATATTTGCCAAAAAACATGAACCCTCAAATTGTCTAAAAATAGTATTGTAAAGCGCTCTTGCTAAAGTAGACTTTCCTATGCCTCCCTGTCCCCATAATCCCACCATGACAATATCATCATTAGACTCAAGCTTTAACATTGATTTCAATTCAACCACTCGGGAATTAATCCCAACTGGATGCTTAGCAACATGCATCGGTGTTCGGGCTAGGCAAGTGGAGATTTCGTTCACAATACTTTGCACAAGCTCTGATTCATCTCTGACAAAAACGAAAAAGAAATTGTAAATTATTTTAGCAATTTGATTAAGCAAATCACGAGTAATCACCAACCAAATGACAAAATAGTGCGTCAAATTTTCACAAAATCATAGAAAAACCAAAATGTACGCCCACGCAATCGAATTAGAATTCCAGGAACTCCACACCGATCAGTCCACGCTTCAACTTTTAGTCATCCAGGTGCAACATGTTCTTTTAATTTATGCACGATAATTTACTTCTTTTATTTTTTTTTTTACTGCAATGGGGTTTATTTAAACACTTGATCAAGCTTTTCAAGACTCTGAACCATGCTCAAAATTTCGAAACTATTAAAGACCCTGAACCACGATGTCATTACCTTAGAATTGGGGTAAGTGTAATAACGCCACTTAACATCTTGTCCATGGGTCGATCAAGCTTTTTAACATTTTATACTTACAGTCAAGTGTGTGTCGAATCATATATTTATATTTTTAGTCTTTATACTCATTTGTAAACATAAGTTTCTTACACAAAATATAAATTCCATTCAACTTACCCATCATTGAAATGCCACCCTGATAAGCTACCGACGTCAAGAAGAGCTTTCTTCCATTTTCTCACTTCCTCCGAATCCTTCCCGAATTTGGACTCATGCTTAGCCAGAGCTCTCCCATAACTCTCTCTCCCCCCTCTCACTTCTTTTGGGTCCACTTTGTAAAACACCGGTAGAACAATGAGGTCCCTTTGCTCCTTGCACTCCATAATCTTCACCACCTCTTCCAAGCACCATTTTGAGGAAGCATAATCCTCTGAAAAAACGATGATTGCGATGTGTGATTGCTCAATGGCCTTCATGAGTACCGGCGATAGTTGGTCACCTTTCCTCAGTTCCTCACTATCCTTGAAAGTATTTATTCCATTCTGGACTAACGCTTTGTACAGATGACTAAGGAAGTTCTTACGCACATCCGTGCCTCTGAAACTCAAGAAGACGTCATGAATCCTTTTGCGTTTCATTGAGGAAGACATTGTATGATGGAGTTCAACAATGAGCAGCAACTACTAGCTTAAGATTTGGTAGAATGTTTTCAGGTACTTCGTTCACCACTTGATCTCCTTGTTGATTTATTCTCATAGCAAACGACAAGGATGAGCGACTTTTTTTAGTACTTTATCAAATGATGTGATTGAGGATGGACCAAGACATTTAAAGGTGTGAACACATGAACTTTTTTTCATAAAGGACTGCGTGCCACTGCATTATTCGGATTATCTTATTGACTCAAGCTTCCCTGTGGCCGACAAAATCATTGCACAGATTGAGAAACAACTCTAGGGGATGGATTCTCATAATCTAGGTCATAGGCTCACCCATGAAAACAACTTTGGTGGTCTTCCTCAAAATTTCATCCCCAACTTCTGAGTAAAAGTTTTTTTCCTTGCTATATGATAATAACACATAAGCACTCAAGAAATACATAATTACCCGCACAATCAAGTGTACTGGCAAAAAATAATATCATATCTATTACTAATAGTAGAACTCTAGAAAAGCATGGTGCTTCAAGATATCTAATTAGTGTGAACACATGGATTCTTGTGATCTGGTTGTAGGCTTAATAATTAGATGAACTTTGTTGGCTTCCTCGAAATTGCATCCCCAAGCTCTGAGTGGCTTCTTCTTTACTAACCAATAAGTTAACACGACTTCTCAAACGAAATATAATAAATATGACCACAATTCACTCTCACAATGACCACAATTCATTCCCACAATCCAATAATCACAACATTCTTCACTAAATGTCCAAATAATCCATTTTTCAAAGTTTTATACCTCCAACCTTGCATTGATGCATAAATTTTTGCTTGGAGACTTGTCATTTATTTCATGAGAAAATTAAGAATTGAGCTTGTTGATAGCAATCTTATTGGATCCTTAAACAAAATCATTTGCTTCGTTTAATCCCACACTCACATCTTTCATTGTATTTCTCTTTATTCAAACAATAGACACATCTATGTTTAGGCACAATGCATGTAAATTAATCAAGGCTTGTCTGCGTCCAACATGCGAGATGAACTAAAATTGACAACTCCAAAATCGTCGTAGTTATTGGACACAACTCCAAGATGGTGGAATTGGTCCTAACCCCTTATGGTAGAGTTGGATATGATTCGGACAAAGTGGATCACAACGCCATGAATTGTGGAAGTTTGGATGAATGACCTTCAAGATGAGGATTAGATGAGTCGAGACGGCCAAGAGAGGGGACTGTTACGGGAAAAGACACTCATAGATGGACCCTCGGTTGATGGCCAAAAACACAGAGCAAACCAGATGATCTGGAATTTCAAAAGATTGATTCGGTCAAGTGAGCTGGCCAGGGATGAGATAAGAGGAGGGACAGAGGAAGCGGGTCATTTGGCGACTGACTAAGGAAAATCTGTCCGTGAACTTTGGCGACAGAATGAGAAAAGGATTCGGTGGTTATTTTTTTGAAAAAAGAGATAAATGCAGAGATGGGGCCCTTTGGAAAAGTACAACCTATCGTGAGCTTCAAGTGCGGGATGGCTTTCGGTGATGCAAAAAGAGAAATCTGAGCGTGAGTTGGAAAGTGATGGAAAACCGGAATCAGACAAGATTTGAAAGCGGTGAGCGGAAGAAAAAGCTGGAGAGTCAAAAAGGTGTAGGATTCGGTGATCTCGAGAAAGAACAAGAAGCCAGCGACGCACGCAAGGAGACTACAATTCACGCACTCTGCTATCCGCTCATCATGGTTAAGCCTGCTGATTCCTTCCCTTTCTTGTTCATGTTTTCATTTGATCAGAACCAAATTCCGTGTTTGCCACTTGCAGAGTCCCAAAGCCATGCATGTGTGAATACAAAGGTGATTATGTAAAATCGCACGAGTTCGGAATTTCCATGATCGTTTTTAAATTCCACGATTCATTTTCCATTCTATTTGATCCAATATTCACTATGTGTTAAACCTTTTAATAATAAACATTTCATTGCACCATTCACAATTATCTAGATCTATATTAAAAAACCAAAACATAGAAATTTCATATTGAACTTAAAATCACACTAAGTTCTTGTTTTGGTATAGAATATTACCATCATATCGAATTTCTTAAAAATCATTTCAACATCTTCCTTATGTGTTATAGTTAGGGGTGAGTATTGGTCTAGGGTCGACCCTGGACCGGCCCAACCCTGCCGATCCTGGTCTAGTTCCTAGAGAGATTGGGTCGGTCCTCGGTCATAAAATTCCAAGACCAACACTATGCGGATTGGTCCTTGGTCCTGAGAGTTCTGGGTTAGTCCAACCCGAACCAACCATGACTATATATATAAAATATTATTTATACTTTTTTTATATAGAGAAAACCTTAAAATAAACGGTGTTAATAACATTAAACAGTTCTTTAGTGAGGAGTTCAAGTAATTTTACATTGTTCTTTAATAACTTAGGTTTTAATGTCTTTTTACGGCGTAAATAGTTATAATTTACAAATGAGGAAAATGTTTTTGTGATGAGTCATCACAGCGTCCAAAAAAGCACATTGTGGCATCCTTCTCTAGTATTCGTTATCTTCTGTCTTATTTGTCCTTTTAGTTTTTAATTTGCTAAAATTGAAAGAAACAATTTTTTCGCTCGCCACTCGATACTCACCTTGCTCGTTTTGGATCACTCGTGTCGCTCGCAGCTCGATGCTCGCTTGGTTTGTTGCTCCTCGCTCGACATTCGATGCTCATTTTGTTTGACGCTCACCTCACTTGATCCTCGTCGTTTGCTTTTTTTAGCTGACCTTGCTCATCATCGAATCCATTAGGTCGGTACGGTTGTCGGTTATTCTTTCAAGGAGTACAAAAAATGAAATAAAAAATTGTTGGTTAGTCTTGAATTGACCTTGAAATCAGACCAAACCCATTGAATCAATCTAGTCCTCAATTGCTTTTTTAAGGAGTGCAAAAAATGAAATAAAAAATTATCAGTTGGTCTAGGATTGACATTGGAACCAAACCGAACCCATTGAGTCGGTCCGGTCTTCAGTCCCAAGCTCAATAGGGTCGGTTCTCGGTTCCAAAAATTGAGGACCAACACTGTGCGGGTTGGTTCTAAGGTTAGCAAGTGGACCGGCCCAACCTGGACCATGCTCACCCCTAGTTATAGTATATGTACTCTTTGTTGTAGGATTTGTCTTTAAAATATTAGTGTTTGTGAGGGATTTGCAGTCTGAGAAAAGGAAGCAATATGTATTCCCATATTGCACGTGATCAAGCAAACGAGTTGTGTTCAAGCCTTGCGAAAATTTGAGGCTTTAGGCATATTAAAAATATATGATATTATAAAAAATTTCTGTAAATCTCAGTAAAGTCGTATCTGTATGTGGTGTATAAATAGTTTATATTTGCTTTATCACATAACTAAAATCTTTTGGAGATTAAAATTCCAAATAATTGAAGTACCGTGGACTCATATAGAAATTGGTACAGCTAACTTGTTAAGCATCCATAATGTCTTAGGCTGAATTATGTGAATCAACATGGTTGACAATACGTAGTTTTTACTACCATTTATATTTAAATTCTCCATTCTCAATCATATAAATGTAATGGGCAAGGGGATAAATCAGACTTGCACAGAGTGACATGTATTGAAATTTCCTAAATGGATGTGCTGTTTTAACCAATTTATAAAATTCATGAGCCAGCAATAGCTCATCCACAATTGCTTGTTTTTTCATGAGAAATTGTAAGATGCTTTCGAAGCATCAACCACCTACTGCAGTTATTTGGTCTATTTCCGCATGCATTTCCCCACTGTAATTATTCCGTCTTCAATCTTCTTTGCTTCGAGTCCTAACGACCAAAAATCCAATCTTGGAGGCTGTTACTTGCATCTAATAAGTAAGAAATTATTAAATAAAAAATATACATGATAGACCAAATCTAAATCAGAAAAGTTGAAGAGATTCTTATGAAGTCCATTGTCTTTAATAGTTCATATTCAATTTAGTTTATGCACTAAATTCACTCAATAATTTTTCTAAATAGATAACCGTGCCACTACTTCTTAACTGTCCTTTTTGACAATTCAATGGAAATATTACCACTTATCTAATCTCGATATGCTAAATCTCCTCCGTTGAAAGGATGGACATTGCATAAGACCACCTTATCTAATGTATACAATCCAATCATCCTTTGTACACTAGATTTGTTAAATGAATCTGTGAAATGAGAGGGATCATCATAATGTTGCAACTGGATAAGACTTTTTGCCATGTTCCTAATCCCTCAATCACAGTAGATGATCGTGTGGGCAAAGAATGAGTTCTAACTCTCATGGTCTATTTGTAGGTGTAAGAGGACTTTACTTGGCATGGTACCACATAAACTTAACCTGGGGAATAAATTCTCATTATAAATTTTCAACCTCAAATTTCTTGTTGTCAAATCCAAGTCAAGTTCGAATATTTTGAGTACACTATCGGTCCCACTATGCACTGAACAAAGGTTTCTTCACCATAAGCAAAGGTTTCTTCACCATAAGCCAAGGCATCTTCCTTTTCTCTTAGCACCCTTTTTCTCTTGGCATCAAAAGAAAACAAGAGTGACGACTTTTAAGTCAAGTCTATGAAATTTTTACCATGAGACAAGGCAACTTCTTTTTCTCTTAGCACCAGAAGAAAACAAAAGTGACGACTTTTAAGTCAAGTCTATGAAATTTTTTTCCTAAGTGGGCCATGAAACAAGGCATCTTCTTTTTCTCCTAGCATTAAAAGAAAACAAAAGCGACAACTTTTAAGTCAAGTCTATGGAATTTTTTCCAAAGTGGACCATGAGACCAGGCATCTTCTTTTTCTTTTAGCACCAAAAGAAAAAAGGAGCAATGACTTTTAAGTCAAGTTCTCTTAGCACCAAAAGAAAACAAGAGTGACGACTTTTAAGTCAAGCCTATGAAATTTTTTTCCAAAGTGGACCATGAGGCAAGGCATCTTCTTTTTCTCTTAGCACCAAAAGAAAACAAGAGTGATGACTTTTAAGTCAAGTCATGAAATTTTTTTCTTAGTGGACCATGAGACAAGGCATCTTCTTTTTCTCTTAGCATCAAAAGAAAACAAGAGCGACGACATTTTAGTCAAGTCTGTGAAATTTTTCCAAATTGGACCATGAAACCAAGCATCTCTTTTACTGTTAGCACCTAAAGATAAAAAAGATTGACAGACTTTTAAGTCATGTTCTCTTAGCACCAAAAGAAAACAAGAGTGACGACTTTTAAGTCAAGCCTATGAAATTTTTTTCCAAAGTGGACCATGAGACAAGGCATCTTCTTTTTCTCTTAGCATCAAAAGAAAACAAGAGTAATGACTTTTAAGTCAAGTTTATGAAATTTTATCCTTAGCGGACCATGAGACAAGGCATCTTCTTTTTCTCTTAGCATCAAAAGAAAACAAGAGTGATGACTTTTTAGTCTAGTCTATGAAATTTTTTCCAAAGTGGACCATGAGACAAGGCATCTTCTTTTTCTCTTAGCACCAAAAGAAAAAAAAAAGCGTGACGACTTTTAAGTCAAGTTCTTTTAGCACCAAAAGAAAATAAGAGTGATGACTTTTAAGTCAAGCCTATGAGACAAGGCATCTTCTTCTTCTCATAACACCAAAAGAAAACGAGAATGACGACTTTTAAGTCAAGCCTATGAAATTTTTCCAAAGTGGAGGGAAAAAATTCTTGGCTTTACTAGCTAAAGCTACAACGACGCTTCAAGATAGTCATGAAGATTGTGAGTGCCTAGAAGACAATCAAGATGTCACCTCATGACATGGGCTATTTCTAACTTGTTTCTTCCTTATACGTGGTGATACACCATCCACTGATTTTAATACACCATCATGTTTAACATGAAATTTTTCATTATTCACTATAAAATGCCCCAAACCAATTATTTGATACTTAATTTCACAAAGGAAGAAGTATAGCTTTATTCTCTCCTATAGCAATGTATCAAACTCTCACCCATCACCTTGCATTGAAGTCCCTTAACATTGCCAGAATCTCCTTTCACACGTTCTCTACTTCATTCATCTGAATAATAGAATTACTCGTGCGCAATACTTAGCCTCTCTAGTTAAAAGACGTGTGAACCTCAAAATAACGTAGCCTATAATCACCGGTTCCGGTTGATTGGTATTGTGAGTAAAACTTATCCTCACTTGCGAAAATGAGAAGTTTGGGATAAGTTCATCTACAATCATTGTTCTCTCCCTCCTCCAAAATCAATATATGGAAGCCATCGTATAAATTCTCTTGGCAAAAGAATTGTGTGCAAGCCTCGGAACAAGTCCTCTACCATCACGTCTTTCCCCCTCCCAAAACCATATTTGGTAATCATTGTATGAATCAAGTAATCTTGAATCTTAATTAGCATGAAGAAATGAGAATAAAGAAAATGAGACCACAAGTTTATAAAATATTTTACAAAATCAACCTATCAACAATTGATGTTAGGATCATAATACTTCTTTCTTAAGTTAGTGATTATAAGGCCACTTGTATAAATCTTTTTGGACACCAACGATGTATGTTATAATTATCAAAAGAAAATTGTAAAAATGCATATTGTCATTGAATCCAAGTCAAGTTTGAATGTTTTGAGTGTACTATCGATCCCACTGCCCACTTAACAAGGCTTCCTTCACCATAAGACACGGCATCTTCTTTTTCTTTTTCTTTTTTTTTTGGTAAAGCAAATCTTCTTTTTCTTTTAGCACCAAGGAAAAGAAAAACGAAGAAAAGTGAAGACCTTTAAGTCACCTATAAAATTTTTCCAGAGTGGAGGTAAAAAGTTCTCAACTTTTCTAGTCAGTGGAGCGATACTTTGAGATAGTCATAAATATTGTGAATGACCAAAAGACGACTAGGAGATGGCACTTCCGGCTTTGTTGCAGTGAAAAGGTTAGGCTAACGATGGTAAGGAAAAGCATTAACACCAAGCCAGATCTATAAAGTTGCACATTCAAAAGTTCACTGTCATGGACTCATGGTGGCCTTCAATTACTTTTGCATTCTTTAGTATTTGCCTTGCACGAGGGTGTAAAATTTTCTCAACGGATGCAAGTACTTCTCTCTTTGCAATTATTATTGAAGGCAACTCATTTTTTTACCAATGTTTGACCACACAAACTATTCTCGGATAACACTTGCTCCATTGGAAAATTTCTTGGTTTCAAATATATCGAAGCCTTGAGTGTTGAAAAAAAATTTCGTTGAAATTACGACAATTAGTGTGACTAGGTTGTGCTTAAAAAGAACGACACCCAATTTGGGCACATTGGATGCCCGGATCATAGATATCACAACTTTTAAGCACTGCTGTCCAATAGTGAGGGTGTCGAGAAAACTGTGATTTTCTAGATTAATTGATGAATTCAGGTATATTCAGTCACAACTAATGCCTCAAAAATTAGGCCAATCGAAATTTTAACAAGAAAGATGTTGTGACATTTCACCATGACCATTCCAATCAAGTTTGTAGAAATCCATAATCCCAATACTCTAACAAATATCGAATTGAAGGGAAATGAGGGGGGGAGTTTGGACAAAAGTTAAAATAAGTAATTTTTTTGAGTGGTCAAAGTTCGGACAGATATAAAAATAAAATAAGTGATTTTTCAAAAAAGAAAGGGGAAAATTTGATCCAGGTGGTGGCACTCCTAACAAGCAAATGCCGCATAGCGATTGCAGCGCCAGGCCCACGGCCCACACCCCCACCCTTGTTTCTTCTCTGCGGAGGGCCCTTTACAATATCCCTATGACGGTGTGCACTGTGGCCCAATGGCCCAAGTAAGGGCTGAGGTCCCTTGCGCAGCATTTCCCTTGCTGGCTTCCGATTTTTCCATTGAAGTAGGGGTCAAATGCTCGTTTTAACCGACCAAAAAAAAAATTTCATTTTAACAAGGTAAACTATATTAATAAGACTCCTTATGTATTTTGAAGATATATACACACATATACACATATATGTGTGTGCGTGCACACAAATGAATTATCCTCTACATGTGCAAGTTTATATGCAGATAATGTTAACGCTATGATGTCTATGCTATTGAAGAATATTCTTATTTTGCATATAGAAAACAAGATACTAAGTGGAAAGTTTTAGACTTGGAAGAATCTTTGGATTTTGGTGAACAAGCGAGGAACATTAAACCATTGAGGTGCTTGGACAGACCAAATAAATGGAGAGCGACTTCAATAATATGAGTACATCAATATACTTGGAAGGATCTAAATGTAGAAGGAGAATAGATTGAGATTATGTAAAATCACCAAGTTTGGATGTATTGCATTGTAAAGGAAGATTGTATTATCGATGGATTTGACAATATTCCAAGTACTTGGAAACAGCTCTTAACTGGTTTAATTCAAATTCTAATTATTTCTAGCCTTAGAATCCATAAAGAGATATAGAGGAAAAATCTGATGGAGTTTGATATTTTTGACTAAGTAGAGGGAGTGTCATTTAAAATTTGTAGAGATAATTTGATTTGGTTTGAGCAAGTTTTATTAATTAGCTCCATGTAAAATTTAAGAAGAACCCTCCACGCCATTGTGCCCTATGCAGGGGTAGGCAAACCTTAGGCCTTGGTTAGCAATAAGTGGGTGCTGTGAAGCGCCGACTTGTCTCCAGCGAAGGAGCCACTGGCCCTATGAATAAGGGTGAGCGGTTGCAAGTTTCGTACATGTTTCACCTGGAACTTAGAATCTATCCATTAGAACAAGTTCATCGTTTTTTTTTTTTTTTTTGAATCTATAACCTACTCTGCATACCCTAGAATTTGTAACCTATCATATCACAGGTTTCAAAGTCAATCATAGAGTCTATCCAAGTTCCATTTATATTATTAATTAAACGATTGCGATGAATTAAAACCTTTAATGATCACCACTTGCTATTACAATTCACTGACCATAAAGACACATAGAATATCTAAACATGAATAAAGTAAAAGTCTTAGTTATAAAATGGAAGTTCAAACTAGTGCTTCTAGATTATATACTCATCATCAAATGGCATTGAAAATCACAAGATCACTCGAAGTTATGAATCAAGAAAAACATTGAAACTTATTCCAAGTTTGAGATTACAAGTTCCAAGTTCTTCTTATAAGAACTTGGAACCTATCCGTTAAATCAAGTTCCTCATTTTTTGGAATCTAGAACTATCCCGCATATATTGAAACCTGAAACCTACAAGTTTCATACCAGTTCAAGTCTCAAGTTTCAAGTTCTACCTTAGAACCATGATCAACCCTACCTATGATTGTGTATAAAGTTTTCATATGCTTGTGACTTAAAATGGATTTTCGAAAATCAGGGCAATTGATGGTCGTAATGGAAAGTGAAAAAATTTCATTGTTAAAAATCCGCTTGATGTGACTCTTGGGGCTTTGAAAAATTTGTGACTCGATATATAAGATGAAATTAATCAATCAAGTCAAATCACAAAATTCTTGACACCTCACGATTGGACAACTATAGTTAAAAGTTGCGTTATCTTGAAAACCAACCGTTCAACTTCAACAAATCGGATGTTGTTGGAAAACTATTAACAAGTATAATCTAATTATATCCTTTAATTGAATTTTTAAGGAAGTAATATTCTCAGTCATTTTTTGTCAAGCCTTTTGCTAAAAAATTAGGTGTCTACGGGCATTTTGATTATAATGGAAAAATATTTGAAAACTAGGTTTTAAAAAAACCGACTGCATATGTCGATCATTTGCAGCATTGATTGAATTGTATCTGCTTATGGGGACTCATCCATGTTATGTCGTGAAACTTATGCCATGAATCTGACATCTGAATATTGATTTCTGTTAGTTCGTATCATCTATGCTACATGTAGGACCAACACATGTCATTTTGCATTTATTTAAGCCATGAATAATTCGTACACGCTCGCACCTGTCACGAAATTAGCTAGTTGCACGCCATACATTGAAAATAATATTTCATCTGGAAAAGTGAAAGTTATCGCAATAAACCTATTGCATAGACGCGATCAGAATTGAGGAAAAAGAAGAACGGTGACTGTAGGCCGCAGAAGTTATATTGAAAGCGAATTTGTAAAAGTGAAAATTTTCTCGCCCAATCCACTGCTCCTCTACTTAAGAGATGCAATCCTCTATTTTGCACGTTATCGAAAGGTCGCAAGGGTAGGAAGAAGGTTAATGTAAAAGGAAGTGCAAAGACCATTTGGTTCGGTAGTTTGATTAGATTCACTTTTATTTGTAAAACAGTATGCATTGGACTCATGCACACTGTTACAATTGATTGCGATGTTGTTATTTGAATCATATGCAATAGATTCATGCACGCTGCTTTGATTGGACTGCATTCATCTTTGTAATTTGAGTTGTGTATGTTGGATTCACGATCGACATTCAAACATTTTCTTGTAATTTGCTTGCATTCATTTAACACGGCATCACATTTAGGGCCCTATTTTCTTGCTGCTTTTTTTTTTTGGTCGAAGGATAACTATATTAGCTAAGTAGGAAGAGTACACCCGGAATTTAAAGCATCAGCGTACACAAGATTAAGAAAAGGAAAAGGAAGAGAAGCAATCTAAAGCTGGGCTGAGTTGTCTCTAGCTTGGGCCTTGGTGGCCCAGTCGGCAACCGAATTAGCCTCTCTCCAACAGAAACGCAGACTTAGGGTTTGGAAGAGATGAAACAACACGGTCGCTTCTTCGAAGAGAGGTCTGAGGTCCCAAGGAGGCAAAGTCCTGCCAGCGATGAAATCAACAACCAAGCTGCAATCCGACTCCATCACGATCAGGGTCCGCCAGAGATCTTTGTCGGAGAGGTGCTGCAAAGCCAAGATTAAAGCTTGAATTTTCGACTCCAAAGCAGAAGAAGCGGGAAAGCTGCTGGAGAACACTTTGGTGAGTACTCCTCGGTGATCTCTACAGATCGCAGCCATAGACCCCTCAGGGCTACCCGGATGGTAAGAAGCATCAATATTACATTTAAGAACACCCTTTTCAGGAGGCCTCCACGACTGCAGAGGGTTCACGAACTTTTTAAGCTTGCTGGAGTAGGATGAAACCCAAGTGTGAGCTAGGTGTTGCTGAGTGAGAGCTGCTTCAACTGCCTTAGACAAGTTCAGAGGATGCTGACGAAAAATGAAGGAGTTCTGTTGACGCCACAATTGCCAGAGAAGATATGCGATGACTTCCAACTTCAGTGAGTGCACTGCTTCGATCTGTGACATGAGCCAATCATCTAGACGATTAGTCCGCTGAGCTTGCAAATCGATACTGATAGAAGGATGAGACCGGATTGCTTTTGTACTGGTGCAAGATAGGAAAAGATGTTCTAGGGTTTTTGGTAGGCGTTGGTTACACAGTTGGCATAATGGGTCAACAATAATATGCCTTCGAAACAAATTAGCTCTAGAAGGAAGAGAGTTATGACAAGCCAACCATAGAAAGATACGAATTTTAGCTTCCGCCTTCAATCCCCAAATACGGTGCCATAAAACTGAGGGAGTCTGGTGCGATGACGATGCTATTGAAGTACTAGAGTTTGCTATCGTTTGTTGGAGGAGATAATAACTGCTCTTGACTGAATGATGGCCATTAGAAGTAGCCGACCATATTAACTTATCAGCTGTATATTGAGGGCGAATAGGGATAGAAAGAATTTCATCCGTAACCTGATCATTGAAAAGTCTATGAATCACAGATGAATTCCAGCAGTTGTGAGTATGGTCTAAGAGGTCAGCCACCAAATGTCGGTCTTGTCGATTGGCTGGGCCACCTAGGATACCTCTGGATAACCACCTATCCTCCCTAATTCCGATATGCTTGCCATCACCTACTGACCAACGCACATAAGGGAGAATAAAATCTCTTCCCAGCAGAATACTCTGCCATCCCTAGGATGGTTGAGTGCCGCGAACAGCAAATTGAAACTCCGTAGGATGAAAATATAAACCTTTGAAAAGTCGACTCCATAAGGCTTGGGGTTGCTGCCATAATCGCCATGCTTGTTTGCCAAGCATGGCTTTGTTAAACTGAATAAGCTCACGAAAGCCTAATCCACCATCTTTCTTACTGCGTTGAAGAGTATGCCATTGCTGCCAATGAATTCCAGCTCCGGATTGATCAGTTTTCCACTAGAAATGAGCAATGCTTTTCTCAATAGCTTGACATATAGACACAGGAATCTTGAATATTGACATAGCATATGTAGGGATTGCTTGAATTACTGATTTGATTAAAGTTTCCTTACCGCCTTTGGAGAGTAATTTTTCTTTCCATCCTTGCAGTTTAGTATGAACACGTCCCAAAAGCCAGGAAAACAGCTCCTTTTTGGATCGGCCCCACTCTGAAGGTATGCCCAGGTATTTACCGCATCTATTTAGCACTGGAATGCACAGCTCCGTAGAAAGATTTTCTGTAGACCAATAGGACAATGCTTGCCAAAGATGATCCTTGATTTATTACGGTTTAAGGCTTGTCCAGTGGCCATACAATACTGATTTAAGAGGTTGCCAATATTCTGAAATTCCGTAATACTCCCCTCTAAGAAAAATAAGGCATCATCAGCGAAAAAACAAATGAGATAATGTAGGACACCATCTATTAAGCTGGATTCCTTTGAGATGTCCAATGGAAATGGCTTTAGTGATAAGGTTGGACAAAACATTCGCTAATAAAATGAAAATATAAGGGGAAAGAGGGTCACCTTGCCTAAGACCACGAGTCGGGTGAAAATAAGGAAGCTGTTCACCATTCATTTTGACGCTATAAGAGGCGGTGGTGATGCATTGCATCACCCATTGGACCCAAATAGGATGGAAACCTATTTTCAGAAGGTAATCATTCAAGAAATCCCACTCCACTATGTCGTAGGCTTTCTGCATGTCTGTCTTGAGAATAGCTCCAAATTTTCGAGTCTCTCGATGAAGTTGATGCAGCACTTCTTGCACTATCATTATATTATCCTGTATTTGGCGACCACTAACAAAAGCAGACTGTTCAGGAGAGATCAAAGATGGAAGCCAAGGCTTGAGGCGATTGGCAAGAAGTTTGGAGATGATCTTATGCACAAAATTGCAAAGGCTGATGGGTCGAAATTGATCGAGATGCTCAGGGTTAGAAACTTTTGGAATCAAGACGAGGTAAGTTTTGTTCAAAGCAGAAGGCATTGTGCCTGACCTGAGAAAATTCTGAACAAGAATGAGCAGGTCCTCTTTAATAATGTCCCAGTGAGTCCTGAAAAGGAGTCCATTAAACCCATCAGGGCCAGGAGCCTTGGTGGGTCCTAGTTGAAAAACAGCCTGGTGAATCTCCTCCAAAGTGACTGGCTTCAACAACTGATCATTGATATCTGCAGTAACTGTCCTGGAACACTGATCTAGGATAGGGGTATAATTCCTAGGGCCGACAAAGGTGTAAAGGCTAGAGAAGAAATTAAGGGTCATGTGCTGTAACTCCTGAGGCTCATGGATCCACTGGTGGTTATCATCTTGTAAGGTACTGATACGATTCCTTTGTTTTCGTTGAACTGTAGTTGCATGAAAAAATTTCGTATTTTTATCACCCTATGTTAACCATTGAAGCCTGGATCGCATAGCCCAGAATTGCTCTTCTCGTTGCCAGGTATTTCGAATTTCTGCTTTTATTTTAGAAACTGCTGCCCTATCATAATGAAGTTGTCGATCATTTGTAATAGATTGAAGTTGCTATTGAAGTTTAGTAATCTGGAGATCGCCCTTGAAAAATGCAAACGACTCCACTGTTTCATGTTGAAGAAAAATCCCTTGGAGTTTTGAAGTTGACAAAACAGCCTCTACAATATGGTTTGAAAATTCCAAGACTCAGTCGATTACGTCTGAAGTATTCAAAGACCCAAAGGTTTTCCGTCTGAAGACAGTCAGACCCAAAGTTCGGTCCGAAGTTTTCCGTCGAAGATAGTCAAGACTCGTTTCGGTCTAAAGACCTTCAAGACCCAAATCTAAGTCGAAGACGGTTTGCGATTTTGACAAGCTACGAGGTTATTTTTATGGTTAAGGAAAGTAAGATATTGGATATTATATTTCCTAATCTTAACCATGGAATATCTCTGGTCGTGATCGTGAGCTTGGAAGATTTATTCTTCGGATTTTATCCGTTGAAGATCAAGCTTATTTTTGGAAGAATCTAATTTTGGGAACTCAAGATCCTGATTGTATGGGCAAACGAGATTGACGAGCTACTGTCTACTTACATTTTCGGCGACGAGAAGATCACTTAAATTGATTCAGTCCAACGGGTTGATTGGATGAATTCTTGGAAAGTGTCAACGGGTATGGAGGCACGGAGACTATTTAAGGTGGATCGGTATTGCTCGAAAATAAGGAGAGACTTGGTAGAAAAATCTCGATGTTAGAATCTCTGAAATTACTTGTTCTCTAAAATCTCTCATGTTCAATTGTGTATCAAAGAGAGTTACATATAGCCCGAAAACAGCAGGAAGCTGTAGGAGAGACTGTCTATTGAAGAAGTCCAGTTCGTGAACTGTAACAGCTCTCAATTGCTACATAGTGATTACAACCAGTTGGCTGCCAGCGTGGAGAGTGGACGTAGGCTTGGAATAAGCCAAACCACTATAATCCTTGTGCCAATTCTCTTTTACCTTACTCTATTTACTTTATGAATGCTTGATCTATTTGTTATTGAGATATCCTTGATATTAAAGTATTCTATCGCAAAAGATTCCAAAAGAATTTTGCAATAACCTATTCACCCCCCTCTAGGTTGATTCACTAGCCTATCTCAATTGGTATCAGAGCCTGGTTGCTTATTTGTTGGAAGTGTTATTATTTCTAAAGTAAAAGATCTATAGCTAGTGTTTTGGCTCCAAGTTTAATTGAAGGGCAAAGCAATACCAAACCTCCCTACTTCGATGGAAAGGAGTACAACGTATGGAAAAACAAGATGAAGGCATTCCTAAGATCCAAAGATCCTCGGAATGGGATGTAGTGGAAAATGGAATTGCTCCTAATGTTGCATCAATTACAGGGAAAGAATTACCTGAAGGAGTGGGAATGTCTCGAATTGATATTCCAAAAAGACAAGCCCTTGATGCAAAGGCTATTTATTCTCTCTATTGTGCTTTACCTCCTACTGAGTATAATAGAATTTCATCTTGTGAAACAGCCAAAGAAGTTTGGGACAGATTGCATGTCACCTATGAAGGAATAGATCGAGTCAAAGAAACCAAGATCAACATTCTTCTTGGACAATATGAAGCCTTCAAAATGAAGCCAGGAGAATCCATCTCGGATATGTTCAGTCGATTTTCAGAAATTGTAAACGGCTTGGTATACCAAGGACAGCCAATCTCAGGACTTATGAAGGTCAATAAACTGTTGAGAGGACTCTCCAAAGATTGGAATCACGTCAAGACATCTATAAGAGAAACACAAAGGATCATGCCTCTTTCAGTAGATGAATTGGTCGGCACACTTCAATCTATGAAGTCGAGCAATTCAATGAGGAATTTGACACAAAAGGTAAGAAGTCAATTGCTTTAAAATCTAATGATAATTTTGATGTTACAGATTCAGAAGAAGACTTGGATGATGAGGAGTTGGCACTTCGATTAGAAAATTCAGAAGGTTAAATAGAAAAGGCGAAGGTTCAATGGAAAGAGGCAAAACAATCAGAGATTTCAAAAGAGATTAAATGAAGAAGAAGATACCAGCAAAGAAGTTGTTTGCTTTGAATGCAAGAAGAAGGGACACATTAGACCCAATTGTCCCTTATTGAAGAAAAAGAAAGGAAAACTGAAAGGTTCAAGAAAGCACTCAAACTGAAACTTGGAGTGATGCGAATGCGAGGAGAGTGATGAAGAGTATGCAAATATCTGTCTTATGGCGATTCAGACTCAGACTCAAGCTCAGACTCAGACTCAAGCTCAGACTCAAACTCAGACTCAGACTTAGACTCAAACAGTGGTATCAAGGTTAGAAATTTAAAAATTCCTACCAAAGTATCAAAATACATTGATGAACTTTGTCTCAGTCTTAAAGGCTCTCTTAAAAGGATTTCGAACTAAAAATGGAGAATTCCAAACTGAAACAACAAGAAAAATCTTAATTGAAAAAGTTGAAAGTCTATACAAGTCTCTTGCTGTTTCAAAAGAAAATGAGAATGAACTTTCAAAAGAAAATGCTTGCTTGAAAAAGATTTATTGAAAGTCACAAAGAAATTTTCAATGGGTTCTGAAAAGTTAGATAAAATTCTTTCTATTCAAAGACCTTATTTTAATAAATTTGGTCTAGGAATGACACACGAAACCGTTTCTTTGATTGATTTTCCAAAGGTAAAAGAAAGAATCAAGAATAGGCCAACAAAGACTTTTTATAAGAATTATTTCCAAAAGATTTTTGTAAAGCCTGTTGGTAGAAATGCTCTTACATGTTCAAAATGTACAAGTGTAGAACATTTTGAAAAGGAGTGTCCCAAAGTTTGGAGACCTATTAAGAAGAGCTGGGCAAAGACTGTTTATACTACTAACAATGATGGACCCAAGAAAGTTTGGGTACCAAAGAAGACATGAGTCTTTCTTTTAAATGCAGGTCACCTTCAAGAAGAAAATCAAGTGGTATTTGGATAGTGGATATTCGGGACACATGACGGGAGACTCAAATTGTTTTACAAAACTCTCTCATGTAAAAGGAGGAAATGTTTCTTTCGGTGGCAACAACAAAGGAAAAATTGTTGGTCAAGGAACCGTGAAGATAGGAAACCTCACAATCAACAATGTTTCTCTTGTTGAAGGATTGAACTACAATCTATTGAGTATTAGTCAACTATGTGATACTGGATACAAAATCAACTTTCAAGAAGATACATGTTCTGGAACAAGCAAAGATCTTTCACAATCCTTTATTGGACGAAGACATGGAAATATTCATTTGCTAGATGTGAAGTCTGACAGTCCACAATGCTTGATATCAATTCAAGATGAAGTCATTCTCTGGCATAGGAAGCTTGGACATTTCAACTTGAAGCAAATTACAAAAGTGTCATCCAAAAAGCTTATTCGAGGACTTCCTAACCTCAAATATCAAAAGCATGATTTATGCACTCCGTGTGTACTTGGAAAACAGGTTAGAAATTCCTATAAATCTATAAATCAGGTATCCACTAATCCTGTTTTGCAGCTATTACACATGGATTTGTTCGGGCCAACTAGAGTTCAAAGTATTGGAGGTAAAAGATATTGTTTGGTTATAGTAGATGATTATTTCGTTTTACTTGGGTATTCTTTCTTGCAAATAAATATGATGCATTAACTTATTTTACTAAGTTTGCAAAAAAATCCAAATTGAGAAAGGATATGCAATTTCAAGTATTAGAACTGACCATGGTGGAGAATTTGAGAATCATGATTTTGGTAAACATTGTGATGACTATGATATTCAACATAATTTTTCATTCCCATACACTCCACAACAAAATGGAGTTGTAGAAAGGAAAAATCGCTATTTGCAAGAAATGGCAAGAACTCTTTTGATTGAAAGCAATATTTCTCCTCATTTTTGGGCTGAAGCTACTTCAACTACTTGCTACATCATAAATAGAATTTTTCTAAGACCTATTTTAGAGAAAACACCTTACGAACTGCTTAAAGTTTGAAGAAAAATCAGATGAAGGAATCTTCCTTGGTTACTTTATGACAAGCAAAACCTTTAGAGTTTTCAACAAATAGACTCAGACTGTGGAAGAATCCATGAATGTGAAGTTTAAAGACTCAGTACAAAATCAGACTCAACCTGAAGATTTTGAGTCGGCCAAGTGTCTACAAATTCTCTTGAAGAAAATCAAGTCTCGAGACACTTAGCCACAAACCAATTCAGTAGTTCCAAGCGAAGAAGAGCTTCATCAAAATGACAAATCAACTACAAATTGGAAGCACAAATCAAGTCACCCCGAGACCTCATCATAGGCAATATTGAAGAAGGAGTTCGGACTAGATCTAAAAGGCGTGAAACTTCTAGTGCTCTTGCACTCATTTTTGAGATCGAACCGAATAACATAGAAGATGCACTGAAAGATGAAAGCTGGATTGAAACAATGCAAGAAGAATTGAATCAATTCAAAATCAACAATGTTTGGGAGCTAGTTCCTAAACCAAAAGGTAAATCAATTATTGGTACCAAATGGGTTTTTAGGAACAAGTTTGATCAACAAGGAAAAGTGGTAAGGAACAAAGCACGACTTGTGGCAAAAGGCTACACACAAGAAGAAGGCATCGACTATAATGAAACCTATGCTCCAGTGGCAAGGTTAGAAGCTATAAGACTACTTCTTGCTTTTGCTTGTTTTTAAAAATTTCAGGTTATTCCAAATGGACGTGAAAAGTGCCTTCCTAAATGGAATTATCCAAGAAGAAGTCTATGTGGAACAACCACCAGGATTTGAAGATCCTAAAAGGCCAAACCTTGTTTTCAAAGCTGAAGAAAGCCTTATATGGTTTAAAACAAGCACCCCGAGCATGGTGTGAAAGGCTAAGTAACTTCTTACTTCAAAATGATTTCTCTAAAGGTAAAGTAGATACTACTTTATTTATCAAAAGAGAAGGGAAGGATTACATACTTGTTCAAATTTATGTTAATGATATTATATTTGGTTCTTCTAATGAAAAGCTTTGCAAGAATTTTTCAAAGTGTATGCGAGAATGAATTTGAGATGAGCATGATGGGAGAATTAAACTTCTTTTTGGGACTTCAAGTCAAACAATCAAGTGAAGCAACTTTTATTCACCAAGAGAAAGTATGCAAAAGACCTTATCAAGAAGTTTGGAATGAAGAATTTCAAGAAAACATAAACTCCTATGTCAAGCTCATCAAAGCTGGAAAAGATGAAGAAGGAAAGAGTGTAGACCAAAAACTATACAAGAGTATAATCGGGTCACTTCTTTACTTTACAGCATTTAGACCTGACATTCTATTTAGTGTTTGCATATGTGCTAGATTTCAATCTGATCCTAAAGAATCTCATATGACTGCTGTGAAGCGTATTATTAAATATGTTGCAACTACAGCTAAGCTAGGTCTGTGGTATTCCAAACAAGGAGATTTTAGTCTTCTTGGATATTTTGATGCTGACCTTGCTGGCTGTAGAGTGGATAGAAAAACATTACGGTACATGTCAACTATTGGGAAACAGGATGGTATCTTGGTTCTTAAGAAAACAGGGTACCGTGACTCTTTCAACCGCTGAAGCAGAGTACATAACTCTTGGAAGTTGCTGCTCTCAAATCCTATGGATGTAACAATAATTGAGAGACTTTGGAGTTGATGAAACAAATACGGAAATCAAATGTGACAACACAAGCGCAATCAACCTCACAAAGAATCTAATACTTCATTCAAGAGCAAAGCACATTGAAATCAAGCATCATCATTTCATTCGAGACCATGTTCAAAGTGGTGAAGTTGTGATTCAGCATGTTGATTAAAAAAATCAATTAGCGATATATTCACAAAGCCCCTAGAAAAGGCTCACTTTGAATCAATTCGCTCAAGACTGAGTATCGTAAGATTTGAAGATGTTTAGACTCAAAATTAAAGTCTTGAGAAGTTCAGACTCAACGCTAGGTTTGAAGGCGGTTCAGACTCAATGCAAGGTCTGAAGGCATTTCAGACTCTACGTAAAGTCTGATGGCGCTTAGACGCAAAGGTAAAGTCCGAAAAGAGTTCGGACTCGAGGTAAAGTCCGAACACTATCGACTCTGAATTTTTAGTCTCTTTTACGTATTTTAATTTCTCCGTATTCTCTGCTTTATATTATTTTTGGTAATTATTTTTCGAATTTTCAAAATCTCTTCTTACTCTTTTTCTGACATGTAATTATGGCAGTTTATATTTTCAAAAAGGTAGTTTTCTTTTTCGAAATTACGGTTTATTTTTAGCAGTTTTTATGTTTACTTTTTGGCGACGATTCATATTCCCGTTTTATTTTCTCTCACTATTTATACTCTTGAATCATCACTTTCATCCGCCACTACTCGTTTGAAAACTAATCTTCATTCTCTTTCGCTTTCAAAACCCTAAAAGTACCATTTGTCGTTCTTGTTTCATCCCTTTCTCAACATAAAGATCCCACCTTTTTAAGCGATCAAGTTGAATCTTCGCTTGCTCTCCAAGTATGTCGTCTCGGAAGTTTTCTCGAATCGCCAGCAGGGGACCACAGTGACAACCAGAGGGTCCTACAAGGGTGGACCTCACGGAAGAAGATTCTCCTCAAAGGGAAGCAGAAAGTCCGCATTTTGAGGAAGAGATCACAGAAGCACAACCGGTAAGAACTCTCAAACCGAATGTTGCTTATGATCTTTATAAAAGGCTTAAGGATGGAAGGGTAAGCCTAAAGACGATTGAGGAATATTTGAAAGAAAGAGGGTTTAAAAGCGAGTATATGTTCTTGAGGAAAATGGAGAAGTTGAATGTTGTTGAGAAAGGAACAGCACAAAGGGCGCTGGAGAATATTTCGGGTAATCCACTTGAAAATACTCCTGCTAAGACCCTAGATGATGATGAGAGACTTTTCTCTCACTTTCAACCTTGGTATGGTGTGGTTGCTAATTCTGTTTGTCCTTTGGGAAGTTTGTTTCGGTCTAAGGAACATGAGCGAGTATATGTGAAGCTGTTAAAGAGGGGTGTAGTCAATCCAAGAAGTGTGGATTTCGACTTCCTTGATTCGTTAAAGATTAATTTAAGAGGGAAGTTTGCTAGGCTACAATTGGAAAGATTCTGCACCGATATGACAGTGGCCCACTCTGAACTTACGGCTTATTTTTACTCGAATTTGTCGTTTTTGGATGCAAATCGGTTGTCTTTTTCTTTCATGGACAAAAGTTATATATTTGATGTTGATTTGCTGGCTGACATTATTGGGGTGGAAAGAAGAAGTTTCCAACCAATAAAAGTGTCCATAGCTTATGTAACTCTGGACATTGTGCGAGACAGAATTGTAGAGGGCAAGATATCCTATACTAGGATGAATGCCACAAATGTATTGTTGCACAAAATCGTCATCAACTGTATCCGGCCCAAGACAACCTCGAAGACCGATGTTTCCAAGACCGAAGCCAAGCTGATGTTTGCCATCAACCAAGGCAGACCCTTTTCTTTCCCACATGTCATTCTTTTCCACATGTACGGGACGGTGGTTAAGGATAAGGGTCAATTGCCTTATTCATCGATCATCACCAAGTTGTTTAGGCATTTTGATATTCAAATCCCTACATCTTTATGTCTCGACAACTTTAAGTCGATGCTTGTTGGTCACAAGATGGTGATGAAGATGAAGATTCCAGAGCTAAATGCTGCACTAGAAAGGTTGAGAAGGGAAACACCTTCCAAGGAGATCCCCTCTGTTTCGTCAAAGAGAAAAGGCAAAGAGCCCATGGCTGAAAAGAAGCGCCGAAAAATCATCCTGCAAGATGAAGAGGATGAGGATGATGCCATGACTTTGTCAGCTCTCTCAAAGTTGAGGAGCCCTGTTAGTTTGAGAATAGAGGCTGGAGAAAGAGCAAGAAAAGAAGCAAAGGAGAAGGAAGCTGAAAAACAGAGGAAAGAAGAAAGAAACAGAGGAAGAGAGAAGAGGAAAGGAAGAGAAGAGAGAAAGAAAGGAAAAGAAAAGAAGAAGAAAGAAGGAGAAGAGAAAAGGAACAGAGAGAAGAAGAAGAGAGACAGAGGAAAGCTGAAGAAGAAGAAAGAAGAAGGAAAGAAGAAGAGGAAGAAATGAGAAGAGAAGAAGAAGAAAGAAGGAAGAAGGATGATGAAGAAAGCAGAATGCGGGAGGATATGGCTACGGGATTAGAGCCATCTTTTGCTGGGGAAGAGATCGAGAAACATCCAAGTGCTGATATGGATGTCGGCGATGAATATTCTACTCCACCCACTGGCATCAATACAGGGGGAGTTGCTGCAGAACAGAGGACTATATCGCCACTACATTTTAGTGATGTGAGTAGGTCAGGTGCTGACCCTGAGGAGGTTTATGCATCTCATTTCCCGAAATGAAGAATCCTCACCAATTGAGAAGGATAGGGTTGAGAAGGATGCTCCTAGTTTCCAAACTCCCAGAACTGAATCTGCTGGTCCAAGTGGAAGTAATGCAAACTCGACAGCCTTTACACAGCTGTTGGATGTTATGTTGGACCTCAAGAAATAGGTTTATGGAATGGACTTCGAGCTGAGGGATTTGAAGAAGGTGCTGCTGAGTACTTCCGTGAATATGCATGACCAGATCAATGCACTAAGAGCTCAAGTGGACTCGAATCAGACCAGTGCAGAGTTGGTTTCAGTGAATGAAGCTCTTGCAAATCTCAAGAAGTCAGTACAGGAGCTCAGCAAGTTTCAACTTGTTCGTTTCCTTGTAGGCCCCTAAATCTTTTCAAAACCATCCCATATTCACTCTACCTCTTTGATGGGACAAAAAGGGGGAGAGTTTGCAGATTTGAAGCTTTTGATTTGAAGCTTTGAGAAGTTTTCTTTGAAGTTTATTTCATTTGCTTTGAAGTTTATTTCGTTTACTTTAGTTTGCTTAGATTGTTTTGATTTGGATTTGTTTTGGATTTTGGTTGGGTTGTTTACTTGAACTTCGTGACTTTATGCTGATTTGATGTTTGGATTTCTAGACTTGTGAATTTGCATTGCATGATCATTATATTTGTGAGGATAATTGTTATAGGACTAACACTCTATTTTGTAGAAATAATCCTCAAAGTATTTATGAGTTTTCCTTGCAGGTCTTAAATTCGCAAATCTGTCAAGGGTTTTGTCACCATCAAAAAGAGGGAGATTGTTGAAGAAAAATCCCTTGGAGTTTTGAAGTTGACAAAATAGCCCTATAGTATGGTCTAAAGATTCCAAGACTCAGTCGATTACGTCTGAAGTATTCAAGACCCAGAGGTTTTCCGTCTGAAGACTGTTAGATCTAAAGTTCGGTCTGAAGTTTTTCCATCTGAAGATAGTCAAGATTCGGTTTCAGTCTGAAGACCTACAAGACCCAAATCTAAGTCTAAAGACAGTTTGCGATTTTGACAGGCTGGCTATAGGTTATTTTTATGGTTAAGGAAAGTAAGATATTGGATATTATATTTCCTAATCTTAACCATGGAATATCTCTTTGGCTGTGATCGTGAGCTTGGAAGATTTATTCTTCGGATTTTATCCGTTGAAAATCAAGCTTATTTTGGAAGAATCTAATTTTGGGAACTCAAGATCCTGATTGTATGGCGAAAGGTTTGACGAGCTATTGTCTACTTACATTTTCGGCAACGGAAGATCACTTAAATTGATTCAGTCCAACGGGTTGATTGGATGAATTTTTGAAAGTGTCAACGGGTATGGAGGCATGGAGACTATTTAAGATGGATCGGTGTTGCTCGAAAATAAGGAGAGACTTGGTAGAAAAATCTCGATGTTAGAATCTCTAAAATCACTTGTTCTCTAAAATCTCTCATGTTCAATTTGTGTATCAAAGAAAGTTACATATAGTGTGAAAACAGCAGGAAGTTATAGAAGAGACTGTCTATTGAAGAAGTCTAGTTTGTGAACTGTAACAGCTCTCAATTGCTACATAGTGATTATAGCCAGTTGTCTGCCAGTGTGGAGAGTGGACGTAGGCTTGGAATAAGCCGAACCACTATAATCCTTGTGCCAATTCTTTTTACCCTACTCCATTTACTTTATGAATGCTTGATCTATTTGTTATTGAGATATCCTTGATATTAAAGTATTCTATCGCAAAAGATTCCAAAAGAATTCCGCAATAACCTATTCACCCCGCTCTAGGTTGATTCACTAGCCTATCTCATTTCAAAGCTTCTGTGACTTTCCGGAGTTTAAGAGAAAAGCCAGAATTGTGGACCTGCAAAGATTGCCAAACTGTGGAGATAATATCATGACACTCTGCTTCACTGTTCCAGAAACTCTCGTAAATAAACGCTTTGTGTCTCCTTTTTACAGGAGCTGTGGTATTGAGGATTAAAGGGCAGTGATCAGAACCAACAGCAGGAAGGGCTAACACCTCAGCCTCAGGGAAGACCAATCGCCAATCAATTGAGCACAACATTCTGTCTAACCGTTCTTTGACCAACTCCTCCTCCTCTCTGTTATTCATCCAGGTAAATTAATAGCCTTTAGATTGTAAATCCATTAACTCACAGTCAGAAATAAGAGAGCGAAAGGCTGACATACGATTCGGATTAGCATGTCTCTTGCCCACCTTTTCCCAGGGATACAGAATGTCATTGAAATCTCTCATGCATACCCAAGGTAAGGTATTAGTTAGACTAATTTGTCGAAGATCATCCCAAAGCAACTGTCTGGTATGAAAAAGGTAGGGGGCATGAAGACAAGTAAGTCGGAAAACGATACCATCCTCTCCTTCTTTTACTGTCAAATCACAATAGTCTTGCGCAACTTTCAGCACCTGAATAGACAAAAGGTTAGTCCAGAAAATGACTAGACCTCCCACGAGGCCGATCGGATTAACTATATGTACATTACTAAAATGTAAACTTCTTTGAACACGATGAATCTTCTGAGCAGGATTTTTGGTTTCCATTAGGAACACCAGCTAGGATTTTTCTTTGGCCGACAGGGCCTTTAGAGCTTGAACAGTCAGGGGATTCCCCAGACCCTGACAGTTCCAACACAGGATCTTCATTTGTGGGGTGGGGGCTGTTGAGGGCCAGCCACCAAAGCCCAAGATCCAGCTTCGATCGCGTCGAAGACAGGATTCTCCAAGAGGGGTCAGCATCATCCAGAGTATCAAAGAGAAGAGCTTTCGACTTAGCAGGACTCGGCCGTTTCTGTTTCTTTGAAATTCCAACCTTGGGAGGTATCTGTTAATTTTTAGACTTCTTCATTTTAGGGATAGGAGAAGCTTGAAGTTGAATACCCTTCATTTTCTCGACTGCAGGGATGAGAGCAGTATGATGAGAAGGTCCAGGCAAAGACCCTGGCTGAGGTATGCTCTGTTCAACCACTTGGGTCGGGGGGATTGATGTAGTTGCTGATGGTTCAGGAATGGTCCCTATAGGAATAGGCGAAGGAAGCAGCATGGGAAGACGGGGAATCTGGGAAGGAGGGGTTTCAGGTATACGCTCATCAGGGGGAGGTGGAGGTGGCTGTGGATCATAAAAGGTACACCAATAAGGACTATGTTCCTTTACCTCAGCTCTTAGCCACTGTCCATAGGCTAAATGTCCGTCAAGTCTAGCTTCAGATAGGGGCTTTTTCTTACAAGAGGCCGCATAATATCCTAATTTTCCACAGGTATAGCAGAAATGGTAGAGACGCTCATAATGAAAGTCCAACCACAGGTTTTTCCATCAAGACGAATGAGCTTTCCAGTACGCAACGGTTCAGTAAGATTCAATTCCACCCTTACTCTGCCTGCTCTGATAGTATTGCCCTCCCTATTATCAAGTCGAATTTCTGTTATATGGCCAATGTCCTGAACAGCCTTGCGAAGCATATTCTCAATTGTCCATTCTAAAGGTAACCTGAAAATTTGAATCTAGAATAAACAAGTAGAGAAGTCATAACACTGCAAAGGGGTATTAGGTATCCACGGTTTAAAGATAAGTAGGTTTCCAGAAAACAACCAGGGCCCCCCTGCCAAAATCCTCTGTTTCTTAGCATAAGAATGAAATTTGGCTACATATAAACCAGTTTCTCGCTGAGTAATTTCCACATTATCTGTACGCCAAGCTCGTTTTAGAGCAATCTGCAGTGCCGTAACATTAACTAAAGAATCAGACATTATTTGTCCTACCAAACTTAACCGGCAATCTTCTATTTTCTTAGGGGTTGGAGTATCATCCCAGACTTCAAGATTCTATTCAGTAGTCAACCGACCCAGCTTAGAACACAGAGCCGCCACACGATCAGCCTCATGCATAGCTTTTGGATTCATGCTAGGTTTCTAAAGAAACTCGCCGCAACAGTCAATGACAGAGAGAGCAGGCAAACAGAGGAACTAGTAAGGCTGAAACTATATAGATTGCAGTCCCCATGTGATACTTTTGCAACGCGTCACAAGTAACCGAAGAGAATCTATGTAGTCACCCATCTGGAAACAACATGCAGGGAACTAAACGGCAAGGAAATCTGAAGGTAGCTGAAATCAGGCACAAAGTGTACCTCGGAGATAGAATCGGACATGCAGAAAGAGAAACCTTCAACCAGAACCATCGAATAGGACCAAAGCCCACAAAAAGAGCAAGAAGACGAGAAACGTCAAAGACAGAGGAAGTCTGATGGAAAGCATCGAGGAAAAGAGAGAGAAAGCAAAGAACCAAAGAGAGAAAGAGAAGAAGGGTAAGAGGGTTTGAAGACTACGAAAGCAGTAGAAAACGCTCTTCAAAACGAGAGAGAAAACTTGCCAACCAAGCAAGAGGGGAAACATACTTGCTTTTGATTTGTGCTTTTTCTCGCTGCTTTGATACATATTCATTCATGCTTGTTTGATGTATCGGACTCATATGGGGCATTTTTTTTTTTTTTTAAAGTACACGGATCACACACCATGATCAGTCAAGCCCTTATTCGACTCCATGATGCGGCAATTTCACCTAAGAGCGAGTGATAGAGTTTTTAAAGTTTGAAGCATAAAAAGAAAACCAGATAGGTACTTACTTTAGAAAATCTCATTATATGGGGATTTAATAATGGAATGTGGTATTGGAAGTTGATGTGGAATATGCTAATTCTTTCTTGCGCGTAACGGAATCGTCAAATCTTAAACTTTTGATTGTCGCTTTATAGTCTAGCTAGCATTTTTGTTCACAATCAACCTTAAAAAATGATTGGCGTCAACTCCTAAAACAGTTTAAGAATGTCGATCAAAGTGGCTGACCGTGATCTAGAGTTTGGGTGGAATTTTCGAACTTTAGTCTCAAAATTATTATTCTTTTGAAGAAACCGTGAGGGACACGTATAGTGATTATATAATATGTTTTATCAATATTTTGGTTTCATGCAAATGAAATTAGAGGATGCATGACTAATTGAAGGATTTCAGATATTTTATGGTAAAGATTGATGACACACCATGAGGCCATGATCCAAAGCTTGATGCTTATGGTAGTGCAAAACTATAGCTTTAGTATTTTGTTCTTTCATAATTAGAGGGATTTCACTAGAAAAAATTGACTGGCAAATTGTTGTATCAATTTCGATTGAATCTTAAACACCTTTCGTGTTCAAGTCACATTTGAGCATGATTCAATCTTCGATTGGTCTGGGGTCATTCCCAAGTCCAATCTTCAAAACCCCACGAAGAAGAAACTGACGGAGGAGAAATATGATTCCAACATCAACAACGACAAAATCCCACGAAGAAGCTGAGCAATACCCTAAACCAGCTTTAGATGTTGGGTATTTTGTTGGCATATTTTATATGATAATTTGTGCGGGCATGTGAACCCCTCTTCTTTAACGGTGTTCATGTTCAGTGGTAAAGCGATTTGACCCGAGGTAACAATTAATATGGAATTATTAAAGTATATGTTACTTTTTGAGTCTAACTTAAAAAATATTTGTTGTCATGCTATTCTTGTTTATACTTTAAAGGGAAAAAATCACGAAAAACCCCAAAATTTGCCCAAATTGACAGATTTATCCCAAATTTTATTTTGTGACGTGAAAATTCCTGAACTTTGCCAATCGCGACACATTTATCCCAAATTTTTTTTTTGTGATACAAAAACCTTAAACTTTCGTCGTGTGACATATTTACTCCAAAACTATAAGGTGTTTTGGTCTTTTTACTTTTTTTTTTTTTTCTTTTCTTTTTCTTCTCTCTTTGCTCCACTGGCCCTCTCTCACCGACAGAGGGAAGCCAGTGTCTGGTGAGGGCTACTCTCGCCGGCATCGGGCAAGGGTCACCCTCGCCTGGGCTGGCTAGGGCCGCCCTCGCCAACTAGGTCGGGCGAGGGCCTCCCTCGCGTCCTCACCAGATCTAGCGAGGGAGGCCCTCACCCAATGTCGAGCAAGGATGACCCTCGCTCGATGTCAAGCGAGGGCGACCCTCGCTAGATCTAGCTTGTCTGTCGCTGGCGAGGGCCGCCCTCGCTTGCGTCAAGTGAGGGGTGCCCTCCCCAGATCTGGCAAGGGCCATCCTCACTCGATGCAGGTGAGGGCGGCCCTCGCTGGTGACGGGCGAGGATGGCCCTCGCCGATCTGGCGAGGGAGAGTCGGGCAAGGGCGACCCTCGCCTCACGCCAGCAAGGGCGACCCTCGCCTCACGCCAGCAAGGGCAACCCTCGCCAGACATCGGCTTCCCTCCACTGAAGCTAGTTCCGCCATGGCCGACAGAGGGAAGAAGAAGAAAAAAGAAAAAGAAAAAAACGAAAAACGAAAAAAAAAAAAAAGACAAAAATATCCTTGATGGAGTAAATGTATCGCAATTTCAAAAGTTTGGGTTTTTCATGTTACAAAAAAAAAAGTTTGGGATAAATCTTTCGCTTTGGGTAAAATTTGGGGTTTTTGATGGTCTTTTCCCTATTTTAAATTGTTTGACATCTTTTAAAATGCTGAGTTATATTGTACCTTTTGAATTACGGGCTGATGCATACAAAGGAGGATGGTATCATGTTGAACTCCGATCCAAAAACTCATGGTATAAAGAAATTTCTCTCTAAATGGTGACGTGGAATTTTTGTAAATCCGATGTCAATGTTCATATTCCAGCTATAGAGTGAAAACTTAATTAGACCAAATAATTTTTTATTAATCAATCATATCCAAAAACGTTTCTAAGAAGGGGCCGAAGTACATTTTGAAAATGCGGGGTTTTTCGAGTAACTTTAATGAAATTGAGGGGATGTCCTACTATTTTACCCTATAATCAATATCGTTAGAGGAAAGTAGATCTTAAGTCAGATTTTTTTTTTTTTTTTTTTACGAGAAGTTCCTAATAGTTCCTTAAACATTGGAATTTAAAGAAATATTATTAAATTGGGGGGCCATGCTTTTATGGCTCTAAATGTAAACATATTTTTCACTAATTGGGACCTAATTGCAATTCCAAAAAGTTGTGGGGCTAGGAGTAAACTGGCCCATGTCGAGGATAGGGTTCCTGTTTTATTTTTTTCCCCTTTATTTTTGAATTAGTGAGTAAAGTTCTTGTTTTGACTTTACGTTCATCTTGTTATTACGCAGCAATGCGATTGTTACTTATATAATTTCCCGCATCTAAGGAAAAAAAAAAAAAAATCTGCATCCTAATTTTCCGCATCTAAAAGAACAGAGTCAAGGATGGGGCCATGTCCCTGCTTATAAAAATACTAGACACTTTTTATAGCATGGGACTAGTCCAAAAATTTACATCTTGATATTGTATTCCTAGTCTTGTCATGCAATAAAAACAAACTCAATGATTTATCGGAGAATTTAAGGTGACATTATTTTAATTTTAAATTTGATGAGTTGACTCGTCAAAGATATGTGCACTTGAATTATGTGTAGCACACAGTTGATTGAAGCAATAAATTGCCCTAAATTGATAAATTAGGGTTAAATTGGTTTCTAAACAAAACTGCAACCCAACTTGCAGGTCACGAGGCAAGGTCCTCAAAGGAAGGATAGTTTATTATGGATGGGGTCGCCCTGGGATGGAACGCCGAGGACGTATCGGTCAATGATACGTCGAGGCATTTTTTTTTTTGGGCAGTTGATTCCACATCAGCCGCCAATATTTTCCGTCCATGATTCTAGTGGACGCGTGGCAATGACTTGCATTTGAAAAGTTGAAGTCTATGACGAAAATAATAATCCCCACTACCATATTTAGAACTTTGGCACATGTTTATTCCTTTTTCTCTTCTAATTACAATACTTACGATGTTGTTTATTTCTGTATTACTAGTAACTAAGTGCCAACGCGTGGAACAAAATTAAAGAATGAAATTCTCAACAAATTAAATAAAATTAGTAATTATAACATGACACAGATGTAAAAGAAGTCCGCACTTTGAATGAAAAAGGACACTTGCAAAACCAAAAACATGTTTTATTCGTATATATTACACTTACATATATACTTAGTTGTCATCGAGTTACCTTCCATATAAAATTATAGTAACTATTACATCATGTTCAATTCAATTTTGTATCTTTAAAAGAAAAAAAAAAATCGATTCAGTCAGCAATCATATCAATTTAGTTCTGGTGAAGATATTATTTAATTGACAAATTCTAGGTATTTACTCATTAACATAATCAACATAATCACGGTCATGCCCATCAAACTTTTACGTTACTCACGATTAGAGTTTGTGAGGCCAAACATTCACAGCTGTACAGAGAGAGTATAACAGTTTGTGAACAAGATAAGTGTTTTCGAGTTTGTAGAATATGGAGATGGACGATTGCCAGATACAACAATAGATCCTTTGAAGATTTTAAATTTTTTTTGTCCGTTTAACAATTTTTCAAAAATTCCATTTGAATTTGTTTATTTTTATTTTCTTATTAGATTAATTAGATTGATGTGTTGCTTAATCAACATCATATGCGTTGCCTTCTTCAACCTACGTTTCCGAACTAGCAATGGCCGGTTTAGGGATTGGGCTAGGCGGGGCCAATTTAGAGAAGGCGCCCTATCCAAGCACGTGGTCTAACTTTGTTGTGCTTGGCGTGGGCGCAAAATGGTGGAATCTTATATTTAATACAGGATTAGACCCATAAAAATGGGTTATAAACCTATTTCTTAACCCATAACCCATATGGGTGTTAAATGGGTTATGGAAAGGCTAATTATAATAAGCTAATGAGTCACAAAGGGATTTTAACTCAATAAAAGTGTTAAATGGGTCATAATGAGTTATAAATAGATTTAATCTTTTTTAGACCTAACCTATTTTTATGACTCTTTTTTCAGTTTCTCTCGCCTTTCCATGTCGTGTTCACTCACTCACTCTCACCTTAGTTTGGTTATGAATTTTCATATATTTGGTAAAATATGGAAGTGTTTTTGTAATATGAGTCAGATCAAGTATAAGTATGGATTACTGGATTTGCATTGCATGGATATGAGTCAAAACAAGTTAAATTGATCTATTTCGGTCAGACCATCTATGACTTGATCCACCCGTATGACGGGTTTATTGAACCTCTCCAAGCTAGCAATGCGGCTAAAGAGTTTGCCAGGCCTAGAAAATTAGCCATACAGAGGCCCGATTCCTCTCATCGTATAAGGGGTATTAATCTACTTGAACATTTAGTCCTGTTAGATAATGAATCCGCACAAGGAAGCTTTAAAGTCTCTGTTTTGTGTTATCAACAAGAAACATGCAGCAGTGTCATCAAGTCTCTTCTATCGCATTGTACGCTTTACAAACATTTCCGACTAATGAAAATTTTAGATATCAAGTTACCAGAGAAGAAGAGAAAATGATCATGTTGATGCAGATGATGAGAGTATTAATTTATTTGACTTGCAAGTGTATCTTTTATTCTGTCGAAAGAGGTAAAGAAATCACCTTTTTTTTTTTTTTTTTTTTTTTGCCTGGGTAAGTTGCTTCTTTTTTATCCCCTTACTCATCATTTTGATTTAGGGAGTTACCAATTTTAGTGTAAATCTATAGGGTCGGTTTCAAAGGAACTTTCGATACTTAACTTCGAGGACAATGAATTTTAAAAATTGCAGATGAAGTTCTCCCCTTGTGTGGCAAACTTTCTCAAGCATCTCGAAATCTGTCTCTTCAATTCTCGTTCTCTTAGCTCAAAACTTTTGGTTGCCTCGGTTAAGTTCCTCCCGGAGGATGCAGTCACTCTGGAGAAGACCATTGTCAATACTGGATTGTGGAAATGTCATCCAAAAGTATCAGTGAAGCCAGTTGATCTTTGGAATATGCTTGGAGTGACTGAACTATTACTAAGCCACAAAAGGCTTCGAAAAATGCTAAATTTAGGGAAAAAAAAAAACACTATAAGTGTCATAAGTTTCATACGGCGTTCATTTGAATGTTATAATTTTTTTTATCACTTGACCAACATATGACTTTTCAATCGATCACTTTTTTTTTTGTGCTATAATTTTATTTTTTTTTTAAAAAAAGTTCACTACAAGTGTTATGCTATATCAGATTTCCGATAATTAAGTGAACATCTTTAAAAAATTCTAACACTCAAATAATTAATTAAAAGTTATGAAATTCAAATGATTGTTTTTATAGAAATCATGACACTCAAGTAATCAAAAAAAGTTATAGCATTTAAATAAGCATCATACGAAAATTATGACACTCGTGATATTTTTATTTCACTAAATTTATAGTCAATTATCCTTTCAAGGGATGCTTTTTTGAAAGCAAACACAAATGAGTTCCGAAAGATCTCATAAGAAAGACATGTTGTCTTGACAATGAAATGGGTTTTTTTGTATTGGAATTAACTTCACTAGAAAAAGGCTTTTCATAATCCCCATACTATCTATTTAACCCACCCAGCATTTGTTTAGTGCAAATTTCGTTGGAAAACTTTCCAGCACACGAATATTGCAAGTTAATATAGAGGGTTAATACCTTGAAAAATCTCAAACTGATATGTTCGTGACAAATTTACCTCAAAACTATTTTTTTATTACAAAAAACCCTAAAGCTGGTACATACGTGACAAATTTACCCCAACTGACTATAAAAAATCCCAAATTGGTATGCTTATAACAAATTTATCCCAAATTAATCTATTTGACAGTCAAAAATCCTAAACTGGTGTATTTATGACAAATATACCCTCTGTTAAATTGGATTAATACTACAAAAAATTACAAAAATTGTATAACTGTGACAAACGGAGAGTAAAATCCAAAATCAGTACATTAGTCAACTGTCACGTGTCATTTAACTTAATAATTTGACAGTAAAATTTAACGGAAACTAATAGATGATAAATTTGTCACAAATATACCTGGGTTTGTGATAAATTTTTCAGAGTGTACCGGTTTGGGATTTTTGGAGGTCAAAAATTAATTTTTGGGTAAATTTATCATAAGGGCATTAACCCTAATATATATTGATAAGTGAACTCCAATTGCAGTTTATATCTTTATAAAAGCTTGTAACTTCTAACATGACCATTATATTCGGAAATAAACGCTGTTAAAACTGTTATAAAACAAGGGCTGTTTACGAGGACAGAGGAAACATCGGGACACTTGGGAAGTCCCTCTGCAATGCATTGTTCCGCCGGCATGTTTGCTGTTCAGTCGGCGACAGCAACGCACAAAGACGCGGCAGAATTCGGTGCTGGAACGTGCGTTATCCACAAAGTGAACGCGCCCGCCGTCCACAACACTCTGGTTTGCCCTCAACTCTCCTCCATTAGCATCTGCTGCATGTTGCGTGGTGGCAGTAGCAATGGAAATGGGCCAAGGCCAGGAAGTGCAGACCCGAAATGATCCCCAAGTCGAAAATTCAGGTTCTATACTCGCTTTGTCTCTTTTTTACTGTGAATCAACACGACATATGAGAAGAAGATTTGCCAGCATGTTTCCCACAGAATGGGGTAAATAAAACCCCGTATAGATACCGAAAATAAGTAATTAAAAGAATCAAATTCTCAAACTCACCCACGAACTTTGAAATCCATGCACTACATACAATTGCATCTAGATTATGCATCAATTAGATTTTGAACTCATATGTATGTGCTTTGACGATGACAAATGTAAGAAATTTAGTGATCTTAATTTTATATAAAGAATTTCGAATACTTAGCCTTGAATGGAAATCAAGTACCTAGCGGTCAATACAAGATGAAGCCATATGAATCTCAGATGAAGTCTTGCTCTCCTTCTCTGTACTTAGATGGTGATAAATAACCTATCTATCACACATCATTGTTGAAATACTAACTTATACTAATTATCCAACCAGATCATTACTATAACAAAACGTGCTACACTTGATATAAGGCCCAATTCCCTTAAAAATGACAAATTTTCACTTTATATCCAAATCTCCTCAGAATATTTTTTTTTATCTCATAAAAAATCACCAAATCTCACTCCATGCCTAAATCCGGCCCCCGTTATTTATTTGTCTAATACCGCGTTAAAGTCTTATGTGTCATATCCACACATATATTTCTCTTTCTCCATTGATGACGTGGAATTTCGGCTCAACTAGATAATTTATTTTAAAAATCTTTTCTTTTCTTTTCCTTTTTTTTTTTTTTTTCCTATCTTCTTATTTTGAAGGGAGGTGCTCGAGTTCGAAACAAGCAGCCGACGCCCATACCTATTCAAAGAGTTACTGCAAACAATGCCCACATAAATGGAAGTGGCTTTCCGACCACAAAAAAGTAGCTTGACCAGCAAAACGCCTTTGATGCAGCCAGTTACCAAACGAGAGGTCCCAGCTCCTCCTCCTCGTCACCGTCCATCGTCTTCTTCGCAAGGACTCACTCGGGCACAGCTTTACCACCTCTCACCCATCGCCATCACACATCCGACTCCGCGCCCCGACCTCTGACAACCCCTCCGCGACGATTGGCTGTTGTCGAAATCATCTGCGGCGAGCTAGGCCGAAACGCCTGTTTTCTGTTCCGGTTTTTCAAGCTTCGAGAAGCCGTTTTTATCAGGCACCATCTTTGCTCAGCCATCCTCGAAGCTTTGTAGATCTACTCCGTGGCCGGACGATGACGAAAAGGGCCCACGCTTTCCCTAAAACCACCGTGGCCGAGAAGGCGCACATCGTTTCCTTCACTCTGAGCCCTACGGTTTACCTTCATTAATGCAGTTCGCCACTCGCGATAGAGGTGCGCAACCTGACATTTGAGGTCATGCGACTCAGTTTTTTTCTGAGGTTGCGCCACTCAGATTTTAGCTCAAGCACCTTCATCCATGGAGGTTGCAAGGAAAAACGAAGGAGAAAAGAAAATGAGATATATTTTTTTTATAAATGTTTACTTCTGCTGAAATTCCACGTCGTCAATGGAGAAAGAGAGAAATATATGCATGGAATTACACATCAGACTTAAAAGCAATATAAATAACGGGCCGGATTTTGATATAGAGTGAAAGTCGGTGATTTTTGTGAGGCAAAAAAACGTTTGGGACAAAATTGGATACAAAGTGAAAGTTTTGTTTTTTTTATGAGAATTAAGCTCCCAATAAAATATGATAATGTAATCCTATTTGAGCAATGTAGCATTCTCACATATTTTATAAACTTTGTAATGACTTTTGGTAAACTAAAATGCAATAATGCTAGCCTACATTTTATAAAAACTTCTAATAAATTAGGACTCAAAATTACAATCCTCCTATTCGTTTTAGACTACGGAGTTTTAGACAAATGGTTTGATACTTTCTAATGTTTTAATAAAATTGGCTATAACATAATCATTACTAGCTTAAGAAAAAAACTCAAAATTTCAACTTTTTAATACCGGAAGAAAACTTCTGACCAAGAGAAAAAATACAAAAAGAAAAGAGGTCTCTTGTTTAGGATTGAAGACCGAGCAAAACACTAATTTTTTTACATTCTTCCAGAGCCATAACATGACCATCTCAACCTGTCATGGTCACCACGTGGCCGATCATGTCAGTGAGATTTATAATAATTTGCTAAGGAAAATCAAGAATAATTATGATTATGGTGATCAGTTTTAGAACGGGTTGGTTCTCCTTGAGACCGAGAACTCGATCAGGCATGGTCAGCTTCTCATTTATGGAATCAGAAATTGGTCTATCTTGTTTTGAAACTGCACTAACCAATCAGGCCAATTCTAGGGATAATCCCAAAACCAGTGATTATTTTTTTTTCATTTTTTTCCTTCTATTCCTTACAAGTCTAGGTATTGCCAAGTGCGGATGCGCAAACAAGTTATATGACTCTTGAACAGATTTTGCTATTTCCTACTCCGAGTCATCTTTTTCTTTTGGCCCTTTTTTTCTGTTTGTTGGTGGTAATGATGCGAGGAAGCAAAGATTCAAATCATAAGGGGTCGATGTTAGCTCTCTGCTTTATAGCGAGATAGAAACTGAGGACGGATGGCACATCAAGCGGGTTTCAAATCTCAGCTCGCGAGTTCAGCAAGGGTAAATACATATGCATGTAGCAACGAACGATTGGTGGGCGTAATTATAATGGCGGACGTGTGGCTACTTCCCCTTCCACATTACACCTGCCCACAAATTATTGTAACGAAGGTGGCAACAGCAACACATGCAAAGTAGAAAAAAAAAAGCTGAAGTCAATTCTTATTCCTCGACTAATATTAGAACCAGATTGGTCACCTTAATGCTTTTACCTCACCCTCTTCCTTTCTTCGCACTGCAAAAGTGAGTCTCGCGCGGTGTACTTGCACCTGCAAAGTCAACTGTGTTAGCTTCAGATTGCCTAAACGCGGTGGATTTCATATTGGGCCGGGCTGAGCCCACATGAGCTGTTCAATCCATCGTTAAAGACTGCAAAGATCTATTGGGCCAGCTCAAGGGCATAATTCTCTGTTCTGAGCCGGGCATATACAATCAAGCGGCTGACTAGGTCGCCAAAGCCCACCTAGCCGATTTCCTCCCGAAGAACCGGATTACCAATCCCCCTAATTTACTGATGTTGATTTTATGTTCGGACATCAAAACCTTATGTTTTTCTACAATGCCAAGTTAGTAATGAAATACCATTAATTTTGACCAAAAAAAAAAAAAAAAAAAAAAAAGTGAGTCTCAAGCATATAGTCACGTAACATCTCAAGCCTGAGAAATAGTGTTGGTCTAGTCTTTTACATGGAATTAGGAATAGGATTGGTTCCCATGAAAACCTCTCAGAACTAGCTGGTTCCGTCCGGTCCGATTCAATCTAGTTCCTGGGTTGAACCGGACGGATACACACTCCTAATCATAATACTAGTTCACTCTACATTACTATAAATTAAAGTATTTAAAACATAATTAATATAATCACAGCCTAAATCCAGTTAACGCAATTCTTTACCCAGAACTCCATGCGAATCACATGTAAATCATTCACTTCTTTTGTCATCATTAGGGAAAGCGTTCAAAACTATGAAGCTTAGACACATCAATAGCATGCTCGGAATTACCTCAAAAATTGAAAAACTCAAAAAAATCAAGCTAGATTAGAGAACGTGTGATGACAAAAAAACTTAGCATTAGAAAAATGATGCCTACACAAGATTATGCTGTAAATTATCTTAAACATCTGATAAGCAAGATAAAGCATGAAATGGACTTTGATCACAGCTGCAGTCCTCAGTAAACACATGAACATTTGGGCAAAAACGATCTGCTCATGCACTATGCTTCCTTTCTCGGGTCCCTTGATGAAATTCCGCGTTTGGAAAAGCAATAAAAGGCACATGCATTATCAGTCAGAGTGGACTGAATCATTTAAAACACTATGGAATGCTAAAACATCCTCTGACCATAAATTAGAATGCTTATCATCACAAATAACATTCACACAGATCTCTACACTTAAAAGGACTATCTGCAAATGCTACGATTATAAAATGTTTTTACATCAGGAGACAAAATAATTAACATCAACCATTGCTGTCATCACACACAAACAAGAGAGAATCTTATGATGCGAGTATCTATATGTAACATTCATATTTGCACTTTACTTGTATACAGAGAGTCGCAAAACTATAGTTCAAAAGTCATTTTGCGATGAATTCACCTCAAGGATGGGAACTATCTGGATTGCATATTTGATTTAGGTTGAAGAGATTAACTATTGGGAATAAGAACAATGAACAATATAATCAGAATAAACCAAGAATCAGGAATGAAGAGTAAGGATGTCATCTAACTTCTCTTGAAGACCTTTTCTAGTGTCCTCGTTGTAATTAATTTCCTATTATAAAAGGAAATCTATAGCGATAGGTATACTCAATCTTAGCATGAGTTTCATATCACTACAAGAAAAATTGCCACAGCGCATTAATCTGTGCCATTTCAATGTTAACAGGCTATGACAGAGAAAGGTCAAACCATGCAGACCACCTGCTACAAGCACGAGTAACTGATGATCATTTTCTATGTAGCAGAGGTGCATCATAATACTATACATGGTGTACATGATATTCATCAAAGGTAAGTATTCAATTGTTCAAAAGTCTTACCTAGTTGTGTAAAGGTAGAAGAAAAGTTGACAGGAAGAATCAATGCATGCAGATCGAACGAGAAGCCTGATGATTAACCCATGAACTGTCAGGCTTTGGAGCTGAACATCAAATAGAAGTGTTCAGCATATCTATAAAATACTTGAACAAATCACAGATTCCACAACATCATTAGGAGTAAATGAATGGAAAAGGAGGGGAAGAAAGGCGAAGAGAAATGATATCGATGTAAAATGTTTCTACAAAACAAAGAAGAACCATGAAACCAAATTGATTTTATCATTGTGAAGACAAATTATTTCAAGGCCATTTTTTTCTGCATGTAATTTCTTTCCAAAGTGTACTAATTATTTAAGAGGCATGAAAAGGTTATGGTCTGTCAGTCCCTTAAAATATTTGCAACTGAAGAGCCCAAATTGGAGAATTGTTAGACGAATAACCGTATATGTTAATTAATTCAAGAAAGGGATCAAGGAAGAAGATATTTCTCTCAAACCAGTCTAACTAGGGGATTATCAAATATTAAGATACTGCACTTCGTCTTTTTTCTTAATCAAGGACGTGCCATTATATTTCTCTAATGGCAATCTGGCTAAGAGTACCTAGTCTAGAGGAAAGCTTCAGAGGATTGACAGGGCATCTGAAAATTGGCAAAAGTAAAAAGACTGGGAATCCAAAATTTTTTTTTGGTTTACTGGGCAAATTCTACACCTATTTATAGCAACCATTTTATGGCTGAACTCCGCTCCACTCAAGCAACTATACTTAGTGTCAGTCTGGATAAGTGTAACCACCATCTCAGGATAAGCACCTTATCCTTGAGGGAGAAAACCTCTGAATGGGTTTTAATCCAACCAATGGCCCGCTAGTTCTAAGGTTGCAATTTCTTTTAAAACATTCAATTGGGCCATCTGTATTTACCTGGGATGTGCAGATAATTCTCCAGAGTAAGGATACAGCGACATTTTTTATTGCAGCAAACGATTTAGTTATGGACAAGTGCACATGCATGCATAGAGAGAGAGAGAGAGAGAGAGAGAGAGAGAGAGTTAGTTGTTCAGCAAGATCTACAATCACTGAAAGCCACAGCTACAATCCTTTCTCTAGCTAGTTGGGAGAATTGATTGAAAGGTAGAATTAGAAAGAGACTTCCTGAATTCTTCTTAAACGATATGGAAATAGATGAGTGCTAGGAAGACCATTGTATAAGATTTTATAACAGAACCTTTTCCGAGAGGGTCTTTCAGGGAGATATAGCTAGCAGGCACAATGCTCTACTTCATTGATTGATAACGTAAACTTTGGTTCAAAAAATAGAACTGCTCTATTATGCTCGTTAAAGCCTCTTAATTTGTGTACTTAACTACAGGTTCATTGAAAAAGAACTATAATTTTCCCTAGGTTTATCTGATGTAAATAGGTACTAACTGTAGAATATTATAAAATTCTTTCGAACAGACAGTTCCACTGGTGGTTGATCGCTGTTCATACCATCAGGGTTTCCTCATTCATTAAAATTTTGCATAAGAGATATTGTTTCTTACACCATTATACCTCCAACATTTGAAACCCTTTGATCCAAGATTCCCATTATGGCAAGATAAAGAAGAAATTGGAAACATTCATATATCAAGCAGACACTTGAAACCTAATGATTCTGTGGAAACCAGCCAATATTTCGATGATTTTGCTCTTTTTTTTTTTGGCCTAGCTCATCAACTTGAAACCTGAGACAAATTCCATTCGCAAGACATGTTCAAATATCATGCTAGAGACAATATAGCAGAATAATTGACAAAGCAATTTGCAAAAGAAGTTATTATTTAAACAAAAACAAGTTCGCCAGTGGGAGAATGTGTTTAGCTAGGAATTTTACATATCGGTCTTGAGAGTATCAATTCTAAGAATTGTATGTACTCCAGATAATAGGTTTTCATGCAAGCAAATCATCTATGAATTGTACCATTTGATCAACTTGACAGTAACTAGGCATTGACCTTGGCAAAATATTTGCATCAAATATAAAAGAGTGGGTGTTTGGGGTAACTATGGCTTAAAATTTTTAACTTTCATGATGCCTATGGGTTGTTCTATATTTTCTCTTCAACATGGATCCTAATGTCCTTGGAGAACAAACAACATGCTGTAAACTGGGTGATACTTAGAGGCTTTTGATTTGGATGGGCTTCTTCAGAGTAATCTTGCAACAGTGATCTGATTGAGAGAAGATTTGTAAATGGCTTGTGTACTAGTACTGGCTAGGGGCGTTTCAATCAGTTACATCTTCCAAACATCGCACAGGAACCATGCTCACTGTTATAACAGTCTCGTTCTATCATGAAACTATGCAGTACATTGGGCTAGTTTTTGAGCTCCAAAGAGAGGAAATTGAGCAAGGTGGTCCTCTATCTGCAAGATGAGTCTCCTTGCTTGATGTTGTATTCAGAAAGGTAATGAGCCAGGTCATGTTTCCCACGATAGTTTTGACTCATAATCAGATTATTAACAGCAGCATATCTATGTATTTCATGCTCTAAAAGTCAGAGTTTTCATGGTTTATTTTTTTTCTTACTGAACTTTTTTGTTTAGATGCATGCCTTGGTACATCTCATGCTTCTTACCCCATGTACTTGAGCTTCCTCTTTCAAAACTAATACTTCAACAGAGAGATCATCTCGTAATCTAGATTAGGTACTTCATATCGCATTCAAACAGATCCTATTTCACTACATTTTAAGTTTTATGTCAACAAAGTCTGAATAAAAAATTGATGAGTTTTGCACAAGCTTAGAAAACATGAAATGTTAGATAATAAATCTCCCTCGAAACACAAGCCATACACCACAATTTAGCGAGCACTTGCCCTCGTGTATGCAAGAAGTTCAAGTACATTGCCCATGGCATATCAGAAAGCATAATTTGCTCATAGTCATAAAATCATATTTATTTGAAGAAACTATATTTCCTGATCTAATCTTGATAACATTAAGACACCAAAGAATCTCACTGCACTGAAAACAAGTGAGGAAGAAGAGATGAAGAAACAGGGGACAAAGGGACAAGGAAAGAACAAACTAATGTCAGTTGTAGCACTTCCCAGAACTGTAAACTTTTCAGTGGAAATTAACAAAAAGGAAAATGTTTAACCAATCACAAAGACTTTAAGAAAAAGGAAATAAAGCGAGGATAGAAAGAATTGATATAAACTCGACTCCTTGAGGCTTTAGAAACTCCGAGAGGTTATGTGTTGCAGTATTCAAGGTGCAACAGCAAATAGAATCACTACGAAACCGCATCCATCAGTAATCAACATAAGGAATCATAAAACTCCAGTAAGCTTGAGTTGTCAATTATCATATGTCACAATTTCAAAGGGAGCTCAGCAGATACAAAATCAGCAATGAAAGCAAGTTCAGAAACTGACCTAATGCATGCCTCAGAGGTACTTGAATGCAACAACAGCATCGAGTTGCAGCCTCCAATTTTATCATTTGCATGGCCATAATATACTTCTTTATACCTAAAAGTGGCTAAGAGTCATCTAATCATTTATGAACAAACAAATTTTAGGAAAGTTTAGTTCTATTTTAGTATGATCAACAGACATACCAATGATTAATAATGCTGCTGCATACATTATGCATGGTTCCCATGTCACATAAAGGGAGCATGCTAAAAACATTTCTGCAACTTCTGCTGCCTAAAATCCTGTGCTCTGCCACTGTTCAAGAAGAACATGAAGAGTGTCCATCTCTGCAAGTCTTGTTGCCTAAGAAAGCACAAGGAGAAATATAAAGAAAGCATATCAAACTTAGGACCTTTCCAGGAGAAAAAGTTGCTCTTTGTGTAGTTTCATCATAAATCTAGGAATGCATTTCATGAGAATTGTTTTCTTTGAAAAGTTACCTGATTGAGTATATAAAAGATTGATCAAGGCATATATTAAATTATATCAACAAGTTTTTGATCGATTGAAGTTGCTGGGCATCTCAAATGAAAAGGAGGCTTCTTATTGGATTGGCCAACTCCACCTTTTCTAACAGTATTTTTTATATACCCCTAAAGCAAGGTGCCTTTGTTTTTTCATTATGCTCTAAAAAGGTAATAAAAGGGCCAAATATTTTTCTCATCAAATATTTATTACTGTCCACAAAGTCATTTATCTTAGTGTTTTGTCACCACATAACTATAGCTGATCACAGGAATAGACTATTAGACAAGAAATTATCTCTACGAGAAATCAGGCTTAAACTATTTGTGTAGATGTCGCCGTCGTGTGAAAAAATTGTGCCCAAGAAGCAGGTTCTTACAACATGAAGGGCAATAATTTCACAATTCATTTTTATACGAAATAAGTTGACCAGTCTAGCTAACGTAACTTCACAAAAGCTGATGAAGACCATAATATGGTTCTAGACAGAGCACGATGATAAATGAAATACATATAACATTGTGCATAATAAAGCCAGATTATTGGTAGTGTTAGCCGTAGTCATATTTTATGAAAGAATGATAGCAAAAAAACCATTTGACAGCCTTATAATGCATCGAAAATTCTACTTACTAACAGATTTGTTCAGATAATTCTTTTATCGTCTATTAAAGAAATGATCATGGGAGAAACATAAAAAGATAAAAAATAACTACGAGTGGATTATTCGAGGGTAGTGATAAACTATACGATTCGCATCTCATTAGTCTGGTTTCTTCCTGCCACAATGACGTGCCTATCCTCAACAATCACATAGCTATTCAATCAAAGAGTACAATCTGAAACCATTCACTAATTAAGACACAACTACTAATCATCTCAATTAGAAACTAAAGATATATATCTGAAATGCACGTGGCTACTAAATATCAGTTTTTAACCCAACTGAAACTTCAAGGCTGTCCAGAGCAAACTTTGCCTTATACAAGAAAGATACATAGGGCCTTGTTACTTGTTTCAAGAAAAGATATGAGGATAAGAGTCAGTGGTTCTCTCATGCATGTATGCATGCATTTAGCAACTCAAGAGGAAATCAGCATTAAGTTGCCAGCAGTAGAAATATTTCAGTATCAATATGCAGCTACTAATGGAATGAATGCATACCTCAAAGCTATATGATCAAAATCTTGCAGGTCCTGTATGGTATGCTGGTCACATACTTCCAAGTAATGATTATTAATACATACTCATTATGTAGTACAGATGCGAATCCCACCTAACACTGAAACTGATATGGCTCTACCAACACTAAAGCAAAAAACAATGACTAATTTGACAAACTACATGTTGCTTATTCCAGTGTCTTATTATTGGTACCTCAGAAGTTTATCTTTCATTAATCAAGTATCACTCAAACGTTCAAGAAGCATCCAGGAGTTTTAGCTTCTCAGTCATTTTCCTTCACGAAAGCTATGGCACGTATGGATAAAAAAAGAATCCTAAACTCTTACAGATGCCTCAGAATTCAGAATAGAAGGTCAGCTTCTTGTGCTTTTGTCTCTAATCTACTGAATAACTTATGTAACCTCCGTGTTTCTCATTTCTTTTTCATGTCCACAGTCCACAGGGCAAAGGAAAATAACCACCTAACCAGTTATCCATGGGAACAACCAATGTTCACATTACTCTCACACTCCAAAGAAATTTGGTTTTCAATTCTCTCTAGTGATTAAAGGACTTGAGTGTCAAGTGACCTTTCCTAGTGGCTTGCCATCTCTCTGCATCTTCTTCACTTCTCTCTGGTTTTGCCTATTCAAGCGCCCCATAAAACATAGAGACAGAGCTCTGTATCCCAGTGATCCAAGTTTCTGAGAATTCATTTCTCCTGTCAAACCGATCACCCACTGCACATCTGTATGATGAGTACATACTGCACATCCGCACTTCCTAGTCACCTCAAAATCACCCAAACCTATCCATCCCTTCCAACTTACAGTGCCCGGATTGGCTCAGTTTTTTTGCCTGAAACGGGGACTGAACGAACCCATGTACACCCTACATCCAATTATTTTCCTCTCCCTCGCTTGTTTTTCCCTCGAACCTCAGCATAGAATCAGTTCTTTTACCTGTGAATTCACTACCAAGCATCCCCAGACAGAACTCACCAAGAAACACTGATTCAGCGTCTCTCAAACAAATTCAACGACCCATCCTTCAAGTTCCCGCGCAATTGCAGCACCAAACGAATCGAACTCAAAACCCAGCTCAAGTATTGAAACATCTTAATAAAATTCGGATGCGCCGGGCGTTACCTAATCTATAGCAAGCTGCATGAAGCCCAGAACGAACCTCAGCAGAGAATCGTTCACCCGAAGCAATGAAAATCCCATGGCTTCGTTTGGCGGTGGCAGTCCGTCGCCTCCGCTGGCCGTCGGGTTCGCTAGGGACTCCGTTTCAGTAAGAGGAACTTCTTCTTCTTCTTCTTCTTCTTCTTCTTCTTCTGTTCGGCGCCTCCGTTGGCAGGTGGCGATCTTCCATTTCGTCAGAGCTCTCACTGGTGTCGTATCGACGAGGTTGGAAGTTTGGCTATGGCGGAGGAAAAAGGAAGGGGCTTCCTGACAACGGGAAAATCAAAGAAAAAGAAGAAATAAAAAAAAGGAAGGAGCTTACCCACAACGGGAAAATAAAAATAAAAAGAAGAAGAGGAAATTGAAGGTTAAGAGCAGACGAGGAAGTACATAATTAGACGGTTTGATGTATAGATGGAAGGTTAATTATCGAGAAAGATGAAAAATGATCGATTTTGATACATTCCTTTTATTTCACAGTTAATTCGACATTTTTTTTTTATAATTTTCAAAAAATCATTTTTCAAAATAAAAATATATTGCAGGAATAGCTATATGCTCAAGGCTGCAGATAATTTGATATGAAACACATGTTTGAATATATTTATAATAATAATAGAACGAAGGGAGAGCAATCAGGATCGCTCCATGGTTCCGAGTACAAAAATGGTGAATAAGTGTGAATAAAAGGCGATACACTGAAAATTGAAATTACCTAGAAAGGGAATGAATTGAAACGAAAATTCATGGAAATGAAAGCACAAGATTGAAAAGTGCATGGAAAGAGAGAGTAAAATTTGGAAACAAAGATAGAGAATGCCCACGGAGTGTTGTTGTGTGCGTGCGTCTCTCTTCTCTGATGTGCCTTCGTCCTCTATACTCCAATGGAAGTTTTGTATCTTTCTCTTCCGAAATGTTCCTCCACTCCACCAGCATCAAAATGTACGTCCCAAGCCCCACTCATCTAACTGTCCAGCCACAACCTTCGAACTCATTTTCTCGAGATTATAAGTCTAGAAGCAGGTCGAGCTTCTCTCTCCTTGTCGAGCTCTCTCCGAGGCTGGTCATTTCCATCATCGTACCTGGCAAAGTCAAACACTAGTTTTAAGTGTGACGCATAAAATATCGCAATGGAAATATGTGGGTAACTAACAGCTTGTTATTGAGAAAAAGAAAACGAGTAGGGAAACGAAGGCGGCATTGTAATGAAGATCAACTGAGTTCACTTTTCTACCTGCCAATTGCTTCCTTAGCAAGTTCCCATCATTCTAACAACAAAAGTTGCAAGCCAACACCACCATTTTCATCTCTGCCGGTCAAATTGGAAGTCGATATAATCTTAGTTCGCATGCCTTGGGTGAGAATAAATTCGTGATTTCTCTTTGATCCTGTATGACTATGTTCCTCGGTACCCATTTGACTATCTTGCAAGTCCTCCAGTCGATCTGCTATGCTTGAATTATCCTCGTGCATAAGTGAACTCTCCGCTAGTGAGTCTATTAATTCATGACCGACCTCATAGAGTAAAGCTGGATCTATAAGCTGATTATCTCGAAGCTCAATCTTCAAATCTTCCCCTAGTTGCTTGCATATTATTCGAACTCCCCACTTTTTCAGGTTGTCTCCCGATAATGTAAGACCAAATTGTATATAACACCTATCGATTTGAACAAAATTGACATCGCCCCACAATTTAGATGATAAGGTGTACGCGATCCCGAGATGAACCGAATCCAATGGACCATAACGTCCTGGATCCAATTGCTGCCTTTCGCCATTAACATGCGATTCAATACGAAATGAGTATAGCTCATTTGGTCTATCATTATTGAAAACAAAACAAAGTACCAATCCAAGAATCTTGTCATACAAGTCCTTTGAAGCCATGAAAGATAGGAAACCCTCTTCAATGGGAAGGACCCATTGTGGCATCTCTCCTCCGGGGAGAAGTTTAAATATAGGCCAATACTGTTACAAAGATAGACCAATAGAAAGTATCCAAGTTAATCTTAGTACCCAAATGAGAAGATCCATTGATCCTTGCTTGCATTAATACACAAGTCTCATGCGATAGAAATCATTCCCATAAAATTACAGAAGCCACCAATGTTACATGTATATACGTGCAAAACCACTTCATATTTGTTTACTTTTCTTAAGCCTTCAAACTTGCATTTTTTGCTATTGTGATAGACAAGCACACGATGGACCCAACATATACTCCACATCGATGCGGGCACGCGCACGAGAGAGAGAGAGAGAGAGAGAGAGAGAGAGAGAGAATCTAACCAGGCCAGGTGAGCCAGTAACCATATTAGCCAAATCTCCATGGACAAAACTATGAATTGTGGTTAAGTCTTCTTTTTTCTGTAGAGATTCGCAATTACTCGCTCGAAAATATCTCAAAAATGAGGGAAGCTTGAGAATCTCTTGTAATTTATGGCAATCTTGAACTTCCAATACATACAAATGATCACGCTTATTGATGAATGAAGAAAGGGTAGTAATATTAGTTTCCGCCAGAATTAAGCGTTCCAAGAGTGGAAAACAAGAAAGATTCTCAAGAAATTCTACTTGAGATAGATTACATCTTGTAAGGTTTAATCGACGTAAATTTGAAAGTCCGGTCTTCATGCACGAATCAACTGAGTTCTCGTATTGTGGAAACTTGATGAAATTCGTGCAATGCTGAACTTCCAAGTCTTCAAGGTTTTGTAACTTATAAATGTTAGATGGAAGATGTTCCAGGTTCTTGCAATTATGTATATACATTCTCTTCAAAGCGACAAGATTTTCTATTGATGTAGGAAGTTCTTTAATAGCAATCCCTTCTAAGAAAAGCTCTTCAAGGCCTTCAAGTTTATGTGGAATATCAGGGAACCTTTCAAATTTCATGCAATGATTAAAATCAAGAACTTGCAGATTTTTCGACTGGAGTACATTGGGAAAAACACTAAGTTCACAACACTTGCTTAAATTCAACACCTGCAACTTGTCAAGATATGCGATGGACTCATGGGCTTCTATCAAGTTTTTACAATTACTAAAATTTAATTCCTCGAGATTTGGAGTACACGAGAGGTCTGGCATGCGAACCATCAACTCGCAATGACTGAAATTAATGTACTTCAAATTTTGAAAGGCCTGCAAAAATAGAGAAACCAACTTTGATAAACACTCCAAAATTATTATATTTTAGGCTGTCAATATATGGAGCAATTTGTTTATTTAAAGAAGTGATTTGCTACAGAGTCTACACATTGGCCTATGTAAGTTGTTGTACATAGATGGGGGAGTCAAACTTGTGAAATGATGGTAATGTAATTTCGAACATCATTCATGTTGTCCATGGTTTTATATATTGGTCATTAACAATATAATAATTTAATTGGAGGGGCTTGGCTTGGTTGAGGGTTATAAAATTGGCTACACAAAACATGGAGAAGATTGGGTTTCTCATGGATAATTACATATCCTCGACTGTTATATAATCTATATGTTGACCTGGCGTATATCTCATAATTACATAAGCTTTGGCCACCAGGTGGAAGGAAGCAAGGACCTTTGGTAGATCAGACAACTCAAAACCTACAACTCGAAACCTACTATTCCGGTTTCTGAGTAGAAATTACTAAAAACGTAAAAGCTTTACCAGTACTTACACATGTGCGCGCATATACAGATTAGCAAATTAGAGCTAACTCTTATCATTTTAGATTTTAGAGAATATATGAAAAAATTGAAAATATATAAATACACAATACAAAAAATTTCACAAATAAAATTGGGTTAACAATTATTTTAAAAAGTTAGAATAAATACCATTAAAAATCCCAAATCATTATTCAAATTTATGCCTAATTAATTTTCATCTAAAAAAACCCTTAATTAGTACAATGATGAAACATTTATCCCAAACTAATTTTTGTCTAACAAAAAATCCCAAACTAGTACTCCTCATGCAAATTTACCCTCCATTAGCAGATGAAAATTAGTTTGGAATAAAACTATGTTGTGTGTCATGCATGTGGCATCACAAAATTCAAGTGAAGTTTCATGTCACGAGCATGCGAATGCAAGCCACATGACAAAACTATGCCACACGTCATGCTATGTGACAACCATAGAAGCATAGTAAAGTGCCACATGGCGAGTGTGGATGTGGATCATGTGACAAAACTATTCCACGCGTGATGTCATATCGCAATTACAAAAACAAAGTGAAGTACCATGTGGCGAGCATAGGAATGAAGACTCCACTAGATTTGGCTTTAACTATATATCGTAGACAAATGGGCGATTTAAACACTTTCACAACGTATTTGCGTAAAGATTAATAATTTTTTTTTTTTGAAGTCATGCAAGTACGATGAAGCCAACTTTGAAAAACATTCGGAAGAAAATAAAAATTTCCTATACTCAATTCAAAATCTCGTTCTAACTTTCTATTAAGATCCTAGTGAATGCCCCTACTAGATCACTGACATTGATTTAGTTGTGCACACACATTACTAGCAAAGTTCCTAATAAAAACTATTATGTCCACTTGGAAGTGCTGCTCCATAAGAAATTATTTAAGCAATTAACGATGCCTTGCTTGCTTTCAAACTTTTGACTCAGCCAGTTTTATTGATGCTGAACGTGCATTGGGTACGTGGCCTACCACTGAACCAGCAACTCCTTGGGTAATTTACTTCTATATACATGTCAACGGGTAGATACGTCATAGTTTTATTTCCCTTTTGTTCGATTAATATACAATTTTGTTTTTGTAAAATAAAAAAGATTATATGTAAACAACTGACAACAAATTGCATTAATTCATTGCTGGGTAGATTTGATCGATTTTGAAATACATCTAAGTCGATGGTTAGAGACATTAGGTTTAAAAAGTACTTAAACTTTATCGATACCATACATAAGGCAAAGATGATCTCCTACTTTAAAAGACTTCAATCTTTTTTTTTTTTTTTTTTTTTAAATATTCCTTCCATCAAGTATCCTTGATTTATTCTACAAATATTATACCATGGACATATACATGAAATTGATTATTTTTTTTTTATCTCTCACATATTTCAATATGAAAAGTCGAATTTTTAAATCTTGCAATATCTTTCTCTTTCCACATATATGTATAAAACTTCTTTCTATTTTGTATTTTATTTACAAAAATGTTTTCATTGAGTATTTCTAATGAAGTTTTTCGCTTAATTTTTCAAATGTCAATTTTGCTGCTTGTAAAAATTTATCTTACATAAGTAATTAGGGTCTTTTGAAAGAAAATAGCAAGTTGGTGCCTGAAATAGAGGAACAACACTTCCTTTCATATACTATACATAAAATACGCATGTACATATACAAATTAAGTAGATGATAAAAAGGTCTATGTCAGTAATGCTTACCTTAAATTGTTTTGGAACTTCTGTGATATTGCCTTTACTCATATTAAGTCCCACTAATTTCTTTGGACTAGCTGCATTTGGAATCTCGTGAGCACATCCAGGCCATTCAAACCATCTAAGCTCACTAGGAAGGCATATAGGACCTTGAAAGGAACTATGCACATTGTGCAAGAAGAGCAATCTAAGCCTTCTCAATTTTCTAAAATCATCGGGATTGATACGCATCTCTATTGGCTCAGGTAGTGCCAACACTATGGCTTTTACAGCACAATCTCCCTATAAATACACAACTAATTTAGACTATGCATTTTTGGTTAAAGAGTAAAAAATCTAGCAGAATTTTGATCTTATTCACAAGTCTTACCATGTCACGTGACAGAACATCGACGACATCATCATACAACCATAGTTTGCTGCGTCTTTTAGGATCATCTCAACATTCTTGGTTCACAATGTCCATACCCATCGCTTGAATCAAGTCATGCATTTTTAGGATTCCACTCTCAATGCTTATCAAGGACCTCTTAATGAGAATATCAAATCCTACAATTGTCTCAAGATCGCAACTATCAAGAACTTTCTTTGTATGCTCTGTTGCCCACCCCTTAAAGAAGCAGGCAATGTGGAGAAAGATCTCTTTCTCATTTTCATCTAATCCATCAAAACTCACTTTGAGCACATTATTAATCGCTTTGTCAGGATTCCTAGAAAGTTTTTTTTATTGTACTTTCCCATACATTTTCTGTTGTACCACATAATAAGGAACCCAACACTTCAAGTGCTAAAGGGAGGCCTTTAGCATATTCCAGAGCACCATCCACTAGATCTGTCTTGATTTGGTGTTCTGAAAAGCATGCTTGCTAAGCAGCTCGTGAGCTTGACTGTTACTTAGTGGTTCAACTTTATATACATGGTCTTGATCTATCCGGTGACAAGTTAGCAATTGTTTATCTCTTGTAGTTACAATGATCCTACTTCCATTACCAAACCACTCGCCTTTTCCTGCTAAAGCATCCAAATGGCACAAGGCATCCACATCATCAAGGATGAGGAGAACTTTTTTACGACCAAGTCTGCGTTGTATTAGATTAATACCTTCATCCATGTTGGACACTTTTAATCTTTGTTGCCATAATATATCATTTAGCATTATTTCTTGCAAAGTAACCAAACCCCTGCTATCTTTTGAAGTTTCTCTAACATTTGCTAGAAAACATGCACCCTCAAATTTTCTGAACAGAGCATTGTAAAGAGCTTTTGCTAAACATGTCTTCCCTATACCTCCTTGTCCCCATAATTCCACCATGAGAACGCCATCATTAGACTCAAGTTTTAACATCGATTGCAACTTAGTAACTTGGGAATATATGCCAATCGGATGCTTAGCAACATGTAAAGGACGGTCTAGGTAAGTGGAGATCTTGTTCACAATTTCTTGTATAAGCTCTGACTCGTCCCTGACAAAAACAAACAAACAAGTTGTAGAATCATTTAAGCGATTTGAATAAACAAATAACGAGAGCACACTGCTAACAATGACAAAGCAGTGCTCACATTTTCAGATAATGACAGCCAATGTATTCCTACCAAGGCGAACTAGAACTCCAAGAGCTCCACACCAATCAAAATAAGAGGTTTTAACCTTTAGTTATCCAAGTGATTCATGTTCTCTTGATTTATACATGACAATTTACATGACAAAAAAGTGATTTATTCATACGCTTAATCAAAAAGCGCTCCTTAGAACATTAAACGGTGATTATAATTTTGATTCCAAAATTATTAAATACCCTGAAGCACGATGTTATTGCCTTTAGGTGGCCCATAAATAGTAATCATCCTGTATCAAGCGTTGTGAACTTTTTCCTTCCTAAGAAATGGGGAAAGTGCAATAATACTACTTAACATTTTGTCCATTGGTCAATCAAGTTTTAATTTTTATTCTGTTCAAATGACCCAGTGAATATTTCAGCCGATAAAGTCCCAGTGTCGATTTTCTATTATTGAAAAAAGCCAAGTTTCTGTTCTATGAAAAGCCACATGTGATTTTTTGAACTCAAAATGCCAGCTGTAACGACTTTAGACTTGGTCGACCAAAATTGAAGATCTACGGAACTCAATTTTACCAAAATGAAACGAGAAGAACTCAATTTCTGTTCTAGAACTTTTATTACACTTTGAGGAGGGCAACAAGTATCCAAAAGAAAGAGCCACAGACCTTACCTGAATGAAACAGGGCTTAGCAAAAGCTAAAGGCATAGTTCTATTATTTGATGCCCAAAATTAGATTTTTTTTTCATGCTGGTGAATTTTAATAAATATTGGTAATTGTAAAAAAAAAAAAAAACTGTCATTAAAAAAAAAAAAATCAGTGACTTTTTCTTTCACATTTGTTAGTGACTTACCAAATAGTTTCATAAAATCACCAACTACTTTCTATAAACTGCACATTACCCATTTCATACTAACTAACAAAATTTGGTTTGCATAACTTAGGGATTCAAATTTACTAATTTTTATTTAAAATTACTGATATAATTAGAGTGGCTTACCATCTTTGATAATGTTACATAATGGCCTACTAGTTTTGGATTACCAGATCTCACTTCAGCTACTTATCAATGTTTACTTGTTCTTCTAATTTGCCAACTTTTCTATTGGGTTCCTAGCTCTCATTTGAGTTTCTTACTTACTTACTTTTGAGATTGTCAATCTTAATTTAAGTGACTTACCAATTTTTCTTCGATTAAGTTACCAACTAATTTAGATTAAGAATTCTCTTTTGAGTTACATGTCAAGTTTATTTTTCTTTTAATTATCAATTTTTTTTATCTTTTGCCAAATTTTATTTATCTTTCTTGACTACACTTAGATTCACCAATTCTTTTATGAAATTAGTAACTTAAACTTAACAAACATAAGAATTTTCAGGAATCATAAGATGAAGCATCTATACTTATAAAGCACGTGTGTGTTGATTTTTTTTTTAATGTTCATAATTAATTGTAATGATTACTTTTTTTTTTTATATATAGAAAAAATTGACTCCGCTCTACTTACCCATCATTAAAGTGCCACCCGGACAAATTCCCAGTATCGAAAAGAGCTTTCTTCCATCTCTTCACTTTCTCAGAATCCTTCCCGAACTTAAACTCGTGCTTGTCCAGAGATCCCTTATAACTATTTCGGCCCTCTCTCACTTCTTTTGGGTCCACTTTAAAAAACACTGGTAGAACAATGAGGCTCTTTTGCTCCTTGCACTCTATAATCTTCGCCAACTCTTCCAAGCACCACCTTGAGGAAGCATAGTCCTCAGAGAAAATTATGATTGCGATGCATGATTCTTCGATAGCCTTCACAAGTACCGGCGATATATGATCTCCCTTCTTCAATTCCTCACTGTCCCGAAAAGTGTATACTCCATTATGGTGTAAAGCTTGGTAAAGATGGCCAATGAAGTTGCTACGCAAGTCTGCACCTCTGAAACTCAAGAAGACATCATAAATCTTTTTGGGTTTCAATGAAGAAGCCATCAGATGATGGAGTTTACCAATCGGCAACGACTATTTGATGAAAATTTGAGACTCTGTTTTTAGGTAGTTCACCCACCCCTCGATCTTCTTGCTGATTTATTCTTTTACTAGAGGCAAAGATGCTTTCCCTTTTTTGGGGCAAGGTCGACAAAGAATAATATATTCGAACTATGGAGAATGAAGACCGCGTACAGCTGCGTGACACGAGTTTCTTTGTGGCCGACAAAAGTAGGGACTAATAAAAATCACAACCAGACAAACAACTTTAGGGCAGAGGATTCTCGTGATCTAGGTCATGGGCTCACTCATGAAGCCAACTTTTGTGGTCTTCCTCGAAATTTCCTCCCCAACTTCCGAGAAGGAGCTTTTCCTTGCTGTATAGTAATTTACCTCATGACCACTCAAAATAAAATATATGATCTATTAATAATAGTGGAACTTTAGAAAAATATGGTGCTTAAATATGGACCAAGATATGTTAACAGGTATGGACACATGGACTTTTTCTCACCACTGTGTTATTTGGATTATTTGATCGACACAAGCTTCTTTGTGGCCGATAAACTTTGGGGTGGATTCTTGTGATTTGGTCTTAGACTAGCTAATTAAAAAATCTTTGCCAGGTTCCTCAAAATGGCCTCCCAACCTCTGAGTGTTTTCTTTTTACTAAATAATTTAGCATGACTTCTCCAATGACAATGATCTATTATTCAGATAGCCACAAAATTCCTCACCAAATGTCAAATGAGTCAATTTTTCAAAGTTTATGCCTCTCACCTAGTGTTGTGGACGCACAAATTTTTGCTTGGGACTTTTCATTCATTTCATGAGAATATTAAGCATCGAGTTTGCCAATAGTGGTGCAATTGGATCTTCAAACAAAATCATTTGCTTAGCTTAGTCCTACAGTCACTTCTTCCTTTTTTTTTTTTTTTTTCTTTTTTGGAATTTTGCATTCAGACAATAAAAACATTTATGTTAGGCACAACGCATTTGAATTAAACAAAGCTTGTTTGCCTTGAACAAAACAGGGGAACGATCTTCATTTTAATTGGCCCGATGGATGGCTTGACATATGAGATAAATTAGAATTCACAACTCTAAAATCGTGGGAGTCAGCTTCAATTTCATGATAGGGCGATTGGACACAACTCCATGATTGCAGAAGATGATCTTAAACTCCAAGATAGTGGGACTGGAGATGATTCCAAGATAGTGGAATTGGTCCTAACTCCTTGCCATGGAGTTAGATATTATTCAAACAAGTTGGAGGATTGGGGAAGTTTGGATCAAAGATCTTCAAGATGAGGATTAGATGAGCCGAGGCCCACCAAGATAGTGGGCTGTCATGAAAAAAACAACCGGTTTTTGAAGAGGATTTTTGAAGGAGCAAAATACGGTCAAGAGAGTTGGATTACACAATATCTAACATGGTCACACACTCATAGAGGACCCTCAGTTGATGGCCAAAAGACACAGCAAAGATCTGAAGTTTTAAAAGATTGATTCGGTCAAGTGAGCTGGCCGGGGGAAAAACAGAAAGTGGGTCATTTGGTGATTGATTAAGGAAAATCTGTCTATGAGCTTTAGAGACAGAAGGAGAAAAGGATTCGGTGGTTCTTTTAGAAAAGATAGATAGATACGTGAGATGGGGAACCTTTGAGAAAGTAAAATCGATCATAAGCTTCGAGCGTGGGATGGCTTTCGGTGGGTGGGGAATTTCGAAAAAGTGGGATTTGAGTGTGAGCTGGAAAGTAACGGAAAATCAGAATCAGACAAGATTCAAACGTCGTTAGTGGAAGAAAAAGCTGGAGAGTCAACAGGTGCAGGATTCGGTGATCTCGAGGAGGAACAAGAGTTCACACACTTGTCCATCCGCTCATCATGGTAAAGCCTGCTGATTCCTTGACATTTCCGTTCATGTTTTCATTTGATTGAATCAAATTCCATGTTTGCCACTCTTGCGATTTATTTCCAGAGTCCTAAAGCCATGCTTGTATGAATACTAAGGTGTTCGTGTGAAATAGCACGAGTCCGGAATTTCCATGCTCGTTTTTAGATTTCATATTTTGTTTCTTACTTTATTTGCACTTGAAATTCGCTGTGTTAAACCTTTTAATAATGAACATTTTGTTGCATCATTCACAATTATCTAAATATACATTGAAAGATCAAAACATAAAAATTATGTATCGAAACTTAAAATCACACTAAGTTCTTGTTATGGTATAGAAAATTTACCATCATCCTTATGTATTATGGTATCCATACTATTTGCTGCAGGATTTGTCCTTGATATATTAGTGTTTGTGAGGGATTTGCAGACTTAAACAAGGAAGCAGCATGTATTCACATATTGCACATGATCAAGCGATCAAGTTGATGTTCAAGCATTGTGAAATTACAGTCTTCATGCATATTAAAAATATACTACATTATATAAAAAAAAATTGTATTGGTTTAAATTAAAAAAACTCATTAGGGTTGTCTCTATATGTGATGTATAAAAGTTTTACATTTGCTTTATTGCATAACTAATATCTTTTGAAGATTGAAATTATAAACAAGAAAAGTACCATGGACTTATATGGAAAATGGTAATATTAAATGGTTAATCATACATAATGTTTTATGCCAAATTATGTGGATCACCATTGTTGACAATCTATAGTTTTTCCTCCTGTTTATATTTAAATTCTCCATTCTCAATCACATAAATGAAATGGGTAAGAAGATAAAATAAAAATAAAAATCAGACTAACATAAAATGACACGTATTGATACTTTATAAATGAATACGCAATGTCAACCCATTTTTCAAATAAATAAGCCAGCAACAGCTCATCCACAATTATTTGTTTTTTGGGAGAAAATGTTAAGATGCTTTCAAAGCATCTGTCACCAACCACAAAACTAATTATTCAATATCAAATGCTATGAACTTTTGACTAATTATGTTAAAGAAATTTTTTATGGACGAATAATTATTAGATGCTCCAATTGGTTAATTGTAATTTATAACCTCTTATTAATAGTGCCACTTGACTGATAATTTGGTAAAATATGCCAATGAAAAAATATGTTGGATCCTCGATACGATAGTTGCTAAGCTTGAGCAGTTCTTGAGAAGTGGTTTTTGCACCGAAAGCTAGAGTCTACTATATTCAACGATTCAAGTCCAAATTTTTCACATGTGATCATCACTAACAAAAACACAAGATCCAATGATCGACTGCCAATTTTGTTTGACAATCCTATTCATGTGGAATGAGTTTGTGCTTAACTTTGCAATTGCTCCATCAATTCTCCTTGTGTTCTCGATTTCACTTTGTTTTTCAATATTCATACTTTGTTTCGATTTACTTTCATGAAAACTATATACTTCCGCATTTTTTTGAGTAATGAATATAGTTTTCTTTCAATAAAAAAAAAAAAAGTCCAAATTTAGCTGGTGCACTAGGTTCACTTTATCTTCTTTTCTCTTTAGCACCAAAATAAAAGAAGAGTGATGACTTTGAAGTCAAGCCTATGAAATTTTTCCAAAGTGGAGGAAATGGTTTCTAGCTTTATTAGTTAAAGGATCCATGCTTGGAGATAGCCACTCTCTCTCTCTCTCTCTCACGGATTCACTCAACATTCGCCTTGGGCTTCCATCTGTACTAGAGAGAACCTCTGCATGTTTACACATATACAAAGGACTCGCAATTTTCGTTACTGGTACTTGGTTTTATCTCTCCCAAACTAACATAAATATAGAGTTATTGGACAACTCCAAGATAGTGGAATTGCTCCTAATTCCTTACTGTAGAGTTTGATATCATTCAGACAAGGTATCTAACGAATCCAATAAATGTGGAAGTTTGGATCAAAGACATTCGAGATGAGGATTAGACAAGTCGTGGCCAGCCAAGAGAGCAGAGTGTTAAGAAAAAAAACCGGTTTTTGAAGGAGCAAAATAAGGTCATGAGATTTGGACTACACAAAAATCCAACCTGGTCGCTGTCGGTGACCAGTGACGATTGTTAGTAGCTGGGGGCAGCAGGGGGTAGTGAATGGTGAGTGGGTGGCCGACTAGTAAGGCTCCGCATGAGAACGTTTCTGTTCCCATGAATTTTTGTTCTTCTGTTCTCCGGAACAAAAAGAACAGAAATCTGTTTGATAATACCAAGTTGTTTTTCTATTCCTCGGAATAAAAAGTTAGTTCGGGAATGGTTTTGGAACGTGACGACGGGCGACGGTCAACGAAAACGGTCAACAAGAGAAGAGAAGTAAAAAAAAAAATTGCTTCTTGTTCCCGAAAACATTTTTTAGAAATAAGCCAATTTTCTTTTTAATTTTTCTTTTATTCCTCTCTCTTGCCACGGCCATCGACCGCCGCGACCACCCGTTGCCGCCCCCCGCTGCCGTTGCAAGACCGTTTTCTTGCCGGATTTCTACAAATAAGTCACCTATTTTTCTTTTATTCCGATCGTCGCCACACAACCCGTTGACTGCCACTTCCCACTGCCGGTGGCTGACGGTCGGCGATTGGTGATCCATGAGCAAGAATAAAAATCGAATAAATACAAAAAAGAAATTATTTCATACCAAACGTATTTCTATTATTTTTCTATTTTTAGAGTAAAAATTTTGTATAGTTATCAAACACCTTATTTTACTCGAAATGTTTCCCCATAATAGAAATAGAAGAGAATTATTTCTGAAAAAAAAAAAAAAAAACTCTTCCCTAGCCAAGAAGCGTTACCATTCGCATCTAAAATGAGCAATGAGAAGAGTTTTTTTTATTTATTAATTTTTTTTTCATTTTTATTCTGAAAATAGAGAAATAAAAAATTTTAACTTTATATTGTTATTTCAAACATATTTCTTGACTAAAATTTATTCTAGAAATAAAAAAAAATGAAATTGCATATCAAATAATTTTCAGAAACAAGTTTTGAATAGAAAAATTGTCTTGAAACAGAAATAAAATGGTTGTCACGTGCGTCATTACGAGCTTTGGAGACAAAATGAACAAAGGATTCGGTGGTTCTTTTCTTTTTTGGGAAAAAAGAGATATATGCGAGAGACGGGGACCCTTCGAAAAAGTAAAACCGATCGCGAGCTTCCAGCGCGGGATGGCTTTCGGTGATGGAAAAAGAGAGATTTGAGCGTGAGCTGGAAAGCGATGGAAAATCAGAATCAGACAAGATTCAAAAGCAAGTGAGCGGAAGAAAAAGCACGAGAGTCAAAAAAGTGTAGGATCCGGTGATCTTAAGGAGGAACAAGAAGCCAGCGACGAACGCAAGGGAACCACAATTCACGCACCCTGCTATCTGCTCATCATGGTAAAGCCTGCTGATTCCTTCCCTTTCCTGTTCATTCTTTCATTTGATCATAACCAAATTCCATGTTTGCCACTCTTGTGATTTATTTGCTGAGTCCCGAAGCCATGCATGTGTGAATGCTAAGGGGTTCGTGTGAAATAGTACGGGTTCGGAATTTCGATACTCGTTTCTAGATTCCACGATTCATTTTTTCTCTATTTTGACCTAAAATTCGCTATTTGTTAGATCTTTTAATAATAAAAATTTCGCTTCACCATTCGCAATTATCAGGATATATATTAAAAAATCAAAACGTAGAAATTACATATCGAAACTTGAAATCACACTAAGTTCTTGTTATGGTATATAAAACTTCCATCATATCGAATTTCTCAAAAATCATTTCAACATCTTCCTTATGTATTATAGTATTTGTGCTATTAGTTGTAGGATTTGTCTTTGATATATTAGTGTCTGTGAGGGATTTGCAGTCTTAAAAAAGGAAGCAGTATATATTCCCATATTGCACATGATCAAGCAATCAAGCTGGTGTACAAGCTTTGTGAAAATTTTAGGCTTCAGTCATATTAAAAATATATGATATAATACAAATTTCTGTATTGGTTAATAAAATCTCATCAAAGTTGTCTCTGTATGTGGTCTATAAATAGTTTATATTTGCTTTATCACATAACTCAAATCTTTTGGAGATTAAAATTCCACATAATAAAAGTACAGTGGACTACTATAGAAATTGGTATGGCTAAATTGTTAAGCATACATGATGTCTTATGTTGAATTATGTGAATAAATATGTTGACAATTTGTAGTTTTTACTCCATTTCATATTTAAATTCTCCATTCTCAATCATATAAATGTAATGGGCAAGAAGATAAATCAGACTTGCACAAAGTGACCCATGTTGATATTTATAAATGGATGTATCGTTTCAACCAATTTATGAACTTAGTGAGCCAGCAATAGCTCATCCAGAATTGTTTGTTTTTTCATAAGAAAATGCTAGATGCGTCCAAAGCATCATGTCATCAACCATCTATTCCAATAATTCGGTCTGTTTCCACATGCTTTTCCCCGCTGCACTTATTCGGTGTGTTTCCACATGCATTTCCCCACTGCAATTATTCCGTCTTCGATCTTCTTCGCTCCAAGTCCTAGGTGCTTTTCACGACCAAAGTCCAATCTTGGAGGCTATTGCGTCTAATAAGTAAGAACTTATTAAATGAAAAGTATATATATGGTAAACTAAATCTGAATCTGAAAAGTTGAAGAGATTTTTATGAAGTCCATTGTTTTTAATGGTTCAAATTCAATTTAGTTTATACACTAAGTTCACTCCATAATTTTTTTAGACAGATCACTGTGTCATTACTTCTTAACTGTCCTTTTGACAATTCAAAGGAAACAATACCACTTATCTAATCTTTATATGCTAAATCTCTTCTGTTGAAAAAATGGATATTGTATAAGGCCACCTTCTTTAATATGTACGATCCAATCATCCTTTGTAAATCGAATTCATTAAATGAATTTGTGAAATGAGAGGGATCGTCATAATGTTGCAAGTGGATAAGATTTTTAGCCCTATTCCTAATCCCTCAATCACAGTAGATGATCTTGTGGGCAAAGAATGAGTTCTAATTCTCGTGATCCCATTTTAGATGTGAGAGAACTTTGCTTAGTAGAGCACCACAAAAATTAACCGTGGAATAAATTCTCATTGTAAATTCTCAACCTCAAATTTCTTGTCATCATATCCAAGTCAAGTTCAAACATTTTGAGTGTATTATCGGTCCTGCTATGCACTGAGCAAAGGTTTTATTCACCATGAGACAATGCATCTTCTTTTCCTCTTAGCACCAAAAGAAAACAAGAGTGTTTTAAGTCAAGTCTATGAAATTTTTTCCAAAGTGGACCATGAGACGGCATCTTCTTTTTCTCTTAGCACCAAAAGAAAAGAAGAATGACAACTTTTAAGTCAAGTTTATGAAATTTTTTCTAAAGTGGACCATGAGACAAGGCAACAAGGCATCTTCTTTTTCTCTTAGTACCAAAAGAAAACAAGAGCAACGGCTTTTAAGTCAAGCCTATGAAATTTTTCCAAAGTGGACCATGAGACAAGGCATCTTCCTTTTCTCTTAGCACCAAAAGAAAACAAGAGTGACGACTTTTAAGTCAAGCCTATAAAATTTTTCCAAAGTGGAGAGAAAAAGTTGCCGACTTTCCTAGTTATAACTTATAGGTACAACGACGGAACGGGATAGTCATGAAGAATGTGGATACCTAGAAGATAATTGGGATGTCACCTTATGACATGGGCTACTTCTAACTTGTTTCTTCCTTATACGTGACAATACACCATCCACTGATTTTAATACACCATCATGTTTAACATGAAATTTCTCATTCCTCACTATAAAATGCCCTTAACCAATTATTTGATGGTTAATATCACAAAGGTAGAACTATAGCTTTAGTCTCTCCAATATTGATTTATTTATTAACTCTCACCCTTCACCTTGCATTGAAGTCCCTTGACATTACTTGAGTCTCCTCTCACACGTTCTCTATTTCATTCATCCGGATAATGGTATTACTTGGGTGCAACAGTTACCCTCTCTAGCCAAAAGAATTACGTGCAAACTTCAAGATAAGATTGTCTATAATCACCGCTTCCAATTGATTGATATTACCATAAGTAAAACTTATCCTCTATTGCGAAAAGAATCACGTGAGAACTTCGGGACAAGCTCCTCAACAATAATCCGTCTCTCCCCCCACCCAAAACCATATATGGAAGCCATCTGATAGATTCTCTTGGCAAAAGAATTGTGTGCAAGCCTCGGGACAAGTCCTCTACAATCAAGGTCTCTGCCCCTCCCAAAACCATATTTGGAAATCATTGTATAAATCAAGTAATTTTGTATTTTAATTATCACGAAGAAATGAGAACAAAGAAAAAGAGACCGTGGTTTATAAAATATTTTACAAAATCAACCTATCCTGAATTGATGTTAGGATTATAATACCTCTTTCTTAAGTTAGTGGTGTAACTATAAGGTCATTTTTATAATTCTTTTTTGACACTGATAATGTATGCTATAATTATCAAAAGAAAATTCTAAAAATGCATATCGTCATCGAATCCAAGTTGAGTTCAAATCTTTTGAGCATATCATTAGTCCTAATGCCCACTTAACAAGGTTTCCTCCACCAAGAGACACGGCATCTTCCTTTTTCTCTTAGCACCATGAAGAAAGAAGAGTAACGACTTTTAAGTCAATCCTATAAAATTTTTCCAAAGTGAAGGGAAAAAGTTGCCAACTTTACCTTTACCAAAAAAAAAAAAATAATAATTACTTTACCAAAAAACAAAAAGCTGCCAACTTTACTAGTTAGTGGAATGATGCTTTGAGATAGTCATAAAGATTGTGAACAACCACGAAATGAGTGGGAGACAACACTTCCAGCTTTGTCATGATGAAAAGGTTAGGCTAACAATCGTAAGGAAAAAGCATTAACCCCAAGCCAGATCTATGAAGTTATACACACAAAAGTTCATTGTCATGGACTCATGGTGGCCTTCAATTACTTTTGCATTCTTTAGTGTTTGCCTTGCGCGATGGTTAAACTTTTCTCAATGGATACAAGTACTCCTCTCTGTGCAATTATTGTTGAAGGCACCTCATTTTTTACCAATGTTTGACCACGCAATCTATTCTCGGATAGCACTTGCTCCAATAAAAAAAAACTTGGTTTCAAATGCATCAAAGCCTAGAGTGCTTAAAAAAAAAATCGTCAAAATTATGATCAATTGGTGTATTTGGGTTGTGCTTTGCAAGAACAACAACGCCTGATTGGCCCACATCAAACGGCTGGATCACAAATATCATGACATTTAACCACAGCTGTCCGATTCTGAGGGTGTCAAGAAAATTGTGATTTCCCATATTAAGTGATGAATTCAGCTATATCTAGTCACAACTAATGCCTTGAGAATTAGGCTGGTTAGAATTTTAACAGGAAATATATTGTGACTTTTCACCATGACCATTCTTTTAACCAAGTTTGCGGAGATTCATAATCCCGACATTTTTCCAAATATTGGACGTAAATTCAGGTCATGAGCTTTCCATGAACATGAATAACGGGTGAATTGGCGGAAGAGAAATCAGGGGTCAAAGTTTGGACAAATATAAAAATAAACTAAGTGATTTCTCAAAAAGAAGGGAAAATTTGTTCCAGGTGGTGGCACCCCTAACAAGCAAATGTGCATGGCGTTTGCAGCGCCAGGCCCACGCCCCCACTGAGGGCCCTGTACAATATCTCAATGACGGTGTGCAGTGGCCCAATGGCCTTTAGTAAGGCCCGAGGTCCCTTATGCATCATTGTCCTTGCTTACTTCCAATTTTTCCTTTTAAATACGGGGTCAAATACTTATTTTTTCAAGGTAAATCATGTCAATAAGACTCCTTATGTATTTTGAAGATACACACATTGTATGTATGTATGTATGTATGTATGTATGTATGTATGTATGTATGTATTGTGTGTTTGTGCACGTGGACGAATTATCCTCTACATCTATTAGTTTATATGTATATAATAATGTTAACACCATGATGTTTGTGCATATACATCATTTCCCTTGCTTACTTCCGTTTTTTCCATTTAAATACGGGATCAAATGCTCATTTTTTCAAGGTAAATTATGTTAATAAGACCCCTTATGTATTTTGAAAATACACACACATATATATGTATGCATATGTATGTATGTATGTATGTATGTATGTATGTATGTATGTATGTATGTATGTATGTATGTATGTATGTATGTATTGTGTGTTTGTGCACATGGACGAATTATCCTCTACATCTATAAGTTTATATGCATATAATGTTAAGACCATAATGTTTGTGCTATTGAAGAATTTTCTTATTTTGCATGTAGAGAACAAGATACTGAGTGGAAATTGTTAGACTTAAAAGAACCTTTAGATTTTGGTGAACAAGCAAGGGACATGAGATTATCGAGGTGTTTAGACAGGGCAAATAAATGGAGAACAACTTCAATAATATGAATGCATTAAAATACTTGGAAGGACCTAAGTGTAGAAGGTGAATAGATTTAGATTAGGCGAAATCACCAAGTTTTGATGTTTTGCGTTTAAAGGAAGATTACATTATGGATGGAGTGGACAATAATCCAAGTACCTGAAAACGAAGACCTAGCTCTAAATAAATTTAATTCGAATTCCAATTATTTTAGGCCTTGGAATCCACAAAGAGATGCTGTGAAAAAGTCAGATGGGGTTATATATTTTTTACTAAGTGTACGGAGGATCACATAGCTTCATAGAGATAGTTTGATCTGTTTTGGGCAAGATTTATTAACTAGCCCCATGTAAACGTTCCGAGTTAAGTAGAACCCTCCTAGAAGGCTAGAAAGCATGACTAAGGCCATTTGTGCCCTATGCAAGGGTAGGCACACCCTAGGCTTTGGTTAGTAATGAGAGGACACTGTGAAATGCTGACCTATCTTTGGCGAAGGGGCCATTGGGCCCTATAACTATGCATAGAGTTTTCATTCAATGTTTTATTGACTCCATTTTTTCGTTCATATAAGCTCAAGACTCAAATTGGATTTCCAAAAATGAACCCAAATAGGTGGTTGTAGAGAAAAGTTAAGATATTCCCGTCGTTCAAAATCCACTTGATGGGATTCTTTGGGCTTAAGAAAACTTGTGACTCAATTTTAAGATGAAATTAATCAATTGGGTCAAATGACAATGTTCTTAACATCTCATGATTGGGCAACTGTGATTAAAAGTTGCGATATCTTGAGCACCGGCTATTCAACTTTAGCAAATTGGATATTATTGAAAAATTGTTAGCGAGTATGATCTAATTATACACTTGGATTGAATTTTAACTAATTCTTAGTCAAATTTTGTCGAACCTTTCGCTAAACAATTAGGTGTCTACCAGCATTTTGAAAATAATGAAAAAATATTTGAAAATTAGGTTTTGATAAAACCAACTCCATATCTCGATCATTTGCAACATGCATTGAATAGTATTGCTTATGGGCACTATCCATGTTATGTTGTGAAACTTACTGTAAATTGGACACCTGAATATTAATTTGTTCTGGTATCATCTATCCTAAATGTAGGACCAATGCATGTCATTTTTCTTTTTATTTAAGCCATGAACAATACGTACACATTTGCCCCCGTCACAAATTAGCTAGTTGCACGTCATGCATTGTATTTTCCTTTCATAATTAGATGAGTTCCACTAGAAAAAAAATGACTGACAAATCGCGTTATCAATTTCCATTCAATCTTAAACATATTTCATGTTTAAGTCACGGTGGAGGGCGATTCAATTTTTGATCAATGTGAAAGTAATTCCTGAGTTTGATCTTCAAACGCCCACGAACAACAAGCTAACGAAACAAAAATCTGATTCCACCGTCATTAACAACGACCCCCTCAAAGAAGCTAAGTAACACCTAAACTATTGAGGTGTGGTGCACATTCCCTATCAATAAGAAGCCACGCAAGTCTCGCTTGTAGGGTGCAAAGCCCCTACGACGCCAATAGACTTTTATAATTTGGACCCATATTAAGCTTGGATCTATGAATAATTACTATATATATAATCTCTTTCTCATATAATTGAAAGTTATAATAAAGAGGTGAGATGTACTAATTATCTAATTAGCATCGACACGACACGCAACACGACACGACACGACACGACATAATATGCCGATACGTCATTTCTTAAAAAAAAAATATTCTAATACGTTGGGACATATTATATATTAAATATATATTTTTATATATACATAATAAATTATCATTTATATGATTATTTCAATCAAATTCATAAATAAATAAGTAATTAAAAAGCTTAGAATGAATATACACTAAAAACATTAATTCGCCATTTATTAATATCATTCATTGTTTTAATTTGACAAATTCAACTCTATTTCAATAATTCATAAAACTTGGAGAAAAAACAAGCAATCCATATTCTGGACTCGCATTTTAGATATGTTGGAAGATGAGAAAAAAAAAAAAAACACTTAAGGAATAAATTGTGGATTATGAGAAATGGGAGTCAAAAAATAAGAGAAGACTAGGTTTTTCTTCTTTCTCCATTTATTATTTTTATTATTGTGTTTTATCTTTTCACACACACACACACACACACACACACACACACACACACACACACACACATATATATATATATATATATATATGTATATTGATCTCTCATTTATTGAATTTTTAAAATTGATATCGATATCGGAATCACACATCGGAAACTCATATGTCAGAATTCTAACTCGAGTGTTGGAGAGTGTCGAGAAAGTTGAGTAAGTGTCGGATCTTCCGATACGTGTTAACTGAATGTCGGAAAGTATCAGGAGTGTCGATGCTTCATAGCTAATTATAATGGAATCATATGCTGGATGTAGCCCTAGTTTAAAAGTAAATCAAGATAAACCTTGTATCTAGATTTCTCCTTCTTGCCTTTACTCTCCATTTTGTAGTGTTTGTGCGCCTAATCTTACCATAAACTAACGTTTGATATTGGGCATTTTGTTGACATATTTTGTATGATAACTTGTGCGGGCATGTGAACAGTTGTAAAGCCATTTGACTCGAGATAGCAATCAATATGAAAGTGTATGTTATTCTTTGTGTTGAACTCAGAAAATTTTTGTTGCCATGCTATTCTGGTTTCTATTTCAATTTGTCTACCATCTTTTGACATGCTGAGTTATATTGTTCCTTTTAAATTACGGTCGGATGCATTCAAACAGGATGATATCATGTCAAACTGCATTTCCAACAACTCATGGTATCAACGAATTTCTCTGTAAATGGCGACGTGGAATTTTGTGAATTCCATGTCATTGTTCATATTCCGGCTATATTTCGAGAACTTGATTGTGACTACTTAATTGTTTTTATTAATCTATCAAATCCGAAAAGGTTTCCAACGAGAGGGTCGGAGTGCATTTTCAAAATGCAGGGGGTTTCCGGGTAACTTTGATAAAATTCCCACGGGGGGCGGGGTTTGTCCAAGTAATCTACCCCAGAATCAATATCGCTATAGGAAAATAGGTCTTGATTAAAAACAAATTTTAATAGAAGTTCCTAATAGTTCCTAAAAAATTGGCATTTGAAGAAATGTTATTAATTTGTGGCAGCAGAGTTTACGGATCTATACATAAACTTTTTATCCCTACCCGGGGCTTGATTGCAATTTCAATAAATTGAAGGGCTAGGGTTAAACTCACCCATGTCGGGAATACAGTTCCTGCTTTTTTTTTTTTTTTTTTTCCTCCATTTAATTTTTGCGTTAGAGAGCAAAGTTCCTATTTTGACTTATGTATAACTTGTTATTAACACAGCAATGGGATTTTCATATTTCTTGAAAAAAAAATTTGCATCCTAATTTACCGCATATAGAGGAACAACAGAGTCAAGGATGGGCCCATGGCCCAGCTTATAGAAACACTGCACACTTTCTACAACGTGAGACTAGCCCATGTAGTTACATCTTGACATTATATCTCTAGTCTTGTACAATAAAGCAAACTCAATTATTTTCTACGTGGCGTTATATCTCTAATCACTTTGTACAATAAAGTCGTCATTTAAGGACATAGCCATTTAGGTCATTTGACAATTCAAGACGACATTATTTTAATAATAAATTAGACTACTTGACTTGTCAGAGATAAATGTGCTTAAAATATGTGTAGTCCACGGTTAAAAATTGCCCTAAATTGATGAATAGGGATTCAATTGGTTCCTAAATGAAACTGGAGCCTTAAATTCAGTTGCAACCCAACTCGCAAGTCATGAGTCAAGGTCGAAGAAGGAACACTGAAGACATCGGGGATTGTTAATTAGCTAGGAACTTATTCCATGGCTATTTAAGTTGATTCCACATCAAAGGCCAAGAATTTTCCATCCATGCTTTAAATGGAGTTAATCTTATTGACCTGCATTTATAAAGTTGATGCTGAGGAAACATAAAAATGGTCCACGTACCTGATTGGAAAACGAGTAAAAGTTCAAATCATTGTGGTGTCATCACTCCTTTTATTTATAACAACCTTTATGCCTGAAATCCTTACAAATACACATATGCCGATTTATAACTGTAGATTCTATTCTTAGTAATTTTCTTAATTTACCTTACATTTTTTAATCCTGCATTAGTTCCCCTATTCTTGCCCGCCTTTTTCATGAAAAGCATGGTCCTTGATGATATGAATATTTGCCACTCCCAATTTTTGGAATGAGGTATGCCTCTCTCTCTTCTAATTACCGCACTTACGATGTTGTTGCTTCCTGTATTACTAGTAATGAAGCGCCAACGTGCAGAACAAAATTAAAGAGTATTAGTAATCACATCACGATACGGATGTAAAAGAAGCCGCTCTAAAAAAAAAAACACTCACGGAAACCAAATAAATGTTTTTTGCATGTACATTACACTCACACATATACCTAGTCGTCATTGAGTTACCTTCCATGCAAAATTATAATAGGAAGGTAGATAATTGACACTTTGAGAGATTGAGGTTGCAAATCTCTCGTGGGTTAGTGGAAAAAGAAAAATAATTGACATCAATATTTAAAATTATATTAAAGCACAATAGTCTTCAAGGTTGCCTATTCAATCCAATTATGGCTAAAAGGAAAATTCTATCGAAAGAGCCTCTCATATCAATTTAGTTAGTGTGAAGAGATTACTTAATTGACCAATTCTGGGGATTCCTCACCAACATGATCAACATCATGAGGTTATTATGCCCATCAAACTTTTAATTGACTCAGTCTTAGTACCACCACAAAGAAGCTGATGAAGGAGAAATCTAATTCCACCGTCAATAATGATCAAACCCCATGAAGAAGCTGAAAGTTCTAAATCTATTATATTTGTGTCAATTTAATCTTAAACCTATTAATTATGCCAATTGAGTCCTAAATCTTTGTCGGTTTAGTCTTAAACTTTTCAATTTGCTCACTTAGTTATAGGCAAAAGAATACCCAAAGTGTCAAAATTTGACACAAATGGACACTTAAGTGTAAAAACTTATGAAAGTGACACTTAAGTACCCATTTTTATGAAAAATGGGATACTTGAGTGTCGCATTTGGCGACCCATGCCGGAAATTTTAGGTGACAATTTTTTTTATTAATTTTCTCACTTACATGGCTTGCCGGAAGGCTGACTCAGCAAAACACACACAAAAATGACGGTATTTTGGTATAATTCGAATTTTAATATAAAATTAATTAAATTAAATTTAAAAAATTAATTAATTAATTATTTATTTTTGTAATTCACGAGCGATGCTAGAGAAATCCGGGGACTATAGATAAATAGGAGTCAATTTTATCTCCGTCTTAGACATACAAACCTCAACATAAAAATAAAAGAAGGCAAGAAGAACGAGTCAACAATTCCTCCAATTTCCAACACCGGTACAGGTCAATCACACCATAACTATCCACGTAGATTAGGCATCGAAATGGTAAAAATCCTTTTAAGGAAACTTTAGGAAATATAAATCACATAAGAAACTGTTATAAATATTTTCTCATTAAACTACATCTCCCTTTATGGGGGATTTAAATGAATTTTATAAGCTTAGGACAATAATTTCAATTTCCACAAATGTCATGTCCAGGGTCGAAGAATATATATGAACCTAGGGAAAAAAAGATATTTGATTCATGTCAAGATTCACTGAAAGAAGAATTCTTATAAGTCCATTGCGTCGAATATAATATCATCGTGACCCAATCGTGACCCAAGACATAAAAGAAACGAAAATACCAGACATGATGATGTCTATTCTTCCTTTGTTTGTAGGAATATACCATGAAAACGGCAATCCCCTTCCCATTGCTTCCCTCCCCACTCGCACAAATAGCGTGTGACGGAGACCATCAATTACCATTCCTCGTCAAAAATGCCTTTCAACCATTCGATGATCCTTCCACGATTTGTTCCGATGATTTATCCCGTTCTTACCTCAGTCAAAGCAAAAAAAGGAAACAAAAAAGACAGAAAGCCAACTTGCGACCGTCAGATTCTCTTTTGCCACAGATTTCACTTGCCACAGCTTTCACTACGTTACATCCTGGCAAAATATTTCCCTAAAAAGGTTTAGAATATAGTTGTTTTGTTTGAAACATGAATTTATATGATCACACTTCCGACGATGTGTAGTCATGGATTGAGTAGTGATTAAAGAGATTTTCTGTGATCCTTTGGAAGATCATTCCAACAGCATAAAAAAGGTCGTGTTTTTGTGTATTTTATAGTACTTTCTACACAAAATTTTATACACATGAACACTTCAAAGACTTTCTATAAATAAGGGAAATCCATTCTTTTGTGATCAAGGTTTCACCAATATTCGTTTTAATCCCTTGGTTTTATAAACCAATATTTAAAAGGTGTCTCAAATCCTCAGCAATACGGGCTCAAGTTCAAACTTTTTAAGCTTTGCCTAAATCAAGAAAAAGGGAGACGAATTTTGTTGCAGAAAGTACAAAGCAATTATCCGTTATGAAGGGCTTTCCATTGGTGCCAAAAGAAGCTCTGCGAGTGGTTTGACCACAAAGAAACGAGAATAGTCCAACAAACTCTATAGCAAGAGACAAGTCAACATTCAAATTTTCAGTTTTAGGCAAAAAATTATATTTTTTTTAAAAAAAAGAAAGACCATGAGAATTAATTACTATCCGCAATAGGAGCAGCAGCACAAACTCGAGCTTCGAAATGGTGGTCCCATAAATATTCCATTCAAAAGCAAAGAAATTTAGGAGATGAGGCCCCAAAAAAAAAAAAAAAAAGAAAGAAAGAAAAATGAGAAAAAAGGGAAAGGAAGTGCGAAAACAAAGGTCTCATGGTCGGCTCCTCCATCAATATCTGTGATGGAGATGGCAGCTTCATCTCTCCTTGATGTTCGCCCATCTTCTTGAACGAAAATGCTTGCAGGACCGTCCGGAGACCAACGGACGCTCGTGAACCACAAAAGTCCATTCTCCGAAGCCGGATGACTAGTTCATCGGTCACGAATTTATTCACAATAACAAGCATATTCTCACATTAAAAAGATACAAACGTGTTCTGAGCAAGTGTACTTAAAATTTGATTAAATTGAAACATTTCGTTCGAGTGTTAACCGTAACTTATAATCACGAAATTATCAAAAGTATAACTCTATCAGCCACCTTTATTAGTTGTCGGTTGCCAATTGTGGGTGTTGCCGGTTGCCAAGAAGGAAATTTTAATCCAAAGCATGATATTGCATCACTCATTTTAAGAGGGGGGCAGCATATGGACAATGAATCAAAGCCCAACCGTGAGGCTGAGAAGTCGAAAGAAAGAATGAACTAAGGAGGCCGTGGGGACACGTTGTCGTTTAAAAGAATCATAAACACCAAACCACGTTTCAATTTTTCGTCAATTTTTTGACATTAAAAATCAATAGCCAGAATCAAAAGAAGAAAGAAGCCAGAGTTTCCCTCTCGACCTCAAAGCTTCTCTCTACTTCAGCCAGTCCTTCTTCACTCCTCACCAAACCAGAATCGAAAAATGGCAAGAAAGGCGGCGTGTCTCTGCCACGTCTCGCCAAAATCCTCCGGCTTCCGGCGCTTGGCCGAGTTCTACAAAGAGGTGTGCTTCTCTTCTCTTTCCCTGCACCGATCGGGGTTTGTCACTTTCTTTCGGGTCCTGAATTGCTCTTGCGCTGATTGCGGATTCTGGCGTTCGAGGAGGTGGAGAGCCCCAAGTTCGAGTTCAAGGTGATATGGCCGGTACGGCATGAGCTCACCCGGCGGTCGATCCCAAGTACCTTCCCTGAGCCCACCATGTCTGCTTCGCGATCTCCAGTTCCGATCCTTTCGTACAAACTCTTTCCAGGTTAATCTTTTTTTTTGGTCTGGTTGAGTTGAGACTTGAGAGAGATAGAGAGAGAGTCCATGGACACGAACGTGGCTTCGTCGAGCGCATTTCGCGAGCTTCTTTGGACTTCGATCTTGGAGAGACTAGCTCTCGCTCGATCACCAGTCCAAAAGCTTGAGGTCACCACCGCACCGCCGGAGTCGTCCATTATCTCTATCGTGGACAGGTACTCCTTGAAACAGAGTCCAGCTTAGTCATATCAGCGACCACCTTCCTTGCAAACTCGGTTCCTCCTCCACAGCGTAATCAACCGCAATAGAACTCGGACAACAGCGAGGGCAAAGCAGGAACGAACTGAAATCATATCTAGAATTTAGTCAAATACAAAATGACCTGATTCAGCTGTGGGCGTCATCAATGAGTCAGCGAAGGCCACGAACGGCTTCAAGCCATCGCCCTCAGAAACTCAACGCCGGGTACGCGCAATCCCGAGGCCGAAGCCCAAAGCAAGCGTAGTCGGATTGAGATCGAGACTGTCATAGGCGAGGCGGTGATAGTGATGGCTGCCGGAGAGGGGAAAACCCAAACAGAGGAGCCACCGACAGTAGCAGAGACATGCCGGCGATGGGAGAGGAGCTGCGCCGGAGGCGGAGGCGGAGGCGCAGCCACGGCGAGTTGAGCTTAGGGTCCTATCGGCTCGAGTTATGGGCTGAAGCAATTGGCTGGGCTGCGCTCGTGATTCAACCGGGCTGCAAAGGGCCAAACTTAAGGGATGGGTGGAGCTTTATTATTGTCCTTTCTCTCTCTCTTCTTTTTCTTCATCTTTTTTTAACTTTTCGTTTTTGTACTTATTCATTTTTCTGTTAAAATGCATTTGTGATTCGTCAAGCGCTAAGCATCTCACGAAGGAGATATTATGTACGTATTACCACGTTGGTGCGCTTTGTAGCAAGATGTTGTAAAGTACTCTACATGACAAACTCAACGTATGTGTTAGGCAATATAAATGCTACAAAATTAAGAAGCAATCTCTTCATAGAACCTTGTCTCCTATGATGCGAAATAACTAGGACCTTCATATTTAATTTAGCATTTCAAAAGAGACGGTCAAACAAACTTTGAAAGTTTTGATGTACTTTTCTTATAAACTTGTCTTTAGGTAGAGAATGCAACAACATACAACCGGGAATTCTCTCTAATTACCAATGTAATATGGATAAAGCCATACAAATTCAGGACTAGGCTTTTCCCCCCTTCCTCCTACCTCAGATGGTCTTCAGGAATAAACCGTAGATGCATGCAATTAGGAGGTGAATGAAGACCATGACCTATTTATGCAGCATATTTTAATAGACTTATCCTTTATAGGTCATTATTATAATATTGATCTTCACTATTCAGCCGATTACTTTATTATTGCAACTAAGACATGCTAACCCTATATAATAATAACAAATAACCATGATTGAGAAACATAATATTCTCAATATATTTTATAAACATTATAACAGAGCATTTTTCAAGGACCAAAATATCACGCAATTAATGTTAGCCCACATTTAATAGAAATTTTGAACACATTAATCTTCCTGTTAGTGTTACACTATTGGTCTTTCAAGCAAATGTTTTGGTATTTTCAAATGTTTCGAGCTAGTAAGGATATAATCATTACTAGCTAAAAAGAACTCAAAATTCAACATTTTATAACTGGAAGAAAAAAGGTCTCTTATGGAGGATCGAACAATATTGAAAGCACACTCGGGGAAGAGATTGCCTCTTGATTGAGCAAAACATTGAGACTTTCATTTAATCTTGGAGACACCACTTGACTATCTAAACCAATCAGGGTCATTACGTGACCATATCAAATCATTGAGATTTTCCCACAATTTTGTATAATGCTAGGCAAAGTCAAACAAGGGTCACCACATTAATCGACTCAACAATATTATATATTGAAGTGTTCACGACATAACTGCTACAATCATAAAGCTTAAATCCATCAATGCATTCTTTGTTAGGAAATCCGTGCAAATGACATTTAAATTATATACCACTTTTATCATCATTAGGGATCACTCAAGATATAGTCCGAAATCTGGTGCTCAAACAAATCAATAGCACGCCTAGAACTCAGAAAACAGAGTCCAGCTTAGTCATTTCAGGCGAACACCTTCCGTGCAAACTCGGTTCCTCCTCCACAGCGTAATCAACCGCAGTAGAACTCAGAAAACAGCGAGGGCAAAGCAGGAATGAACTGAGATCATATCTAGAATTTAATCGGATACAAAACGACCTGATTCAGCTGTGGGCGTCTTCAATGAGTCAGCAAAGGCCACAAACGGCTTCAAACCATCACCCTCAGAAACTCAACGCCGGAACGCAATCCCAAGACCAAAGCCCAAAGCAATGCTGGGGAGGGACAGATGACGGAAGAGGAGGGAGGCTGGCGGTCGGTGCTTGAAGGATCGTGAAGCCAGCGTAGACAGATTAATATCGAGAACGTCACAGGTGAGGCGGGGTAGTGATGGTCGCTGGAAAGGGAAGAACGAAACGGAGGAGCCATCGACGGTAGCGGAGACATGCCGGCGGAGGGAGATGAGCTGCGACGGAAGTGGAGGCACAGCGACGGCGAGTGATGGGGCTGATGTGAACTGCTAAATGGTCTGGGCTGCGCTTGTGGTTGGATTGGGCTGGAGCTTTATCATTTTCTTTTCTCTTCCTTTTCTTTTTCCTTTCCTTTTATTTTATTTAATTAAAAGCATTTTCGACTTGTTGGCAAATATTCAGGTGTTAACACTCCCGAATTGACTCTTAAAAAACAATTTTCAGCACTAGAAAAAAAAAAATTCAAGCCTATGTGTCCTTTGCTGAGCTAGGCCTTCTTATAATTCTTTCACAAAAGATGTTACAAAAGTAGCACCCCCACTAATGTCACTAAACACAAATTGACATGCATCAATTAGCTGATTAAAAAAGTATAACGAAGTTTCGAAGATCTTAAAGGCATTTGACTGTGGAATGGGACACAAAAAATCACAATATTGTTGTCAACTTTTACATATAAGGTTGATGTCATCAAGTTCTCAATTTCTTTAACTTTGATAATAAAAGAATCTCTTAGTAATTTCAGATACAAGAGCATAACAGCTGTGAAATTGCACGAATGTCGAGTTTGATTAAATGTCAATCAACCTCAATAATGTTAAGGTCTTGATGCATGCCTTATAAGCATTAAGCATCTCACAAAGGAGATGTTATATATGTATCCCTACGTTTATTTTATTTTATTTTTGGGTCGGTTCCGGAGTTAATTCACTTGGTAATAGGATGTTACGAAATACTCTATATGACGAGGTCAAATACATGTAAGTTCATATAGAAGCCGCAAATTTAACAGGCAATTTCTGTTATAAACTTCCATCTCATATTATCAAAACTAGGCAGGATCTTCACATTTCAATTTAGCATTTCAAAGGAGACAATGGAAAAAACCTTTTGGAGTTTTGGTGTATTTTTTTTTTTTTTAACAAAGTCGTCTTTAGTGGAGATTGCATCAAACAAATAAAAATTCTCTCTATTACCAATAAAATGGGATACTACAAAGAAATCCGAAACGCCAAGTGTACGAGATTGGAGCCTTCTTAATGAAGCTAATCATGAGACAATATTAGTCTGCTAGTGTGTCTCACTACACTGCCTCAGATCCTTGATATACAAAATGTAATAACCCTCTTCAGGATGTTGATTGTATATCAAAAGATAGTAATTATCCAATAAAAGATAAGACTTATGAGTCACGAGTCTCAGTGAGTGAATCACTTTGGAGTTCAAACAGCCATATCACGATGTGTAAGTATTCCCAAAACAAGGATATAATATAGTAACATGGACCATTCCATCGTTCTCAATATGTGAAGCACTTCGGTGCTCAAGCAAGCATCGAATCATAGGAAATCTTCAAACAAGAATGCTCAAGTAACATGAAAAAATTTCATGTATTCCCACGAGAAAGTCAATTTGGTAAGAGATTGCTCGAGGTACAGTATGAAACTTCTTATCCCCAAATAATTGGCTATGGACTTTGTTTCAATTTTATACAATACAACATGTTCCTTCAAAAAATTATCGAGTATGAGTTTGAAAATAAGTTTCTCATTGCAGCATACTTAAAACCGACTCAAAGTATGGTACTTAAGACATAAATACTTTCAAAGGAAACTGTAACGACCCCAACTCCATCCCCAGGGTCACAAGCGGTCGGAGTTATTTTTGCGACGTCCTAGGCGTGTCGTCATCCCGTTTCTTTTTATCTTTTTATTAAGCACATGCGAAAGTGTTACAAACAATATTCAAACGACAACAACAAACAATCAAGAAAACAACCATTTATAAAAATACAATTACATCAGCTACGTTTACAATCCCTTCTATTATGAGCCGTTATATTTATAACCATTATATTTTCTGTACTCAAAAGGTCAAGTTTAGCTCCACTAGCGAGACTGCAACTCCTTAATACCTACAATTTTGAAAAACAACGGGGTGAGTCATGGATTCAGTAAGTAAAACTCTTAATTCTCTACTAGGAGGACATCTCATTATCAAAATGTAATAGGTACAACACTCGCAATGCAATGTTGATGGCAGATCAATAGCAAACTTATTGCTACACCTCGACTACATGCAGATGTCTATTACAACATACTTCAATGCATGCTTACCTTCACCTTGTCAATGAGCATATCAACACACCATACTTATGCCTATACCGACACAAATACAATGATTCTTTTATCGTTGTCCTAACTTGATTACACCCTCTCGACTCAACTGAGACTTCTAGCTTCATGTTGGGTTTCTTGGCTGAACCAGGGTATCATGGCTCAACCGAGGCATGTTGGCGCTAGCTTACCAAGACATCCAGACTCAACCTAGGCAAACTTGCTCAACCAAGGCATCTCGTGGCTAGCTTACCCAAGGCATCCAAGCTCAAATCCAGGCATAGTTTTGAGTAAATTTTGGAAATCAATACCATTATCTTATCAAACGGGCTTGAAAAATTATAAAATTTGAATATGTTATAGATAATAAATACCTTATACAACATTTTTCATGAAGGAATTCAATCCAAATTCCTCTTGTAGAAAGAGCAGCAAATCATTGGACATAACCCAAAAATTCGTCCATCTAGCAGATTCAACGATCAAGAAGAAAGACCCTTTGCAAAATTCAAATCTTCCCAAGAGTCTTTGAAATTTTTATATATTGTGGAAATGGATGTTATTTAAAACTTTCATGAAGGAAGCATGTCCAAATTCGAAAGGGAATATTTTATAAAAATTCAAAAAAATAACCTGGTTACCGTTTCCATTATACTAAGCAAGTTCTACATGGTAATTGATCGGGCCTTTGTCCCAACCATTTCACCTTAAAATAAATCTAAAATTTAGTAAGTTTATCCAAATTCAAAGCACGAAGCTCTCTATGAAATTGGAAAGAAGGAAAGGTCCAGCAATTTCGAAAAACTGGGAAGTCAAAATCTTATGAAACTCAAGATGGCAAGTCTATGGAGGAGAGGTGGCACTTCTAATAGTCTTCCAAGACCATCCTTCATTAATTTTTCTAGACCAATGATTCATCAAGCATTTAAGGTTGGGAGAACTTGTCTTCCAAGTCTCAAAGTAGTGGAATCATAGCCTAAGTTTTTTAGGGTGCATGGAGATGTGACTCATCTCATTCATTTATGGCCTATCATGATGACTATACACCTAAGTTTATGAGTCATCTTCTTTCACTAGTGGCTTGTCATGATGATCATAATACCTAAACTTATGAGTATGAGTCATCATCTTTCATTAATTACTTGAGATACATAAACATCTACATTCATTATCTTCATTTAATGCGTTTCACACTTGTTCACACTCATTTTCTAGGAAGATTTGACTAATTCAAGGCCTAGGTGTCACCTTCATTAAATTACAAACTTCCAAAAGTCATTATGGCAATCCTAAGAGTTAAGTTAATGTGGATACTTCTACTATTGGATGAGAATTTTTCGCGTTCATCCATGATCGACTATCTTATTCGAGTCGAGGTTTGCGATTAATTCATGGCTAGGCTCAGAATTAGTTCAATGGCCACTTTCCTACGCTGATTGAGGGCCCTAATCAAGGATGTTGTAGAAACAATACTTTAAGAGGACATATATGGCATTGCATTGAAAACCGTTTTCACAACATTTTATTATATGATTAGCAAAATATCATTAACTCATAGGATAAAATCCAGCCGAGACTCGTGTTTAGAAAACCTAGGATTAGCCATTTGCTCCTTTCTCGGGTATTGTTCACACAATGCTCCCAAGCTGGCCGACTGGTTCACTGTTCACGCGGATCTGCTGCTGCTGATTCCGAGTGATTGGTTGGTTCGTCGGAGCTGAGTTTCGGTGATTCCTTTCTCCCATCTACCCTCTCCATCTCCATTGAAGGAATTTTGAAATCTCCTCCTCGTTCGTGCACGATGCTTGTTTGTGTAAAGCCTTTATCTCGACTAGTTTCCCGTCTATGATTTGGCTGATTCGATCAGTCCGTTAGTGTGTTGGAGGTGGTTTTCGGTGTTTATTCTCTCCTCACTTCGCCTATTAACTCCCCTAAAGCATCATGACAAGCTTGCCACCTATAGGTATTAATGCTCTCAATTTATTAGGGTTTTCTGGATTTCTTGTACTGTTGTTCTAGGCTCTACGGTCGAGCAGATGGCTTCCGCTCCTGAGCTCGCAACTTCAGGGAAGGCCCAGCAAGCTTATGCTAGGGGCCGAAGTCATGGGAGGAGTTCTCGTCCTCCCTTGGACAGAGGCGAGGTTGCTGCCTCTTATGCCCAATCTCCTCCCTCTCGAGCCCGCTCACTTGTTATGAATACTGTTGTCGATCCTTCTGGAAAAAAATGAATTGAGCCTGTTAGGATGTGTAAGCCCTCTCAAGGACATACTACTCCACTAGACCCTGAGGTCGCCAAGGCGCAAGCCCATTCTTGGGTTAATATTGCTAAATCTGCTACAAAAGGCTACAATCTCACGTATGTGCCTCCGGACTTCATTGATGGCGAGCCTTTTGCTTGGATTCCAACTGAAGTGCTTGAAGGCTGTGATCCCATGTGGAAGGAGTGCTCAGTGGGCTACCAAGTTGGCAAAAGGCTGCCATTCAAGTTGGCAGAAACTGCAATGAAACATGCTTGGGGTAACTAGCTGTTGGAAGTTCGAGTCAATGATGATGGTTTGTATTTATTCCATGTGTCGGATCCGAAATTTCGAAGGAAGGTCCTTGATGGTGGGCCTTTCACTGTGGCGAAGGTGCTAGGCCTGTTCTTCAAGAATAGCGTGCTCGGCTGGATAACGATTTGCAGGTGGTTCGAGGGAAACAGGGTACTTGTGCTGGACCTTCCACTAATGCTTCTGCTATTCCTATTGAATATGTTAGGGAGACTCTGGTCCCTCTTGATGGTCCAGACCCCTCTCGGAACTTGGCTGGTCCCATTAAAGCTAGTCCCTTTAAAGGTGGCCCATCCTTGTTGCACGCTACTGGTCCTTCTACGTCAGTGAGCCTAAATGTCTCTTGAATGCGAGTGGCAACCTCCTCAATATCTGAGGATGAATCAGATCATGAGCCCTCTGTTGTTGCCTCTGAAATGAAGAAGACAGCCCACTGGATACTTCCTCTGCCCCTCAAGATCTGGATCCCCTACCAATATAGGAGAGGCAAGATTCCCCTATCCAACAACCAAGCATTCTTCTGCCTTTGTCTCTAGCTGAAAGCTCTCCTGGGAGACCCAAGCCCAAGACCACGGCAAAGAAGATAAAGTGAGGTAAAAAGTAGGTACCTCTGCCTCTTTGTATATATGTATATAGCTATATGGAATATTAAAGGACTGGTTAATCCTGTGAGATAGGTGGAAATCAGGAACCTCATTAGAGTTAATAGCCTTTGTTGCATGGGCATTTTGGAAACGAAGGCATCCCCTTCTCGGTTTCCTTCTCTTTCTAATGGCCTTGTACTAGGCTGGACTTGGATTGCTAACTATGAGCACTCTGACAAAGGGAGAATTTGGATCGACTAGAATCCCTTGTTGGTTGATTTCACTTCTCAGTCCTTTTTCCCCCAAGTTGTTCACGGACATTTGAGATGTCTCTTTACAGGTGATTCCTTTTATCTCTCTATTGTTTATGCTGAGCACACATTCGTCCATTGGCACCCCCTTTGGCAAAATCTTGTTTAGATAAGCTCCTCTCGAAGTACTACTCCTTGGCTCGTTGTAGGTGACTTCAATGCCATAAGGTTCCCTTCGGATAGGATTGGTAGCCTTTCCACCTAGTTACCGTCTTATGATGAATTTGGAGACTGCCTTCAACAGGCTGAGCTTGACGATCTTCGGTATACTAGCTACAGATACTCATGGGCTACTTCCTCTGATGAAACTCGCAAACAGAGGAAAATTGATAAGGTCCTCATCAATCCCTGTTAGAGTAGTGTTTTTTCATTCTTGGAGGCTTTATTCCTTCCGGTTGGTATTTCAGACCACTCTCCAGTGGTTATAAAGATCTTCCCCACGCCAAAGACGAAGAAGCCATTCAAGTTCTTTAACTTCTAGATTCAACATCCGACCTTTAATCAGATTGTCCAACAAGCCTAGGACACTCCGGTCAGGGGTACGGCCATGTTTACCCTTTATGTTAAATTGAAGCTTGTTAAAGCTTAGCTCAAGAGCCTCAATAAGGAGTTATACTTAGATATATCCACAAGAACTGCCTCAGCTTGTGATACTCTTAATGCTATTCAGGAAGCATTCCATTTGGATCCTTTTAATCTAAATCTTGCGGTCAAGGAGAGAGAGTGCACCAAGACCTTCTCGGACTTACGGCTTCAGGATGAAAGCTTCTATAAGCAGAAATCAAGAATTAAATGGCTTGAAGAAGGTGACCTCAATACTAAATTTTTTCACCATTCGGTGAACAAGAGGCACCTCCTTAATCGAATTCTCTCGCTTCGAGATGATGCTAGGAATATAGTTCAGGACCCTCCCCTAATTCAACAGATGGTTGCTGCTCATTTTCGTGATCTTCTAGCTTCTGCTGAGCACAATACCTTGTTGCTTATCCAGGATGTTCGGCCGGTAATCACTCGGACTCTAGATGACAACCAGATTCTGCTTCTATCTAAACCTGTGTTGGAAGTGGAGATGCGAGATTCCATCTTCTCCTTAGCAACTGGTAAAGCACCTGGCCTTGATGGCTTTGGCATGGAATTCTTTCAGCATTGTTGGGGCACAATAAATCCATTGGTTACCGCGGCAATTTTCGATTTCTTTTCTATAGGGAAGCTTCTTAAGGAGTCTAATAACACAATTCTTACACTTATGCCAAAGTGCCCTAATGTAACTACAGTTAATGATTTTAGACCTATTGCTTGTTGTAACACGGTTTATAAGTGTATTACGAAGATTATGGCCAACCAAATGGCTGCTGTCATGCCCGATGTCATTAGCCATGCTCAAAATGCCTTTGTTAAGGGGAGGCGTATCAGCGACAACATTCTTCTAGCCCAAGAGCTCTTTACTAGGTTCCACCATGTGTCGTATAAGCCCAAGTATGCCATAAAGGTTGATTTTCGAAAGGCCTATGACACTCTTAACTGGGATTTTCTTGAGGTAACACTTCAAGCTTTCTAGTTCCCTCTCACTTCTCTAAACTTATTATGAGTTGTGTTCGTTCGCCATATTTCTCTATGCCCCTGAATGGTGAACTTCATGGTTCTTTTTCGAGTGGTAGGGGTATTAGACAAGGAGATCCCATGTCAACCTATCTTTTTACATTTGTAATGGAGGTGTTTACAGGCATATTGAATATACAAACCAACCACCCCTCGTTCCAATATTTCTAGAGATGTAAGTCGACTAGGCTCTTCCACTTCTTCTTTGCTGACGATGTCCTACTTTTTGCGGAGGCAAATATGCTGAGTCTCACATTATTTAAGGCAGCCATCAATACCTTCTCTCGGTGGTCAGGCCTTCACCCGAACTTGCACAAGAGCAAGATGTATTTTTCGGGGGTCTCCCCTGATTCCCAAAGCGCCTACACTTCACTTTTTGGATTCTAGGAAGGATCCTTGCCTTTTCGCTATCTGGGCACTCCAGTTATTTCTTCCAGACTTCAGAAAGATGACTGTATCACTCTAGTCAATATCATCACTTCGAGAGTGCAAACTTGGATGCAACAATTTCTATTGTTTGCGAGACGTCTACAATTAATCAAGTCAGTGCTACATTCTATTCAGGTCTATTGGGAAAATATTTTCATCCTGCCGAGATCGGTATTGGACAAAATTGAGCAGATTTTGAGACAATTCCTATGGAAGGGCCTGGACTTCGGTGCAAGTGGTGCAAAGGTTACGTGGATTGTTGTTTGCCTTTCGAAAGCTGAAGGAGGCTTAGGAATCAGGAGACTTCAGGAAAGCAACACTACAGCAATGCTCAAGCACTTGTGATTATTATTTACAGATAAAGAATTTCTTTGGTGCAGGTGGGTTCACTCCGTATTCTTAAAAAATGTCAATTTTTGGTTGGCCTCAAAGCCCACGTTCTACTCATGGTCATGGAAGAAGATCCTTGACCTTAGAGGCAAATTCCGTAGATCTTTTTGCTGGCAAGTGGGGGATGGCACCTCCATCACCTTCTGGTTTGACAGTTGGCATCCCAAAGGGCCACTTAACTTTTTGTTCTCCAATACTGACATCTACCGTTCTCGACTCTCCAAGGGAGCTTCTGTGGCTGACTTTATGTCATTTCCGGACCAAACTTCAGGTGTTTTGAATGAGATTACCACCTAGGATGACCCCTTCCCTGAGCTTAAAAACAAACTCGATCGTTTCATATGGTTGGGGAACCCATCTAGTACCTTTTTTGCTACTTCTGCTTGGGAAGCTATTCGGCCAAGAGGGTAGACTTTGCATTAGGCTCCTTTTATTTGGAACAAAGCACTAGTCCCCCGCTATCAATTCTTGCTATAGTTGATCACTAGGAATAGGCTGCCAACTCAGGTGATGCTTCTTTCTTATGGCAAAATCCCAATTGTGAATTGTGGCTTTTGTTCTTGTCGTCCGGACTTGGTCGACCATCTCTTTTTTGGTTGTTCCATTCTGGCCGTAATTGTCACTTTCTGGGCTTCTAGATTCAATTTTGCTTGGACGAACAAATCTTGGATGGACAACTTGCAATGGCCGATCAAGTATTTATCCGAAACTTCATTTCATTCCACCCTTGCTCGGTTTGCTTTTGCTACTTTATGCAACATCATTTGGAAGGAGCGGAATAATATTCTCTTCGAGGGTAGACCGCCCTCCCTTTTTGCCATGAAGATGCGGCTGGAGAAGATTGTCAGGGACAAGGCTTTGTCTTTTCACTGGATTCCTCCTAGCACCACAAATCGTAGATTATTGCATTGCTGGTCAGTAAACCCTTCATTTTGGCGGAATGATCCACCTTTTGATCAGTAGACCTTTTCAAGTAGGGGGTTCTCTCATTTCCTGTTCTGGTCGGAGTCCTCGATTCGTGCGGTGAAGCCTTGAAGGTACTGGTTTGAATTTTTGGAAGCTTCTCTAGTGCAGTTGGCGAGCTATCCTACCATTCCTACATTTGTGCACTTGTGTAGTTGTTGAGATTCGGTATTTTTTTGTGATCCTTGTGTAGGTTTTTTGCTTTGTTACTATTTGGCTTTCCTCTACTCCTGTGCAGTTGGTTTTCTTTTACCTTGGCACCCTTCCACTCACCCTGACTGTTGTCTTTGTGAGTGTAAGTTTTTGGTGCCCAATTTTTACTGTATAGTGTTCTTGTTGTTTTTGGCTTAATTCAATATATATATCTTACCTTTACTGAAAAGAAAAAGAGACAATCGCCTAAGAAATGCAAACGACCGATAAATAATAGTAGTTCAGATAATCCTGAAATAATATGATTACTTTCCTCATCTAGGAAATCCTATAATATCATCACACCCACTTCCCATGTAACAAGTAAAGAAACCTTCCCAATAGAATTTGCCTTATCATCCGCCTACTAAAAAGGGTGCTCGAAAGACGAGGCACGCTCCCAACCACGCTTCTTCCCCATGGGAAATTTGATCTGCCCTCGCCTACAGTCTTCTTCAACCTCTGGACGGGGTGCTCATCAGTCTTCACCGTGACAAAACCGGTGTTTGTTTTTTCTTTGGTCGAATTGACTAGGTGTTTAAAGCACAAGCTCTATTTCGATTTTCTTATATATTAATAACCAATAATCCAGCTTGAATGGTTTAAATCGAAATAAAGTATTTGATTTACCAAGAGACAGACTAAATAACCGAAAAGCTTGAGAATCATTCCAAAGCCGGTCGAATGCATTCTTGTGTAAATAGACACTAACTCGAAATTACACTTGACTAAATCATCTTTAAGATCGGAAACTGTGTCTAGCCTGACGGTACAATTATAAGGAACTTTTACCAATAATACTCGGTTTCGTCTAACCCTAGAAGTTGAAAGACACAAAACACGATTCAGGTGACCGAAATTGCTGGGGGTAGTAGGATAATAAAGTCAACTTGAATGTATAAACAGTAATCGACATCCAATTCGAAGCTTGTCCACTTGTTCACATGGTAATTATTCTGAAATTTCTAGATCAAAATTCTCATGATCCGAATCATATCATGACCTGAAATTAACAAAATGATACTATTTTCAACTTAGAACAAAACACCTAATTAATTTTGGGCATTAACAAATAAAATTGTTGATTTCCACTATCTAATTTCGGTTCTCTTATTCATACTGAATCTTCAAGCTGGAAATTCTCGACGTACAAATTAAATCAAGACCTGAAATTCAGAGAGTGCAAGAATCGTTGCATGGGTAACAAAATCCATGAATTAATTGTGCAAGATAACAAGCAAAAAGGTCACCAGCTCACATGGCCTTCGATTTTTGAAATCCTCACAACTTATACCAAGTTATAGCACGAAATTGGAAGAGAAGATTAGCCACGGAATGGGTAACTAAAATCCCATGTTGATATAGAAAATAAAAAATCCAAAGAATTCTAGAAATCACCCATAAACCTTGAGATCTATGCACTACACATGTAATTATATCAAGATTATGCATCCATTAGCATCTAAACCCATAAGCATTTGCTCTAATTCCACATGTAAGATCATAAGAACACATACCTGGTTTAGGAAATCTTTATCTTCGAACCGAACAATAGGAGTGAAGCCATACCAATTGGGGTATAGGTCTTCCTCTCCTTCTCCTTCCTTGGCAAGTCTTGACGGATAAACTGTAAGTACATGGAATTAAGACGGGAAAGGAGACCATAGTCTACTTACATAGTATATTCTAATAGACGCCTCCATCATAGATCATTGTTAAAATATTGACTTACATTAACTGGTCAATCACATTTTTTTATCATGACTGAGATGTGCTAAGCCCCATATGATTTAATCACACAACCATATTTGGGCAATATAGCGTCCTATATTTTTGTAAGCTTTATAATCGAGATGTACTAAAAGCCCATGTCAATGCAACCAAAAGAGTCAACTTTCCGAACCACCCCCAAACCTTGAAATCTATGCTCTATTTCATGAAATTGATGTGGTTGTGGGATGGGCGAGTGTTGTTTTGAGTGATTATCAATGCGAGCTCAAACAAATCAGGGTGTATGAAATGGATATCAATGGATAAATGAAAACTAAGGATATAATACAATTAGAATCAAGGCGTACAGGACGCATCGCCAACTGAGGATCAAGATCAGGATTGATGAAGTTCACCATAAAGCCTATTGAAAAAATTACCAGCCAAGGATACAAGACTTCGAATTAGGAGAAACTCACCACCAAGACTTATAGACAATCACCAACCGAGGATATAGGACTTCTTGGCTCACGATCAAGAAATAATCCACCTGCCAAGGATATAGACTCTAGGGATAAATATTTGCTCACACATAGGCAATTCTCATATATTTTTATTCATCAAAATCATCTATCTTACATTTAAGAATTTGCTTCGTTGTATAGATGGATTATTACATAGGAAATAAATATACCATTGAAGACACGTGGACCATCCAATATTAACAATAAAGACCTAGAAACTAGAAAATACAGTAAAACACCAAGAAACTTGAACTTTGACTCTTGAAAGCTACGACACAATTAAGACTCATAAACCTAAGACCAAAGATATTTAACCAAGTGCAAGTAATTAAATTCTAAATTCGTTCGTCATCCTAGGTAGCCCAATATCCATCTTCAAAGATCACCGACAACAAAGGAAATCGTCCAAAACAGCCTTTGGTTGCTAGATAATCAATTAGTAATCTCAAAATCAATAACAAGCTCATAAATTGGTATCTTGGTAGTCGATTGACACTCATGAAATCAACAACTTGTCCACTAAATTGATGACTTTCCCACATTAACAATCACCATTCTTACATATTGATAACTGTTGGAAGGTATGCATTGGATGGATCCCGAAGATATACTTAGAAGGAATCTCGCTCGATTGTATTTGTACATAAAATAGTTAGGAATTGATATCAATTGATATCAATCACTTACACAATTCTTTCTTCCCTTTATTACATCAATCTTGTATTATATTTACAACAGATTGTACATTAAGAAATATAATGAGAAAGACGATTTCCCCATAATTCTCTTTACCTTGTCTCGACATTCCATCTTCTTTCATGGTATCAGAGCTGCGGCTTCTAACCATTTTTTGCTTCCGTTGCTGATTGCCTGCCAAAGGAGATCCGAACAACTTAATAGATCTACCATCTAGGTCAGGAATCACTGTCGAGAAAGAAGAAGAGTTTTTTTGGTTATCTACCTTCCATGGCTGATGATCAGACTACTGCAGAAGGTCCACTACCGTCGAAGATCCAAGGTTCACCTGCAGAGATACAACAACAGGCACTCCAGACTCAGCCCGCTCAATGGAGATCGACGCAGGCTCAGTTTGGTCTGGGGCAATCCATTGCGGGCCAACCATTCCAGTGGGTACCCTACCCATGGTACCTCGGGCCAAGCCCAAATACATCATTGCCTGTTTATGTGGGTCACCAAGGAGCCCACGTCCAGTCCGAGGGGAGTCCACCAACCGTAAATGGGGCAAACTTGAACCCCGGAATGGAGCAAGTAAGCGAGTCTGGAAACGGATTTGGAGAACCGGGTATGGGAACGAATCCCTACCTGGGATTTTCAAATGCGGGTTATCAATTCAGGTCGAGCGAACAGGATCAAGGGACAAATCCCTACCCGAACCTTGCACTCGGATTCGTACCGTTCCCCGCCGCTACCGTCACTGGACGACCAGAGCCGGGTGACCCCCTACATGTCTCAACGGCCGATGGCCCCGAATTGAAATTAATCAACTTACAGTTAACCGGACCAGAGAATTACCACAGGTGGGCCTGAGACTTCCGACGTGCCCTCGTGACGAAGGACAATGATCGATTCCTCGACGGGCAATTCCGATTCCTGCCGATGAGCGACTGGCCCGATTCTAGAGGAAATGCAACCAGCTCATAAGGACGTGGATCGGCAATTGCATTTCTCCAGAAGTCGGGGCTGAGCTTCCACCAACAGAAGACTCGAAAACCATGTGGGACAACATCAAACAAATGTACGGAAAGTTAGATCAGACACGAATTTTTTCCCTTTTGCAGGAACTCAGCGAATTAAAGCAAGGGAACATGACCGTGACAGCCTGCTACAATAAATTATCATCCTTATGGAATGATCTCGAAGCCGCGGAGGAAAAACTTGAGGGGCCAGAGGAGACACTCGCGCCGTACCGCTCCATGAGAGAGAGGGAAAAGGCGACCTGATTTCTCTTGATAGTAAACGATTCGTACCTGAGTTTTCGATCTCAGATTTTGGCCATGGAACCCGCGCCACCACTCGGGCGAATCTTCCAACTTGCAGTCCAGGAAGAGAACCGGAGACTCACATCCTTAGAGCCAACGAAAGGAGGAGGGAGCTTCGCCCTCGCGAGCTGAGGAGAACAACGAGATCCGCCGCAGGATCCAGGAACCAAAACCCTAGCGCACGAGAAAGGAGGGATGCAAGAGGCGCTAGGGTTCCGAATCGACGAAGGACGCCCCCTTAAAATGAAGGGATGGGCAGTCTAGATCAACCGCGACGATCTGACAGCCAGAAGAGTGCGATCCGCTTCGCTAGATCGGACGGTGTAGATGAGATCAACGGCAAAGGATCCGACGGTGGGATTTTTTTGGCATATGCAAAAAATTTCTGGTAAAGGCAAAATGAAATTATATTGCGAATATTGTCGTCGCCCGCACTATACAATAGAGAATTGCTGGAAATTGCACGGCAAACCTGGAGAAAAAGGAAAAAAAAAGGGAATTTTCTGCAGCTAATCAAGTTAGTGGGTCTAATATTGATAAATCTATAACTTTTGAGCAGTATCAACAACTGATGCAGGCTTTGCGAAAATTGGACACTTCCAACAAAGAAGGCAATTTTTCAGGTATTTCTCGGTGTCTAAATATCTCAAGAAAAGGTTGGATAATTGACTCTAGGGCAAGTGATCACATAGTTTGTGAGAAGGAATTTTTTTCTAAAATAAATGCAAAATTGGATTTTCCCATTTCTGTGGAATTACCCAATGGGAATATTACCTATGTTGCAGTTACAGGGAAAGTCCAACTCAGCCCCCAAATCACTCTCCAAAATGTGCTTTATGTCCCGGAATTTCGATTCAATCTAATTTCTGTCTCCAAAGCCTGTCAAGAAAACTCATGTCGTATAATTTTTTACTCTGACACTTGCTTCTTTCAGGCTCTTTCGATTGGCAAAGTGATGGGCATTGGTAATCTCTCTGAAGGACTGTTCCTTTGGACAAACTTTCCAAGTAATCTTGATTTGTCATCTTTTTTTTTTTTTTTTTTAAATAAAATGTCATTGTGTAACATAACTACCAATGACAAAAAATTTCTTATGCATTCAAGATTGGGCCATAGTGCCTCCTTCCCTTGCTCCAAGTGTCAAATATGTCCTCTTGCAAAGCAATCTCGTGTTCCTTTTCCTTCCAGTCAAAATCGTGCACTTGATATTTTTTCATTGATCCATATTGACATCTGGGGTCCTTATCACACACAAAATTATGATGGGTCAAGTTATTTCTTAACAATTGTGGACGACTATTCTCGTGCCACATGGGTATTCTTAATGCAGTCCCAGGGACCAGTTTTCTCCAATTTGAAAAATTTCATTGCCTTGTCCAAGAATCAATTTGGAAAATCCATCCAATGCATTAGGACAGACAATAGAAAGGAATTCTTCAGCAATGAATGCAACTCCCTGTTTTCATCCAATGGGATTCTCCACAAAAGTTCATGCGTATATACCCCACAACAGAATGGGGTAGTGGAGCGCAAGCATCGCCACCTTCTAAAAGTTGCAAGAGCGTTAAAGTTTCAAGCATCCATTCCAGAAAATTATTGGGGAGAATGCATCATCACTGTGGCATATCTCATTAATCGTATGCCCACTCGAGTACTCAATGTCAAAACTCCATTTGAGTTACTTTTCAAGAGACAACCAGAATTACAACACCTGAAAATTTTCGGGTGTCTGTGCTATGCAACAGTATTGTCATCCCGTGACAAAATGGGCCCACGGGCTAGACGTTGCATCTTCATGGGATACCCAAATTTGCAGAAAGGATATCGTGTCTTGGATCAAACAACTGGGGAATTCTTTATTAGCAGAGACGTCATCTTTCATGAGGATGTATTTCCATTTCATGACCAGGATCCTTCCAGAGAGACATTAGAGATCTCACATCATCCAGCTCATTCCATGGAAGATTCAGCTGATGGATTTATCCTGACCAGACCTCCAGTCATGATCTAGAATTCATGTGAGAATTGCATCCCAGAAGATGTTCAAGATCCAATACATGAGAGTCAGTCATCAATTGAGGAAGAAGAAGTTGTGATTGACGACACATCATCCTCACATCCTGTTTCAACACCAGTGGATAATCAGGAATCTTCATCTCCTGCACCAATACAAGTGGACCATCCTAGACGATCTGGATGTTCTGTACGTCCACCAGCTTGGACAAAGGATTATGTCTACGCCACCACCAACTCACCAGGTATTCATTACCCACTATCGTCTTATGTTTCGTTTCATAGGCTTTCGCCGGAACATAGATGTTGTGTTAGCCAAATATCGGAGGGCAAAGAACCATCCAATTATGAAGAAGCAGTTACTGATCCCAAATGGCAAGGAGCTATGGAAGCAAAGTTGAATGCTTTGATTGCAAATCAGACCTGGGATTTTGTCGAATTGCCTCCAAATCGAAAGCCGATTGGATGCAGGTGGGTCTACAAAATCAAATACCGAGCTGATGGTTCCATAGAATACTACAAAGCTCGGTTGGTGGCCAAGGGGTTTACTCAACGGGAAGGTTTCGATTACCATGAGACCTTTTCTCCAGTAGTCAAGGATGTAACTGTAAGATCATTTCTTTATGTTGCTGCTATCAATGATTGGGCTTTACATCAAATGGACGTACATAATGCCTTCCTTTATGGGGACTTGGATGAGGAGATATAGATGAATGTTTGTCAGGGTTTACGGAGACGGGGGGAGAATAAAATATGTCGTCTCCGTAAATCCCTCCACGGTCTCAAACAAGCTTCCAGGCAGTAGTATGCAAAATTTGCTAATGCTCTTACATCTGCGGGATTCAAACAATCCAAGCATGATTATGCCTTATTCACACAGAACCAAGGTACATCATCAATCTACCTGATGATTTATGTGGATGCTATTCTTATTATGGGCAATGATAAAAATGCGATAGAAAGATTCAAAAAGTACCTGCATTCCACCTTCCATATCAAAGATCTAGGAGCATCAAAATATTTTCTTGGCATTGAAATTGCTTGATCTGACCAGGGGATTTCTCTTAGTCAACGAAAATTTGTGGTGGAAATCATTTCTGAAGTAGGCTTATCCGGATGCAAACCTCCAGTCATTCCAATTGAGCAAAACACAAAATTGGCTACCAAAGACCATGATGCAGGAGTATCATAGATTCATGACCCTATCCTCAAGGATCCTTCGAGTTATCAAAGGTTTGTTGGGAAACTCATATATCTGACAATGACCAGATTAGATATCTCATATGCAGTGCAAACTCTCAGCCAATTTATGCACAGTCCAAAAGTGTCTCATATGAATGCTGCCTTGAAGGTTGTCAGGTACTTAAAGGGTTGTCCAGGCCTGGGGATTCTCTTATCCAGAAAATGTGATATGGAAATGTTAGCATGTTGTGATGCAAATTATGCGACTTGCCTTATGAGCTGAAGATCCATTGCAGGCTTTTGCATTAAACTTGGAAAATCACTTCTTTCTTGGAAGACCAAGAAGCAGGCAACCGTATCCTTGTCCTCAGTTGAAGCAGAATATCGAGCTATGGCAAAAACTACTTGTGAGATCGTATGGATACGAGGATTGCTTCGAGATCTAGAAGTCAAATTGAAGGGTCCGACGAAATTATTTTGCGACAATGATGCAGCGCTCAAACTTGCAGCGAATCCAATAGTTCACGAGAGAACAAAGCACATAGATGTTAATTGTCATTTCACTTGTGAAAAAACTCAGCAAGGAATGATCGAAACAAGAGGGATTGGAACAATAGAATAGCCTGCCGACATTTTTACCAAGCCCCTGTGTCAGAGACAACATGCATATCTATTGAGCAAGCTTGATGTCTTGTACATCTACCAGTCACCAACTTGAGGGGGAGTGTTGGAAGATATGCATCGGATGGATCCCGAAGATATACTTAGAAGGAATCTCGCTCGATTGTATTTGTACATAAAATAGTTAGGAATTGATATCAATTGATATCAATCACTTACACAATTCTTTCTTCCCTTTATTACATCAATCTTGTATTATATTTACAACAGATTGTACATTAAGAAATATAATGAGAAAGACGATTTCCCCATAATTCTCTTTACCTTGTCTCGACATTCCATCTTCTTTCAATAACTAGCATGTAGAATCGACATGAGTTAATTGATAGAGCTCAATGCTCCTGTATCAATAGTTGCATCCAGATTATACACCAATTGGATTCTGAACCCCACGTACAATTGCTCTGATATCGCATGGAAGAAATTCAACGATATAAAATTCATATGTAGAATTTAGAATACGTCACCTTGAATGGAAAACACGTACTTGATTTAAACAATCATGAACTTTGTACCGATCAACACGGATAAATCTGTACGAATCCGAAACGAAGTCTCAGCAATAGATAATTCGTAATTATATGAAATTAGGAATCGAAAGGAGACCATATTATATATATTTAGCATATTCTAAAAGACCTATCCATTATATAACTATTGAAGTACTGGCCTATAATGCTCGCCCAACCGCATTATTACTATAAACGAAATGTGGTAAATCCAATATAATGTGATCATATAACCGTATTTAAGCAATATAACGTTCTCATATTTTATAAACTTGATAACAGCCTACTTCTCACAAAATAAAATATTATATGATTAACGGCAATTAGCGTTCATAAAAAAATGGACATATTATGGTCCGAAATAATCATTTTCCTGTTCGTTATAGACTAGGGTCTTTCGGGCATAAGGTTAGGTATTTTCTAATGTTTAACTAGATTTGATTATACAATAATAATTACCAGCATAAAAAACACAATTCAACTTTTTAATACTGGAAGAAAAGAGATGTATTCTCTGGGATTGATAATAACGAACGCACAGCTGGGGAAGAAGCAATTGCCAATTGCCTCTTGACCGAGCAAAACAATGAGATTTTGAGGTACTTCGGAGCCATCACGTGACTATCTTAACCAATCATGGTCACCACTGGACCAATCAAATCCTTGAGATGTTCCCCCAATTATATGCTAGGCAAAATCAACAATGATCATAACATTACTGACTCAACAATATTACAAACTCAAGTATTTAGGACATAATTGGTATAACCAGGAAGCTTAAATCCAGTCATTGAAATTTTTTCCCAGGAAATCCATGCAAATCACATGCAAATTATTTCCTAGGATCACACATGATATAGTCTAGAACTACAAAGCACAGGCCCAAAAATAGCACAGCTAGAATCACGTCAAAGTTCGAAAAACTCATAAATAACAAGCTAGATTATAGAACATGTTGGGGACAAAAATTAACTTCAGAAAAGTGATGCCTATGCAGGGTTATGCCGTAAATTATTTTAACAATTCGATAATCAAGTTAAAGCATGAATGGATTTGTGATCACAGCTGCAACCGTCAATAAACACATGTACATCCTGGTAGACACTGATCTGCACATGCAAGACTCTTCCTTTCTCAAGTCCCCTGATGAAATTCTATGACCAAGAAAGCAGTAAATGGCACATGCATTGTTAACTAAAGTGCTATGATTCGTTTGAAGACACTTTATGGGATGCTGGATGTTTAACCGCATCCTTTGACCATAAATTAGAATGCTAAGCATCGTCGATTGCATTCACGCATATATCTATACCTAAATGGCTCTCTGAACACAATATGAAATGTTTTAACATCTTGAGACAGAATAGTTACCATTAACGGTTTCTGCCATCACACAAACCCAGGGGAATCTTATTATGCTAGAATCAGCACTGATGATGTCACATCCAAATTTGCGCTTTGCATGTAGAATACAACGAATAGTTCAAAAGTTAATCTGCGATGAGTACACGTGAAGAATGGGAACCACTTAAAATTGCAAGTTTAACTTAGGTTATAGTCAAGTGAAGAGATTAACTAACAGGAATGAGAACAATGAACAATATCATAAGAATAAACCAAGAATCATAAGAGCTTCATCTCGAAGACTTTTGTAGTGTCCATGATGTGATTGACTCCCATCATACAAGAAAATGGTGCACCATAAAACTATACATGACGTACATGATGTTCAGAAAAGCAAGGAACCATAAATTCAAATGTCTTACCCAGTTGTGCAAAGGTATGAGAGGTTCAACAGGAAGAATCAAAATGAGAAGCCTAATTAACCCGAGAACTGTCAGGCTTTGGAGCTGAAAACAAAATATTAGCATTCAGCATGAGTATCTAAAACCTAAGCATATCATATATATCATAGATTCTGCAATGTCATAAACAGCAAGTGAATGGAAAGGTTGGGAGAAAAAGGCGAAGAGAAATGATAATCATGAGAGAGGATTCTACAGAATCGAGAAAGAACATAAACCAAATTGATTTATCATAAAGAAGCCAAATTATTTCAAGGCCATCTTTCTCTATATAATGAGTTTCCAAAGCATACTAATTATCTCAGAGGAATGAAAGGGTTATGATCTGATCAGTCCCTTCAATTATTTGCAACCGAAGAGCTAAATTGAAGAATTGCTCAACCAAGAACCATATATGTTTAATAAGTCACGATAGGGATCGGGGAAGAAGATGCTTCTCTTTAACAGGTCTAACCAATAGATAATCAATTATTAAGATACTGCACTTCGTCCTTTTCCTTAATGAAGGAGATGACGTCCCATTTCTGAAATGGCAATCTGGCTAAGGATACCAAATTTAGAGGAAAGCTAAACTCTACCTTTTATTTTCTGGGCATATTCTACACCAAATTCATAACTACCATTACATGGCTGAACACCACTCCGCTCAAGCAACTATACTTAGTGTAATTCTGGAATTGTGTAATCCCCATCTCAAAACAAGCACCTTATCCTTGATGAAGAAAACTTTTGAATGGGCTCTTATCCAACCAATGACATGCTAATTCTATGCTTGCTATTTCATTAACGCTCTGTCATCACAAAACATTTCAGTGGGCTGGCTCGACTTACTGGGATGGGCAGATAATTGTCCACACTAAGGATACAAAAACATATCTTTACTGCAGCAAATAATTTACATATGGACAAAGGGAAGGGGGGAGTTGTTCAGTAAGATCTGCCATCAGTGAAAGCCCCAGCTACAATTCGTTCTTTAGCTGGTTGAGAGATTGATTGAAAATAGAAAGAGGCTTCATGAATTGTTCTTAATCAACATGTTGGGGGAAGAAGAGAGAGAAAAGGGGGGGGAATGAGTGCTAGGAAGACTGCAGTATTAGACTTTCGAAGAGAACTTTTTCTAGAAGGGTCTTTCAGGGCAAGGTCGCTTCAACTTCATTGATTGATAAAGCAAACTTCCGTTTGAAAAGTAGAATCGCTCTATTATGCTCATAAAAGCCCCTTAACAAATGTATTAACTATGGGTCCATTGAAAAAGTACCATCATTTCCCTTAAGATATCTAATTTAAATAGGTGCTAACTCCAGTATTATTTCTTTCAAACGCACAGTTTAACTGATTAAACTGGTTGGTCACCGGTCATACCATTAGCATTTCCTTGTTCAATAAAATCTCGGAGAAGAGCAAAGGCTTCTGATACCATTATCCCTCCACAAAATTCGAAACCCTTTGATCCAGATTGCCCATTACTGCAAGAGTAACAACAAAAAAGTTGGAAATATTCATAAGTCAGGCAGCGACTTGAAAGAGGAGATATAGATGAACTTTCTATGGATTACAGACAATATTCCCGATTATTCCACCATTTTACCTAGTTCATAAGCTTGAAACCCAAAACAGATTCCATTTGCAATATGTGTCCAGATGTCTCGCTATAGATAACATAGCAGACTAATTGACAAAACACTTCGCAGAAGAAGGTACTATCTAAGCAAAAACAAGCTTGCCAATAGGAGAATGTGTTTTTTTTAGGAATTTTACATTTTGGTCCAAAGAATATAAATTCTAAGAAATGTGTGTACTCCAGGAAATAGGTTTTCATGGAAGCAAATCATCTCTATAAGTGAAATATTTGATTTAAGACAGAAACTAGGCTCTGTTATGTGGCACTGACTTCGATCAAATCTAAAAAAGGTGTATTTGGGTGACTATGGCTTAAAAGTTTCTAATTTAACAATGCCTTTGGGCTGTTCTATATTTGCTCCGCGACAAAAAACCTAATGTCCTTAAAAACCTAATGTCCATGAAGAACTTAAAACATGCTGTAAACATGGGCATTTAAATCATATCGGCGACTTCTCTTCAGAGAAATCTTGGCACGAGTGATCTGATTGAGAGAAGATTTGTGGATGACTTATACCCTAGTACTGGCTAGGATTGGTTTCAATCAGCTATGACTTCCAAACATTGCATAGGAACCATGCTCACTGTTATAACAACAGTCTCATTCTTCCTATCATGAAACTATGTAATAATTGGGGTAGTTTTTAAGCTACAGAGGGAGGAAATTGAGAAAGGCAGTCCTCTATTTGCAAGATGAGTCCTCTTGCTTGGCATTGTATTCAGAAAGGCTTTGTGTCCCACAAAACTTTTGACTCATAATTAGATTATTAAGAGCAGCATAATTATGAATTTCAAGCTCTAAAAGCCAAGAGTTTTCATAGTTTATTTCCTTTTCCCTAACTTTTTTTCTTAGAGGCATCCTTAGAACATCTCTTGCTTCTTCTCCCTTCACTTGCGCTTGTTCTTTCAAAACTAATAAACAGAACAACAATGCCTGTGATCTAGATCAGCCACTTCATGTGCTGCTTAAATCACAAAGAAACAGATCCTGCTTCACTATGTTTTAACTTTTATGTCAATAAAGTTTGTGTAAAAACTTGACGATTTTCCAACAAGCTTAGGATTCATGAAATGTTAGATCATGGCAGCATCAGACAGATAAAATCATACTGAAAACACAAGCCATACACCACGACTTAGTAGCCACATGCTCTCATGTATGCAAGAAGAGACAATTGCAACTAATAAACAAGAAAGAAGATTTCTTTATCTAGTACACTGTCCATGACATATCAGAAAGCATAATTTCCTCATAATTTCCTGATACAGGCCCTGAATGTAAATCTTTTAGGGCAAATAAAAAGAACACAGAAATGTCTAACAAGTCGAAAAGAATTTATGGAAAAGGAAACAAAGCAGGGAATTATTAATATATATACATGACTTCTTGATGCTATCGAAAACTCCACTTTCTTCTATTTAGACTGGGAAAAGGACAGAAAAGAAGGAAATTAGTTCCATAAACCCCCATTTTTCATGGTTATGTGTTGCAATATTCAAAAAGTGACGACAAATAGAATCCCTACAAAACCACATCCATCAGTAATCAATATAAGGAATCATAAACCTCCAGTAAGCTTTAGTTGTCAATTGTCATATGTCATAATTTCGCAGTGGAACTAAGTAGATACAAAATCAAAATCAGCAACAAAAGCAAGTTCGGAAATGCATGCGTCAGAGCTACTTGAATGCAACACCAGTGTTGAGGCACAGTGTCCAAATTTATCATTAGCAAAGCCATAATATACTTCCTTCATACCTAAAAAAGGGTAAGATGAACTAACAAATTTGAGCAAAGTTTAGTTTTATTTTGATATGATCAACGGATGTACCAATAATCGATAATGCTGCTGCACACATTATGCATGATTCACACGTCACATAAAAGGAGTATGCTGAAAAAATCTCTGTGGCAGCTGAAAATCCAGTCCTCTGCCACCGTTCCTGATGGACATAAAGAGCTTCCATCTCTGCATGTCATGTTGCCCATGAAAGTGCAAGGAGAAAGAACAAAGCAAGCATATCAAATTTAGGAGCTTTGTCAACAAGATGGTTTCTCACAATGTAGGTTGACACAAATATAGGAAATCCATTTCATGAGAAATGTTTTCTCCTTCGGATTAACTGATTGAGAATATCTATAAGATCGATAGTATACTACATGAACTCAACAAGTTTTGCTCGCTTGAAGTGGCTTAGAATCTCACATGGAAAAAGAGGCTTCTTACTGGATTAGCCAACTCCACCTTTTCTAAGAGTATTTTTGTATATACCTTGTAGCAAGGTTCCTTTGTTCTTCCGATAGGCCCCACAAGATACTAAAAAGGCCAAGTAGTTTTCATATCAACTATTCATTGCTGTCCACAAAATCATTTATAGTAGTGTATTGTCACCATAAAACCATAAATAAATGCAGCAATAGACTGTTGGATAGGAGATGATCTATATGAGAAACCAGGCTTAAACTATTTGTGTAATGTGACCATTGTATGAAGAAATGTACTCAAAGAGTTGGTTCTTCCATCTTAAAAAGCAATACAATGCTCACAATGCATTTTTATACCAAGAAAGAATACCAAAGTGTGGCTAAATCCATCCTAAGAAAACAATGTCTGGAACTTCACAAAAGCAAATAAATATCAAAATATGGCTCCAGATAGAGCAAAATGGTAAATGAAAAATGCAACACATTGTGCATAATAAAGCAAGAACATTGCTATTGTTGGCCTGCGTCATATCTTATGAAAGAATAATGCAAAAAAAAAAAAAAAAAAAAAAAAAAAAAAAAAAAAAAAAAAAAAAAAAAGAAAAACCTTTACAGCCTAATTATGCATGGAAACTTCCACTATTGACAGATTTGTTCAGATATACTACTGTATGATGTATTAAAGAAATAATTAAGGGGGAAACATAACAATAATCTACAAGTGGATAGTTCAAGGGTATCAATTCAGAACACAAACAATGTACTGTTCACTAAAATTTATAGAAGGGGGTGGAGAAGCAATGACAAACACATACATTTCGTGGCTGATAAGTCCGGTTTCTTCCTGTCACAATAACGCTCCCATCCTCAAAAATCACACAGCTGATCAATCAAAGTATGTTATAGACTAGTAAAGTAGACTGCAAAACCATTCACTGAATTAGACTAAAATACTAATCATCTTAATTAGAAAATAAGGTAACATATATGAAATCACCCAGTCAATGAAAATTAGTTTTCTTACCCAACTGGAACTTCAAGGCTGTCCAAAGCAAGCTTTGCCCTACATAAGAAAAGCAAATAGGTCCTGTTACTGGTTAGGAGAAGAAAACATGAGAATAAGAGTCACAAATTCTCTCATGCATGCACGCATGCAAACAGGCAATTCAAGAGGAAATCAGCATTAAGTTGCTACCAGTAGAAATATTCAGCATCTCCCATAGCTACAGATCGAGTGAATGCATGTCTCATAGCTATGTGATCAAGACATTGCTGGTCCAAGCAATGGTTACTACCAGATTCTCATCCTGTAATTCAGATGCGAATCCCACCTAACTGTTGAACTAACATGGCTCTAAAGCAAAAACAGCAACTAATTTGAGAAACTACACGTTGCTTGTTCCAGTGTGTACTATCATTTGTACCTCAGAAGCTTATCTTCCATTAATTAGGTTTCACTCAAACATTCAAGAAGCTTTCATGAGCTTTAGCTTCTAGGTCAATTTCCTCCATAAACACTATGGCACATAAGCATGAAAATAGAACGGTAAACTGTAGTGAAGACCTCAGGAATCAGAATTGACAATTAGCTTCTTGTACTTTTATCTCTATTCTAGTAAATAACTTATGTAAACTCCGTGTTTCTTGTGATTCTTTTTCTTTTTCATACCCACAGTCCACAGGGAGAATGATAATAACCACCCAACCAGTTATCCAGGGACACAACTAATGTTTCTCGTGCTCCAAGTAAATTTGGTTTTTAACTCTCCATAGATGCCAAAGTCAACAAGTGGTAAAAGGACTCAACTGTCCAGCAACCTTTCCTGGTGGCTTGCCGTCACTGCCTCTTCTTCATTCCAGAATGGTTTTGCCTCTTCAAGCACCGCATAAAACCTAGAGACAGAGCCCTATCCCAGCGTTCGAAGTTTCTCACAATTCAATAGTCCTGGAAAACCTTTTGCCTGCTGCACATCTGTATGAATTGTACATGCTACACATCCACATTTCCTAGACACCTCAAAAGCAAACCCCCAACCCCAACGTGGCTGGCTGTTTGCTGCAATGCCTGGTTTTGCATAAGGGAGTCCCATCCTATAGCACCAGGATTGGCTCAGTTTTCGCCTGAAAAGCGGACTGCACTGAACCACGTACGAGCTACTTCCCATTGTTTCAATCTCCCTCGCTTGTTTTTCCATTGAACCTAAACTTCACCTACTTCTTTGAATAAATTGCCACTTATCAAAAGAAAGAAAGAAAGAAAAGCTAATACCTTCTACTACGGATCGTTGCTGAATTTGCAGCGCTTGACGTCCATTGCCAGTGGATTCACCACCAAGCGTCCACAGACTAACTTACGAAGAAACACCTCATTCAACGTCTCTCGAACAAATCCATGGACGCATTCTTTGAGTTCCCGCGCAATTGTAGCACCTCACGAATCGAATTCAAAATCGAGCTGATCTAATAGCAATATGCAAGAAGCCCAGAAAATCAGGAGAGAATCGTTCCCCCCCCCAAAAAAAAAAAGCTGCTTCATCAGTTTCCATGTCTTCGGTCGGTGGTAGTAGTCCATCACCTCCGCTCGCTGGTTTCCGTCGCCGTCGCCGTCGATTTGCCCAGGACTCTGTTTCAGGAAGACGTACTTCTTCCGTTCGTCGCCTCCGTTGGCAGGAGGTGATCTAAAAATTCGCCAGAGCTTGGTGGAGTTCGAAAAGTTTGCCTATCGCGGAGAAAATGAGGATTTAGGATTAGCCACCAAAAAAAGAAGCAGCATATATCATACTCTGGTATCATACCCAAAGAGAGGAGGAGAGAGAAAAACTAAGAACAAAGAAGAGAAAGAATCGAGAAGAAGAAGGAGAAAGAAGCCATTTTAATCAAGCTCAACTGAGTTCACTTACATATGAATTGCTTTCTCAGCAAGTTTCTCGATCATCTAACCACAAAAGCAGCGAGCAAACAGTGCCTTGAGGGACAGAGGCTTATGATTTCTCTTTGGTACTATTTGACTTTGTTCCTCGGTACTCCTTTGACAACATTGTTGTAAAATATGGCTTCGAATTGGGTAGAACAATGAAATCGGATCGATTCGGACTTTGAGGCGTGATATCACTTTCTTTAAGGATTTATTTGCCCCACAACGTTGCTAATGGTCACCGGCAAAAATCCTCCAGGATACAACAAAGTCTCGGGTGAGAATACTAGATAGCAATTCTAGTGTTTCTCCAGAGTTTCTCTAGGAAACAATTGGAAAGAATGGCTGTCGTTTTTAGAAAGAAAAATCGAGAAGGAATAAAATGATCACACTGACTCTCTTTCGAAATCTGACAAATATATATATATATATATATATATATATATATATATATGACACTCTTTAAACGAAGGCAACTCTTCAAGAAAAATGAACAAAGGTGTCCGATCGGAAATAGTTGAAAATCCAAATAATTACAATTCTTCGGAAAAATTACAACTCTTCAGGAAAGTTGCAAACCGAACAAGTATCTTTCCAAAGGTTGTCTAAAAAAAAAAAAAAACACAAAGAAAATTCGGAATAATAATAATAAATTTTTTAATTAATTAAAATTTCGAATTTATTATTATTTTACTAATAATTCCGAAAATTCTCAAAAAGGAAAAACAACCTTTAGAACTTAAATAATAAAAAGGAAAAGAAAGAAAATAAAATAAGTGCGCCAAAATCGCGCAATTATCCGCGCACCCGCACGCGGGTATGGTGAGGCCTAGCCTCGCCCAATTATTCCTTTGAATATTCAAAGGAAATTCACACTTTTTAAATAAGTCCACTTGCTCCCACAAAACCTATGTGGGACAAGTGAAAAAGACACTGCTCCTCTTTCCATTGACATTTTTCGATCCATCTACTTTCGGGCATAAGCGAACCTTGGGCATCTGAATCTGATTCTCCAATTTTTTGCAGAGACTCGCACTTAACCTCTTCAAGAGCAAAAACCGGTCGATGCCCGGGATTCTCTCGTGGAGAATTCACTATGGACAAATTAGCACGCTCATTGAGGGATGTTGGAAGGCTAGTGATATTGTTCTCCGACACATCTAAATTTATCAGAGAAGAAAAGCAGGAAATATTCTCAAGAAGCTCTAAATCGGATAGATTACTTCTCCTAAGATACAAATATTGTAAGTTTGAAAGTCTGGTCTTCATGCACGGCTCAACTGAATCCTTATACTTTGGAAACCCGACTAAATTTGTGCATCCCGCAAGTCCCATTTGTCTAAGGTTTTGCAATTTGTAAATGCTAGATGGAAGACATACTAGGTCCTTGCATTCATTTAAAAACATGAACTTCAAAAAGACAAGATTTTCTATTGATGCAGGAAGTTCTTTAATGGAATATCAGGGAACCTTTCAAAGTTAGTGCAATAAGCAAGACTAAGACCCTAGAGATTTTTTGATTTGAGCTCCTTTGGTAAATTAGAAAGTTTAGAGCAAAAAGCTAAATTCAACCACCGTAAATTGTCATGATTTGTAATCGACTCATGTGCTTCTGTCAAGTTTCTGTAATAAGAGAGATCCAAATTCTTGAGATTTGGAGCACATGAGATGTCAGACATACGAACCAGCGATCTGCAATCACTAAAATTAATGTACTTCAATTGTCGAAATTCCTGCAAAAACAGTAAAACCAACTTGTCATTGAAAGCTACTATAAACTGATTTTGTGAGAAATGAGGGTTACAATTGTATTGCGAAATTAGTAAACATTTACAAACTTCACCAGTAATTTTAAATCTATACATTTATTGGGTAAGAGATCGAAAATTAGAGATGACAAATCAAAATGCTAATGAATATTGATTAGATATAGGCCACGTGTCATTTTATGTGGCAATCAAAAAAGCCAAGTGAAGTGTCATGTGTAGACCATGTGAATGGCGGCAAGTGACAAAATTAAGCCAAGTGTCATGTCATGTGCCAATTATAGAAGCAAAGTGAATGTCATGCAGTGATCAACATCTTATATATAATCAAGTAATGTCAAAAATATATATTTTATTACAATAAATTTTTTTTCAAAAATTAAGAAACTTATGAATTTTTTTGAATTCATGCAAAGACAATGAAACAAACTTTGAAAAACAATTTTCATACACTCAATTCAAAATCTGTCTCTCGCTTTAAATTAAAAAACTGACGGTACGCCACTACTGAATCCCTTATATCGAAATATGTGTAAAAGCTTTACATGCATTACGGGCAAAATTTCTCATAAATATTTTATTACGTCTACTTAGATATTCTGCTCCTCGAGAACTAATTTAAGCAATTAAAATGCCTTGTTTTGCAGCGGGGAACATTCAAACTTTTGACTGAACTAATTCTATTGATGCAGGACAAATACGGCTGTTTATCTATGTGCATTGGGTAAGGTAAGGCTCCATCACTTGATGGCTACTTGGCCGCTAAGGTTACTTTGAGTAGAAGAAGCTATAATTAGGATATTCGAATTGCCACATTCAAATCACATTTGACCGCTCAGCCAACGATTCTTTGGATGTTTTACTTTTATACACAAGATCAATGGGTACGTTCATCATATTTTTATCTTCTTTATATGCTATCATTATACAATTTTTTGTAAAATGAAAAAGGTAATATGTAAACAACCGACAGAGTCAGAGTGAAGTAAGAGAGCTTACACTAGAACATTTGCACATGTAAGCTCCATCTATATTACAGTAAGAAAGACATCCTACTTTTAAGGAATTTGAATCTCTTTTTATTTCTTTTATCAGTTATACTTAATTACTTATTTTACAGATACTATCCCTATGGACAGATATATAAAATAGGTTAGTCTATTTCATCTCTTACATATCTTAATGTCATAATTTTCTCTTGATGCAGTGACCTTCGCAATAACTTTTCAAATCTTGAAATTTCTTTCTCTTCTACATATATTTAGAAGATTTCTTTGTGTTGTCTATGTATTTCTAATAAAGTTGTGTATACTGAATTTTTTATGTGCCACTTCTGCTGCATGTAAAATGTTTCTACGAGTAGTTAGGGTTATTTTGAAAGAAAATAGAGAAGTGGTTCTAAAACATACGAACACCACTCCTCCTGTGTAAGAGTATATATAACCCGCATATATACATACAGATGAAGCAGATATAAAGAGGTCTTTGCGTGTAAATGCTCACCTCCAGTGGTTTTGGCACTACTGTCATCTTGGCTCCGCGCATATAAAGTCCCACTAATTTCTTTAAACCAAAGGAAAATTTCGCAATCCCAGGAGCATCCGGCCATTCAAACCATCTTACCTCCACGCGAAGTGAGAGCTATTCCCTTTCTCTTTCTATCTATGCTTTTTTATATTTTATCGCGAGCAGATTCTGTCTAAGAGAGCTTGGGTTTCAAGCTTAGCTTTTAGTGTTTTGATTTTTTTTTCTTCTCTTCTTAATTGGCAACGGATAGGATTATATAACCCAATTTCTATGTACTTGAATAGTATTCAATTGGGAGTGATGCAGAAGATCCCGATATGCATGTTCACAAAGTTGATCAATGTGTTTACTATTTTATTCCGTCCATTTAAGCCACGTAGAGGGTGCCTATCTCTATATTGGCTTTAGCATTTTAGTTAAAATCATTGTCAAAGAATATATCTGCTAATGATTCCATTGTGAATTTGCGGACTTCAAATTCCCTAGTAATCTAAAAAACCATTACCATTTGTAATAATATCTCAAATGGAGCAAAACAGTGAACAACATGCAGACGGTGAAAGATCACAACCCAACCAAACAATTGCTTAGGGCCTATTTGGTAACCGGCCAAATAGTACTAATTTCTATTCATTTGTTCCTGTAAGTAGATTTGGAATAAAATCATGTTCGGTAAAAATTTTGTTCCCAGGAACAGATTTAGAGTAGAATCAAGAATAAATAAAAAGTTGATTCCTATTCCCGAGAATAATTCTAGAATCAAGCACCTTTCTTCTCTTTTTCTTTTCTTTTCTCTTGTTTTTCTCCCCTTTTTCTTCTTCTTCATATGCTGCCATTGCTGTGGTTGCCGTCCATCGGTCACCGTCGCCGGTTGCCGGCAACTGGTCAGACGAGCTTGCCGAAGGCAAGCCCAATCACCGGCGAGGTTCGACTAGGTGAGGCTCGGTCGAGCTCGCCCAGCCACCGGTGGGGCTCAACCTCGCCAGGCCACCGCAAGGCCGCTCGCCAAGCCATGGCTCGGCCGAGCCTCGCCCAGCATCGGCAAGGCTCGGCTAATGAGGGCCGACCTTGCCAAGGATCGGCAACTCTCCGGTGAGGTCACCGGCCCTCGTTTGGCCAATTGCCAGTCATCCCAAGGCCGACAACTGACGACCTGAAGAAGAAGAGAAAGAAAGGGAAGAAATAAAGAAAAAAAAAAAGGAAAAAAGTAATAAAATTATTTAAAAATTAAAAGAAAATGATTTGGAGTAGAAATTTTGAGCAAGGTACCAAATGCAATTCTATTCCGAGAATTAAAATTTTATACAATTACCAAACGGCTTAAAATGCTTGTTCCCAGAAACAAAATTAAAAAGAATTAATTTTAATCAGAAATTATTTTCAGGAACAAAAGCATTATCAAACGCGTCCTTAGTAAACGTGCATATCGAATTTTTCCACATCACTCCCAACGGAATACCTTCTCCGGAGCTGATTAAAGAAGAAAAGAAAAATCAGAGCACTAAATCGTAAGTTTCAAAATCCAAACCCGCTCCATCCAAAATCATTAAAAAAAGAAGAAGGAAAAACATGGGTAGGGAGAGAAGGGAACCGAACAGAGCTCGTGCTTCTCATGAAGGCAAGCACCAAGTGAGTTAGTGGCAGGCTCGTACGGTCCGCCTTAAATGTTGTCCATCCTTCCTCTGAAGGATCTGCCCGTTGCTACCCGCCCAAAACTCTTCACGATCTCCATGCCAAAATAATATTCTTTTGCTTGCTTGAAGTTAGATTACAAAACCCATAACATTATTGTCAGTTCTGGACAAAATCCAAAAGGAGATAAATCCACCGCATGGACTTATTCGACCTAATTTACTGTAATTTCGTTTTACCGGAACGGACCACGTGCTTCAAGCTCCCCAGTCGTCTTCAGCCTTGTGGTCCTTTTCATTTTTATTTCTTCAATATGTGAGACGCCAGTGAAGGAAGCTCGAGTGTTGAAAATCACGGACGGGAGAGAGCATCACAAGGGCTTATTAGGAGCGACGGAGACGTCGGCCACGTTGGAGGCTTGTAGGAACTCGAGAGAACTAGTTGGAAGGTTCACCAGCGTTGTGGTTATGCACAGCAGACTAGTGGTGGGGCCGATTGGCGGTGGCCCGGCGCTCCTCGGGTTGTTTTGAGCGGGCAAAGAATGTAGGAACCGGCGTCAGTGCAAAGATGGGCTGGGTATTGTGCTGGTGCGGTTCGGATGGTGCAAGTGGTGCAGCATGGAGACGGGGGCGAGACGCAGTGCAGTGGCGACTGGAGCCACCACGGCGTCGTCGGAATGGAGGAGGTCGTGCGGGGAAAGCCTCAGCGGCCTGGGCTTCAATGATACTCTGTTGAAGAAGGGAAGGCGTGCACGAATTTTGACGGTGAGATCGGGCCTTTCGAGCCTACTTACAAGCTTGAATAATCCAACAAGGAACGAATTTTCACTGCTTGGATTCACGCTCTTCTGCAAATCACGCTTCACACTCCAATTCGTTTTCTTAAATAATCCAACAAGGAACATAATAGAGTTTCTATAGGCTGACAATTAGGATTTCTTTTAACAGTAAGAGATATCCTTGTTTCCTAATAATTCGAATTTTAAAGGACGTACTCTATCTTAAAAGTAGGAAACTCTTCTATTCTCTTATTGTGATAATATCAAATGAATTTGCTCCATTATCCTCTATGATTTGAATTTTGATAATATCGAAATTAATTGTTCCCGAGTTTTCTTTTCATAAATTAATTTTCCAATTTGACGTTTTAATTATGCAATTATCAACTCTCCGGCATCCATGGTCTTTGCCAAAATTTCATGCTCTTACGGACTCAATCTAATTAATATAATCAAGTTCAAAGTCATTCATTTAAATTCATCCACCACCGGTCCAATTGAAATTCAAATATATGCGGGCTTATTACTACTAATTAAAATGCTTCCTAATATATATGTGTAAATTTAACTAATGTTTTTATTTAAGGGCTAAAGATGGTCTCTAATTTTTTATGCAACAAATCACTAAATAGATTGTCAGAATTTAGGTATCTAACATTTTTGTCGAAGGTTTCCTAGAGTTTGCGAGAGAGATGGGTACATGTTTCAAAGGAAGATCCCAAGGTCCGTTTTGGTGACCCATGGGGCTTCATTACTACCTCCATTTGTATGTTTTGGGCCAACCATTAACTCCTCCATGAATCGCGTAACAAGTGCAAGTCTCTCTCTCTTCTGAATAGATTGTCCATACCACAGTTGGATGCTGGCGAACCAGATGTCTTTTTTTCGCCACTTAGCTCCCTGGAGATTGAAACAATAGACAAAATGTAGGGTTCCCAAAGTTCTTCAAAGCTGCAGTTTACTTGATAATGGCCTGGCCAACCCGAAAGAAAATCTATATGGACCCAGACAAACTTAGAAAAAGAGAAAAAAAAAAAAAAACAAGAAGAAAAAAAGGAAATCTAGGGGGTGGCCAGCCATATTGAATAACAAAAAGAAAACGAAGGAGATGGATCGAATTGGTGAAACTATTGGATTGCATTAATGGGCTTTCCATCTAACATCTTCAATGGGCTGAAATTTCGAAATTGCCCTACGCTTTTGACCCTTTTTTTTCTTTTTTAATTTCTTTGGTACAGAACATTTGACTCCAATGTCAACAGCTTCTAAGGTGTTGACTCCCAAAAATATACCGAGTCGTGGTGGGTTGACAAAGTGTCAACGTTAGGTTGTTAATGGAGCACTCAGGTGATAGCGATCACAAATTGATGAATAGCAGATGTCAAATTATTGTCATGAGATGCATGGTCATCCAATTAAGAGTGGTAGGCTGTGATAATTGTCAATGTGCGATAACAAATGGTCAATAGCAAGCGAAGACCATGGAAAGTCAAATAGGAAGATATGTTGAAGATTATAACCACTTGCGATAAGAATGAGTAATTAAGGATGATCAAGATGAAGTTGATTATAATTTGTTAATTCAAAGATAACTTTACAATGACAATTAAATTTTGTACAAGCGCTTGTACAATTTATATCCAATTCCAATTTCCACTTATATCGATTTGCTATTGTTCATTCTTTCAAATCTTTAGATTCAACTTTGTCATAATCGGTAATTCTTATTATGCAAATTAGTTCCTATCAAATTGCAATAGAGCCCAATTCATATTGAAAATTAAAGATTAAACTTTTGTTGAAAGGTAGTTCGTCGACAATTTTATTTCGGAGAAACACGAGACTATTAGTGAAAACTTATAAACCCAAATCTCCTCAAAACAACTACAACGGAAGAAAGAATGTCACGCCTCAAACCTCGAGCACGTGCACATCCCACTATGGTCGATAGAAAAGCGACTTCCCAGGACACGTCGCCGACCCATTTATTTTATTACACATGCGGAAGCGAAACAAATCCCCTGACAACATTTAACTTGGGATAGAAAAGCAGGCAATCAATCACAACCAAACAATCTTTCTTATAAACACATAGGTTTATATACAACACTGGATTGTCTACAAAATAGACCGGCTCAACAAAAAGGGAACTGTCCTATGACCAACTAGTCAGACACGTTCACCGATTCTTCGATCTCCACCTCCACAAATGTCCATGGCTTCGAGTCCTCCACTACCGCCATTTAAGGACCTGAAAATGTTGAGCCCACAACGGGGTGAGACAATGTCTCAGCGAGTCCTACCCTCTAAGACTCGATTAGGAAGAAAATACGCCTCAGAGTGTTCTAGCCACACAAAGAGGATAGATGACTTACCTCGCTTCATCCTTTCCTGCATGTTAGTACAATTCAATTCTCAATCACACAATTGATCCAACGATTCAATTCAATCATACTATCTATCTTTCCATTTCAATCCGTACTATCTATCAACCATTATTATCTATCAGTCAATACCGTCTATCAAACCAGTCGTTAATACGACATATGCTCTCCAAAGCTGTAATATATAGACGGTAGCTCACTCAAGCTGTAGATAGATAATAGCTCGCCCAAGCTGTAGATAGATAGTAGCTCGCCCAAGCTATATCGATAGATAGCTCACCAAAGCTGTAGCTGTATTATATATAATAGCTCACCAAAGCTGTAGTTGTATAAAGATCGTGCTCGCACAAGCTGATAAAACGATCTTAGCTCATACAAGCTGATAAGGTATACTGCTCTCACAAGTTGACGTATCAAAGCACATAGGCTGATACAGTATACTGCTCTCACAAGCTGATATATATATGTATATAATATTTGCTCGCCCAAGCTGATACATATATATGAACCAATGCTCGCTCAAGGCCGATAATTCAATAATAAACCAACTCATACCTCAATAAATCAATCAATCAATCCAATTGATTCAAACTAGTCATACAAACCAATCACGATGCTAAAAGCCAACACCGGGTATTTTCAAGTCAAATACCACAACTTCATCAATATCACTCAATTCCACACTTTGGAATAATTAACCATAATCATCAATAACTCAATTTCTCAATTTAAACATACAATTAACACAAACGGATCGCACTTTGTTACGATCGGCGCGAAATTCTAACGCCAGGCCATCCCAAGGCATAATTTTCGAAATTATTAAATAATTAAATTTAATTCCGAAAATTAAATAATTAAATATTATATTATAATAATATAATTTATTAAAATAATATTTATAAAATTCGAAATAATTAATTAGGGCTTAAACAAGATTACACTAATTTAATCATACAATTAGCCCTAATTAATCAACCACTAAACTAATCATACAATTAATCTAATTAACAATTAAATAATCTAATTTAACCACCTAAACATAATTAAACTAATCTAAACACCCCTTAAGCATAATTAACTCACTAAGCAAGGATTAGAGGGTAAACTCACCGGTTTTGCGATCCGGTTAGTCCACGGCAACCACGACGCCAAGGCGGTCGATAAACCTCGAAGCGGCGACACCAACGGAGGCCGGGAAGGGCTTGAAAATGGGCCACGAAGTCTTCAAAACCTTGCTGTGTTCTGCTTCTGTTATTGGCTGAACTGCAGAGGAGAAACCAGCGGCTGAACAGCGAGGAAACTGGCCGATCGGAGCTCCGGCGAGTGAGTGGTTGGCAACCAACGGCTCCCGGGGGTCTTGGGGGTCTTGTACATGGATGGGACGGCCAAAGGAACGGTCGGAATGGGGCGAAACAGCCGGAAAACGTAAAACAGTGCAGGCGGGCAGCAGACCGACGGACCGGCGAGCGGTAACTTCAAAACGGCGTACTGGACGAACGGCGGCTCCTTTCAGGGTGATCTTGGGCTTGTTGGAACGGTCTGGATGTTTTCTTCGCAACGATAGGTGGCTCATTTTCTGATTCAACCGGGAAGACCACTTTTGACTCCGATATTTGGCGAAAGGTCGGCTGGAGCAGAAAACTGGAACGAGTGAAAACAGAGGAGGAAAACGGCCAACGATGGCCTTCCGGGCGTGCGACGATGGAGGGGCTGGTGAGCTCGGTTTCCTCTGGTTCTCTTGAGCTTTTCCTAAGCCTCAACCATGGAGAAAGCCATGAATGAAGGAAGAAGATGGTCTGCTGAAGAGGGGGGCTCCTTGGTGGCTTCCTAGAGCTCAACACTTGTCCAACACACCTCTCTCTTGTCCCCACCACTCTTGGCCCTCACCTTCAGCCTTTTCCTTTCCTTAGCTTCCTCAAGAAGCTTGCCAAATGGTCCAAAATGTTGTGTGCCCCATGGCATACGAATTTTGGACCTTCCCCCATTCAATCCATCCAATTCTCTCTCAATTCCATCCAATTCTCAAGCAAACCAATCCAATTGAAGCCCATATTGAAGTCCAAATAAATCCAACAAGGTGTCTTCGTCCATCTCATGACTTTTCCCCGTCATATGATCGAATTTGCATCCCAAAGATGCGATCAAAACCGGCCCCTCGACTTTCCCGAACAAAAACGGCCTTGCTTTGCTTTTCCGCCAAAAATCTCGGTTTGTAGAAAAATCTTCGGAGATGAGTCGACATTCCTAAAATGATTTGTGACATAACAGAACTTCCAATTTCTGAAATCGGGTTTAAATTCACGGTTAATTTCAATTTGGCGCGACTTTAGCGCGTCCTAATCTACCGGGTAGCTTTTAGGAACTTTTTGTGCAATTGACTCGTGGTTGATTATTTTCAAGCCACAAAGTACATCTTCGACACATTGGTGACTTTCGATTGTCGTGAAAATCTCAAGGTTTCAAATACGGACACAGGGTACCAAAACGACAGAGAAATCGGTCTAGTGCCGATCGACAAGATTTGTGCAATCAGGTGGAATCACCCACACTTAATCACATGCCTTTGTCGAGTCGACCTATCTCCGGTCTCTAATCGATCTGTGCCGCAATGACCCTTGCAGATTAGTACGGTCGAGTAGTCGTTTCTTGGTCGAATTCTCAAGTCTATTGCGTTTAGATTCCTTAACGGCTTCACCTGATAGACTAGTTATCTCATGAGTGGCCAACTCAGAGAAGAGAGCTATAGGCGCGAAGATGAAATGCCCGACTTATTCAATTGAAACCAGAATTGTAAAATCGGGATGTCACAACTCTTCCCCTCTTATAAAAATTTCGTCCTCGAAATTTAAACCATTAAAATTCTTCTTCAAAATGGTGGGGTATTGTCGTCTCATCAATTCTGCTCCTTCATTCTGCTTCATACTGCTCTTCAACACTCTTGGTGCCGACGAATCACTTCCAATTTGTCCAGACCAATTCTCAATTCCAAAAGGTTATGCACTTGTCCAATTTCACAAAAATGAAAATTGCAAAAGTTTTGGTTCTTTTTCTTTTCTTTCTTTTTATTTTTCCACAAAGCGGCTAACTGCCGCGTTGGGGATTCGAACTCCCGACTTCGGACCTGCGGCTTCACCCCGGGTACCACTCGGCTAAAGGTGCCGACGGTGCTCCAAACCGCTTTCTTTTTCTATTTAAGGCCAAAATTCTCTTTTGATCTCAAACTCAAAATATTCCACCGAACAAACAGTTCCAGTTCTCCTTTCTTAACAATTCGAGATGTCCCTATTCTAGGCGACATCCAAGGATGAACAGGATTCTCAACCTGAAAATTCGAAGGTTTTCGACGCATAATTGCATAAATTTCCCGGCGGCTCTAAGCAGTCCTTAATCTGTCGCTGATATTTGCAACTGCTTCCACTGACTGCTGAACTGACTCTGGGCTGCAACCTTTCATTCTCTGTCCTAACTCAACAACTGAAGTTCTGTACACTCTGCTCTGCACTGACTAAAAATGAACCATCTGACTGATCTGCTAAGACTGGGAACCTCTGATTAAGATCTGATATAACTTTGACATTGACACTCTATGTAAACGAATTATCTGACGCACACACTTCTACAAGCTTAATCAAATCAAGATCCTTCTGCACAGCCACAAGGTGGGTTGATTTCATCCGTCTGTCAATTGATCACTACCCTGTCACGACCTCTTTTTTTCCGTCCGGGGGAAAAAGAAAGAAGGTTTAGGGGTATTTGCCTAAAGAAGTGGACCAATGGCCCTAAATTAGGCACAGGCTCTCCCAAGCCCATACCTCGCGTGACATTGGATTTTTTTTTTTAATTCTTAACAACCTAAATATTTCTAGGAGTCGCCACTAGCCTATTGGGGTCGGCTAGAAACCAATCGAGACACGGGAGTGTCGTCTCGATTCCTACGCAACCAGAGATTTTTAGAAATGGGGACTTGTTTACGCTAATGTTTCTATTAGCGCCCTTGCGGTACCACTAACTTGAAAGATTGTTTATCTAAATGGTCACACAATCTTGATTACCAATTAAAACCTTTATGAAACCACTAAGTGTCCATGCAAATGTTTTTGTAGTTTTTTTTTTTTAATGTCTAGGCTAATCCTAACATAATTTAGAAGATAAATTCGCACTCAAATTAATGAAGAGCGGTACGGTAAATAAACATCCAAGAAATTAAAAGGACTTGAAAGTAAATATGGAAAAGGAAAACCCGATACAAGTCGGGCAAATAATATTACATGGCCTTGTTATCATGCCCGGGACGGGGACCCCCATGAGCGAAATGAGAATTCAAATATGCATAAAATTACTCTATATGCATGAAATTACTCTAAATAATTTTAATCTATGCAAAATGGATTATTTACAAAAATGGTTATAAAATACCAAAATAGCGCTAAATTAGGAAAATGACCTTTTAAAATTACGGAAATTTAATAGAAGCCATTTCTATCCTAATTTGATACTATCTAACATTTTTTTGATATTTTTGAAATTTTCAGATTTTTTTATAATTTTTTTAAAATATTAATAATAATTCCTTAAACCGATCTATGCTAACATGGAGCAACACAGCATATCAATATTACAATAATCAAGCTCAAATCGACCGTTTCAAGATCGAAACTTGGTTTGCACATTTCGTCGAATACTTGGCGTGCATCAAATAACTCCAAAACAGCTTCACCAGGCCATGTTTGCAGCCTTCAATCTCAATCCATGAGCAGTCTTATGTGGAACTAAAGTATCAAAATCATACTACCACATGCAGGGAGCAAGATTAGATAGAAATAACAGCTTAAAACACACGAAAAACAAGCTGGAATCATCATCAAATATGCGGGTTTGAGCTGATTTTGCAAATCTGGGTTTGAACCCAAGTCAAGCAAACAGGTTGAATGCCCATATTCAAGCCCCGACACTCATCACATATGAGATCCAACGGAAACACTACTTAATCTGAGTGAAAGTAGGTAACATGAGCTTTCAAATCCAACAAAAATCATAGGGAAGTGACTCACCGAACAACATCAAAACGACCTCTTCAAGAAGCACACATGCAAAACTCTTGAAGAGATTTCAACACTTAGAAAAATTCCAGCCTCAAAAATCAGTTTTCCGGGCTGGTTTTCCTCTTGATTTTCATGATCAAAACATGCTCAAACTTGAACAAAAATACATCTAGGATACTTACCTTGCTTCCTAGTTTCTGTTTCAAATGGCTCTTGGCCGAGGAAGCCGAGAAATTATCTTCGGGGGCCCGTGGAAGTTGGCTCCTTCAAACTGGAAGTGAGATCTGCAGAAACAAAAACTGACAACGAAGGTTTTTGTTGAACTCTAAAATTAGACTTCAAGACCTATTTTGTTGGAAAAATTAACACCAAACCAAACTATATGTATTATAACTTGGGGTAAAAGTCAATATTTCCCTCATTTGTCTCTCAGTTTTCTCAAAAGTACTCGCTTTTCTTCATCCATGACCAGCCGGGCTCAACACTTAGAAAAATTTTCGAACTTTCTTGGCCCGCCAGGAGGGCACTGTTTCGGGGGCTTTAGGAGACCTTCCCGATCTCCATTTGGGACGTGCGACCTATGGATGGAAAGATCTTTGAGTGAACTTTCACTCTCTAGTTGAGGGTTTTGGCTAATTTTGGCCGCAAGTTTGTGAAAATTTCACTTTTCTCTATGAAGATTGATCTGGAATTTCTGGGTTTTGGATTTTCTGGAGTTGCTTCTGGAGGTGTTTTTTGGGGAACGATCCCGAGCTCTCTCCTCTCCTCCTCCTCTTCTCTCTCTCGTCCCCTGAAAGAGCTTGCTTCCTTAATCTTATCCCCTGAATTGAGGGGTTTTTGGTCGGTCTTTTGTCCACCTACCAAGCCTGCCAACTGAGCTAGTCCACCCACTCTCTGACTTAGCCAATTTTTTCAACTTCTGCAGCTATTGAGTGTGCGGATTTTGCTGCGATTTTCCGGTGTTTTCAGCAGCGTATCCTTGGCCATTTTTCGTCCACTTGCACTGCTATATATGGTCTTCCATCACGTGCAAATATCGGGCTGGTTGGGCAGCTGAGGAGGATATGGTGGGGCCACCAAGTTGCTTACTCAGCAACTCCGAATTGAGACCAACTCGTTGACTGACTTTTGGCTGCTGATTTGAATGCTTTAATCCATCAATTTGGCTGCGATTTTTGGTCAATTTGCAAGCTCATGTATATTATTTTAGGATATTGACCATTTTTTGCAATTTCCTCCACCCAATTTTGCAAGGGAGTCCCTCAAAGTTGGCCATTTTCTTGCCCGAAAATGCCCAATTTAATGTGATTTGGTCCTTTTTGCCCAATCCCATTAATTAGACCTGAACCAAGCTCAATTTCAACTTAATTGATGACTAAGACGATGATTTAAGGGCTCGGGTGAAATTTTGCAAAATTTGCGAATTGGTCCCTCAACTTTTTAAAAATTGCATTTTGGCCCCAACTTGCCCTTTTAATTCCAATCTGACCTCCTAGGCTTGGCTAGTCACATTTATATCATTGGTCCCAACTTGCTTCTCTTTTTTCTTCTTTTTTTTTTTCTTTTTTTAATATTTTTATATTTTTTATTTTTTTTATATTTTTAATTTTTTTAGGAAAAACATCTTCCATTTAAAAACTATACTAAACACCTGGATGATCTATATTCAATAATTTGATATGAAATATTTTTGTGGAAAAACAAGTTCCCATATTTTTAAATGATTTTTTTGGCAAAAATTTAGGTGTCAACAGCTGCCCCTCTTTGGAAGAAAGCTCAAAGAGATTTCTTTCAAAGATAAGGTGACACCTAATTTTTTGTTTTGTATTTTTTTCGCTTTTTTTTTTTTTTTACACTAACAAAATGAAAATGCAAATGAGCTTAATGTAAATAGCATGGTGTAAAGATATACCTATGAACAATTTGAAAAGTGTGGTTTAAGGATATTCCCACTAACCTTGTGGTTTAAGGCAGTTCCACGAACCTTGTGGTTTAAGGTAGTCCCACTAACCGTGTGGTTTAAGGCAGTCCCACGAACCCTGTGGTTTAAGGCAGTCCCACTAACCGTGTGGTTTAAGGCAATTCCACGAACCGTGTGGTTTAAGGCAATCCCACGAACCGTGTGGTTTAAGGCAGTCCCACGAACCTTGTGGTTTAAGGCAGTCCCACTAACCGTGTGGTTTAAGGCAATCCCACGAACCTTGTGGTTTAAGGCAGTCCCACTAACCGTGTGGTTTAAGGCAGTCCCACTAACCGTGTGGAATTGCATGGTTTAAGGGTAACCAAGAACCTCTTGAAAATGCATGGTTTAAGGCTAATTCATGAACCCTTTGGAATTGCATGGTTTAAGGGTAACCAAGAACCTCTTGAAAAAGCATGGTTTAAGGCTAACCCATGAACCCTTTGGAATTGCAAAGTTTAAGGATGTCAAAGAACCTCTTGAAAATGCATGGTTTAAGGCTAACCCATGAACCCTTTGAAATTGCAAGGTTTAAGGATAAACAAGAACCTCTTGAAAATGCATGGTTTAAGGCTAACCCATGAACCCTTTGAAATTACAAGGTTTAAGGATGACCAAAAACCTCTTGAAAATGCATGGTTTAAGGCTAACCCATGAACTCTTTGAAATTACAAGGTTTAAGGATGACCAAAAACCTCTTGAAAATGCATGGTTTAAGGCTAACCCATGAACTCTTTGAAATTACAAGGTTTAAGGATGACCAAGAACCTCTTGAAAATGCATGGTTTAAGGCTAACCTATGAACCTTTTGAAATGGCATGGTTTCACTGGAGGAACCTGTCATTCGAGAATATTCTGAAATGGGTACTACCCATCAAATAGAATTCATTATAACAAGTATTCTAGTAGCGAAAGCATACTAGATGAGATTAATTTCAGCACATGTCATTAGAAACAATATCAAAAGTGTGTCGGTAATGAGAAGGCAATGATTGCATAAACAAATCAAATTGATTCCGACCTCTTGACAAATCTGCAAAACTGTCATCACTCGCGGATGATATCATTAATCATCAAATTCTCTTTGGAGAAAAGTTCTTGTCGAAATGACCTTGACTTATGAGAAAGGTTTGTTAAGCATGCCGAGCAAGGACCCCTAGTCAGAAAGGGCTTCTCGCATATTCTCAAGAAAATGGCTGTTTGATCCCATCTATTCATGTGGGAAATAAACCGATCACTCAACCTCACTCTTCCAAAGTGTGCAAGGCTTTGAATCATTCACAATAAGTACACATTGATCAATCTAAAAGGTCTTTTAGAAGGACCGTAATGCAGGTTTGGTCATGGTTTTAGCAATGGATAAGCATCATTGGCTATGAAATGAATTAATCATCAATGAACATCTTCACCAGGTTTACAAGTCAAGAAACCTTAAGATGAGATAAGACAACCTTGCTCTTACTTCTTTGAGCGGCGTCTTCTTTAGAAAGTCCTCATTGCCACTCGAATTATCCCAATTTGAAGAGACTTCGGGAATAGGTTGTAATGTTGGTTTGGTGAAAGGCTCAAAAGGCTTAGCACTTTTTCGAAGAGGGATTTGAGAGTTGGTGATTATCATGGCATCATTACCATATCATCCCCTTTTTTCTTTTCTCTCTTCTTTTTTTTTTTTTTTAAAGCACTTGACTTTTAAAATTCAAATTGTCTCGAAAGTCCTTTGACTAATCATCTTAACATAATGGCTTTTGCATTCGCAATGATTTCCTTTTCAATGCAAGCATTTTTTTGCCATTTTTTGCTTTCATAGAGATGTTCCTCTTGATGCAATTGTTTTTCTTCCACTCTCTCTCCCTTTTTTTCTTCTTTAGGCATTGGCCTTGCTTTTACCCAGCGCACTTTGCTTTTTCATGCCCCTTAATTTTCACTTGACTTTTGCTCTTTTGAACTTTTGAGCTCTTGGGACTTTCAAGATACTTTTCATATTCTCATGTAAACACCAATTACATTGGTAAATCATGTGCCCTACCCCAATGTGGGGAGATAATCACCACTTGAGTTTTGGAAATGAATGATGAAGCTCAACGGGTTTAAGCAAAGGGTATCGGTGTTTGGGTAGAGAAAAGAATGCTCTTCTTCACCTTGGGATGCTTCGAGCTTCCATAAGAATTCACCTGAAGTTACCGCAAAAAGATTTATGCAAGTGAGAGCAAAGAAACCTTTCTCATCTTTCCTCTCCAAATAATGTCAACCCAAACCTCCATGATTGCCCCATTGTGGGGTGGTTCTTGACAGGGTATTTTGTAGAAAATTCTTCACATTAAAAGGCTCAAATGGGCTAACTATTGTCACCTGTAATGTGTATGATAGATGAAAGAAATGCCTCTTATCATCTTGATCTATGTACCGCTTGCGAATGAATTCATTGACCTTAAACGACACGGGTTTTATTTTTTGCTCGAATCCCAAAGTGCTTAAAGGACATGTTTGGAAATGGGTTGCCTTTCTTCATCCTAAGTGTTTCTCGCTTGGCATGAGTAACATCGCCCTTCATTTTTGTTGAGATCATCTGGATGGATTATTCTCCATAGGGAATTTGATTCAAAATGAGTGATCCATCGAGTGGATTGACAATTTAAAGGTAGAAGATTTTTGCAAACTTTGTGGAAAACTTGTGTCTTCAATTTCCATTTTTTGTGCTTGTTTCTAAAAAACACTGAATGTTCTTTTTGCGATGGAAATTCTCCATTTGTTTTCCATTTGATTTTGAGAAGAAGGGTACTTACCTGTGCCTTAGTAGTCGGCGACCCTACGACGAACAAAAGGGAATGTGTTAGTACATGAATCCTTAGGGATTGTAAAAGCGGAAACGATACAACATTACCCTTGGTCGGTTTCACCATTTGGCGGCAAACAGCGGAATGAATGTTCCTTTTGCAATGGAAAGTCTCCATTTGTTTTCCATTTGATTTTGAGAAGAAGGGTACTTACCTGTGCCTTAATTGTCAGGCGACCCTTTGGTCAGTTTCACCATTTGGCGGCAAACAGCGAAATGAACGTATTGTTTTAAGGCTTGAAAAGAATCTCAGGCCTTTGGTCTCGTTAGTCCAAGCATTTTCCTCTTTTTGCAAAAATAAAAGATGCAAAATTTTTTTATTTATTATTTTTTTTACATTCTATGGCAAACTCGTTGCCGTTTCCAGGGATCGAACCCTGGCCGTTTCTGGACCACTTCATTCCCCATACCACCAGGCCAAAGCGCTGGTAGTGTCCATGGGGCACTTCTTTTTTATTTAATTGAACCGGCTCTAGAACGGCACATACTTTAAGCCAACTTAGGTGACTTTGACATGTGTTAACTCCAAATGCTTGCTTGGTCGATAAGGATTATGCTTAGATTAATTTCTCAAGTTTGTTCCTTGAATACCGACGCTTCCTCTGACTTTAAATGTCTTGTGTTTCCTCTTCGTGTGCCTTTGCTCCTCAAGTGTTATCATTTCCTTGAAGATCTTCCTTTCAAAGATGTTATCGAATTCACTCATTCTAAGTGGGCGTCAAAGATGAAAGGAGAGGGGTACTCCTCATTTCAACATGTGAGGGCATTACTCCTTCGATGCTTTACTCCACTTATTCCATCAAAATGGATGGTTGGGCCTTAGCATGCCTTCTTGGTATAAGGTGTTGCTCCAGCGGTCAATGTGCACCTTTTCCTACAAGAGATAAGACATGTTACTTATATTCCAAAATTGAATTGGATTAATTTAGGGACGACACTCCCTTTTGTGCTAACTTAATTGACTTTGTTTCATCTTGCTTCATGGGTGAGAGTTACTCGCTTTAAGTGATTTGCCCCATTCATCAACTGCAAGGAAAACAGACGAATATGTTATTTTCATACTCGACGTGATTCATTTTAGGAACGGTATACTCCCTTTTACAGCACATATGATGACTGCGTTCCATCTTGTTTCTTCGGCTATAGAGAGGGATTTGCTCTCATAATTGACAGCAATTCACTTGACAAATGTCTATTTCATTTGAAATTTTCCCCTTTCAGAAGTTGGGTGACTCAGGCATTGTGTGCCCCCAATCCATTTTGTGGCCATCTGCCCCAATTGAAATTTCCCCTTTTTAGGCTAGGTGATCCTTTTGCCATTCCCACTTCACAATCTATAAGCATGGGTGGCTATATCAGTTTATAAATGAGTTGTTTTGACTTTTGGAACGAGCACACCCTTTTCTTTTAGAGATTGTGTGATTCTGGACCAAGTTGTCCTCCCCATGTAATCTTGTTGCTTGCCAGTAATTTGCTTAACTAAAATCTGCACAAAGTGCAAGGACAAGTCATTCCTAAAATAAATCGAATTTAACTTGAAACGAATACCACCTTTTATTTGAGGGCAATATTTGTTGACCAATTCTTGTTTGTGTACATCTACATCTTGAAGTGCTGTCTTGCAGACCACCAGTAATTATCTCCATATAGGATCGGATGCCAAGACACTATTGGAAGTGTAAGGATTGCAATTGCTTCTTGTTTGCAACCAATGAAGTAGTTTGATGCCAAAGAATGTCTATAGATTTCTTCTTCCACAAAGAATATCAAATTAATATGAGGTCGTCCAGGATGTGGAACTTCGTGGAAGCCACTTTCGAAGCAAAAAAAGATTTCCATTAGGCCGTAGATTCGTGATTTTCGAGGTTTTTACGATTCTTTTCATACTTAATCACAATGTTTGAATTCATATGATGCGAAAATAATCTTGGAGTTCATGGCTCAACCAAATATGCCCATAAATGAGCATGAATTGGTGCATTTCATGACTTGCTCTATTAGGAACAGGCCCGCGCTTTTGTCTTTCCAAAGGAAGTAAATGTCGAGTCTTGAACAAAACCATCATTTTACCTATTGGACAAAAATGGATGGTCGAGTTAGTGGTTGCATAAGAAATCCCTATTGGAACGATTACAACCTTACCCCCTCAAAGCATCGTTCTATGGATCAACCTGCAAAAGCGATTAAGTGAAGAGATAAAATATTGCGCAAGTTCTTCTTGAAACTCATCTTCAAACATTTTGAAGCTAAGGCATAAAACTCGGCCCAGAAGATCCGTTGGAAACACTTCAAGTGTTTTAAAGAATATAACTTTTATGAACTCTAACTTCACTATTAAAAAAATGTGAGTTGTATGATTTACAAAAGCATTTGATTGGGTCCACAATCATAACCCAAAATGCAAAACACGGTTCCTAATAGGAATAATGACAAGGATAAAGTAGAAGAAGCTCTTTCGTAGAAGAGCATAATAAGCACAATTCTCGTCCTAGCATTAAAGTCCAATTTTGGCATGGTAAAGCAAGAGGAGTTCAAGGAATGGTTGTCACGCATGACCTGCGAAAGGAAGATAATGTCAGTACATGAATAAAAAATTGATCTTTCAATAAAGTCGCCTCTTACAATGAAATCAAGGCGACGATACCTTCTCCGTAGTATCCACTTACGAGAATTTGGTATTTAGTCAAAATTTTGTTAGTAAGAGGAGATTTCATTAAAAAAAAAAAAAAATTATCCGCGGCTATCAATTGAATGCCCACTCTATTCCAAAAGTTTCATACACAAATGGGGAATTGATTTTGAAAAATTAATTTGTGGTTTCACTCATGCAAAGGTGAGGTGATTTTTTTTTTTTTTTTTTTTTTTTGAGAAATCAACACACAAAATGGGATTTGAATTTTAATTTTGAAATGTGACCAAGACAGAATTTTATTGAAAATTTGATTTTAATTCTATGCCCCAAAATGTAATCTTGACTTGGAAGAATTTCTATACAAAATGTGACTTTGAGTTTGTAATTTAAAATTTAAACAAAAACATATGTTCTAATCTAGGCTAGATCAGATGCATTTGAAATGTTTGTTTATCAAGAGTGAGTGCCAAGCCTATATTTTCAAGGGCATTCCATTGATTTCCGCGAATCTCCAAAAAATGAAAATTTCAATCCGAAATGATAAAGTAGATGGAGAAATAATACTTACAGTGGGTGAAGAGATTTTTCTTTTTCTTTTTTTTTTTTTGTTTTTTCAATCACATAGACATGCGGATGTATACTTGTGAGGTTTGACGCCTAAAGGTGGAATTCTAAAGGCTTAAGGTCCCCATTTTGATTAGATCAAAAGAGTTTTCCCCACTCCGCACTTACGTCGGACAGTTCTCTTTATCATTAATCATAATGAGCGGGACCAAAAGTGGATAACCATGGGTCATTCCCGCACGGGTTCCATCTTTTGGCACCTCCTATGGGCTTCCTAGTGCGATCGGGGTTTTAGATCGCGGGTTGTGTGTGTAAATGTGTAGTGCTAAGATAAGTACAAAGGCACGCACATCGATTGATATCCAAATAACACTTCAATTTCATCTATATAAGCATACATTCCTACGCCTCCCTACAAAAGAAATGGGTTAACAAACACTCCACCCCTTATTACTCCAAACCTACAAAAACATTTAACACATTGTTAGCAGACTAACCTTGTTTTCCATGCGACTTTGACACGCGCTATCAAATGAAGACCATGTTAGTGAACAACCAACCAAGTTATTACGGCCTAAGTCCTCTAAGGTTTGCAACCAAGTCCCCAGCGGAGTCGCCAAGCTGTCACGACCTCTTTTTTTTTTTTCCGTCCGGGGGAAAAAGAAAGAAGGTTTAGGGGTATTTGCCTAAAGAAGTGGACCAATGGCCCTAAATTAGGCAATGTGCTCTCCCAAGTCCATACCTCGCGAGACGTTGGATTTCATATTTGAGTTCTTAACAACCTATGTATTTTTAGGAGTTGCCACTAGCCTACTGGGGTCGGCTATAAACCAATCAAGACACGGGAGTGTTGTCTCAATTCCTACGCAACTAGAGATTTCTAGGAACGGGAATTTGTTTACGCTAATGTTTCTATTAGCGCCCTTGCGGTACCACTAACTTGAAAGATTGTTTATCTAAATGGTCACACAATCTTGATTACCAATTAAAACCTTTATGAAACCACTAAGTGTCCATGCAAATGTTTTTGTAGTTTTTTTTTTAATGTCTAGGCTAATCCTAACATAATTTAGAAGATAAATTCGCACTCAAATTAATGAAGAGCGGTACGGTAAATAAACATCCAAGAAATTAAAAGGACTTGAAAGTAAATATGGAAAAGGAAAACCCGATACAAGTCGGGCAAATAATATTACATGGCCTTGTTATCATGCCCCGGGACGGGACCCCCATGAGCGAAATGAGAATTCAAATATGCATAAAATTACTCTATATGCATGAAATTACTCTAAATAATTTTAATCTATGCAAAATGGATTATTTACAAAAATGGTTATAAAATACCAAAATAGCGCTAAATTAGGAAAATGACCTTTTAAAATTACGGAAATTTAATAGAAGCCATTTCTATCCTAATTTGATACTATCTAACATTTTTTTGATATTTTTGAAATTTTCAGATTTTTTTTATAATTTTTTAAAATATTAATAATAATTCCTTAAACCGATCTATGCTAACATGGAGCAACACAGCATATCAATATTACAATAATCAAGCTCAAATCGACCGTTTCAAGATCGAAACTTGGTTTGCACATTTCGTCGAATACTTGGCGTGCATCAAATAACTCCAAAACAGCTTCACCAGGCCATGTTTGCAGCCTTCAATCTCAATCCATGAGCAGTCTTATGTGGAACTAAAGTATCAAAATCATACTACCACATGCAGGGAGCAAGATTAGATAGAAATCACAGCTTAAAACACACGAAAAACAAGCTGGAATCATCATCAAATATGCGGGTTTGAGCTGATTTTGCAAATCTGGGTTTGAACCCAAGTCAAGCAAACAGGTTGAATGCCCATATTCAAGCCCCGACACTCATCACATATGAGATCCAAGGGAAACACTACTTAATCTGAGTGAAAGTAGGTAACATGAGCTTTCAAATTCAACAAAAATCATAGGGAAGTGACTCACCGAACAACATCAAAACGACCTCTTCAAGAAGCACACATGCAAAACTCTTGAAGAGATTTCAACACTTAGAAAAATTCCAGCCTCAAAAATCAGTTTTCCGGGCTGGTTTTCCTCTTGATTTTCATGATCAAAACATGCTCAAACTTGAACAAAAATACATCTAGGATACTTACCTTGCTTCCTAGTTTCTGTTTCAAATGGCTCTTGGCCGAGGAAGCAGAAAAATTATCTTCGGGGGCCCGTGGAAGTTGGCTCCTTCAAACTGGAAGTGAGATCTGCAGAAACAAAAACTGACAACGAAGGTTTTTGTTGAACTCTAAAATTAGACTTCAAGACCTATTTTGTTGGAAAAATTAACACCAAACCAAACTATATGTATTATAGCTTGGGGTAAAAGTCAATATTTCCCTCATTTGTCTCTCAGTTTTCTCAAAAGTACTCGCTTTTCTTCATCCATGACCAGCCGGGCTCAACACTTAGAAAAATTTTCGAACTTTCTTGGCCCGCCAGGAGGGCACTGTTTCGGGGGCTTTAGGAGACCTTCCCGATCTCCATTTGGGACGTGCGACCTATGGATGGAAAGATCTTTGAGTGAACTTTCACTCTCTAGTTGAGGGTTTTGGCTAATTTTGGCCGCAAGTTTGTGAAAATTTCACTTTTCTCTATGAAGATTGATCTGGAATTTCTGGGTTTTGGATTTTCTGGAGTTGCTTCTGGAGGTGTTTTTGGGGAACGATCCCGAGCTCTCTCCTCTCCTCCTCCTCTTCTCTCTCTCGTCCCCTGAAAGAGCTTGCTTCCTTAATCTTATCCCCTGAATTGAGGGGTTTTTGGTCGGTCTTTTGTCCACCTACCAAGCCTGCCAACTGAGCTAGTCCACCCACTCTCTGACTTAGCCAATTTTTTCAACTTCTGCAGCTATTGAGTGTGCGGATTTTGCTGCGATTTTCCGGTGTTTTCAGCAGCGTATCCTTGGCCAGTTTTCGTCCACTTGCACTGCTATATATGGTCTTCCATCACGTGCAAATATCGGGCTGGTTGGGCAGCTGAGGAGGATATGGTGGGGCCACCAAGTTGCTTACTCAGCAACTCCGAATTGAGACCAACTCGTTGACTGACTTTTGGCTGCTGATTTGAATGCTTTAATCCATCAATTTGGCTGCGATTTTTGGTCAATTTGCAAGCTCATGTATATTATTTTAGGATATTGACCATTTTTTGCAATTTCCTCCACCCAATTTTGCAAGGGAGTCCCTCAAAGTTGGCCATTTTCTTGCCCGAAAATGCCCAATTTAATGTGATTTGGTCCTTTTTGCCCAATCCCATTAATTAGACCTGAACCAAGCTCAATTTCAACTTAATTGATGACTAAGACGATGATTTAAGGGCTCGGGTGAAATTTTGCAAAATTTGCGAATTGGTCCCTCAACTTTTTAAAAATTGCATTTTGGCCCCAACTTGCCCTTTTAATTCCAATCTGACCTCCTAGGCTTGGCTAGTCACATTTATATCATTGGTCCCAACTTGCTTCTCTTTTTTTCTTCTTTTTTTTTTTTTTTTTTTTAATATTTTTATATTTTTTTTATATTTTTAATTTTTTATATTTTTTATTTTTTTAGGAAAAACATCTTCCATTTAAAAACTATACTAAACACCTGGATGATCTATATTCAATAATTTGATATGAAATATTTTTGTGGAAAAACAAGTTCCCATATTTTTTAAATGATTTTTTTGGCAAAAATTTAGGTGTCAACATACCCAAAATGAAATTATTACCACATTGACCCCTTAGAAGACCTGTCACAACTTCCATTGTGACGTATTCCCACTTCCTCACGGAGATATCGAGAGATTACAAAGGTCCTCTCGACTTGCAATACCTTGCTTTCACTTGATAGCACATCTGACACTTGCGACCTGTCAGTGATGTCTATCTTCATACTGGTCTACCAATCCTGTTGCTGCAAATTCTGACCCATCTTCGTACTGTTTGGACAATGCTGAAGCTGCTACGACGAGCTTTCGATAAGATCTCTTCTTTAATCTTTGTATCTTCAGGTACACACAATCGTCCTCAGAAATCTGAAAATCAGTTCTCCTTTTCTCGGTATCCTCTTGCGGAATCTTTTGAATCTTTGAGTCTGTCCACTGAAGCGTCTGATTCTAACCTGAATATCCGGTTCAATTCTGAGGGTGGCCATAAGATTCGAAAAGGTGGCCTACCTCAAATTTGAACACCGAATCTCGAACTTCCTAATGTAAAGTCCATACTTTAACCAGCATATGCACAAATGAAGACTCTTGACTCAATGTATCAGTGACTTCTTTCATCCTTCCAGGGTGATACCAGATACCACAGTCATAATCCTTAAGGAGTTCTATTCAGCGACGCAGTCTCATATTCAACTCCTTCTAAGAGAATAATTACTTTGAGACTTTAACGGTCAGCGAAGATTTGGAGTCTTTCTTCACACCAACAATATCTCTAAATCTTCAGAGCGAAAATAATTATTGCAAGTTCTAAGTCATGTGTCGGGTAATTTAATTCATGAGGTCTCAACGTATGCAACAACCCTGCCATGCTGCATTAGCACGCAACCCAGTCTTCTAAACGATGCATCACTTATAGATCTCATAACCTCTAGGACTAGATGGAATGGTCAACACAGGTGCGGTAGTCAGCTTCTGCTTAAGCTCTTGGAAACTATGCTCGTACTTGTCTGTCCACACGAATTTCTTTTCTCTCTTCCGTAGTCGAGTCAACGGCGAAGCTAAGGCGGAAAACCCTTTCACAAGCCTTCTGTAATACCCTGCTAAACCCGGAAAAATTTTGATCTCTGTCACTATAGTCAATCTTGGCCAGCTGTTCATTACTTCAATCTTGAACGGGGTCCACGAAGATTCCTTCTCTTGAAATCACATAACCTAGGAACGTCACACGAGTTAATCCAAACTTGCATATGCTAAACTTGGCGTACAACTCATGATTTCGTAAATTCTGAAGCACTATCTTTAAGTGCCTTTCATGCTCTTCAAAACTTTTCGAACACACCAGGATAACGTCAATAAACACGATCACAAACTGATCCAAGTACCCAATAAACACTTTGTTCATCAGATCCATACAAACAATTGGAGTGTCTGTCAAACCGAACAATAACACAGTGAACTCACAATTATCGTATCAAGTGCGAAATGCTAACTTCGGTATGTCTTCCTTCCTGATCCTTAACTGATGATACCTTGTTCTCAAGTCGGTCTTGGAGAATATCGATGCACAAATGCAACGAACCATCTTTCTTCTTCACGAACAGAAATGGTGCTCCCCAAGGCGATGCACTGGAATGTAAGAATTCCTTACCCAACAATTCTTGCATCTGCACCTTCAGTTCTTTCAGCTCTAACAACGCCATCCGGTAAGGAGCTTTAGAGACTGGCTCTGTTCCGATTGCTAATTCAATCACTAACTCTATTTTTCCCTTCTGACAGTAGACCTGGCAGTTCTTCAGGAACACCTTAGAAAACTTCTATACCATGGTTATGTTCTCCATATTCGGTTCCTCAACTGATGTATCCACTACAGTTGCCATACAGATTTGGCAACTTACAACCAGATCCAGGTTGTCTTCAGTGACGAATAACAGGGATCGAAGGTCCTTTCTGACTTTTAGTAAATCAAAACTTTCATACACTAATTGAACAAACTAAATTATATCACTGCCATGATTCATAACAGCAGAAAGCTCCTCGAGCCAAAATTTTTATAAATGACTTCCAGGTCATATATAAGCAAACCCTTCAGGCACAACTATAGTCAGAGATTCATCTTCATTTTACTTTATTACAACAACGGAAATTCCACAACCTTTACTCAAAATCCTGCTGCGCTACTCTGATAATAACTCCTCAAAAACCTTCTTTCTTTGCTCGATGCATGGTCAATCCATTCCTATTCCTTTCACCATCCTAGTGGCGTCCTGTCGGTGGTAGCGATGCTCAAGTTCCCTTGGACTTACACGGACAGTTCCTAGCCCAATGGCCGTGCTGGCCACATTGAAAGCATGCTCCCTTTATACTCTGACACTGGGCTGATTCACACTTCTTTTCTCAAACTTGGCACACAATCAATGAGTCCCTTGCCTACTGTCAGGTGACAGCATGCACTCTTTCTTATACTGAAGGCATGTTCCAAAAACCCCACGATGCGTTCTATGGCGCACTCCTTTCGATCTGTCCCATCAGCTTTCTAACACTGTTTCTGGCCAATTAACCCTGTTGGTCACACACAGAACAAGCACCCGTCTTACCAAGACACGGGGCTAATCCATCTTGGCTTCTATCAACACGACACACTCCAATCTGATTCATTGCTGACTTAACCATCCCACATTTCCAGTTGAATGGAAATGGGATACTTTTTCTCTGATCATAGGTTCCTTCCCAAACTGATTTCCATCTCTACTGAATCTGAACCTCGACTCGGATGCAACGGCTTGTTCCTAGATCACAACTCTAGCTTGGGCCTCAACAGGCGTAGCAACAACAACAGTGACAGCACTGGCAGCATTAGTAACAGCGGCAACAACGGCGGCTCGATCCTCAGCTTACTGGCTCAACAATCTCCCAAAGAACACTAGCGCCAGAACAATCCCATCGAACCTAGGATCGCTCGGTGCTGCTACACTAGTACCGGACTACAACGGTACTCTTACTAGGAGTTCTCAGCTCCCGATCACTCAAGCTATAGGATCTTTACAGAAACCTGTTTCCCAATTCTAATCCCAGATTAGAATTTGAGTGATCCACACCAAACAATTTACCAAACAACTATTAATCACATGCACCAGCATGAATTTAAAAGCCATTCCTACTAACTATCCCATAACTCATCGCACTTTATCACTCCATTCCCAGACCCGCTCTGATACCACTTAAATGGGGAAGTCACGCCCCGAACCTCGAGCACGTGCACATCCCACTATGGTCAATAGAAAAGCGACTTCCCAGGACACGTCGCCGACCCATTTATTTTATTACACATGCGGAAGCGAAACAAATCCCCTGACAACATTTAACTTGGGATAGAAAAGCAGGCAATCAATCACAACCAAACAATCTTTCTTATAAACACATAGGTTTATATACAACACCGGATTGTCTACAAAATAGGCGGCTCAACAAAAAGGGAACTGTCCTATGACCAACTAGTCGACACGTTCACCGATTCTTCGATCTCCACCTCCACAAATGTCCATGGCTTCGAGTCCTCCACTACCGCCATTTAAGGACCTGAAAATGTTGAGCCCACAACGGGGTGAGACAATGTCTCAGCGAGTCCTACCCTCTAAGACTCGATTAGGAAGAAAATACGCCTCAGAGCGTTCTAGCCACACAAAGAGGATAGAGGACTTACCTCGCTTCAGTCCTTTCCTGCACGTCAGTACAATTCAATTCTCAATCACACAATTGATCCAACGATTCAATTCAATCATACTATCTATCTTTCCATTTCAATCCGTACTATCTATCAACCATTATTATCTATCAGTCAATACCGTCTATCAAACCAGTTGTTAATACGACATATGCTCTCCAAAGCTGTAATATATAGACGGTAGCTCACTCAAGCTGTAGATAGATAATAGCTCGCCCAAGCTGTAGATAGATAGTAGCTCGCCCAAGCTATATAGATAGATAGCTCACCAAAGCTGTAGCTGTATAAAGATCGTGCTCGCACAAGCTGATAAAACGATCTTAACTCATACAAGCTGATAAGGTATACTGCTCTCACAAGCTGACGTATCAAAGCACATAGGCTGATACAGTATACTGCTCTCACAAGCTGATATATATATGTATATAATATTTGCTCGCCCAAGCTGATACATATATATGAACCAATGCTCGCTCAAGGCCGATAATTCAATAATAAACCAACTCATACCTCAATCAATCAATCAATCAATCCAATCGATTCAAACTAGTCATACAAACCAATCACGATGCTAAAAGCCAACACCGGGTATTTTCAAGTCAAATACCACAACTTCATCAATATCACTCAATTCCACACTTTGGAATAATTAACCATAATCATCAATAACTCAATTTCTCAATTTAAACATACAATTAACACAAACGGATCGCACTGTTACGATCAGCGCGAAATTCTAACGACCGGCCATCCCGGCATAATTTTCGAGATTATTAAATAATTAAATTTAATTCCGAAAATTAAATAATTAAATATTATACTATAATAATATAATTTATTAAAATAATATTTATAAAATTCGAAATAATTAATTAATTAAAAATAATTAATTAGGGCTTAAACAAGATTACACTAATTTAATCATAAATTAGCCCTAATTAATCAACCACTAAACTAATCATACAATTAATCTAATTAACAATTAAATAATCTAATTTAACCAGCTAAACATAGTTAAACTAATCTAAACACCCCTTAAGCATAATTAACTCACTAAGCAAGGATTAGAGGGTAAACTCACCGGTTTTGCGATCCGGTTAGTCCACGGCGATCACGACGCCAAGGCGGTCGATAAACCTCGAAGCGGGGACACCAACGGAGGCCGGGAAGGGCTTGAAAATGGGCCACGAAGTCTTCAAAACCTTGCTGTGTTCTGCTTCTGTTCTTGGCTGAACTGCAGAGGAGAAACCAGCGGCTGAACAGCGAGGAAACGGGCCGATCGGAGCTCCGGCGAGTGAGTGGTTGGCAACCAACGGCTCCCGGGGGTCTTGGGGGTCTTGTACATGGATGGGACGGCCAAAGGAACGGTCGGAATGGGGCGAAACAGCCGGAAAACGCAAAACAGTGCAGGCGGGCAGCAGACCGACGGACTGGCGAGCGGTAACTTCAAAACGGCGTACCGGACGAACGGTGGCTCCTTTCGGGGTGATCTTGGGCTTGTTGGAACGGTCTGGATGTCCTCTTCGCAACGATAGGTGTCTCGTTTTCTGATTCAACCGGGAAGACCACTTTTGACTCCGATATTTGGCGAAAGGTCGGCTGGAGCAGAAAACTGGAACGAGTGAAAACAGAGGAGGAAAACGGCCAACGATGGCCTTCCGGGCGTGCGACGATGGAGGGGCTGGTGAGCTCGGTTTCCTCTGGTTCTCTTGAGCTTTTCCTAAGCCTCAACCATGGAGAAAGCCATGAATGAAGGAAGAAGATGGTCTGCTGAAGAGGGGGGCTCCTTGGTGGCTTCCTAGAGCTCAACACTTGTCCAACACACCTCTCTCTTGCCCCCACCACTCTTGGCCCTCACCTTCAGCCTTTTCCTTTCCTTAGCTTCCTCAAGAAGCTTGCCAAATGGTCCAAAATGTTGTGTGCCCCATGGCATACGAATTTTGGACCTTCCCCCATTCAATCCATTCAATTCTCTCTCAATTCCATCCAATTCTCAAGCAAACCAATCCAATTGAAGCCCATATTGAAGTCCAAATAAATCCAACAAGGTGTCTTCGTCCATCTCATGACTTTTCCCCGTCATATGATCGAATTTGCATCCCAAAGATGCGATCAAAACCGGCCCTTTGACTTTCCCGAACAAAAACGGCCTTGCTTTGCTTTTCCGCCAAAAATCTCGGTTTGTAGAAAAATCTTTTGGAGATGAGTCGACATTCCTAAAATGATTTGTGACATAACAGAACTTCCAATTTTTGAAATCGGGTTTAAATTCACGGTTAATTTCAATCTGGCGCGACTTTAGCGCGTCCTAATCTACCGGGTAGCTTTTAGGAACTTTTTGTGCAATTGACTCGTGGTTGATTATTTTCAAGCCACAAAGTACATCTTCGACACATTGGCGACTCTCGATTGTCGTGAAAATCTCAAGGTTTCAAATACGGACACAGGGTACCAAAACGATAGAGAAATCGGTCTAGTGCCGATCAACAAGATTTGTGCAATCAGGTGGAATCACCCACACTTAATCACATGCCTTTGTCGAGTCGACCTATCTCCGGTCTCTAATCGATCTGTGCCGCAATGACCCTTGCAAATTAGTACGGTCGAGCAGTCGTTTCTTGGTCGAATTCTCAAGTCTATTGCGTTTAGATTCCTTAACGGCTTCACCTGATAGACTAGTTATCTCATGAGTGGCCAACTCAGAGAAGAGACCTATAGGCGCGAAGATGAAATGCCCGACTTATTCAATTGAAACCAGAATTGTAAAATCGGGATGTCACAAAGAAAGCCAGATTGATTGACAAAGGAAAATCAATCTCCTTCGTCCAATGAACAAGTGAGAACCATAATGACAGTCAATGGAGTTCCAAGAAGTGAACTTTGGGCAAGATTTGGGGAGAGACGGGGGAAGTGGATCAACACGTGCAAACCCCAAGCCCGTTGATCACAGGAATAAGATAAATACATCAAGTGTCGTGCTATTTTTACCAGCTGCAACGCTGCAAAGGTAGTACTCTCCAAATTTGGTCACAGCAATACAATAAGAAGGAAAGAAAAATAAAAAAGCATTAATGAAGGCCAACTGATGGCGATTAAGGTTATTAGAAAATCTAACTTAAAAACTCAAGCCGTTAAATGAAGGTGTAATTTATTATTTTAATATTTTAATACTCTTCCTCATGCGTAAGCTTGACTTTGGTCTTAACCGAGGCAAATAGAGGCCTAGAAAATTTGAACTCATGACCTCCTATCATGTTAGATAATTCAATCCAAAAACTTAAATTTTTAGAACATTGGCAATGGTCTGGCCAAAATCTCACATGGTCGTATAGAGAGGCAAGGCAAGAGGTGCACAAAAGAAAAAAACAAAAAGATTCGATTCAAGTTGGTTTTAGTTTGAATTGGCACTCTATTTTTCCTATCAATTTCGTTTTTGTTGTTAACAAGCATACCTTAAAAAGCATTCGGTCCACATAAGAGTTGGGCTGTGCAATCCTCATCTACCTATTCTGCATTGATTCTTAGATTTCACTTCATGTTCATTAGCTTTCAAGCAAATTTGGCACCAAAGTAAACTCACATGGTGCAGAGTTTTGGTAATCTAACCTAAAAGCAAAATCAAAACTCAAAAATCAAATACCAACTAGATAGACGTCTAAGTCTGAAATCTTGATATTCCTCGTGGAAGACATATTCCCCCAACCTTGCTTGGCCCCATTCCTCACAATTTTCCCCTCCTAGAGTCTCTTACGGGGAAGGATCGTTCATTTGAGGCAGGGCTCTGCTGGGCGGTGGGGCCCATACTAAGTCCAAATATCTTGGAGACTTCAAAATTTTTAATTAAAAAAGTATTTCTTTTGCTTGTGAAAATACATTAAGCGAGTTTGTAAATTATTCAGCGCATCGCACAAGCTTAAACTCAATTTTGGGAAACTTGCTGATGTTGGAAGAAACTACTGTATGGGCAATCCCGATTTTTACAAAAACCTCCAACAACACTTAAATTGTTCTTTTCTCCTTATTAGAATCTCCAATTTAAAGGATCAAGGAAGTAACAAAAAGGGATAGACCGAGAAATTGAGAATACTGTCAATGCACTTCATCTTTCTCATCTGTTGCGACCTCCCTGAAGCGGGTTAGACCACCTAAGGATTCGGCTAATGGACTACTAAGTTTACACTTAGCTCGGGCTCTCTTAAACTTATACCAATTTGCGACTTAGGTTTTAGTTCTTAGCATGCAAATGAATTTTATCACGCAATAGGGTGATCATACAGGTGCTCAATCATTATGAAACATTCAACTAATCAAATAAATTGCATCAAAATAATTAAATGCAAAGAGCAAGCAATTGTTTTTTAGGTTTTCTGGAAATTAGAACTTTATCATAAAACATGCACTTTAACTACATAACCTAATTGCACTAGCAAACTATTTTTAATTAAATGATTCTAACATGCAAACTATTTGACATGCACCTAATATTTTTTGTATTTTTTATTAAAATTCGTAATAAAAAGAAAACTTAATTAAACTATCTAAAATGAATAGTTTTCTAACCTAGTTTAGGGATTAATTTGATTTAAACCCTATCCTATCTTATAAAACTATTTTTTTTTTTTGGAGAAAAGAGATTATTAAAATGTGCAAATATTATCTAAGACCCTATCTATAAAATGTCATTTAAATCCAACCCTAATCTATTCCAAAAATTATCTAAACGTGCAATCTAAAAATGCAATCCTAATTTACAAAACCAACGTGTTCCTATACAAGATTTGATTTTTTTTTTTTTTTTTTTTTTTGTGTTTTTCATGACAAGCAGTTGTCAGATAAACATTATATCTAAACTAACCAAGATAATCATCAAACGAAGGATTAAAATAGTCGAAAAAATAATCCGTGATCTCACGGATTAAATTAATGATTATTTTAATCATAAACATCGCAACATATGAGAAAGTTCAAAATAATCAAAAATTTGATTAGAAGTCTTACAAGTCAAATTAATAATTATAATGATTTGCTAACCAAAACACTATCAAAATGCCCAAAAAATTAATATAATTAAAAAATAATCCAACGTCTTATGGATCAAATTAATAATTACAATAATTTTGGGCAAAACCCCGCCGATAATGCCTAAAAGATTCATGAAATGAACATTGATATCCAATGTTCCAATATAAATAACTAAACTTAAAAATAAAATAAAATAAATGAAAAAAAGTAAAAGTAAAAATAAACTACCAAGGGCCCAAGGGGGACTCGGGAAGGGCAGCGGCAGCGACTCTCGGAGCTCCGGTGAAGGCTGGGCGAAGGTGCAGCACGGCGACCAGCAAGGTGGCGCAGAGATGCTGGCCCGAACGGATGCGCAGGTGGAGGCAGAGGGAGCGTCGGCAACTGTTGCGGGCGAGCGACGGAGGTGCTGTTGTGGTGCAGCAACGTCAGTGACGTGGGTTCGCTGGAAGGAAGGGGGCAGCCGCAGCAACGATCAGGGCAGGGAGAGCGGTGGAGGCGCGCAAGCTGCCGGTGCGGGCGTTGGGTACTGGCGTCTGGCACTGGCGTTGGGCGGTTAGAGGCACAGCAGCAGCGGCAAGCGGGCAGAGGTGCTGGCGCGGATGGAGCTCCGGCAACCGTGAAACAGCAGCTGGAATTGTAGGGAGCGGGCCGTTGGGCGGAAGACAATGAGCGACGGCAGATGCGGGTACGAGGGCAGACGCGAGGACGAGCAATGACAGGTGCTCGCAGTGTCGGCGCGGAGTGGAAGGCAGGTGAGCGACGGTGCTGGTGTAGTGAGCAACGGCGGCCGGCGAGGGAAGGGGCGGAGGCGCGGTAACTGGCGAAGCGGCGGCGATGCATGGAGGCTCGGCTGCCGGCGTTGGGTTGCTGGCGGCAGGTGCAGGGGGTGACGCGGTAGCGCTATGTAGGGGAGTCGGCGAGGGGGCTCGGCGGCCGACTCCTTCTTCTTCCTCTCCTTTTGGGTTTTTTTTTTTTCTTCTTTTTCTCTCTACTCACGTGTCTCTCACGTCTCCTCTCTCTCGTCTTTGTACCTTTTGATTGACCTTGACCCAACAATAGCTTTTTCTCTTTTCTTTTTTTGTGTTGTTTTTTTTTTTTTTTTTTAAAGAATGAAGGAAAAGCCCCCTTGCATGAATTCTTTCTTGCACTCACCTCTTTTTTGTCAATTCTCACCCCTCTCGCGAATTTTTTTTGGCTACGAATTCTCCCATTCACGAAATTTTCTCTCGAATTTTTCTGCTCTCCCCGGCCACGAAAATTGTGGCTCTCTTTTATAGTGATTCCAGACGGTCACCTTTCGTGGCAATTTTTGAGTTTCCATTTTCTATTGCATTAATTCAAGATTGTAAATTGGAGTGTAATTTCGTGATCAACTCGATTTTTGTGACGGCCCGAGCGGCGGTGCACGGGGAGGAGGGATGGCGGTGCATCCGCTCCTCGGTCCCCGGACGTGCGCAAGGAAGGGGTCCCTGTCCCGCATCGCCTAGGGAGGGAGTCTTGGGCCAGTTTATAATGGCTTGGGTCCCTCTAACCTGTATAACGCATTTTAAAGCCGTGAGGACTTAATGTCCAAAGCGAACAATATTATACAGTGAGGCCCGGGTCGTTACAAATAGTATCAGAGCCGACTCTCGACCGCATGTGGGGCCACAGCGAGGGCGCTGTCCTCCCAAGGAGGGGAGAGTGTGACGGCCCGAGCGGCGGTGCACGGGGAGGAGGGATGGCGGTGTGTCCGCGCCTCGGTCCCCGGACGTGCGCAAGGAAGGGGTCCCTGTCCCACATCGCCTAGGGAGGGAGTCTTTGGCCAGTTTATAATGGCTTGGGCCCCTCTAACCTGTATAACGTGTTTTAAAGCCATGAGGACTTAGTGTCTAAAGCGGACAATATTATACAGTGGGGCCCGGGTCGTTACAATTTTGCTTCAATTCCTTTCATTTTATCAAAATTCTTGCTCTTAATTTACCTGATTCTCTAAATCTTGATCCTCGGTCGAGAATTACTTCCACATTTATTAAAATTTGAAATTTCCAATTTCCATGCATAATTAATCTGATTGATTTTCCCATATTTTTTCCTTTTATTTGTGATTTTTATTTTTATTTTTATTTTCTTAGGATTGTGAAAATTAGGTGTCAACATCATCTGTAATTAGAAAATCCAATGATCCCTGCATAAGGTTAAGCTGCTTTGTAATATAGACGAGGTCCAATGTACAAGTGTGAATGTTGTGATTGTGTGATCTATTGATTAATAGGTGCTTGTTGATTGTAACTTGATTTGAAAATTAATAGTGGACTCCCATCCGTGTTGAGGCTATTATTTGGAGAGCAGACGCAAGTTTGAACGTAAAATTGAATCACTATAAATTGCTATGTATTTTATTTCTCCAGTTCATTATTGTCTTTATTAGCACCACTATCACATGATATTTGTTATTAATATCTTATACATACAACCGTCATAATTTACTCCTATTGTTTTTGACTTGCATTCGGGGAACCTTTTTCATAACCCACATACTGCTTGTTTAACCTCTTCTAGGTTGCTCGACCAAAAAAAAAAAAAAAAAACCTCTTCTAGGTTGTACTATTCACCCTAACAAAATATAGCATTTCTTTCATCAATTCAACCATATTTCTCTGGGGAGCTTTCCGGCATATGAAAATAACAAGTAAATGAATATTGATAAGTGAGCAGTTAATTTTTTTTATAAGAGCTAGTAACTTTTAACATGCCCACGATATTCGGATATAAATCTTGTTAAAACTGTCAAAACGCGTGATGTTTCCATGGACAGAGGAAACGTCGGGACACGTGCAAATTGCTTCTGCAATACATTGTCCGCCGGCATGTCTGCTACTCGGTCGGCGACAACAAAGCACACGAAGATGTGGCAGGCTTCGGTGCCGAAACGTGGCTTATCTATGAAGCGAACGTGTCCACGGTCCAGAACACTCTGGTTTGCCCTCAACTCTCCTCCCATTTGCATCTGCTGCATGTTTGGGTTGTGGCAGTGGCGCTGGGAATGGGTCAAGGCCAGGAAGTGAAGACCCGGACTGATCCCGAAGTCAAAATTCAGGTTTTAAACTCGCTTCTGTCTCTTTCTTACTGTTAATCGAATGGGGTTTTCTAGTTGGTGGCGGAGGGTAGTGAACGAGTGAGCTTGCTGTGGGGTTTTAATTGCAGGAAAGGGGGGAGATCGTCTTCTTCTATAGGCCCAAGGTGGAGAGAGATGCAGCCCACGGCGCCGACGACGTGCAGCGCCTTTACATAGTCCTCCGTCCTGAGTCCGGCGAGAGGCCTGTAGAGGAGAAGCAAGATTCCCACTCCGGCAAGGAAGGCTCCAACCCCAATTCCAGCGACAAGGCCACCGTGGAAGGTGGCCACGGTAGCCAAGTAATGATGATCACGAGACCGCACGACCCGACAACTTGTCTATGATCGCGTCATATCACAGGCTCTTTGTAAATGCCGAACGCAGGAGGTGAACATCGAGAAGCAGGCGCTGTTGAGGTTGATAGTGATGGGGAAGAAGAGTCTTCCGGACCCGAGCAAACGGAGCCGACCCCAATGGGGATTTGTTGAGATGGTCACCACCAAGATCGATGATGTCAAGTAGGACTTGTTGCTTCTTGCAGAGGAATACGACACCTCCACAAGGAGACACCGCCACACGGCTGCGGCCAGAGCGTTGGGGGAGGGAGTGTACCGCATACTTAAACACAAATCCAAGGGGAAGAAAGCGCACACGCATCTCATATACAAGCTCGAATTCCCTCCGGAAGATGAGAAGCAGGAGCCCCAGGAGTCGCTCAACGTCAGACAGAGAAGGGTCCTTCCTCATCCAGATCAAGAACCCCGACCAGCACGGGGCCGGCCCTTCCCAGTTCAGGGGACTCCAGAGCAAGCGCAAGGCTGTGTTCCCCGCCCACCTACAGGGACAGTTTGGGCAGTTGAGGTACAGCTCGGTCGACCCGCCCGACTTCCTGAACTACGAAGGGTGTGAGTTTCTGCTGATATCGGCATCGGACGACGTAGAGGGGGAGCTGGGGTTAGAGCTCAAAGCGGAAGGAGAGGCCGATCCCTCCTGCTCCGATCTGCTCGAGACATTCGGGGAAACTGCACCCGTGGATGCCCTCCTCAGGGGCACCTGGATCTGAATTTCAATCTTTCTGACACTTTTTGGTCTGTGTTTAACTAGGAGGACCCGTTTCATGTTTTTGCTGCAGTTGGGCATGTGTAATACATTTGGTAGCCCTGATGTCAATCTTGCAACATAATCTGATTTCATCAGCCCAAATGGCTCTAACCTACTTAGGAATGATAATGATGATTGCATGGCCTAGGTAGTGGAAATGGCCATTCCAGGAAGTTGTTTGAATCACCATTATGATTCACATATAAATCTAAACATAAGAAAAGGGTTGGCCATTAGAATGGTGATCACTTTCCTACTCATTCATGCAAACCAAACATTCACATGGATCGGTAAATTCGAATCTAAAGAATGTGGATGATAAAAGAGAGGGAGAGAGAGTGAGGGTATAGTGGCTTTGTGAATGAGAAATTTGTGAGCTTGTCGAGGGAGAGAGAGTGAGGGTATAGCGGCTTTGTGAATGAGAAATTTGTGAGCTTGTCGACAATGGAGATGGGTGATCGCCATATATTCAGCAATAGACTCTTTCGAGATTTTTAGATAATCTTGTGTTCTTTTTAAATTTTTTTGAAAATTCCATTTTAATATCTTCATTTTAATGTTATTATTGGATTGATGTGTTGTTAACTCAACAGGGAAAGAGAAAAGAAAATAAAAAGCTTAGGTCTTGGCTACTTAAAAATGAGGAGCAAAACAAGCCGGAGTTTATAGGCTATATTACGATAGATTCATGAGATGAAATAGTTGTACTTAATTAGAATTGCATTTGTAGAATTTCATAGAGTAATTTTTGCAGATGCCTAGCATTGCTTATTTATTTCATAGAGTAATCTAACTATGCCTAGTTAGATGCCAATTGGCTCTTGTGGCAAAAGCTCTAGCTATGTGGCAAAGCCCTCACTTGAAATTGGATGAAGCTTCATCGACCGAGTCATTTATCCTTTATTTGTTTTTGAAGGTATAAAGAATGTTTGACTACACAACTATCATATTGGATCAATTCCAACATCCTTTATGACCATAGCCAAAATGTTGATGTGCTTAAAAAAAGACGAGGGATTAGATTCTTTTTGTGATATTATTGATTGTACAAAATTGCATATTTAATTTGCTCATTCATACTTGTTTTCATTGATTGTGTCGTCTCTATAGATTCACAAATTTTATATTTTTCAATCAGGCCATCTCATGATGTTCCATAAATGTTTTATGTGATAACACCTTCTATTGTTATGATGATTCATGGAAATTATGTAGTATAAATTGATCTAGTGAAAAAAGAAACTATATTTGGAAAATCATCGTATTAAAGTTGTTGCACAGCTCAGGGGAGAGAGAGAGAGAGAGAGAGAGAGAGAGAGAGAGAGAGAGAGAGGGGGGGATTGTGATTAACGTTATTTTTCTTAAAACACATAAAAAGAGTTCAACATTATTATAATAGAATCACAGAACAATGTTATCACGAAGTAAACTAGAAAGAACTAACATTGTGAAGCAATGCTTGAATTATAAGATTTTACAGAAAAATCATATCTAATAAGTGACTTTGGTACTAATTGTTGTGCTATTTAGTGAAAAATCACAAGAATATTATATTTGTCTATGTGATAAAGATAAAATAATCATACTTCAAGAAACATGTCACATTATAAATTGACTCAGGAAAATGTATTAAAACAAATTCATCATTAAAGTACTTTCAACCGAATATAATATGACATGTTGCTACATGTGTATAGTTGGTTTGCTTCACTCCAATAGTGCAAGTATCTTTCCAAAAGTTGAATGCATTGGAGACAATTTTTTTTTTTCATTGAAAATCACATATATGAGTATACTTCACATAAAGTGAGCATTTTCCTAATAGAGTTCTTCCCCTACTAATGAATATAGGATCACCGAATATTGACATATGACATTGTTAACTTTGGTAAGGTATTACAATTGTAAATTGTTTCCATGTAATCTGACATGGACATCGAGTTCTTCCACAAATTAAGCCAAAAGAAAAAGAAAAGGAAAAGAGTTTAAGTTTGTCATTTTGTTAACTTTATTATTTAATTGCATTTAAATAATGATGCTAACTTATAAAGAACATCAATTAATGAGTAAGGCCACAGCAACTAAATTACATTTAATAAAGCATTTTCTTTTTGTCTGAATTTAATAAAGCACTTTACAGAAAACATCTTCATATTGTCCATTTAACAATCAAGATGTATTAAAGTTTTTTTTTTTTTTGAAAATTATTTAAGTGGTTGCTAATTGGACGGTGGGCCTCATATGCAAGGAAATTAAGACTTTGTTTATTCTGTGGAAAACAAATTATTTTGAATTATCTTCTTAAAAATGATTACTTGTATTACTTACAAAAATAAATGAACGAAAATATTTTCATCGTCAACAATAATGTTTAGATATAAATTGTTGTTTATGATGAAAACATTTCCCATTGATTAACTAGTTGAAGAAATGTAGGTGATCACTTTTTGGAAAATGTTTTTCAAATTATTCATTTTTCTCAAAACAAATGAAGTCTACATTGATGTATCAATATTTACTTGTCATCCAACCACTTCTTCACATTTCTCCTAAAAGTAGAGAAGCATTCATCCAAGGTCTTGTCATCTTCCACAATTTTCCTTTTGATGGATGAATGCCGGTCAACTTCAGCTTGGCACATGGTCTATTGTCTATTCTTCTAATATTTGCCCAAATTTATAAGAACATATAAACAAATTATGATCCAAAATTACCATCTTCTTTTCGGCAAATGTTCTAGTATTTCTAGTTTTTACTAGAATTGATTATATAAAAAAAAAAAAAAAACTCATATTTGGACTTCTCATCACCAAAAGGAAAGAGGCATGTTGTTCCCCTTTAAGAATAAGAAAAGCACATTCAAGTAAGAACCAACTGCCAATTGCCTTTGGACCATGCAAATAATTATGATTTTAACATACTCGTGGAGCCACACGTGACTAACATGGTCTCCACATGACTTATCAAATCACTGAGATTTTCTTAGTCAACAACGATCGAGACATTAATTGACTCATCAATACTATAGATTCAACTATTTAGGACACAATTGGTATAACTAGGAAGCTCAAATCCCGTCAACGCAATTCTTTCCCAGGAAATCCATGATCATTGTCAGGGATCACAAATGACATAGTCCGGAACTATAAAGCTCAAAATTATCAATAGTGCGCTTGGAATTACCTCAAAGTTCAAAAAACTCATATAAAACTACATCACAAAATATGTAGACAAAAATTAACCTCAGAAAATTGATGCTTGCACAAGTTAATGTTGTAAAATTATCTAAACAATCTAATAATCAAGTTAGAGCACAAATCACTGGTGATCACATCTGCAACCCTCTGTAGACACATGAACGTCCTGGCAAAAACTTATATGGACATGCATCACGCTTCCTTCCTCGGATCCCTTGATGAAATTCTGCAATTAGAAGAGTAGTAAATGGCCAATGCATCATTAGTTGGAGTGCGTTGAATTATTTGAAGACACTTTGCGGGATGCTAACAACATTTACACAGAGCTCTACACTTAAAGGGCTGTTTCTAAAATGTTTTAACATCTTGAGACAAAATAATTAACAATAATTGTTTCTGCCATATCACAAACTAGAGAGAATCTTACTATGCTAAAACCAGCACCAATAGTGATTTATCACAAAACTACAGTTCAAAATTTCTTTGCGAATAGTTCACTTCAAGAGTGGAAGCCACCTTGAAGTGAAAGTTTGACTTAGCTTATAGTCAAATGAACAGATTAACTGACAGGAATAAGAACAATGAACAATATGATCGGAATAAACCAAGAATCAGTAATGAAGAGCAATGACTTATGTTCTTCCTCATTGTGCTTGACTACAATTATACAAGTAAATTTATAGCTATAGGTATACTCGATCTTAACATGAGTGTTGACACCTAAATTTTTGTTTTTGATTAAGTTCATTTTTATTTCTATTCAAAAGATATATATATAGGTTTTATTTCATTTCATTTTATTTTATTTTGTCTAAAAACCGAAAAAAACGAACAAGAAACAAACAAAAACAGAAAAAACCGGAAAAAAAAGGAAAAAAATAGAAAACAGCCCCTTTGGGCCTCCGCAGCTCGACCCGCGACTCGACCCACCTTCTGGTCTTCTCCCTCGCCGACTGCGTGCACGGCATGTGCCGGAGGCGTGATGTGGGAGCCGAGGGGAGGGGCAGCGCGCGCACATGGAGCAGGGAGGATGGGATGTGGAGCAAGGGGGTGGTTGGCGTCGGATGGGACGCCGGTTCAGCCGGTGGGAGCCGTGGCAGCCACCGGTCGAGCCTCGTTGGCCGGCCACCCCTCGGCCTATAAATACCACCCCCCCTCCGACGACGATGAGACACACACAAACGGAGGGAGAAGCTGGGATCAAGAGCGCAGCCCTTGGACACCCCACTGAGAGACTTCAGGGGGGCTGAGGGCTCGTGGCCTTCGATCCAAGCTTCGCTAGAGAGAGAGAGAGAGAGAGAGAGAGAGAGAGAGAGAGAGAGGTTGAAGCAAGAGAGGGAAGACGCGAGGGACCTCGACGCCGCTGTCTCCTTCATTGTTGCCACGCCGTAAGAAGGTATCACGCCGCCATCACCGTCGCCGTTGTTGCCTTCATCGTCGTCATTGCCGTCGTCGTCATCGCCATCATCGCCGGAGCACCCCCGTCGCCGCCGCTATCGCCCCCAATTTCGAAAACCCTAGGGTTCCTGGGTCGCCGGGTCGGACCCGGATTGGGAACCAGTAGGGATTCCGTAAATTACGGAGGCGGCGGTGAGTCGGGTCGAGGTTCGAAGCCGGGTTAGGTAAGGTTGTCGAGGAGCTGGGTCTTCGTACGGGTCATCGGGGCGGGTTGTCGAGACGGGCCGGGCGTTCGCGAACGCTTGGCCACGGCGTCGTTTGATCCTTTAAAAAAAAAAAAGAAAAAAAGTCAGGCTCGCGTAGTTTTGGGGGCTGGTCCGGTCGGATTCGATCCGCAAGTCCGACTTGGGCCTTTTTATATTATTTTAACATAAATAATAATTTAAATAATAAATAAATAAATAATTTATTTTCAAAAAAATCAAAAATAATTTATGTTCAAAAATATTAAAAAATCTTTTAATTTCCAAAAATCGAAAATTGTTTAAAAATGTTGAAAAATGTTTTGTTTTCCAAAAAAATCAAAAAATAATAAAAATAATTTATTTTCGAAGAAATATTTTATTTTTGAAAAATAAAAAATAAAAAATATTTTATATTTTATATTTTCCAAAAAATGCCAAAATTCATAAAAAGCCCAAAATTTTCATAAAATGCCAAAAAGACTTGTATTTTTTTTTTTTTCCAAAAAATACCCAAAAATCCAAAAATTCTTTTTATGTCCAAAAATGAGAAAAAGACCCAAAAATATTTTTCCTCCCAAAAATGCATTGAAAATCTCTCAAAGATCAAAAGAACCTCAAGGTTTAAATAAGATTCGGTATTGAAAGAGCATTAGTGATTAACTAGTGTAATCAAGTCCCCGATCCTAATTTCTCTTGTTGCGCAGGAGCGAGTATTTCTCCAGGTACTTCGCTTGGGTTCCTAATCAACCCACCCCAAATTAATTAGTGGCGACTCCATTCTAAAATTGACTTACAGGTTAAAAACTTAGACTATTAAAGTCGTGAATTGGTGGACTTGGGGGAGTCCGGGCATAACTAATTTCAGCCGAGCCATTAGCCTCCTTAGGCGCTTGTACCCGATTGCGGGCGCCAGAGAAAAAAGAGGTCGCGACAGCTTGGCGACTCCGCTGGGGACTTTGAAGACTTAGGCCACTTTTATCTTGTTTAAATTCTTTACTGACTTAGGTTTTTTTCTTTATGCAGGTCAATAGCTTAGAAATTTATTTTTATCTTGCTTAAAATAAATTATCTTGTGATTATAAACTGTTGTACATGCTTTACTGTTTTAAACACTACACATGGCACACATAACCCAGCTGCCGGACCTAGGCCGCCATAGGATTTCTAGGATAGAGTTAAGAAAGATACGACCTCAAATGCGAGACTGCGATGTAGAGGTTGCCTTTCTTTTCCCTAAATTTCTTAGCCGAGGTTAAGAGGGTATGTTGCTAACACGAGACTGCGACAGACGGACACCCTTTTAATTTCAACAAGCTTTCTGAGTTAGAAATCGAGCCGCATATCTCATGTGCATGTCTTTGTGCTTCTCATTTTATCTAAAAGCAAAGTAATTTCTTTACTTTAACTTAGTCTTTTTATTGGCCCATGGCAATTTAGGATAAGCTTTTCAAAATCCCACTTTATATGCGATGGGGGAAGACGATATCCAGTTCATTCCTGCTCCCAAGGCGAACTCTTCAGATGGTGGGGTCAATTGGATCAGTTTGTCCAAGAGCGCGTGAAGGCCTAAATCGGTCATCTCCTATCGTTGATCCGAATCACTGTTCGCCCTGAAGTCATACAAGCCATGGCACATTTCTGGTGCCTAAGGACACTTACTTTTATGTTTGGTAGGTTTGAGCTAACCCCAACCCTGGAGGAATACAACATCATCACTGGAATGCCTCTTGAGAAAAAGCTTGTCAGGCCATCAACATGCACCCTCCCATGGCGCGGACTAGCACATTTTTTAGGAATTGAAATCTATGTTATGAGACAAATTCTTGAAGACAACAATAATACCTGCCTACTAGAATTCCTGAGTGCATGTTTTCAAAATCAGCCTATGACAAAAAAAAGTGAGTTTTTCCTCCTGGCCTTTTTCGGATTCATCATTTTCCCCCACCAAAGAAATGTCATAAGTCCTAAGATGGTTTGGATTGTTAATCAGATCTTGTGGGGGGCAAATTATGTCAACATGATTTTAACTGAAACATTCTTGTCCTTTAATCGTTTTAAGGACAACACGAAGAAAATCATGCAGACTTCTCCCGAAATCTTACAAGTCTGGTTCTATTCTCACTTAAGTGAATTCCGAAACTTCATGCGATCATCTGAAACAAATGCTTCCAAAAATCCATTACAAAAATTCATGGTTTTAGGACCGTATATTCCCAATCAAAGCTGTCTAAATTGGGTTGACTTCCTAAAAAGCCCAGCTCCTAAGGCATTTTAATGATGTGCTGGTTGGTTCCATGAAAAGAGGGCTCGCTTTGCCTACAGACGCTACAACCCAATTACCTTGCTTGGTTGCACTGGTGCCGTCCCTTATTACCCATATCGGGTGGCACGACAATTCGGAGCCCTTCAAGAGATTCCACCGCCTTTCAGAAGGAAAATTCATCCGGTCCTCTTCAACACCAGCCGAGACTATGCATTCGAGATTTCTATTGTTGAAGAAACCTGGGACATGTGCCATCGCAAAAGGATCATGATACTTGAAGGGCTTGAGGGAGAAGAAAAAGCCCACCACGCCTTTGTGGCCTACATCCACAATCATCACATCCCAAAAAAGTGGAGGCCATCGGTCCCTCGCTCCATCAAAGAGAGCAATCCACACGAGCAAGTAGACCTTATGCAAAGGATAGACAAGTAGATCGGATACTCATCTCAGAACTAGTCCAAGAAAGCAAGTGGCTTTTGCAAGGACAAGACTCCCTATCGCATATATCGTGTCTCCCTTAGTTTTTATTCTGTAAATGCCCTGTCCCATTGTCTAGGGACTTTCCTTTAATGTCTTGTACTTTGTTCTGTCATTTCAATTCCTAGATGATTAAAAGTCTATAAGATCCTCTTTCAATAAATAAAAAGTAGCTAGACCATTGCCATGGGTCAATCCTTGTCTACTTTGTGCTCATTTATTGTTTTCATAAAGCAAGTAATCATGAATCACCAATCAGCCACCCGCGAATGGCCCCACATGATGGGGCCTGATCAGGATGAAGTACAAAATCGCCTTGCCCACATTGAAGACGGCATAGGACAGATGTCCATTGTCGTTCAACAACTCTCGAGGCAAATGAAATCCACTCAAGCTGAGCCCAACTTTGTAGTTGCTTTAAACACTGCCATGACATCCGCGAATTTGCTGGAAACTAGCCAACACCATAGACAGTTTGAAGAGATCATGAAAAAGTTAAGTCAGCTGCAGGGGCAAAATCCTATCGACTTATCTGATTATGCTGGTTTTGAGATCCCTGAAAAGTTCAAAGCACCTTAATGCGAAAGGTATGCTGATACCTCCCACCCAGAAGCCTACTTACAGGCCTATCTGGTCCAAAAGATGATTCAATCATACTAGTCGAACCTGACCAGCCCTGCCTTGCGATGGTACATTGTTAGAAAGATTAGTCCCCTTAAAACCTGGAGGGAACTAATTCATGTTTTCCATCAAGAGTACGATATTGACATCAGCCTTGACATAGCCTTGCCCTACGAAGAGCCGATGATCGCGGAGCACGAGGAGCCGTTAGCTGCTGAAATAGGAAAGGAACGTGTCGATGAAGTCTTGCATAATGAGTGGGTAGCTGAGCAACATCCTGTTACTGAAAAATTTCCCACTAGGAAAGGCAAGGAGCCTTTGTACGAGACGTAGGCTTAGAGCTTATTCAAGACCGGGGCATGAGTAGACAACTCCCCAGGCTTACTCCAAGAGCCGGGATCCAAAGAATACCAACCCCCATCAACCTGGAAAGTGAATCACACAGTGAAACTCTAATATCTCTCACTTCCCTTGACAGAATTGAGCTGGCAAAACACAAAGCCTTGCTCAAAAGGTCTGGACCAGGGGTCAAGAAAAGAAAGCCTAAGCAGATTGATTTAGCATCCGCCAACGAGCCACAGTACCAAAGCTCCGAGCATTCCCAAGTATACAGCTTTGAAGGCAACCATCCCCTAGAATACAATCCGGAAGATTTCTCGCCCCTAGAATATAATCCCAAGGACTTCTGGCGCTATTTCGATGGCGAAACTGACGATTCATCGTGTAACTGTTTCCTACTCTCATCCGAAGATGAAGGTCCGTTAGAAGAGGAAGTATACGTCTTTATCCATTACGATCCTAACGAAGTACTAAACCCGTCACCTGACTGTGAGAATAGCTTAAATGCCTCGTCCTCCTTCAGTAATTTTGACTCTGAAGAAAGCAATGGGGTAATCTCGGTAGAATCCTACTTCCCTGAAGTAGAAGAAATCACCACTACAATGAGTATGTAGTGGGAAAACTAGTGGCCTAATCGAGACCTATCAGGCCCGTCTCACTCTCGTAGGATCCTGACCCCCATAGAAATGTGGATACCTGACCTCCACAAATATAATGGCACGACTTGCCCTGTAGCTCACTTACAGTATCTCCATGCTGAAATGAGTCGGTATTATGGTCCGACGTTGTTTACAACTCAGGCATTCCATGAAACTCTTATGGGGTCTGCGTTACAATGGTTCTTCACAGCAAATATTTACCTCATAAAGGATTGGAGCGAGCTGACTTTCACGTTCTTGCATCAATACCAAAACCAGATTGGAACTGACCTGCCTTGCGAGAACTTGGCCCAATTTGGAAGAAGACCGATGGAAGATTTCCGAACATATGTAGGGAGGTGGAAGGCTTTCATGATGCAAATCCACCTTGAGTTGGCCGAAGAAGAGTTGATAAAACAGTTTGTGGAAGCCTTGTCCTACAATTGTCGCTGTTGGCTGCATGGGTTGCACTTCCGTAGCTTCAATGAAGTAGTCATCGCATGCGAGTACTTAGAGTCTACTGAAGACGAGGAATTCAAAGATGCTTAGCTTCAAGACCAGCGCTATCAAAGCACTCCTTTACACAGGAGTTTTCATGAGCTTTACTTGCTTTTATAATTTCAAGTTTCTTATCTTGTCTAGTGTGCTAGTATTGTATTTTCCAAGAACACTAATGTATAATTCCAGTACTTTGTTTTGAAAGCATGAAGCAGTATTCCAAACTTGCCCAGTGATGTTATCCAACCATGAAAAGAAAGTATCATCCAAGGAGAATACTGAGGGTTAGGGTTCCTCATGCTTTTTCTCCCCAAAAACATATTTTGAAAATAAAAGTATTTCATCACCAAAAGCTTTTATCAAAATAAGATGATAAGTTGAAACATGTTTGTCTTTCTGACTCTCTCACTTCATGTCTCAGACTATCATCCCCTTTTGATTTAATGTAACAAAAGATAGTTGAAACTGGCGCATCATGTGAACAGACCAAATTCAAATATATCTTTTCAAGAAGAGGCAAACAGGAAGAATCATCTCGCTTAAAAAAGGGTAAGTCTTATTCCTTTAACATAATATTGAGAATGACAACCCCTCTCTTCTATTTACAGGATACAAAAGATGAGGCGTAATAGGTACAGGCATAGAGTTGAAATCAAAGCATCCATGACATGCCTCACTCGTGCCCAGCTCCCTCCTAAGCCAAAGGACTATCTTGTCGCACGACACGCCCAACCAGCTAGATGTTACAGTTTCAACTTCGACAAGCCCAGAAGCATGAGGAAGAAATTCATTCTCTTCCTTTAAAGTGATTACTGTCAACAGGGAGAAAATCCAGACAGTCAAGGCGATTTATAGGCCCATACCTGGGACAATGACTTTGGAATCAAGAAGCTTCACTCTAGACGCATATTCTTCCGAGGAGTGATTGCCATCAGAAAGCTTGAGATTTTGATTGTCCATCTCAGATTTCATAGAAGCTTGAGGTACATGACTTTTGCTCAATAATGCTATAGCCGAAGATAGAAGGAGAAATTCCACAAAAGGAATGCGTTGAAGATAAATCAATGACCAACAATCATACATACATGGCCACAAATGAGGAAGGCCAACGAAAGGAAACATTGAACTATACCAAGATAAAGAGGCCATCATCAACATTCAAATATTCTTAGGAGCTAGCATAGTCAAACTCTGGGGAAGGGTAATTTGGTATCGCTTCCAATACCCCTCTATCTGAACTAGCTTTTGGCATACTTTCCCTATTTGACAGGGAACATCACAACTCAAGAACCAAACTCAGAGGTTAGGTTTGATAAAACAATACTAGCCATGCTAGTATACTGAAATGACTTGCATCGAGTTCACTTGACTTCATGTAAAGGGAGACACGACAAAGTGGGAGACATGAGACTTCATGTCCTTCTTGTACTCCGGGTCCACTTAATCATTTACAAAACCAGTGAAGGGTAATGTTGTATCGCTCCCAGTTGTTTGACCTCTAAAAAGGTTCGTGACTAACATGCTCCCTCTTGTCTTTTACAGGATCATCTGACCGTCCAAGATGCGGAAAATAAATCAACCAAAGTTGTCTCAGACTCTGATAAGCTTCCCCAAACAAAGTGGCATCTCAAGCAAAGGACAGAGATCCTTTAGGCCTCAAGTCACTTATGATATTGGCTCTACTGGTTGAGCTATCTCCACAGCTTCTCTTCTTCAAAAAGCAAGGGTAGAGATTCCTGATCAGATCCTCAATCCCTAGTTGATCGTTCATGTGTCATGTCCCTAACCAATAGGAGCAATCTATCGACACCCATTTGTGAATAACCTTTTGTAAATAGTTCTTTTGATATTCAAATTTCAACGCATTTGTGAATACCATTTCACCAAGTAAACACCCCTAAAGTTGTTAATAGATTTTTCTTTAGTAAAAAGCCACTCATTTATTTTGAAATATACAAACTCTTTCACATCATATACTGCATGCCTTTTCTAGGTGAATTCTACATGATGATTTTGTCTGTCTAAATCTTTGATTCTATCAAAGATTATTAGAATATACAGCTAAGTAAAGAACGCAAGATTAATTGAGCATGCTGGATAAGACACGTCAAAATGATGAAAGGCAAGCCATGTCCCATACACAGTCCCCCATCTATACACTTGTGAGACGAGTGCAGAAAATTCCATGACTATAGGGTAAAGAGTTCTCTCACGAATGGTATGATGACCAAAATAGTGGGAGGCATTCCATCGCTCACTTTGAGCCCTATACACTGGCTAGATTTCTATCTTACCCCTCGTCAAAGAACCACCCACACTGGGGCAAGTTGAAGGCAAGTCAGCATCACGAGGTGAGAAAAGGGGTAGAAATTCTCTTGCTTGCACTTGCGTCAATGATTGAGTGTCTTTATTGCATATGAACACTCGCGTTAATTTAAGTGCCCTAGAGTCATGAAGAGCAATTCTTTCTTTATGTACCTATATCCATTGTACAAACCAATTGAGTCGGTAAATCCACCCTCACATGGAGGCAAAGCAGAAGCTGCTGCCATTCAAGCAGCATAATGAAAAGTGCCAGCAAAAGATGAAGACGCAATAAGGCATTTGCTTGAATTTGTTAGGATCGGTTCCTCAAGCAACAAAAATGAAAAAACTAGGAGCATAAAAAGCAGTGTACCTGGTAAAAGCAAGGTCAATGCCCATGAATGAAAAATTGAAAAGAGAAATAGGGGAATGAAAAAGCAGTGTGCCTGGTAAAAGCAAGACCGATGCCCCCAAACAAAAATACAGCCATTTGTATTCCCGAGAGAAGTTGCTGTTGTGGTCCATGGAACCTTCATCAGACCGCGAGAAGAAAGACCGGTGACAAATGTCAAGGCAATCACCAGCTCTCCCCCTTTTACACATAAGTCAAGCCGACACGGCATCCTTGTAAAAAGTCTCTTCAGACTAGGGGCACTTCAATTAACATAGTATTTCATATGTCTATAAGCATCGGTTCGAAGAAGTACGACCAAGATTATTCTATCTCTTTTCATAGGATCCTTGACTTGCAAGCCCGAAGACAATCATGCAACACCTTTTTCACAAGGCCATGACCTTATTGGTCCTATCTGACAAGCCATTATCCAAGCCCTCATCAAAATTCCAACAAAGACCTCTCACATTGGTAAAGTTGTATCATTTGCGAGAATACTCAGACCCATGCTAACATGATGACAGTGAGATAGTGTGGTCCTTATAAATCCTGCATCAATGGTCAGGATAAAGCAGCCTTTCCCATGAGAGCGAGTGAAAAGTCTTTTCAAACTGAAAGTCCCTTATTTGACATGCTGAAGACATCTACATTCTAAACAAAGGTTGTCTTTCAAAATCTTCCCCAGTGGAATTCAAATGATGAAAATTGACAAGATCATCATGCATAAATCACTTAAATTTACAAATTTACAGCATGTACAATCATTGTGTACACATGTGCATATTGTGTAAATAGCAAGCATACTCATAAAGGTTAGACATGTCGCCAAGAAAATATCTCCCCATCCCTATTCCCAGAGTTTTATGTTTAGTAAATCTTTGAGTACCTACCACTGTATAGGTACTCCCTCTTACCGATACTGACTTATTTAATTGATATCTGCAATTGCCTAAGCATCCCCCTGTTTTTCGAGTGTCTGCCACTATCCAAGTGCTCCCTCTATTGACGCTCAACCTATTCATGTTATCATTAAAGTTTGGATACTCATGATTGCCGAGTATCCTCTGGATTCAGAGTATTGACCACCGATCGAATACCCCATTTCTGTGACACTTGACTTGTTAGAGTTGTCCTAAAAAATATTGAATACCAGCAGCCGTTCAAGTATCCCACCACATTATGCGCCTGCGATTATCTAGGTATGCTTTCTTGCACTGGGACTAGTTGAGTGGTCCCTGATAATATCATTAAATATTTGTGTTCATCCAAATATTCCTCTACCCTGCACACCTAGTACCCGCGGCCATCCAAGTAAGCCTTGCGCTACTTCCCAATTCCAAGAAGGCAGGAGGCCTTCACGAATATCTCAGGTACGTCCTCAATATTCCCAATCCCCAGAAGGCGGGAGGCTTTCACGAATATCTCGGGTACGTCCTCGATATTCCCAATCCCCAGAAGGCGGGAGGCCTTCGCGAATATCTCGGGTACGTCCTCGATATTCCCAATCCCCAGAAGGTGGGAGGCTTTCGCGAATATCTCGGGTACGCCCTCAATATTCCCAATCCCCAGAAGGCAGGAGGTCTTCGCGAATATCTCGGGTACGCCCTCGATATTCCCAATCCCCAGAAGGTGGGAGGCCTTCGCGAATATCTCGGGTATGTCCTCGATATTCCCAATCCCCAGAAGGCGGGAGGCCTTCGCGAATATCTCGGGTACGTCCTCAATATTCCCAATCCCCAGAAGGCGGGAGGCCTTCGCGAATATCTCGGGTACATCCTCGATATTCCCAATCCCCAGAAGGCGGGAGGCCTTCACGAATATCTCAAGTACATCCTCGTTATTCCTAATCCCCATAAGGCGGGAGGCCTTCACGAATATCTCAAGTACGTCCTCGATATTCCCAATCCTAGAAGGCGGGAGGTCTTTACGAATATCTCAGGTACGTCCTCGATATTCTCAATTCCCAGAAGGCGGGAGGCCTTCACGAATATCTCAGGTATGTCCTCGATATTCCAATCCCCAGACGGTGGGAGGCCCTCATGAATATCATAGGTACGTCCTCGATATTCCCAATCCCCAGAAGGCAGGCCTTCGCGAATATCTCGAGTACGTCCTCGATATTCCCAATCCCCAGAAGGCGGGAGGCCTTCGCGAATATCTCGGGTACGTCCTCGATATTCCCAATCCCCAGAAGGCGGGAGGCCTTCGCAAATATCTCGGGTACGTCCTCAATATTCCCAATCCCCAGAAGGCGGGAGGCCTTCGCGAATATCTCGGGTACGTCCTCGATATTCCCAATCCCAAGAAGGTGGGAGGCCTTCACGAATATCTAGGTACATCCTTGATATTCCCAATCCCCGAAGGCGGGAGGCCTTCACGAATAAGTACGTCCTCGATATTCCCAATCCCCGAAGGCGGGAGGCCTTCACGAATATCTAGGTAGGTCCTCGATATTCCCAATCCCCAGAAGGCGGGAGGCCTTCACGAATATCTCAGGTACGTCGTCGATATTCCAATCCCTAGAAGGCGAGAGGCCCTCACGAATATCTCAGGTACGTCCTCGATATTCCCAATCCCCAGAAGGCGGGAGGCCCTCATGAATATCTCAGGTACGTCCTCGATATTCCCAATCCCCAGAAGGCGGGAGGCCGTCGCGAATATCTCGGGTACGTCCTCGATATTCCCAATCCCGAGAAGGCAGGAGGCCTTCACGAATATCTCAGGTACGTCCTCGATATTCCCAATCCCAAGAAGGCGGGAGGCCTTCACGAATATCTCAAGTACGTCCTCGATATTCCCAATCCCAAGAAGGCGGGAGGCCTTCACGAATATCTCAGGTACGTTCTCGATATTCCCAATTCCCAGAAGGCAGGAGGCTTTCATGAGTATCTCAGGTATGTCCTTAGTATTCCCAATTCCCAGAAAGCAGGAGGCTTTCACGAGTATCTCAAGTACTTCCTCGATATTCCCAATTTCCAAAGGAAAGAGGCCTTCATGAATACTCAAGATATGTCCTCAATATTTCCAATTGTCAAATATCCCTTCTATACTTGTGAATGTCCTAGTATCTCAAAAAAAATTTGTAGTTGTGATCATCCAAGTACCCCTTCAATGCTTATAAACAGCCAAATACCCCTTTTGATGTAGAGCCCAAATATCCTTTAGATTAGTACTTGCGAATATCCAAGTACTCTTTGATATGTCTATGAATGTCCAGGTATCTTCCAAAGCAAATGCCCTGAGAAAGGTCGGCGCCTCTCCCGAGAAAGGTCGGGTACCAACTGGTGTCCTTAACGGAAGTCAAACACCCCGAAAATAGATGCCCTGAGAAAGGTCGGCGCATCTCCCGTGAAAGGTCGGGTATCAACCGGTATCCTCGATACAAATCAAGCACCCCTAAAATAGATGCCCTGAGAAAGGTCGGCGCATCTCCCGAGAAAGGTCGGGTTCCGACTGGTGTCCCTGACAGAAGTCAGACACCCCCAAAACAGATGCCCTGATAGAGGTCAGCGCGTCTCCTGAGAAAGGTCGGGTACCAACTGGCGTCCTTGATACAAATCAGGCACCCTTAAAGCAGATGCCCTGAGAAAGGTCGGCGCATCTCCTGAGAGAGGTTATGTACCAACTGGTGTCCCTGACGGAAGTCAGACACCCCCAAAACAGATGCCTTGAGAGAGGTCGGCGCGTCTCCCGTGAAAGGTCGGGTACCAACTAGTGTCCTCGATACAAATCAGGCACCCACAAAGCAGATGCTCTGAGAAAGGTTGACGCATCTCCCGAGAAAGGTCGGGTACCAACTGGTGTCCTCAATGCAAATCAGGCACCCACAAATGAGATGCTCTGAAGAAGGTCGGCACATCTCCTGTTATGGCAACCGAAGAAAGGTTCAGGTCCGAGACAAACCACCATTTGTTCCAACAGGCGACCGAAGAATGGTTCGAGTCTTGGAAAAGCAATTTCCCGTCAAGGCGACCGAAGAAAGGTTCGGGTCCTAGACAAATCATTGATTGTTTTAATAGGCGACCGAACAATGGTTTGAGTACTAGAAAAAGCAACCTCCTCATATCACCAGGTAAGATGACACCTTGATACTTGCCAAACTCAGGGTTCACACCTCATCTCACTCACTCCCGGTAAGTAACTACAGGTATCTTCTTATCCGCCTTAGTATATGTAATGTTATATTGCTCTTTTGCTGCATAAAATAATATGTCCTAAATAAAACATAATCTGCTACACATGTATGGGTAAAATTTAGACATCAGTTTGTCTTTGAATGTAACCTCTGCGAGCTCACCTTCAAAGAGGGGCAGCTGTTGACGCCTAAATTTTTGTTTTTGATTAAGTTCATTTTTATTTCTATTTAAAAATATATATATATATATATATAGGTTTTATTTTATTTTATTTTATTTTGTCTAAAAACCGAAAAAAACGAAAAAATGAACAAGAAACGAACAGAAATAGAAAAAACGGAAAAAACTGAAAAAAAAAAAATAGAAAACAACCCCTTTAGGCCTCTGCGGCTTGACCCACGACCCGGCTCGCCTTCTGGTCTTCTCCCTCGCCTGATTGCGTGCGCGGCATGCGCCAGAGGCGCGATGCCGGAGCCAAGAGGAGAGGCAGCGTGCACACGTGGAGCAAGGAGGATGGGATGCGGAGCAAGGGGGTGGCTGGCGTCGGATGGGACGTCGGTTCGGCTAGCAGGAGTCGTGGCAGCCACCGGTCGAGCCCCATCGGCCGGCTACCCCTCGGCCTATAAATACCCCCCCCGACGACGACAAGACACACATGGACGGAGGGAGAAGCTGGGATCAAGAGTGCGGCCCTTGGACACCCCACTGAGAGACTTCTTCAAGGGGGCCAAGGGCTCGCGGCCTTCGATCTAAGCTTCGCCAGAGAGAGAGAGAGAGAGAGAGAGAGAGAGAGAGAGGTCGAAGCAGGAGGGGGAAGACGCAAGGGACCTTGACGCGACCGTCTCCTTCATTGTCGCCACGCCATAAGTAGGTATCACGCCACCATCACCGTCGCCGTTGTTGCCTTCATCGTTGTCATCGCCGTCGTCGTCATCGCCATCGTCGCCGGAGCACCCCTGTCGCCACTACTGTCGCCCCCAATTTCGGAAACCCTAGGGTTCCTGATTTTCTGGGTCACGATCCCGAGTCGCCGGGCTGGACCCGGATCGGGAATCAGGTAGGGATTCCGTAAATTACGGAGGCGGTGGCGAGTCGGGTCGGGGTCCGGAGCCGGGTCGAGTAGGGTTGCCGAGGAGCTAGGTCTTGGTACGGGTTGTTGGGGCGGGTCGTCGGGCCGGGCCGGGCGTCCGCGAATGCTCGGCCACGGCGTCGTTTGATCCTTAAAAAAAAAAAAAAAGTCGGGCCCACTACACGGGCCTTTCTGTGTTTTGGGGGCTGGTCCAGGTTGAATCTGATTCGCGGGTCCGACCCGGGCTGTTTTTATATTATTTTAATATAAATAATATTTTAAATAATAATAAATAATTTATTTTTTTCAAAAAAATATATATGAAAAAGCTTTTAATTTCCAAAAAAATCGAAAATTGTTTTAAAAATGTTTTATTTTCCAAAAAAATCGAAAAATAATAAAAATAATATATTTTAGAAAAAAATATTTAAAATATTTTATTTTTTGAAAAATAAAAAATAAAAATATTTTATATTTTCCAAAAATGTCAAAAATCCCAAAAAATGCCAAAATTCATAAAAAGCCTAAAATTTTCATAAAATACAAAAAGACTTGTATTTTTTTCCAAAAAATACCCAAAAATCCAAAAATCCCTTTTATGTCCAAAAAATAAGAAAAGACCCAAAAATATTTTTCCTCCCAAAATGCATGGAAAATCCCTCAAACATCCAAAAAAACCTCAAGGTTTAAACAATATTAGGTACCGAAAGGGCATTAGTGATTAACTAGTGTAATCAAGTCCCTGATCCCAATTTTTCTAGTTGCGTAGGAGCGAGTATTTGTCTTGGTACTTCGCTTGGGTTCCTAATCAACCCACCCTAAATTGATTAGTGGCGACTCCATTCTAAAATTGACTTATAGGTTAAAAACTTAGACTATTAAAGTTGTGAATTGGTGGACTTGGGAGAGTCCGGGCATAAGTAATTTCAGCCGAGCCATTAGCCTCCTTAGGCGCTCGTACCCGATTGCGGGCGCCAGAGAAAAAAGAGGTCGCGACAATGAGCATCCCATCAAACCATCACAGCAAGAATCATTGCCACAACGCCCTAATTTGGCACAACCTATAATATAAAAGGTCAGACCATGTACACACTAGTTATATGCATGAGTAACTGATAATCATTCAATATGCATCAGAGGTGCGTCATATCACCATACATGATGTACGTGACGTTCATACAAGAAAGGATCATAAGTTTAAAGGTTTTACCTAGTTGTGCAAAGGCATGAGAGTATTCAACATGATGATTTAAGGCAGATCTAATTAGAAGCATGATTTACTCGTGACTTGTGAGGCTTTGAAGCTAAAAATCAAATATTAGCCTTTAGCATATCTATAAGATACTTAAACAAATCATAGATTCCACAATGTCATTAACAAAAAATGAATGGAAAAGAAGGGAAGAAAGGCAAAGAGAAATGATATACATGGAACAGGGTTCTCCAAAATAGAGAAGAAACATGAACCAAATTGATTTTATCATTACAAAGACAAATTATTTCAAGGCCATGTTTTCCGTATGCAATGAGTTTCCAAAGCGTACTAATTATCTCAGATGCATGTAAAGATTATGATCAGATTGCAACTGAAGAGCTCTTACTGAAGAATTGCTCGACCAAGAACCATGTATGTATAGCAGTTAGGGATCAAGGAAGAAGACATCTCTCTCGAACAAGTCTAATCAAAGAATTCTCAACTATTAAGATACTACACTTCATCTTTTTCCTTAACCGAGGACATGACATCCCATTTCTCATATGGCAATTTGGCTAGGAATACCTAGTCTAAAGTAAAGCCACATGTGATAAAACAGGCTACTGAAAATTAGCAAAAAGAGAGACGGCACATCTAAAACTCAACCTTTTGTTTCCTGGGCCAATTCTACACATTTGCATAGCAATTGTTAAATGGCTGAGCACTCTTAGCGTCGGTCTGGATAAGTGTACTTACCATCTCAAGATAAACACCTTATCCTTGATGGATGCTTGCAATTTCATTAACCCTGTCATTACATGTTATTCCACTTGGCCAGCTTCATTTCTCTAGGATGTAAGGATACAATAACATATCTTCAGTACAGCAAATGAGAGAGAGAGAGAGAGAGAGAGAGAGAGAGAGAGAGAGAGAGAGAGAGAGAGTTGTTCAGCATAATATGCAATCACTGAAAGGCCCAGCAACAATTCTTTTCCAGCTATTTAAGGGAATTGGTTAAAAAGTAATAACAGAAAGAGGCTTCCCGAATTCTTTTTAATCAATATGGAAGAGGATGAGTACGAGGAAGACAGCAAAATTTGAGTTTAAAAGAGTACTTATTCCGAGGAAGGGTCTTTCAGGAAGATGTTGCTAGCAGACGCAATGCTCAACTTCATTGATTGAAAAGGTAAACTTCAGTTCAAAAGGTAGAATTGCTCTATTATGCTCATAGAAGCCTCTTAAAAAGTGTAATTAACTATGGGTCCATTGAAATAGAACTATCATTTCCCTTAAGTTATCTCATGTAAATAGGTGCTAACAGTAGTATTATAACATTGTTACACATAATTCAATTGGTTAAAATGGTCGATCGCCACTCATACCATTGGGGTTTCCTCATTCATAAAAATCTCGTAGAGGAGAAATTGCTTCTAATGCCGTTATACCTCCACAACATTCGAAACCCTTTGATCCATAATTCCCATTACTGTAAGGGAAACAAGAATACAGTTTAGCCAGACACTTGAAAGGGGAACATAGATGAAATTTCTGTGGAAACCAGCCAATATTTCCAATGATTCTGCATTTGTACCTAACTCATCAACTTGAAACCAAAGATAGGTTCCACAAGCAAAACATTTCCAAATTTCATGCTGGAGATAATTTAGTAGACTAATTGACAAAGCACTTTGCACCACTTCTCAAGGGAATATTTCATGTCCACAAGTTACCAAAATTGAAATCTTGAAAAATCAACTGCCTGCCTTACTATAATTCATCTTGAGTTGAATTTTGTTCACAAGGTGAAACTCGAGATAAATTTTAAGATTGTGTATTAATTGCTCATTGATTCGTGTTGAAATTTCGAGGAGGACATCTATAGATCTGGTTCTTCATCTTGACAATAAATATAACAGAAATAATATAACTTTTATATTGTGTTCATTTAAATACCATAATTTTTTTCGCTTACTTTAGTGCCATTGACGAATTTGCCTCGTTGGAAAATCTGACATGGTCGTCATATGATTATTTTTATTATTTTTGATTTATTTTGATTTATTTTATTTTTATTTTCCTCTTTTTTGCTCTTTTCAATGTTGGCAAGGGTCAATGGTGAAAAAGGAAAAAGAAAAATATAAAAGAAAAAATTTTAAAAATCCAAGTCAAATGACAAATTGACTAAAACATCTATGTAAGATGATTTATTAGAATAAACACTCAAACAATCGATTTTACTCCAATGTCATACTTAAATGAGGGGAAAAAACATTGACATAACACTCATATTGTACTCGTCCCACCAAAAGGACATACGCAGAGACTCAAAAGATTGATTTTCATCACTAGATTGCAACTGGCTTATTAGTTGGACTATTTGTATTTGTCATTTTTGTCTATTATTTCTATCGAAAGCATACACTGGATCTTTATTAACATTGTATAACTTACATGGGAGCCAATCATTTTCTATTTTGAGATAAACTTTTACGGCGGCGCCATTTCCACCCCCATTTTTGCTAAGACAATCCATTTTTCCCATAAACTTATGGAAGTACTCTCTCTCTCTCTCTCTCTCTCTCTTCCAATTTATTTATTTATTTATGGGGCTAACTCATGAAACTGCTTTCATTTCTGTCATCTCTCTTATCTTAATTTGACAATATAAATGTCAAATTAAACCAAACAAGATATATCTTATTTTGCATCCTATTATCACTATGCCTAGATTAGGTTATTGTTAATTTTAATTTGTGATCTTAAATTTTTTATAATAAAAGTTACATAGAACGTCAAAAATTTCTAGTTATGATGTCCTATGAACACAAATTTAATTGCCTATTTCGTTTTAAATAGTTTGAGGGAAACTTTATTTCAAAGTTGAAAGTTAAAATTCAATCTAATTATCTAGCCAATTTTGGCATTGTGGGTGCTTTTCTGGAATAATTTTATAGGTTTTTAAAGTCTTCCTTTTGGACTTTTTGTAGGTTTTTAAAGTTAAACTTCGCTGATTTGTGATTCCTTTCGAGCTTTTTACATTTTAATATGAACTGCAAGATGGGGTTTGAAAATTTAGTTGCACCTTCTTCACTTTCAAGCTCACATCAAATCTTTTCAAAGGGAAATTTTGAGTATATTTTAAAGTTTTGATCCACTTGATATGAGATTGAATCTTCAATCAATATATATTACTTTCTTCATAGTAGGAATACAACAGCAAAAAATTTTCACTTTTTTTTTTTTTTTTGTGTTTTTTTTGTTAATATTTAGATATGATCTAAATATAAATATGTTGACATTAATCATGTTCCTAACAAATTAACATTTTTCATATTTTATTAATTTTCCTTTTCCATTTTTTTATCAAGATTTGGCTAGATAATTAAACTGAATATTAATTTTCAACTTTGAAATATAGTTATACTCATACTATTTGATAAAAACAAACAACTAATAGCATGTTCATAAGTTGTCATATATAAAAATATTATGTGATTGAAAATAACTTCAGGGACGGTATTTTGGTAAGTTCACTAAAAAAAAAATGAAAAAAAGTGTCTTAGTCACAATGTCTTACTCATGCTTTATTCACTCTCTCATGAATGCAGCGACCTTAAGGGGTCAGGAGGCCAAAACTCAGGCTGAGTATCCCCAGACCAGAACGGCCTTAGGTTTGGTCAGTGGGATTTCAACAGGTTCTTCGTTCATTTCGAGCCTTGTGAAGTCGGTTGCCATGATTTATCCTCATGTGTCTCGGGATCTGTTTTAGATTATTTTTAAAGCTTAATTGTGGCCATTCTTACGAAAGTATATATGTTGAAACGTTTTAAGCAAATTTAATTTCATAAAATTATTTTGAGATCATAGGAGCATATGATTAGTTACTATTATATACCAAACATAAGATTGAAAATCAGACTGGAAATGAGTATTTTCATTTTGGACTGATTCATTTTCATTTTGGGCTGATTCTCTTCAACCAAACAACTCATTATTAACCACTGGGGTTTGCTCCAATGGCCACCCTTCCAACGTGGAAGGAGGAGGTAAGGGGTTAAAATCCCCACATTCTCAAGGGGATTGGGGTGGGGACAAGTAAGTTTCAGGAGTGGGGGTTTTTTTTTTTCTTTAATGGCAAATGATTGAACTGCAAACATAGTGAGATGACAAGGCCCTCAATCCTTGCATTTATTGCAAGAGAAATAATTGGACATGTTTCCTGCATAAATTTTTGAATAATAACCGATGAATCTCTTTCATTAATGCACAACTTCCCTTAGCTATATAAGTTCTCATCTCTAGATCGACTGTACCATCAAACAATACACAATCTCAAACAATTTTTTAACCCTTCTATCCCCAAAAGACCATTATGACAATGTTCAAGAACTTGTTTGCTCTCATGATCTTGTTGGTCGTCACCGTTGCATTGCTTCCTAAGGCTAAGGCTTCCTTCACCAGATACCTTGTTAGCAGAGAGAGATTAACTTTCGATGATGTGTTTCCTGGCGGTCATTTATTCTGGTGCGTTTTGAATGGCTTACATGGAAAGCATTTGAGGGTATGCGAAGGCCTTTGAGTTAAGGTGTTTTCCAAAATGCAAATTGTGTTTGGTAAATTGTGTTGTAAAAGTTCATTATGAAGTATCTTCGAATAAAATGATGTTTGGAAGAATAATATTTGCAAAAGGCTTTTGTTATTCATAAATAAAAAAAAAAAGTTGGCTAGCTAAAAACAAGTAGTCGCTGGCGAGGAGCAGGCGGTTCGGTGAAGGGTAGGCAGTTCGATGCAAGACGTCCGACAAAGGTAGGCGATCTGGTGAGGGTTGCAAGACCCAGATTGCGTGGCCTTGCCAGAGATCGCGGCGACCAGATCTAAGGTTGTTTCGATGTTGGTGAGGGTTAATGGTGAAAAAAGAAAAATACAAATACAAATGAAAAAAAAAATTAATACCACTGATTATGGAAGGATCCCAAGATTGGAATATTTGAGAAGTCCATGCCAGGCAAAATTAGGAAATAAAGTCCAAATTACTAAATTAGGAATTTTTTTCTCCTTTAATTTTGTTAGCCGATTCCCACTTCTCATGGGAATATTTCATGTCCACAGGTTACCAAAATTGAAATCTTGAAAAATCAACTGCGTGCTTTAATATAATTCATCTTGAGTTGAATTTTGTTCACAAGGTCAAACTCGAGATATATTTTAAGATTATGTATTAATTGCTCATTGATTCGTGTTGAAATTTCGATGAGGACATCTATAGATTTGGTTCTTGAGCATGACAACAAATATAACATAAATATTATAACTTTCGTACTGTGTTTATTTAAATACCATAATCATCGTTCATCGTTCAATGTCAAGTATGTAAACCCTAACTTAGACATCTTCTTTCATGCTCAAGTCGTGGTCGAGCTTGCGGTTTGGTCCCTAGTGTTCTAGGGGTGATACCCCACACTTCAAAAACCAAACCCCCACGAAGAAGCAGATGATGGATGTTAATTTTTTGTGTCTAACTTATAAATTCTTTTGCCAAACCTGATTCCACTGTTAATATCGATTAAACCCCATGAAGAAATATGATATATTCTCTAACAGTGTTCATGTAATTTTTTTTTGTTAATACCCTGAAAACCCCAAACTAGTATACATGTAACAAATTTATCACAAACTATTTTTTTGACCATGAAAACTCCAAACTGGTACACCCGTGACAAATTTACCCCGACTAACCATAAAAAAAAAACCCTAAACTTGTATATTTATGACAAATTTACCCCAAACTAATTTATTCGACCACAAAGAAACTCCAAATTGGTAAATTTATGATAAATATACCATCCACTAAATTGAATTAATACCACAAAAAATTACAAAAATTGTAAACTATGACAAATAGAGTGTAAAATCCCAAATTGGTATACTAGTCAACTGTCATGTGTCATTTAATTTAATAATTTGATAGTAAAATTTAACATAGGTCACAAATTTACCAGTTTGGGGTAAATTTGTTAAAGATATACCAGTTTAGGGTTTTTGGTGGTCAAAAAAATAGTTTGGGGTGAATTTGTCACAAGTGTATTAATTTGGGGTTTTCGGGATATTAATCTTTTTTTTTTTTTTTTTTCGTCTAACTTGGAAATTTTTCGTTGCCATACTATTCTACTTTCTATTTCAATTTGTTTAACATCTTATGACATGCTTAATCATATTGAGCCTTTGAAATTACACTTCAATGTAATAGTGTTGATGGTTCAGGTTTTCATGAAACGCGAAATGAATCGCACTTTTTGATTATGCATTAGCTTTGAATTGAACCACAATCTGGTTCATTTTGGTTTTTTGATTTTTTTTTTGAAATACTAAAAAGAGATTCAGTGAAAAATGTGAGAGATTGTATAAATTATAAATTAAGAGGATGGACAATTTTCAATTCGGTTTGGTTAACTGAACCGAAATTTTCTAAAAAGAAAGAGACAATATTTTAGGGATAATATTTTGAAAAACTTCAAACTAGTACACTTATAACAAATTTATTCAACACTACTTTTTTTATTATGAAAAACCCCAAATTGATATGCTTTTGACAAATTTACCCCAAACTGATATATTTGTGACAATTTTACTCTCTTTAGTTTTCATTAAATTTTACTGCCGAATTGCTGAGTTGAATGACTCGTAAAAGTTGACTAGTGTACCAATTTAGAATTTTACTTTCTATTTGTCATAGTTGTATCATTTTTGTTATTTTTTGTGGTATTAATCTAATTTAAGATGAGGTGTATTTGTCATAAATGTCACGTCCTGATCCTCTAAGCATGTGCTCGTCCTTGCTTGGTCAATTAAATAGCGACATCCCAGGACCTATCGCCGACCTATTCATTTTAATATGCATGTAGAAGCGAATAACTAAATCCCTAGACAATAATGAGATGGGATAGGAAAGTAAGGCCATAAATTTTCAAACCTCACAACACACTTATATTCATATAACCAGTCAGGTCATACACAAATCCAGTCTATAAAAACAAAGTCTACAAAACAGGGGGTGGGGTTTCAAAAAGTACTCATCCTCGTCCTCAATCTCATCCTCATTGGAGCCTTTAGTTGACTACACGGGAGTGCCTGGCCCTTCAAAATCTGGGTCTACTGTGTCTACCACCGAACCCTCTAGTGAATCTGCTGTGTCCTTCCCAAGGGCAACCTCCAACACATATCTAAGGACCTCAGACTCTGGTATGAGACTTTCTCTCTATCCAACCCACTCCTAGCGGTACCATAATTTGTATTGGTGAGGTACCTTATAGGATAAGACCTCATCTACCCAGACCATAGTCTTCACCAACTCATGCACCCATCCCCTTGGGTCCCCATGCAATGGTATAAAGCACTTTTGTTCCGTGACCTTCTTCGGTCTACCAAAACACTCAGGAGGAGCTGCCATCTAAGGACCTAAAAAAGTTATCCCGCAATGAGGTGAGATGACGTCTCAGCGAGTTTACCTCCTAAGACCTGACTAGGAAGAAAATATGCCATAGGGGCTGTTTAAGCACAAACACAAGTCAGAAGACTTATCTTGACCTCAGTCTCTTCCTACAAGTCAATTCAATATGCAAATCATCGAGTCTCATCAACAAATTAAATTATAAACTCAGATTGAATCATCAATCAATTGACCTAGTTGATTCTAAGACAATAGGACCATCACACGGTCATTTCCATTTCTCATCCCCAACTCTTGATTGTGGCCCAATGGGCATGGCCTACTAAATCTTCGGTGGTGAATTACGGTCCAGCAGGCACAACTGATTCCAAGTTTGGTGGTAAATTACGGCCTAATGGGCACGACCATACTTTAGCAGTTGATTACGGCCCAATGGGCACGGCCATACTTGGCGATATTTTTGATCTAACTCACAACATCACACAGTTATTCACCCATGGCCAACAACATTGTATTCCACAAATAAATTCCTTAGTTAACATAATACCTTGGCTTATTTCCGTCGTATTAAGGGTACCTGATAAAAATAATCGTGTGTGGGTACACGGTCGGCCTCGGCTAAAAATATAATAACTTTACTTTCAAAACTCCCATTATTAATATAGTCGATAAAAACATTTTTGGCACTGTAAACCGACGCTCGGTTGTTGTGCATAGTAAGTGTGCACCAAGTAGCCCCAGCTTGAACATTCATGAAAAAAAAAAAAAAAAAAAAAACTAATAGGCCATCGAAGATGAATTTTTTGAATAAAGCCTGGTCAAATTAAAATTGAAATTGGAAAAATAAGAGGCCATTTAAGTAATATTAGTGTGGCTGCCGCTTACGTAATATTATTTGGTGTCCAACCCAATAATCTTTCTTTAATCAAAATTCAATTTCTAATTAGCCTATTGAAGTGCGGCTATTTTTATCAAAGTGCCCGCCATTTTCTCAAAAGTGTGTCATGAACTTGAGATTGTCTTAGATGACCCATGTGCATGGTAAGAGTGTGCACTAGATAGCCTTGGCCTCGACCGTCCGTGAAAAAAATTAATCAGCCACTGAAGGAGAAGTTTTTGAATAAAGCCTAATCAAATTAAATTGAAATTGAAAAAATATGAGGCCATTTAAGTAATATTAGTGTGGCTGCTATTTAAGTAATATTATTGGGTGCCTAACCCAATAATCTTTCTTTAATCAAAATTCAATTTCTAATTAACCTATTGAAGTGCGGCTATTTTATCAAAGTGGCTGCCACTTTCCTAATAGTGTTTCATGAACTCGAGTTTGTCTTAGATGACCCATGTGCATAGTAAGTGTGCACCAAGTAGCCCAAGCCCAAGAAATCCGTGAAAAAAGAAAATCAATCGGCCATCGAAGATGACTTTTTTGAATAAAGCCTGGTCATATTAAATTGAAATTGGAAAAATATGAGGCCATTTAAGTAATATTGTACGGCAGCCATTTAAGAAATATTATTGGGTGTCTAACCCAATAATCTTTATTTAATCAAAAGTCAATTTCTAATTAGCCTATTGAAGTGCTATTGAAGTGCAGCTATCTTGTCAAAGTTCCCGCCATTTTCTTAATAGTGTGTCATGAACTTGAGTTTGTCTTAGTTGACCAATGTGCATAGTAATTGTGCACCAAGTAGCCCTAGCTTGAACAATTGTGAGAAAAAAATCAATCGGCCATCGAACATGAATTTTTTGAATAAAGCCTAGTCAAATTAAAATTGAAATTGGAAAAATATGAGGCCATTTAAGTAATATTAGTGCGGCTGCCACTTAAGTAATATTACTTGGCATCCAACTCAATAATCTTTCTTTAATCAAAATTCAATTTCTAATTAGCCTATTGAAGTGTGGCTATTTTATCAAAGTGCCCGCCATTTTCTCAAAGTGTGTAATGAACTTGCGATTGTCTTAGACGACCCATGTGCATGGTAAGAGTGTGCACTAAATAGCCCTGTTCTTGACCATCCGTGAAAAAACCTAATCAACCACCAAAGGAGAAGTTTTTGAATAAAGCCTACTCAAATTAAATTGAAATTGAAAAAATATGAGGCCAATTAAGTAATATTAGTGTTGCTGATTAAGAGATATTATTGGGTGTCTAACCCAATAATCCTTCTTTAATCAAAATTCAATTTCTAATTAGCCTATTGAAGTGCGGCTATTTTATCAAAGTGCCTACCACTTTTTTAATAGTGTTTCATGAACTTGAGTTTGTCTTAGATGACCCATGTGCATAGTAAGTGTGCACCAAGTAGCCCAGGCCCTTGACATCCATGAAAAAAAAAAAAAAAAAGTCAATCAGCCATCGAAGATGAATTTTTTGTATAAAGCTTAGTCATATTAAATTGAAATTAGACAAATTTGAGGCCCCTTAAGTAATATTTTTGCGGCTGCCATTTAAGTAATATTATTGGGTGTCTAACCTAATAATCTTTCTTTAATCAAAAGTCAATTTCTAATTAGCCTATTGAAGTGCGGCTATTTTATCAAAGTGCCCTCCATTATCTTAATAGTTTGTCATGAACTTGAGTTTGTCTCAGTTGACCAATGTGCATGGTAAGTGTGCACCAAGTAGCTCTAGCTTGAACATCTGTGAAAAAAAAAACAATCGGCTATCAAAGATCAATTTTTTTAATAAAGCCTGTTCAAATTAAATTGAAATTGAAAAATATGAGGCCATTTAAGTAATATTAGTGCGGCTGCCGCTTAAGTAATATTATTGGGTGTCCAACCCAATAATCTTTCTTTAATCAAAATTCAATTTCTAATTAGCCTATTGAAAAAAACCCAATCGGCCATCAAAGATCAATTTTTTTAATAAAGCCTGTTCAAATTAAATTGAAATTGAAAAATATGAGGCCATTTAAGTAATATTAGTATGGCTGCCGCTTAAGTAATATTATTGGGTGTCCAACCCAATAATCTTTCTTTAATCAAAATTCATTTTCTAATTAGCCTATTGAAGTGTAGCTATTTTTATCAAAGTGCCCGCCATTTTCTCAAAAGTGTGTCATGAACTTGAGATTGTCTTAGACGACCCATGTGCATGGTAAGAGTGTGCACTAAATAGTCCTAGCCTCAACCGTCCATTAAAAAAACTAATCAGCCACCGAAGGAGAAGTTTTTGAATAAAGCCTAGTCTAATTAAATTGAAATTGAAAAAATATGAGGCCATTTAAGTAATATTAGTGTGGCTTTTGTTTTAAGTAATATTATTGGGTGTCTAACCCAATAATCTTTCTTTAATGAAAATTCAATTTCTAATTAACCTATTGAAGTGCGGCTATTTCATCAAAGTGTCTGTCACTTTTTTAATAGTGTTTCATGAACTTGAGTTTGTCTTAGATGACCCATGTGCATAGTAAGTGTGCACCAAGTAGCCCAAGCCTTGAACATCAGTGAAAAAAAAAAATCAATCGGCCATCAAAGATGAATTTTTTGAATAAAGCCTGGTCATATTAAATTGAAATTGGAAAAATATGAGGCCATTTAAGTAATATTAGTGCGGCTACTGTTTAAGTAATATTATTGGGTGTCCAACCTGTTGACGCCTAAATTAGTTTTTTTTTTTAATTAGGTTTTTATTTTCCTTTTGTCTCTTTCGGATAAATTAAAAAAAAAGCAAAAAAACAACAAAAAAATTATATAAAAAGCAAAAAAATATAAGAAAAGCAGAAGTGAAGCCCAGCCTTGTCATTCCTCCCTTCGCACGGGCCCAGGCCCGCTCTCCTCCTTCCTCTTCCCCCGGCCCAGCCCCTTTCTCTCTTCTTCTTCCTCCTCCCCTCTCCTTCGCCACTGCAACTCACGCGCACAAGGGAGGTCGACGCGCGAAGGACAGCCTACGACTGAGGAGAGTAGGCCGACGTTGGCCGGAAGGGATAAGATCGCAGTCGCCATTAATGCTGGGCAGGCTTCGTTGGAAAGCTCGATGGGACACCGGTTCGGCCAAAGGGAATCGTTGGGCAAGCTCAAGGCCGGCGGCTGAGGCCCTCTGTCGACTGGATTTCCCTCGCCTATAAATAGGTGGCTGCAAGCACCGTTGAGGAGGGGGGCGAGCTCGGAGACCTTCCACTGAGAGACATCAGGAAAGATCGAAGGGTAAGCGCAAAGGAGGGCTCGGATCACGAGCTCAACCAACCTTCCATCGAGAGACTTCGGGGAAGGCCGACGGTGAGCGAGTCCGAAAGGGCTAGATCTGGTTGGTGGAGGCTTGGATCTAGCCAGAGTGAGACAAATCAAGGCCGAGGAAGGTTCGGCCGTGATCTGCACCTAGATTTGAGGTGATCGAGTTCCGTCGCGGCCGCGACGCCGCTGTTGCCCCAAATCCCGTCGTGCTATCGCCGTGAAGCCCCCTAGTTCGACACCTCATCAACTAGCAACACCGCAGCACCGTACCCCTCCACAGACAGGTATCAACCCCGCTTGGCTGTCATCGTTTTCACTCGCCATTCGTCCTCGCCACCTCGAGCCACCGCGAGATCCACTCCTCGGTCGCACTTTATGTGTCGTTCCCCTCTACATCTTCGCCCGTCACCGCCGCCGTGCTGCCACGCCGCATCCTCCTACCGCTGCTGTCCTTTGTATCGCCACCGTCATCGACGCTGTTCCGCCATCCTAGCCCCTCCGTCAGCGTCCCATCCAAGCGAAGAAAGGAGGCGGTGTTGTGTCGGGTCAACCTCAGGTCAGAAGTGGGTCGTGATCGGGTAAGGTTCCGTGAACCGCGTCAGACGTGGGTTGGGGATCGAATAAATTTTTTTTTTTTTTAAACGAATCGGGCCGGGTTGTCAGGTTGCTAGGCTTTTAAAATTATAAAAGGAAGAAGAAGAAACCGGATCCGGGCTCGCGCATCGGCCCGGCCGGCTAGGGTTCACCTAGGACCGGGTCGGACCCAACCGCGGCCCCGACCCAGGGCCATTTTTATTATTATTTTATTCTAAATAATATTTTAAATAAATAAATAATAAATAAATAATTTATTTTAAAAAATCAAAATAATTTATTTACGAAAAAGTGTAAAATTTTTTTATTTTCCAAAAAATCAAAAAAATATTAAAAATAAAAAAATATTTTATTTTCCAAAAATCAAGAAAAATCAAGAATTTTCCCCAAAAATGCCAAAAATCCAAAAAAGGTCAAATTTTCATTAAAGCCAAATAGACTTGTATTTTCTAAAAATACCAAAAAATCCCAAAAAACCCTTTTTATGTCCAAAAATAGAAAAAGACTAAAAAAGTGTTTTTCCTCCCTAAATTGCATGGAAAATCCCTCAAGCATCTAAAAAACCTCAGGTTTAAACAAAATTAGGTACCGAAAGGGCATTAGTGATTAACTAGTGTAATCAAGTCCTCGATCCTAATTTCTCTAGTTGCGCAGAAGCGAGTATTTCTCCCGGTACTTTGCTTGGATTTCTAATCAACCCACCGCAAATCGATTAGTGGCGACTCCGTTTTACAAATTAACTTGCAGGTTAAAAACTTAGACTATTAAAGTTGTGAATTGGTGGACTTGGGAGAGTCCAAGCATTAACAAACTCAGTCGAGCCATTAGCCTCCTTAGGCGCCTGTACCCGATTGTGGGCGCCAGAAAAAAGAGGTCGCGACAACTTGGGGACTCCACTGGGGACTTTGAGGACTTAGGCCATTTTTATCTTGTTTAAGCACTTTACTGACTTGATTTTTTTTTTTTCGTGCAGGTCAGTAGCTTAGAAATTTATTTTAGTTTTGCCTAAAATAGATTATCTTGTGATTATAAGCTATTGTGCATGCTTTACAATTTTAAACACTACACATGGCACACACAACCTGACCGTCGGACCTAGGCCGCCATAGGATATTTAGGATGGTGTAAAGAAAGATACGACATCCAACGCGAGATTGCGATGTAGAGGTTGCCTTTCTTTTCCCCGAATTTCTTAGCCGAGGTTAAAGGGGTATGTTGCTAACGCGAGACTGCGACGGACGAATACCCTTTTAATTTTAACAAGCCTTCTAAGTTAGAAATCGAGCCGCACATCTCATGTGCATGTCTTTGTGCTTGTCATTTTTATTTAAAAGCAAAGTGTCCCTTTACTTTTACTCAGTCTTTTTATTGGCCCATGGCAATTTAGGATAAGCTTTTCGAGACCCAGTTTATGTGCGATGGGGAAAGACGACATCCAGTTCATTCCTGCTTCCAAAGCGGAACTCTTTAGATGGTGGGGTCAATTGGATCAGTTTGCCCAAGAGTGCATGAAGGCCAAAACTGGTCATCTCCTATTGTTGATCCAAATCACTGTTCGACCCGAAGTTATACAAGCCATGGCACATTTCTAGTGCCCGAGGACACTTACTTTTATGTTTGGTAGGTTTGAACTAACCCTAACCCCGGAGGAATACAGCATCATCACTGGAATGCCTCTTGAGAAAAAGCTTGTCAGACTATCAACAGGCGCCCTCCCATGGTGCGATTAGCATGACTTTTAGGAATTGAAATCCATGTTATGAGACAAATTCTTGAAGACAACCAAAATCAGCCTATGACAAAAAAGAGAGATTTTCCTCTTGGCCTTTTTCGGACTCATCATTTTTCCTCACCAAAGAAACGTCATAAGTCCTAAGATGGCATGGATTGTTGGTCAGATCTTGAGGGGGGGGGGAATTATGTCAACATGATTTTAATTGAAACATTCTTGTCCTTTAATCATTTTAAAGACAACACGGAGAAAATCATGCGGGGCTCTCCCGAAATTTTACAAGTTTGGTTCTTTTCACACCTAAGCGAATTCCGAGACTTCATGTGATCGTTTGAAACAAATGCTTTTGAAAATCCATTACAAAAATTTATGGTTTTAGGACCATATATTCCCAATCAAAGCTGTTTAAATTGGGTTGACTTCCTAAGAAACCCGGCTCCTGAGGCATTCCAATGGTGTGCTGGTTGGTTCCATGAAAAGATGGCTCGATTTGCTTACAAACGTACCCACCCAATTCCGTTGCTCAGCTGCACCGGCGCCATTCCCTATTACCCATATCGGGTAGCACGACAATTTGGAGCCCTTCAGGAGATTCCATCGCCTTCTAGGAGAAGAATTCCTCCAGTTCCTTTCAACACAAGCCGTGACTATGCAGTCGAAATTTCTATCGTTGAGGAAACTTGGGATAAGTGCCATCGCAAAAGGATCGTGGTACCTGGAGGGCTTGAGGGAAAAGAAAAAGCCCACCACGCCTCTGCGGCTTACATCCACAATCATCACATCCTGACAAGGTGGAAGCCATCGGTCCCTCGTTCAATCAGAGAGAGCAGCCCGCACGAGCAAGCAGAGCTTATGCAGAGGATATGGGAATAGAACTAGTCCAAGAAAGCAAGTAGCCTTTGCAAGAACAAGGCTCCCTATCGCATATAAATTAGCAGTTGTGTCTCCTATAGTGTTTATCTTTTGAAAGCTTTGTCCCATTGTTTAGGGACTTTTCTCTAGTACTTTGTTCTGTCATTTCAAATTCTAGATGCTAGAAGTCTATAAAATCCTCGATAAATAAAAGTAGATAGATCATTGCCATGGGTCAATCTTTGTCTGCTCTGTGCTCATTCATTGTTTTCACGAATAGGTAATCATGAATCGCCAGCTATCAGCCACCTGTGAATGGCCCCACGTGATAGGGCCTAATTAGAATGAAGTACAAAATCACCTCGCCAACATTGAAGACGGCGTAGGACAGATGTCCATTATCCTTCAACAATTCTTGAGACAAATGAAATCCACTCAAGTTGAGCCCAACTTTGTAGTTGCTTTAAGTATTGTCATGACACCCGCGAATCTGCCGGAAATTAGCCGACACCATAGATAGTTTCAAAAAATCATGAAAAAGTTGAGCCAATTGTAGGGGCAGAATCCTATCGACTTGTCTAATTACAATGGTTTTAAAATCCTTGAAGAGCTTAAATCACCTGAATGTGAAAGGTATGCTGATACCTCCCACCCAGAAGCCTACTTACAAGCCTACCTGGTCCAAAAGATGATTCAATCATACCAATCGAACCTGACCGGCCCTACCTTGCGATGGTACATTATTTGAAAGATTAGTCCCCTTAAAACTTGAAGGGAACTAATTCATGTTTTCCATCAAGAATATGATATTGACATCAGCCCTAACATAGCCTTGCCCTATGAAGAACCGATGATCACGAAGCATGAGGAACTGTTAGTTGTTGAGATAGGAAAGAAACGTGTCGATGAAACCTTGCATAATGAGTGGGCAATTGAGCAGCATCCTGTTACTAAAAAGTTCCCCACTAGGAAAGGTAAGGAGCCTTTGTACGAGATCGTAGGCTTAGAGCCGGTTCAAGACCGGGGCACGATAAGTCAACTCCCCGAGCTTACTGCAAGAGCTAGGGTCCAGAGAATACCGACCCCTATCAACCTAGAAAGTGAATTAGAGAGTGACACTCTAATGTCTCTCACTTCCCTTGATAGAATCAAGCTGGCAAAACAAAGGGCCTTACTCAAAGGGCCTTACTCAAAAGGCTTGGACCAGAAGTCAAGAAAAGAAAGCCTAAGCAGATCGATTCAACATCCGCCGACGAGCCACCACACCAAAGCTTCAAGCATTCCCTAGAATACAACCTTGAAGACTTCCCGCCCCTAGAATACAACCCCAAGGACTTCCGGCGTTATTTCAACAATGAAACTAACGATTCATCGTATAACTGTTTCCTACTCTCACCCGAGGATGAAGGCCCGTCAGAAGAGGAAACATACGTCTTTATCCGTTACAATCCTAACGAAGTACTAAGCTCCTCACCTGACCATAAGAATAGCTTAAACACCTCATCCTTCTTCGGTAATTTTGACCCTGAAGAAAGCAATGGGGTAATTTCGGTAAAATCCAACTTCCCTGAAGCAGAAAAATTCACCACTATGATGAATACACATGGGAAAACCAGTGGCCTAACCAAGACATATCGAGCCTATCTGGCCCTCATAGGATCCTGACCCCCATAGAAATGTGGATACCCAATCTTCGCAAGTATAACAGCACGACTTGCCCCGTGGCACAATTGCAGTATCTCCACGTTGAAATGAGTCGGTACTATGGCCCAATGTTATTTACAACTTAGGCATTCCAAGAAACTCTCACGAGATCCGCATTGCAATGATTCATCACAGCAAACATTCACCTCCTAAAAGATTGGAATGAGCTGAGTTCCACATTCTTGCATCGGTACCAAAACTAGATTGGAACTGAGCTGCCTTGTGAGAGTTCGGCACACTTGAGAAGATTTCTGAGCGTATGCAGGGAGGTGGAAGGCTTTCATGATGCAAATCTATGCTGAATTGGCCGAAGAAGAGTTGGCAAAGCAGTTCATAGAAGTTTTGTCCTGTAAGCATCATTGTTGGCTGCATGGGTTACACTTCCGCAACTTCAACGAGGTAGTCCTCACATGCGAATACTTCGAGTCCACTGAAGCCGAGGAATTCAAAGACGCTTAACTTCAAGACCAATACTATCAAAGCACTCCTTTGCACAGGAGTTTTCATGGGTTTTAATTGCTTTTATAATTTCATGTTTATTATCTTGTCTAGTGTGCTATTGTTGTATTTTCCATTCCAAGTACTTTAATGAACGGTTCTAGTATTTTGTTTTGAGAGCATGAGGCAGTATTCCAAACCTACCCGATGATATTATCCAACCATGAAAAGAAAGTATCATCCAAGGAGAATACTAAAGGCTGGGGTTCCTCATGCTTTTTCTCCCCAAAAACATATTTTGAAAATGAAAAGTATTTCATCACCAAAAGTTTTTGTCAAAACAAGATGATAAATTTAAAGCATGTTTGTCTTTCTAACTCTCTCACTTTATGTCTTAGAATATCATCCCCTTTAATTTAGTGTGACAGAGGGCATTTGAAACTGGCACATCGTGTGGATAGACCAAACTCGAAAACACATTTTCAAGAAAGCAAGAGCAAACAGAAAGGAACATCACAACTCAAGGAACCCGCTTTTGATGTATTTTCCCTATTTGACAAGGAACATCACAACTCAAGAACCAAACTCAATGGTTAGGTTTGATAAATCAATATCCTTAGGAGCTAGCATAGCTAGGCTAGTATATTTGATAAGGAAATGACCAGCATCAAATTCACTTGATTTCATGTAAAGGGACGTGTCATCCATAAGCCAATTGAGGAAAATAATTGACCTGACAAAGTGGGAGACATGAGACTTCATGTACTCTAGGTCCACTTAATCATTTGCAAAACCAATGAAGGGTAATGTTGTATCGCTTCCAGTTGTTTGACCTCTGAAAGAGTTTGTGACTAACACACTCCCTCTTGTCCGTTACAGGATCAACTGATTGTCCAAGATGCAGAAAACAAATAAAAACCATGTCAAACATTGATAAGCTTTCCCAAACAAAATAACGTCTCAAGTATCATCAAAGCAAAGAGCCTTCAGGCCTCAAGTCACTTATGATCTTGGCCCTATTAGTTGAGCTATTTCCACAACTTCTCTTCTACAAGAGGCAAGAGTAGAAATTCCTGATCAGATTCCCAATCCCTGGCTGATCGTTCATATATCATGTCCCTAACCAATAGGAGCAATCTATCGACACCCATTTGTGAATAACCCTATGTAAATAATTCTTTCGATGTTCAAACTTCAACACTTTTGTGAATACCATTCCACCAAGTAAGCATCTCCAAAGCTATTAATAGGTTTTTCTTGAGTAAAAAACAATTCATTTATTTTTACAAACTCTTTCACATCATATGCTACATGTCTTTTTCTAGGTGAATTTTGCATGATGATTTTGTCTGTCTAAATATTTGATTCTATTAAGGATTATTAGAATAGGTAGCTAAGTAAAGAATACAAGATTAATTGAGCATGCTGGATGAGGCGCGTCAAAATGATGACAGGCAAGCCATATCCCACGCACAGTCCCCCATCTACACACTTGTTAGATGAGTGCAGAAAATTTCATGACTACAGGGTAAAGAGTTTTCTCGTGAATGGTACGATGACCAAAATAGTGGGAGGCATTCCATCGCTCGCTTTAAGCCTTATACATTGGCCAAATTTCTGTCTTGCCCCCTGTCAAAGAACCACCCCACACTGGGGCAAGCTGAATGTAAGTCAACATCACAAGGTGAGAAAAGGGATAGAAACTCTTTTGCTTGCACTTGCATCAACCTTTGAGTGTCTTTATGGCATATGAACACTCGCGTTAATTTAAGTGCTCTAAAGTCATGAAGAGCAATTCTTTCTTTATGTACTTGTATCCATCGTACAAACCAATTGGGTTTGTAAATTCACCCTCACATGGAGGCAAAATAGAAGCTGCTGCCATTCAAGCAGCATAATCAGAAGTGCTAGCAAAAGATGAAGACTCAATAAGGCATTTGCTTGAATTTGTTAGGATCAGTTCCTCAAGTAACAAAAACAAAAAAAATAGGGGCATAAAAAAGCAGTGTACCTGGTAAAAGCAAGGTTAATGCCCATGAATGAAAAATTGAAAAGAGAAATAGGGGCATGAAAAAGTAGTGTGCCTGGTAAAAGCAAGGCCGATGCCCTAAACAAAAAATACAGCCATTTGTATTCCCCAAGAGAAGTTGTTATTGTGGTCCATGGAACCTTCATCGGACCGTGAGAAGAAAGACCGGTGACAAATGTCAAGGCAATCACTAGCTCTCACCCTTTTAGACATGAGTCAAGCCTACATGGCATCCTATTGTAAAAGTCTCTTCAGACTAGGGTCACTTCAATTTACATAGGATTTCATATGTCTATAAGCATCGCTCGAAGAAGTACAAGCAAGATTATTCTATCTCTTTTCGCAGGATCCTTGACTTGCAAGCCCGAAGATAACCATGCAACACCTTTTTCACAAAGCCATGACCTTATTAGTCCCATCTGACAAGCCATTGCCCAAGCGCTCATCACAATTCCAACAAAGACCTCTCACATTGGTAAAGTCGTATCATTTGCGAGAATACTTGAACCCCTGCTGACATGATGATACTGAGATAGCGTGGTCCTTGTAAATCCTGCATCAATGGTCAAGATAAAAACAGCATTTCCCATGAGAGTGAGTAAAAAGTCCTTTTAGATTGAAAGTCCCTTATCTGGCATGCTCAAGACATCTACATTCTAAACGAAAGTTGTCTCTCAAAATCTTCCCCAGTGGAATTCAAATAATGCAAAACTGACAAGATCGTCATGCATAAATCACATTTACAGCATATATAACCATTGTGTGCATATTGTGCAAATAGCAAGCATACTCATAGAAACTAGAGATGTCACCAAAAAGCATATTCCCATCCCTATTCCCAGAACTTTATGTCTGATAATCTTTGAGTACCCACCACTCACCGAGTACTCCTTCTTATTGACACTCAGCATGTGTGAGTTGTCCCTAGAGTATTGATACTTGTGACTGACTAAGTATCCCTTTATCTTTGAGTACCTACCACTGTCTAGGTACTCCCTCTTACCGATGCTCAGCTTGTTCAAGTTGTCCCCAAGTATTGATTTATGCGATTGCCCAAGCATCCCCCTGTTTTCGAGTGTCTGCCGCTACTCAAATGCTCCCTCTGTTGACACTCGACCTATTCATGTTATCTTTAAAGTTTAGATGCTTGTGACTGTCCAAGTATTCTCTCATCATCAAGTATCGACCACCGTTTGAATACCCATTTATGTGACACTCGACCTGTCAGAGTTGTCCTCAAAATTATGCCATTGAATGCTAGCAGCTACTCAAATATTCCACCACATCATGCGCCTGCAATTACCCAGGTATACTTTCTTACGCTTGGGCCAGTTAAGTGGTCCCTTATCATATAATTAAATATTTGTGTTCATCCAAATATTCCTCTACTTTGTACACCTGTGTACCCGCGGCCATCCAGGTAAGCCTTGCGCGACATTCAAATTGCCAGAAGGCAGGAGGCCTTCACGAATATCCGAGGTACGTCCTCGATATTCCCAACTACTAGGAGGTGAGAGACCTTCATGAATATGTGAGGTACGTCCTTGATATTCCCAATTTCAGGAAGGTAAGACGCCTTCACAAATATCCAAGGTACGTCCTCGATATTCTCATTGCTAAAAGATGGGAGACCTTCATGAATATACGAGGTACGTCCTTGATATTGCCTAATTTCTAGAAGGCAGGAGGCCTTCATGAATATCCAAGGCACGTCCTCGATATTCCCATTTTTCCAAAAGGCAGGAGGCCTTCACAAATATCTCAGGTACGTCCTCGATATTTCCACTGCCAAGAGGTAAGAGACCTTCACGAATATCCAACTACTAGGAGGTGAGAGACCTTCATGAATATCCCAGGTATGCCCTCGATATTTCCAAATTGCCAAGAGGTTGGACACCTGCACAAATACCCAAGGTATGTCCTCGATATTTCCAATTATCAAATACCCCTTCGATGCTTGTGAACATCCAGGTATCTCCCAAGAATTCGTACTTGTGATCATCCAAGTACCTCTTCAATGCTTACGATCTGCCAAAAACCCCTTTTGACACCTGCAAAGCCCAAGTATCCTTCAGGTTAGTACTTGTGAATATCTAGGTACTCTTCGATATGTCTGTAAATGTTCAGGTATCTTCCAAAACAGATGCCCGGAGAAAGGTCGGGTTCCAACTGGTGTCCTTGACAGAAATCAAACACCCCAACAAAGCTGATGCCCAGAGAAAGGTCTGCGCATCCTCTCGAGAAAGGTCGGGTTCCAACTAATGTCCTTGACAGAAGTCAGACACCCCCACAAAACAGATACCCTGAGAAAGGTCGGCGCATCTCCCGAGAAAGGTCAGGTACTAACTGGTGTCCTCGATACAAATTAGGCACCCATAAATGAGATGCCCTAAGAAAGGTCGGCACATCTCCCATCACGGCAACTGAAGAAAGGTTCGGGTCCGAGACAAACCACTAATTACTCTAATAGGCAACCGAAGAATGGTTCGGGTCCTGGAAAGGCAATTTCCCGTCAAGGCGATCGAAGAAAGGTTCGGGTCCTAGACAAGTTATTGATTGATTTAACAGGCAATCGAAAAATGGTTCGAGTCCTAGAAAGGCAGCCTCCTCATATCACCAGGCAAGATGACGCCTTGATACTTGCCAAACTCAGGGTTCACACCCAATCTCACTTACTGCCGGTAAGTAACTACATGTATCTTCTTATTTGTCTTAGTATATCTAAAGTAACTGTCGCGACCCCTTTTTTCGGGGGCACCCGGTCGGATCGGGTACGAGCGCCTAAAGGAGGCTAATGGCTCGGCTGGGTTGTGTTAAAGCCTGGACTCTCCCAAGTCTGCCAATTCACGACTTTAGAATATTTGATTTGTAAATTTATTTTTAAAACGGAGTCGCCACTAATCAATTTGGGGCAGGTTGATTAGAAACCCAAGCAAAGTATCGGGAGAAATACTTGCTCCTGCACAACCAGAGGAATTAGGATCGGGGACTTGATTACACTAGTTAATCACTAATGCCCTTTCGGTACCTAATCTTGTTTAAACTCTAAGGTTTTTTTTGGATGTTTGGGGATTTTCCACATATTTTAGGAAAAATTACATTTTTTGGGTATTTTCCTCATTTTTGGACATAAAAGGGATTTTTGGATTTTTGGGGTATTTTTTGGGAAAATACAAATCTTTTTGACATTTTATGAAAATTTTGGGCTTTTTATGAATTTTGGCATTTTTTGGGATTTTTGACATTTTTTAGAAAATATTAAAATATTTTAATATTTTGGATATTTTGGAAAACAATAAATTTTTTGATTTTTCTAAGCATTTTTGGAAATAAATAATTTTTGTTTTGATTTTTGATTTTTTTTTGGAAAATAGAACATTTTTTAAAACATTTTTGATTTTTGGAAATTAAAATGATTTTTTGCGAAAATAAATTATTTTTATTAAAATATTAAAATATTATATAAAAAAACTAACCCGGGTCGGATCCACGAGTCGGATCCACCGGGCCAGCCCGAAACGCGGAGGAGCCCGCGTTTTGGGGCTAGATGCCGAAACGGCGTTGTGCCGGGCATGGATGTCCGGCCCGACCCGATGACCTGCTCCAGCGACCCGGCTCCCTTTCTTCTTGCAAAACGGTGTCGCGGCGACTCCGTGAAATGACACCGTTCCGCTTTTGTGTAAAGCGACGCCGTGGAGGGGTTGGGCCGTGCGCAACCCGCGGGTCACGCGTCCGACCCGCTCCACGACTCGTCTGATCATCAGCGGAACGACGTCGTTCCTTCGGCGACCCTACCCGGATCCGACCCGACTCGCAACCCGAGGACTTTTCCTTCGCAAAACGGCGCCGTTTAAGGGAGACATGACCTGGCTCTGACCCGATCCGACCCGCTTTCAACGACCCGCTCTTCTGCCCCTCTGCAAAACGACGCCGTATCCTCGGGCCCGTCAGACACCCGACCCGGATCCGACTCGGGCCATGACCCGACTCCAAGCCACCCCTGAGTCTACGGAACCTTACCCGGTTCCCGATCCAAGTCCGACCCGGTGACCCGGGATCGTGACCTGAAAATTCGGGAACCCTAGGGTTCCGAATTTGGGGACGGCCGCAATGGCAAAGACAACGGCAACGGTTACAACGGCGGTGACGAGGGAGGGGAAAGCTTCGATGGCGGCAGCACCACGGTGAGGGTACCTGGCTGCGGTGGTGACGCGGTGGTTACGACGGTGGTGATGGGGAAACTTCGACGGCGGCGGCGCGTGGCGGGGTGACGACAGAGACGGCGAGGTCCCTGGCTCTCTCTCTCTCTCTCTCTCTCTCTCTCTCTCTCTCTCTCTCTCTGGATGTCCGACGAAACCCGGATCGTGGCCGCGAGCCTTCAGCCCCCTCTGAAGTCTCTCAGAGGGTGTTCAAAGGCCGCCGCTTCGATCGAGCTTCCCCTCCACCTCCGGCGAAGTCAAGATCGAAGCTCGCCAGTCTCGACCCCCCCTCTGAAGTCTCTCAGCGGGGTTCCAGAGCTCGTGGCTTCTCTCTCTCCTTCTTCCTTCTTTGGTGTGCTCTGAATCGAAGGGGGAGGGGGCCTATTTATAAGCCAAGGGTGGCCGGCCGACGGGGGTTCGGCCGGGGAAGACCGTCGCGGCTCTGGCCGGCCGAACCGGCGTCCCATCCGACGTGTCCCGTCGGCCGTCTGCCTCGTCCTTCCCCACGTGCTCCGCTGCGCACGCTGCTCTGCCTTCTCTGGTGACGTGCCTGCTCGCGCGTCCTGCGCACGGAGTCGAGTGAGGAAGACGACCCCGCGGGTCGAAGGCTGGGTCGGGCTGACCCGCGGGGGCGTGGTTTGGGCCGCGAAGGCCCAGGGGCCGTTTTTTCTGTTTTTTTAGTTTTTCCGTTTTTCTCGTTTTTTTCTTTGTTTTTTTGGTTTTTTCGGTTTTTATCAAAATAAAACAAAATAAAATAAAACCTAAAGAAAATAGTAATAATGATAAAAAATAATTAAAAACCCAAAATTAAAATTTAAAAATTAGGCGTCAACAAATTTGCCCCTCTTTGAAGGTGAGCTCGCAGAGGTTGCATTCAAAGACAAACTGATGCCTAATTTTTTCCTAGCATGGGCAGTAGATTATATCTTTTTAGAACATACTATCCTATGCAAAAAGAGGAATGTAACAGATAAGAAGATACCTGGAGTTACTTACCGGGAATGAGTGAGATAGGGTGTGAACCCCGGGTTTTTGGCAAGTATCAAGGTGTCATCTTACCTGGTGATATGGGGAGACTACTTTTCCAGGACTTGAATCATTCTTCGATCGCCTGTTAAAACAGTAGGTAATTTGTCTAGGACTCGAACCTTTCTTCGGTCGCCTTGACGGGAAATTACTTCTCCAGGACCGGAACCATTCTTCGGTCGCCCTGTCGGAGTAATGTCGGGGTTGTCTCGGACCCGAACCATTCTTCGGTCGCCGTGACGGGAAATTACTTCTCCAGGACCCGAACCATTCTTCGGTCGCCTGTTGGAGCAATTAGAGGGGTGTCTCGAACCCGAACCATTCTTCGATCGCCGTGACGGGAAATTACTTCTCCAGGACCTGAACCATTCTTCGGTCGCCTGTTGGAGCAATCAGGGGGTGTCTCGGACCCGAACCATTCTTTGGTCGCCATGACAGGAGATTACTTCTCCAGGACCCGAACCATTCTTCGGTCGCCTGTTGGAGCAATCAGGGGGTGTCTCGGACCCGAACCATTCTTCGGTCGCCGTGACGGGAGATGCGCCGACCTTTCTCAAGGCATCTCATTTGGGGGTGTCTGATTTGTATCGAGAACACCAATTGGTACCGACCATTCTCGGGAGATGCGCCGACCTTTCTCGGGGCATCTGTTTTGGGGGTGTTTGACTTCGTCGGGGACACCGGTTGGAACCCGACCATTCTCGGGAGATGCGCCGACCTTTCTCAGGGCATCTGTTTTGGGGGGGTGTTTGACTTACGTCAGGGACACCGGTTGATACCTGACCATTCTCAAGAGATGCGCCGACCTTTCTTAGGGCATCTATTTTTGGGGGATGTTTGACTTCCGTCAGGGACACCGGTTGATACCTGACCATTCTCAGGAGATGCGCCGACCTTTCTCAGGGCATCTGTTTTTGGGGGATGTTTGACTTCCGTCAGGGACACCGGTTGATACCTGACCATTCTCAGGAGATGCGCCGACCTTTCTCAGGGCATTTGCTCTGGAAGATACCTAGACATTCACAGAGATATTAAAGAGTACATGGATATTCACAAGTACTAACCTGATGGATATTTGAGCTTTGGTAGGCGTCACAAGCATTGAAGGGGTACTTGGATGATCACAAGTACGAGTTTTTAGGGATACTCGGGCATCCACAAGTATCGAAAGGAGTTTTTGATAACATGGAGAGCACACCTTGCGCATTTGTGAAGGTCTCTTACTTTCTGGAGATTGGGAATACCGAGGACATTCCTTGGATATTCGCAGAAGCTTCTTTACCTCTTAGGGATTGGGAGTATTGAGGACGTACCTCGCATATCCGTGAAGATTTCTCACTTCCTGGTAATAGGAATATCGAGGACATACCTTGGATATTCATGAAGGTCTCTTGCCTTATGGTAACTGGAAATACCGAGGACATGCCTCGTGTATTCATGAAGGTCTCTCACCTCCTGATAATGGGAATGTCGAGGACGTACCTTGGACATTCATGAAGGTCTCTCACCTCTTGGTAATTGGGAATATTGAGGACATGCCTCGCATATTCGTGAAGGTCTTTCACCTCCTGGTAATTGGGAATATTGAGGACATGCCTCGCATATTCATGAAGGTTTCTCACCTCCTGGTAAGGGAATGTCGAGGACGTACCTTGGACATTCATGAAGGTCTCTCACCTCCTGGTGATTGGGAATGTCGAGGACATACCTTGGACATTCATGAAGGTCTCTCACCTCCTGGTAATTGGGAATATTGAGGACATGCCTCGCATATTCATGAAGGTTTCTCACCTCCTGGTAAAGGGAATGTCGAGGACGTACCTTGGACATTCATGAAGGTCTCTCACCTCCTGGTGATTGGGAATGTCGAGGACATACCTTGGACATTCATGAAGGTCTCTCACCTCCTGGTAATTAGAAATACCGAGGACATGCCTCGTGTATTCATGAAGGTCTCTCACCTCCTGGTTGGTTTGGGGAATGCTGAGGACGTACCTCGGATATGTGTGAAGGCCTCCTGCCTTCTGGAGATCGGGAACATCGAGGACCTACCTGAGATGTTCATGAAGGCCTCCCGCCTCTTGGAATTTTGGAATGCCGAGGACGCACCTTGGAGATTGGTGAAGGCCTCCCGCCTTCTGGAAATTGGGAACACCGAGGGCGTACCTGAGATGTTCATGAAGGCCTGCCGCCTCCTGGATATTTTGGAATGCCGAGGACATACCTCGGAGATTGGTGAAGGCCTCCCGCCTTATGGAAATTGGGAACACCGAGGGCGTACCTAAGATGTTCATGAAGGCCTCCCGCCTCCTGGAATTTGAGAATGCCGAGGACTTACCTTGGATAATGGTGAAGGCCTCCCGCCTTCTGGAAATTGGGAACACCGAGGGCGTACCTGAGATGTTCATGAAGGCCTCCCGCCTCCTAGAATTTGAGAATGCCGAGGACTTACCTCGGATAATGGTGAAGGCCTCCCGCCTTCTAGAGATTGGGAACACCGAGGGCGTACCTGAGATGTTCATGAAGGTTGCTATCTTTCGGCAATTTTTAGATGCAACACGAAGCTTACCTGGATGACTGTGGGTATGCAGGTGTACACAGTAGAGGGATATTTGGATGAACACAAATATTTTAACAATATGATCAGGGACCACTCAGCTAGTCCAAGTGTAAGAAAACATACCTGGGTAATTGCAGGAGCATGATGTGGTGGAATGCTTGAGAGCTTGCTAGCATCCAATGTCATGATTTTGAGGACAACTCTAACAGGTCGAGTGTCATAAAAAGAGGGGTACTCGAACAGTGGTCGGTACTTAAAGATGAGAGGATACTTGGACAGTCACAAGCACCTAAACTTTAATGACAGCATGAATAGGTCGAGTGTCAACAAAGGGAGCACTTAAGTAGTGGCAGACACTCGAAAACAGGGGGATGCTTGGGTAATTGCAGATGTCGATATTTGAGGGACAAATCAAGCAAGCTGAGCATCGGTACCTAGACAGTGGTAGGTACTTAAAGATAAAGGGATACTTGGTCAGTCACAAGTATCAATACTTTGGGGACAACTTGCTCAAGCTAAGTGTCAATAAGAAGGAGTACTCAGTGAATGGGGGGTACTTAAAGATTATTAAATATAAAGCTCTGGGGACCAGGAATGGGGATATGCTTTCTGGTGACGTTTCTAATTTTTATGAGTATGCCTGCTATTTACACAATATGCAGATGTGTATGCAATGATTGTATATGCTGTAAACTTGTAAATCAGAATGTGATTCATACATGATGACCTTGTCAGTTCTGCATCTTTTGAATTCCATTGGGGAAGATTTTGAAAGACAACTTTTGCTTAGAATGTAGATGTCTTGAGCATGCCAAATGAGGGACTTTCAGTCTGAAAGGACTTTCTACTCACTCTCATGGGAAAGGCTATTTTATCCTGACCATTGATGCAGGATTTATAAGGACCACACTATCTTACTGTCATCATGTCAGCAGGGGTCCGAGTATTCTCGCAAATGATACGACTTTACCAATGTGAGAGGTCTTTTTTTTAGTTGTGATGAAGGCTTGGCCAATGGCTCATTAAAGGGGACCAATAAGGTCATGGTTTTGTAGGGAAGATGTTGCACGGTTATCTCCTGGTTTTTGCAAGTCGAGGATCCTGCAAAAAGAGATAGAATAATCTTGCTTGTACTTCTTCGAGCGATGCTTATAAACATATGAAATCCTACGTTAATTGAAGTGCCCCTAGTCTGAAGAGACTTTTTACAATGGGACGCCATGTAGGCTTGACTCATGTGTGAAAGGGTGAGAACGGGTGATTGCCTTGGTGTTTGTCACCGATCTTTCTTCTTGCAGTCTGGTGAAGGTTCCATGGACCTCGACGGTAACTCCTCTTGGGGATACAAATGACTGCCTTTTTGTTTGGGGCATTGGCCTTGCTTTTACCAGGCACACTGCTTTTTTATGCCCCCATTCTTTTTTCAATTTTTCATTCATGGGCATTGACCTTGCTTTTACCAGGTACACTGCTTTTTTATGCCCTAGGTTTTTGTCTTTGTTGCTTGAGGAACTGGTCTTGACGAGTTAAAGCGTATGCCTTTACTAGACTTGTTGAGTCTTCATCTTTTGCTGGCTCTTCTGATTATGCTTGTTGAATGACAGCAACTCCTGCTTTGCCTCCTTGTGAGGATGTTTTTACAGACTCCATCGAGTTGTACAGTGGATACAAGTGCGTAAAGAAAGAATTGCTCTTCATGACTCTAGGGCACTTAAATTAACACGAGTGTTCATATGTAATAAAGACACTCAAAGATTGATGCAAGTGCAAGCAAGAGAATTTCTATCCCTTTTCTCACCTTGTGCTGCTGACTTGCCTTTGGCTTGCCCCAGTGTGGGGTGGTTCTTTGGTAGGGGGTAAGATGAAAATTTTGCCGGTGTATGGGGCTCAAGGTGGGTGATGGAATGCCTCCCACTATTTTGGTCATCGTACCATTCGCGAGAGAACTCTTTACCCTATTAGCCATGGAATTTTTTGCACTCATCTCACAAGTGTGTAGGCAGGGGATTGTGTATGGGGTACGGCTTGCCTGTCATCATTTGACATACCTCATTAAACATGGTCAATTGATCTTGTATTCTTTACTTGGTTGTCTATTCTGATGATCCTTAATAGAATCAAAGATTTAGGCAGACAAAATCATCATGCACAATTCACATGGAAAAAGGCATGCGGTATGATGTGAAAGAGTTTTGTGTTTTCCAAAAATAAATGAATGGTTTTTACTCAGAAAAAAAACCTATTAACAGCTTTAAGGGTGCTTACTTGGTGAAATGGTATTCACAAATGTGCTGAAATTTGAACATCAAAGAGGTTATTTACAAAGGGTTATTTACAGATGGGTGTCAATAAAACGTTCCTATTGGTTAGGGACATGACACATGCATGATCAGCCGAGGACTGGGGATCTGACCAGGAATTTCTGCTCTCGCTTTTTCTAGAAGAGAAGCTGGGAAGCGGCTCAAACAATAGGGCCTAGGTTGTAAGCAACTTGAGGTTTTAAAGGATCTTTGTTATTTGCTTTGAGATGCTATTTGAAATATCATTGCTTGGAAAGTTGACAAGACTTTCGTTGGTTTATTTTCCGCATCTTTGGCGGTTCATGTGATCCTGTAAAAGACAAGAAAGGGCGTGTTAGGCATGAACCTTTTTCAAAGGTCAAACAATTGGAAATGATACAGCGTTACTCTTCACTAGTCGGCAGATGATTGGGTGGATGAAGCCTCGTACTTCCCACCTTGTCAGGCCGATTACTCTCCTTAGTTGGCTTGTGGATGAAACATCTTTTTACACGAAGTCGAGTGTATTTGATGTAAGTCGTTTCCGTACATTAGCTTAGCTGGTCTTGATTTATCTAACCTTTGAGTTTGGTTCTTGAGTTGTGAAGTTTCCTGTCAAATAGGGAAAACATGTCAAAAACGGGTTCATATAGTAGGGGTATTGGAAACGATACTAGATTACCCTTCCCCAGGGTTTGTCTGTGCTAGCTCTTGAGGATGCTTGAATGTTGAGGATGGCCTATTTATCTCGACACGGTTCGGTGTTGGCCTTCCTTATTTGTGACCATGATTGCTGGTCGTTCATTCATCTCCAACGCATTCCTTTTGTGGAATTTCCCTTTTCTGTCTTTGGCTATAGCATCATTGGGAAAAAGTCATGGACCTCAAGCTTCTACGGAATTTGAGATGGACAATCAAAAATCTCCAATCTTGGTGGTGACTATTCTTTGGAAGGAAATGCCCCAGGAGTAAAGCTTCTGGGCTCCAGAGTCATTGTCTAATGTGTGGGGTCGTAGATCGCCTTGACTGTCTGGATTTTCCCCCTGTTGGCAGTAGTCACTTTAGAGGAGGAGAGGGAATTTCTTCCTCATGCTCCTGGGCCTATCGAAGTTATGGCACCTGACCGTGTCGCGTGACGAGGTAGTCCTTTTGCCTTGGAGGGAGCTGGGCAGGAGTGAGGCATGTCATGGATGCCCGGATTTCAGCTCTATGCCTACACCTATTATGCTTCATCCTCTGTATCCTGTCAATAGAAGGGAGAGTTTGTTATTTTTAATGTCATGTTAGGGGATAAGACTTACCCTTTTTGAAACAGGATGATCCTTTCTGTTTGCCCCAATTTTCTTGGACCAATATCTTCGTGGCGACCTGTTCACATGATGCACCAATTTCAGATGCTTTCTATCATATCGAAATCAAGGGGAATGATGATCTGAGACATAAGGTCGAGAATCAGAGAGACAAACACGCTTTAAATTTATCATCTTATTTTGACAAAGGTTTTTTGGTGATGAAATTATTTTCAAAATGCATTTTTTGGGAGAAAAAGCATGAGGAAGCCCAGCCCTCAGTATTCTCCTTGGATGAAGTTTTCTTTTCATGGTTGGATAACATCGCTGGGCAAGTTTGGAATACTTCCTCATGTTTTTCAAAACAAAGTACTGGAACTTATACATCAGAGTTCTTGGAATGAGAAAATACAACGCTAGCACACTAGACATAATAAGAAACATGACATAAAAACAAGTAAAACCCATCACAACTCCTGTGTAAGGGAATGCTTTGGTATGGCCGGTCTTGGAGCTAAGCATCCTTGGATTCCTCATCTTCAGCAAACTCGAAGTACTCGCATGCAATGACCACTTCGTTGAAGCTACGGAAGTGTAACACGTGAGCCAGCGGCGGCAGTCGCAGGGCAAGGCTTCTATAAACTGTCTTATTAATTCTTCCTCAACCAGTTCAGGGTGGATTTGCATTATGGGAGTCCTCCACCTCTCGGCATATGTTCGGAAATTCTCCATTGGCCTTCTTCCGAAGTGGGGCAAATCTTCGCATGGCAGCTCAGTTCCGATATGGCCCTGGTACCGGTGCAGGAATGTGGAGGTCAGCTCGTTCCAATCCTCTATGAGATGAACATTTGCTGTGAAGAACCACTGTAAGGCAGATCCTGTAAGGGTTTCCTGAAACGCCGGAGTTGTGAGCATTGCTGGACCATAATACCGACTCATTTCTTCGTAAAGACACTGCAAGTGAGCCACGGGGCAAGTCGTGCCATTGTACTTGTGGAAGTTGGGTATCCACATCTCTATGGGGGTCAAGATCCTACGAGGGTGAGACGGGCCTGATAGGTCTTGGTTTGGCCACTGATTTTCCCACTGTATGCCCATTGGTGTGTCGAATTCTTCTTCTTCAGGGATGTTGGACTCTATCGAAATTACCCCATTGCTTTCTTCAGAGCCAAAATTACTGGATGAGATATTTAAGCTATCCTCACGGTCGGGTGGTGGGTCTATCACTTCCTCGGGATCGTAGCGGATAAGGACGTATTCCTCTCCTTCTGACGGGCCTTCATCTTCGGGAGAGCAGGAAACAGTTATAGGATGAACTGTCAGTCTCGCCGTTGAAATAGCGATGATAGTCCTTGGGATGGTACTCTAGGGGCGGGAAGTCTTCAGGATTGTACTCCAGGGGATGGCTGTCTTCTGAGTTGTATTCCTAGGAATGCCTGGAGCTCTGGTATTGTAGCTCGTTGTCGGACGACGTATCAATCTGGCTAGGTTTTCTTTTCTTGGTCCCTGGTCCAGACCTTTTGAGTAAGGCCCTATGTTTGGCTAGCACCATTTTGTCGCGGGAAGTGATAGATATTAGAGCTTCACTGTCTAAGTCACTTTCCAGGTTGATAGGGGTTGGCATTCCTTGCACCCTGGCTCTTGGGGTAATTTTGGGGAGTCGTTTCATCATGTCCCGGTCTTGGACTGGCTCTGACTTTGCAATCTCATGCAAAGGCTCCTTGCCTTTCCTAGTGGGAAACTTTTCGGCGACGGGATGCTGCTCAGCTACCTGCTCGACATGCCTCTCAACTAATGGTTCCTCATGCTCTATGGTCATTGGTTCTTCGTAGGGCAGGGGTATGTCGGAGCTGATGTCATACTCTTGGTAAAAGACATGGATTAGTTCTTTCCAGGATTTGAGAGGATTAATCTTTCTGATGATGTACCATCGCAAAGTAGGACTGGTTAGGCTCGACTGGTATGATTGAATCATCTTTCGAACCAGGTAGGCCTGAAGGTAGATTTCTGGGTGGGAGGTATCAGCATACTTTTCACATTCCGGTGTTTTGAATTGTCCAGGGATCTTGAAATAGGAGTAGTTAGATAAGTCGATGGGATCCTGCCCCTGCAGTTGGCTTAACTTCTTCATGATCTTTTCAAACTGTTCATAGTATTGGCTAGTTCTTAGTACATTCGCAGGGGTTATGACGGTCCTAATTACAGAGTTGGGCTCATCTTGAGTGGATTTCATCTGTCTCGAGAGCTGTTGAAGGGTAATGGATATTCGCCCTACGCCATCTTCAATGTGGGCAAGGCGATTCTGCACTTCGTTTTGATCTGACCTTACCATGAGGGGCCAATCGCGGGTGGCCGATGGCTGATGATTCATGATTACCTGCTTTGTGAAAACAATGAATAAGCATAGAGCAATTAAAAATTGACCCATGGCAATGATCTACTTTCATTCATCAAAAGGGGATTTACAGACTCTTAACATCTAGGAATTGAAGCGACAGAACCAAATACTTAGACACTTTAAGGAAAAGTCCCTAGACAATGGGACAAAGTTTTCTCAAAATTAAAGGGACATGACTACATATGCGACAGGGGGTCTTGTGAAGACTGCTCGCTTCCTTGGACTGGCTCCGAGCTGAGTATCCGGCTTACTCCTGTATCATCTGCATAAGGGCAACTTCCTCGTGTGGACCACTTTCTCTGATGGATCGAGGGACCGATGGCTTGTGCCTTTTCGAGATGTGATAATGGTGGATGTAGGCCGTGGAGGCGTGACGGGCTTTCTCTTCTCCTTCGAGTCCTTTAGGTACCACAATCCTTTTGCGATGACATTTGTCCTAGGTCTCTTCGCAAGTGGAGATTTCAAACGCATAATTATGGTTTGTATTGAAGAAGGCCGGGGGGATTTTCCACCTGGAACGCGGTGGGACTTTTTGCAGGGCTCCAAATTGTCGTGCCACTTGAAATGGGTAATAGGGAACGGCGCCAGTCCAGCCAAGCAATGGGATTGGGTGGGTGCATCTGTAGGCAAAGCGAGCCCTCTTTTCATGGAACCAGCCAGCACACCACTGGAATGTCTCAGGAGCTGGATTTCTCAGGAAGTCGACCCAATGCAAACTGGTTTGATAAGGAATGGACGGTCTTAAAACCATGAATTTTTGTAATGGATGCTCAGAAGTATTTGCCTCATACGTTCGCATGCTGCCTTGGTATTTGCTTAAATGAGAAGAGAACCAGACTTGCAAGATTTCGGGGGAAGCTCGCATGATTTTTTCTGTGTTGTCTTTAAAACGGTTAAAGGACAGGAAGGTTTCGGCTAAAATCATGTTGACATAATTGGCCCCTCCTAAAATTTGGTTGACAATCCAAACCATTTTAGGACTTATGGCATCTCTTCGGTGGGGGAAAATGATGAGCCCGAAAAATGCTAGGAGGAAAATTTCACTTCTTTTGGTCATGGATTGATTTTGAAAACATTGATTCAAGAATTCCAAAGGGCAGGTATTATCGTTATCATCAAGGATTTGTTCCATGACATAGAATTGAATTTCCAAGAATCGTGCTAGCCTACACCATGGGAGGACGCCTATCGAAGGTTTGACCAGCTCTTTCCCAAGGGGCATTCCAGCGATGATGTTGTACTCTTCCAAGGTCGGGGTTAGCTCGAATCTACCGAACATGAAGGTAAGTGTCCTGGGGCACCAGAAATGTGCAATGGCTTGTATGACTTCAAGGCAAACAGTAATTCGGATTAACGAAAGGAGGTGGCCGAGCTTGTCCTTTACACGCTGCTGGGTAGGCTGATCCAACTGTCCCCACCATCTGACGAGTTCCACCTTGGGAGTAGGAATAAACTGGATGTCGTCTTCCCCTATCGCACATAAACCGGGATTTTGAAAAGTTTATCCTAAATTGCCATGGGCCAATAAAAAGACTGAGTAAATAAATTGCTTTGCTTTTAGGTAAAATGACAAGCACAAGAACATACACATGAGATGTGCGGCTCGATTTCTAACTCAGAAGGCTTGGTGAAATTAAAAGGGCATCTGCCGGTCACAGTCTCGCGTTAGTAGCGTACCCCCTTAACCTCGACTGAGAAATTCGGGGAAAAGAAAGGCAACCTCTACATCGCAGTCTCGCGTTCGAGGCCGTATCTTTCTTAACACCATCCTAGAAATCCTATGGCGGCCCTGAGTCCGGCGGCCGGGTTGTGTGTGCCATGTGTAGTGTTTAAAACAAGAAAGCATGCATGACAGTTTATAATCACAAGACAATTTAATTTAAGTAAGCTTAAAATAAACTTCTCAAATTATTGACCTGTAAAAAGAAAAAAACCTAAGTCAGTAAAGAATTTAAACAAGATAAATATGGCCTAAGTCCTCAAAAGTCCCCAATGGAGTCGCCAAGCTGTCGCGACCCCTTTTTTCGGGGGCGCCCGGCCGGATCGGGTATGAGCGCCTAAAGGAGGCTAATGGCTCGGCTGGGTTGTGTTAAAGCTTGGACTCTCCCAAGTCCGCCAATTCACGAGTTTAGAATATTTGATTTGTAAATTGATTTTTAAAACGGAGTCGCCACTAATCAATTTCGGGCAGGTTGATTAGAAACCCAAGCAAAGTATCGAGAGAAATACTTGCTCCTGCGCAACCAGAGAAATTAGGATCGGGGACTTGATTACACTAGTTAATCACTAATGCCCTTTCGGTACCTAATCTTGTTTAAACTCTAAGGTTTTTTTTGGATGTTTGGGGATTTTCTACGTATTTTAGGAAAAATCACATTTTTGGGAATTTTCCTCATTTTTGGACATAAAAGGGATTTTTTGATTTTTGGGGTATTTTCTGGGAAAATACAAATCTTTTGACATTTTATGAAAATTTTGGGCTTTTTATGAATTTTGGCATTTTTTGGGATTTTTGACATTTTTAGAAAATATTAAAATATTTTAATATTTTGGATATTTTGGAAAACAATAAATTTTTTGATTTTTCTAAGCATTTTGGAAATAAATAATTTTTTTTTGATTTTTGATTTTTTTGGAAAATAAAACATTTTTTTAAACATTTTTGATTTTTGGAAATTAAAATGATTTTTTTGCGAAAATAAATTATTTTTATTAAAAATTAAAATATTATATTAAAAAATCGACCCAGTCGGATCCACGAGTCGGATCCGCCCAGCCAGCCCGAAACGCGGAGGAGCTCGCATTTTGGGGCTAGACGTCGAAACGGCGTCGTGCCGGGCACGGATGTCCGGCTCGACCCGACAACCTGCTCCAGCAACCCGACTCCCTTTCTTCTTGCAAAACGGCGTCGCGGCGACTCCGTGAAACGATGCTGTTCCGCTTTTGTGTAAAACGACGCCATGGAGGGGTCGGGCCGTGCGCAACCTGCGGGTCACGCGTCCGACCCGCTCCACGACCTGTCTGATCATCAGCGGAACGACGCCGTTCCTTCGGCGACCCTACCCGGATCCGACCCGACTCGCGACCCGAGGACTTTTCCTTGGCAAAACAGCATCATTTAAGGGAGACATGACCTGGCTCCGACCCGATCCGACCCGCTTTCGACGACCCGCTCTTCTGCCCCTCTGCAAAACGACGCCGTATCCTCGGGCCCGTCAAACACCCGACCTGGATCCAACCCGGCCCACGACCCGACTCCAAGCCACCCCTGAGTCTACGGAACCCTACCCGGTTCCCGATCCAGGTCCAACTCGGTGACCCGAGATCGTGACCCGAAAATTCGGGAACCCTAGGGTTCCGAATTTGGGGACGGCCGCGACGGCGAAGACAACGGCGACGGTTACAACGGCGGTGACGAGGGAGGGGAAAGCTTCGACGGCGGCAGCACCACGGTGAGGGTACCTGGCTGCGGTGGCGACGCGGTGGTTACGATGGTGGTGAGGGGGAAACTTCGACGACGGCGGCGCGCGGCGGGGTGACGACAGAGGCGGCGAGGTCCCTGGCTCTCTCTCTCTCTCTCTCTCTCTCTCTCTCTCTCTCTCTCTCTCTCTCTCTCGGATCTCCGACGAAACCCGGATCGTGGCCGCGAGCCTTCAGCCCCTGAAGTCTCTCAGAGGGTGTTCAAAGGCCGCCACTTCGATCGAGCTTCCCCTCCACCTCCGGCGAAGTCAAGATCGAAGCTTGCCGGTCTCGGCCCCCCCTCTGAAGTCTCTCAGCGGGGTTCCAGAGCTCGTGGCTTCTCTCTCTCCTTCTTCCTTCTTCGGTGTGCTCTGAATCGAAGGGGGAGGGGGCCTATTTATAGGCCAAGGGTGGCCGGCCGATGGGGGTTCGGCCAGGGAAGACCGTCGCGGCTCTGGCCGGCCGAACCAGCGTCCCATCCGACGCGTCCCGTTGGTCGTCTGCCCCGTCCTTCCCCACGTGCTTCGCTGCGCACGCTGCTCTGCCTTCTCCGTTGACGCGCCCGCTCGCGTGTCCTGCGCACGGAGTCGGGCGAGGAAGACGACCCCGCGGGTCGAAGGTTGGGTCGGGCGGACCTGCGGGGGCGTGATTTGGGCCGCGAAGGCCCAGGGGCCGTTTTTTCTTTTTTTTCTTTTTAGTTTTTCCGTTTTTCTCATTTTTTCTTCATTTTTTCTTTCGGTTTTTATCAAAATAAAACAAAATAAAATAAAACCTAAAGAAAATAGTAATAATGATAAAAAATAATTAAAAAGCCAAAATTAAAATTTAAAAATTAGGCGTCAAAGTAACATTGCTCTTCTTCGCATAGAATAATAGATCCCAAATAAAATCTGCTACGCATGCATAAGTAAAATTTAGGCATCAGTTTGTTTTTAAATGCAACCTCTGCAAACTCACCTTCAAAGAGGGGCAACTGTTGACGCCTAAATTAGGTTTTTTTTTAATTAGGTTTTTATTTTCCTTTTATCTCTTTCGGATAAATTAAAAAAATATATAAAAAGCAAAAAAAATATAAGAAAAGCATAAGTGAAGCCCAGCCCTGCCGTTCCTCCCTTCGTGCGGGCCAAGGCCTGCTCTCCTTCTTCCTCTTCCCCTGACCCAGCCCCTTTCTCTCTTCTTCTTCCTCCTCCCCTCTCCTTCGCCGCTGCAACTCACGCACACAAGGGAGGCCGATGCGCGAAGGACAGCCTACGGCTGAGGAAAGTAGGCCGACGTTGGCCGGAAGGGATAAGATCGCAGGCGCCATTAATGCTGGGCAGGCTTCGCTAGAAAGCTCGATGGGACATCGGTTCGGCCAAAGGGAACCGGTGGGCAAGCTCAAGGTCGACAGCTGAGGCCCTTCATCGACTAGATTTCCCTCGCCTATAAATAGGTGGCTACAAGCACCGTCAGGGAGGGGGGCGAGCTCGGAGACCTTCCACTGAGAGACATCAGGGAAGATCGAAAGGTGAGCACAAAGGAGAGCTCGGATCGTGAGCTCAGCCAACCTTCCACCAAGAGATTTCGGGGAAGGCCAGCGGCAAGCGAGTTCGAAAGGGCTAGATTTGGCCGGCGGAGGCTCGAATCTAGCCAGAGTGAGACAAATCAAGGCCGAGGAAGGTCCAGTCGTGATCTGCACCTCAGATCTGAGGTGATCGAGTCCCGTCGCGACCCCGACACCGCTGTTGCCCCAGATCTCATCGTGCTGCCGCCATGAAGCCCCTCAGTTCGACACCCCGTCAACCAGCAACACCGCAGCGCCATACCCTCTCCATAGACAGGTATCAACCCCGCTTGGCCGTCATCGTTTCTGCTTGCCATTCGTCCTCGTCACCTCAAGCCACCATGAGATCCACTCCTCGGTCGCACTTTGTCTATCGTTCCCCTCTGCATCTCCGCCCGTCACCGCTGCCGTGCTACCATGCCGTATCCTCCTACCGCTGCTGTCCTTTGTATCGCCATTGTCATCAACGCCGATCCGCCATCCCAGCCCCTCCGTCAACGCCCCGTCCAAGCGAAGAAAGGAGGTGGCGTTGCGTCGGGTCAAGCTCGGGTCGAAGCGGGTCATGATCGGGTGGGGTTCCGCGAACCGGGTCAAATGTGGGTTGGGGATCGGATAAGATTGTTTTTTTTTTTGGATAAGTGCTGCGGAAGTCCTAAAACTTGTCGCGAATGTGCATTTCAGTTCTAAAACTTGCAAAATGTTCATTTCAGTCCTAAAACTTGTCGAAATGTTACAAATGAGTCCTAAAGCCGATGCCGTTAACTTTTTCCGTTAAAAACGCTTACGTGGCATTTTAAATTATTTTTTATTTTCCACGCGAATTTTTTAATTATTTTTTAATCATTTTTTAAAAAAATAGATTTATTCATTTTATCTAATTTTCACCAAAAACTTAAAAAGATAAAATAAAAATTTTATTTTTAAAAATTGTTTTAAAAAATTGTTTAAAACATGATTAAAAATAATTTAAAAATCCACCTGGAAAATAAAAAATAATATAAAATGCCACGTCAGCATTTTTAACGGAAAAAGTTAACGGCGTTGGTGTTAAGACTCATTTGTAACGTTTCGACAAGTTTTAGGACTGAAATGAACATTTTTTAAGTTTTAGGACTGAAATGTACATTCGCGACAAATTTTAGGACTTCCGTAGCACTTATCCTTTTTTTTTTTTTTAAATGAATCGGGCTGGGTTGTCGGGTTGCTGGCTTTTAGAATTATAAAAGGAAGAAGAAGAAACCGAGACCGGGCTCGCGCATCGTGCCCGGCTTGGCTCGGGTTCACCGGACCGAGTCGGACCCAACTCGTGAACCTAACCCGGGCCATTTTTATTATTATTTTATTCTAAATAATATTTTAAACAAATAATAAATAAATAAATAATTTATTTTCAAAAAAATCAAAATGATTTATTTTCAAAAATATTTAAAAATGTTTTATTTATAAAATAGAGAAAAATCAAAAATAATTTATTTTCGAAAAAGTATACAAATATTTTATTTTCCAAAAAAATCAAAAAATATTTAAAAATATCAAAAATATTTTATTTTCCAAAAATAAGAAAAAGCAAGAACTTTCCCAAAAATGCCAAAAATCCAAAAAAGGTCAAATTTTCATAAAAAGCCAAAAAGACTTGTATTTTCTAAAAATACCAAAAAAATCCCAAAAAACCCCTTTTATGTCCAAAAATAGAAAAAGACTCAAAAAGTGTTTTTCCTCCCTAAATTGCTTGGAAAATCCCTCAAGCATCCAAAAACCTCAGAGTTTAAACAAGAATAGGTACTGAAAGGGCATTAGTGATTAACTAGTGTAATCAAGTCCCCGATCCTAATTTCTCTAGTTGCGCAGGAGCGAGTATTTCTCCCAGTACTTCGCTTGGGTTTCTAATCAACCCACCCCAAATCGATTAGTGGCGATTCCGTTTTACAAATTAACTTGCAGGTTAAAAACTTAGACTATTAAAGTTGTGAATTGGTGGACTTGAAAGAATCTGGGCATTAACAAACTCAGCCGAGCCATTAGCCTCCTTAGGCGCCTGTACCCGATTGCGGGCGCTAGAAAAAAGAGGTCGCGACACAACCCAATAATATTTCTTTAATCAAAATTCAATTTCTAATTAGCCCATTGAAGTGCGGTTATTTTATCAAAGTGCCCACCATTTTCTCAAAATTGTGTCATGAACTTGAGATTGTCTTAGACAACCCATGTGCATGGTAAGAGTGTGCACCAAATAGCCCTGGCTTTGACTGTCCATGAAAAAAACTAATTGGCCACTGAAGGAGAATTTTTTGAATAAAGCCTAGTCAAAATAAATTGAAATTGAAAAAAAATATGAGGCCATTTATGTAATATTAGTGGGGCTGCTGTTTAAGTAATATTATTGGGTGTCTAACCCAATAATATTTCTTTAATCAAAATTCAATTTCTAATTAGCCTATTGAAGTGCGGCTATTTTATCAAAGTGCCCGCCATTTTCTCAAAAGTGTTTAATGAACTTGAGATTGTCTTAGATGACCCATATGCATGGTAAGAGTGTGCACTAAATAGCCCTAACCTTGACCATCCGTGAAAAAAACTAATCAGCCACCAAAGGTGAAGTTTTTGAATAAAGCCTAGTCAAATTAAATTGAAATTGAAAAAATATGAGGCCATTTAAGTAATATTAGTGTGGCTGCTGTTTAAGTAATATTATTGGGTGTCTAACCCAATAATCTTTCTTTAATCAAAATTCAATTTCTAATTAGCCTATTGAAGTGCGGCTATTTTATCAAAGTGTCTGTCACTTTTTTAATAGTGTTTCATGAACTTGAGTTTGTCTTAGATGACCCATGTGCATAGTAAGTGTGCACCAAGTAGCCCAGGCCTTGAACATTAGTGAAAAAAAAAAAAAAAAAAATCAATCAGCCATCAAAGATGAATTTTTTGAATAAAGCCTGCTCATATTAAATTGAAATTGGAAAAATATGAGGCCATTTAAGTAATATTAGTGCGACCGCCGTTTAAGTAATATTATTTGGGTAATTCGACCTGCACTCTCTTCCTTCGTGTTTCTTTTTTATTTAAAAGGTAACGTTGATAGAAATATAGGATGTGACGCTAGGAGCACAAAGCAAAAAACCACATGGAAAATGAAGCCCACAAGATTATTCAGGCGCCAAAACCGCTTCATCCGTGCGTGGGCTTGCCTTGCGCGGTCGTAGGGTCTTTTTTGATTTCTGGTGGGGTTGCTTGACCCGGTTAGGACCCTTTCCTGACCGGGTGTTAAAAACTCAGATAATTAATCCTTTGAAAGTGCAACTGAAAGCTCTATTTCGATTTTATTATGTATTAATAACTGAAAATCCATATTAAATGCCTTAATTGGAGATGAACGCTCTGATTTACGAGAGAGATAGATCAATAAAAAAAAAAAAAAAATCGTGAATAAGTCCATAGCCAGTCAAATGCATTCTTGAATAATTGCATAATAACTTTGAAATTACACTCCTTACCAAAAAAAAACTTTGAAATTACACTCACTTGTGCCAAATACCTAGAGTGCCAAACTTGGCATAGTGCTGAAGGTTAAGAAAGTGATACTTAAATACTAATATCAGAGAAAAAATGGATTACTTAAGTGGCCAAAATGCTCACGTAGTAATTTTCCGGCAAGGCAATTGCAAAACGATAACATTTTGCATGCTAACATAGCTTGATAAGTGCAAAAATGACGCCATTTTACTAGTGACATGGATAATTAATTAATATAAAATTAATTAAATTAAATTTAAAACTAAATTTATTTTTATTAAGAGAGAGAGAGAGAGAGAGAGAGAGAGAGAGAGAGAGATGGAGATGGAGATTGCAGGTGACGAGGGCTAAGCCCACATCGCTACCTCCCTACCTTCACCGGGAAGGGTCGGCGACGATGGGAGGAGGGTCAGCCGAGATCGCCAAGCCCTAGGTAGGGGCTGGTGACCCTAGTCGGCGGCGACCCTTGGCCTGGCTAGACGAGGGCTAGCAAACCTTGCCAAATCTATGGGTCGGTAACAACCCATGGCTCGGCCGAGCGAGGGCCGACGAACCTTGCCAGATTTGGGGGAGGGCCACAGCTCTCACTCTAGATCTAGACGAGGGCTTGCAAGCCCTCATTGCCAATCAGCCAGGGTCACCAGTCCTTCCCTTATCGTCATTAACCATATGTCATCGCATACCAACAACTGATTGATGGTAGTGATTACTGATGTGCACCAATATTGAGATTCTTGTGGTCCTCGACAATAGGTCATGCACTCAATAATTCTCAACATTTTAGTCACATGTCTATCCACAATAACAATTTGTGCAAACAAATACACATGACAACAATACTTTCTAATAGTCAGATAATTACATCATTCCTCATTAAATGTCAAAAGAGTCTGTTTTTCAAAGTTTATGCCTCTAACATTGTGTTGGCACATTAATTTTTGCTGGAAATTTTTCATTCATTTCATGAGAAAAATAAGAATTGAGTTTGTCGATAGTGGTGCTATTGGATTATTATAATAAAAACATTTGCCTAGCTTAGTTCGACACTCACATCTTATATTACATATCTCTACATTCGGACAATAGACAAATTCAATGCATTTGAATTAAATATTTCTTGTTTGTTTCTAATAAAATAGGGGCTTGACTCCAAACTTGTTCATTTTAATCCACCCCATGGACGGCTAGACATGCAAGATGAACTGTAATTCATAACTCCAAAATTGTGGTAATTAGCTTCAATTTCATGAGAGGTGATTGGACCCAACACCAAGACTGTGGGAGATGGTCTTAACTCTGAGATGGTGGGATTGGACATGATTTCAAGATAGTGGAATTGGTTATAATTCCTTGCTGTGGAGTTAGATATGAGTTGGACAAGTTGGATAGCGATTCCAAGAATTGTGGAAGTTTGGATGAAAAAATTTCAAGATGAGGATTAGATGAGTCAAGGCCGGCCAAGAGAACGGACTGTTACGAAAAAAAAATCCGCATAAAATCCTCTATAATAAAGAAAAAAGAGCAATGTCCCCAAAAAGTTAACGCGCCTTGCGTAAAAGCCTCTTTTGAGAATCCTCGGCCGCTGCAGCCACGGCAACTCTCATCACCGCATCTCTCGCCAAAGCACCACTTCGCGTCTAGACAGTTCTCGAGCACGTTGGCGACCGCAGTGTTTTCAAACTCCCTCCAGAAAAACATCCCGACTGGTGCATGAGCTTCGCTACGTGGCCAAGCTCTTTAAGAAATCACGATGTTCTCTTGAGGCAAAATGTATCAGCCTCGTATGGCGATCTTGCCTAATAAATTGATTTCAGTCTGGCCAATGGGAGGTTGAAAAACAGTATTCGCTAATCTATACTCTAGTTACAATTATTTGCCACCTCATTCTACCCAAGATTCCCATCAAGAAATTGAAATGTGCACGGTAAAATGCTTACTTGGAGGAATACTTGTAAATATTTGATTAAAGAACCGATGTAAGAACATTTGTACGTACATAACGCACAAAATTCAGGAAACATCATTAAATTGTTATATATTATTCCAAGATTTAATGCACAAAATTCTCAGGCCTATCATGAATTTTCTTCCAATAGAAGCACTCCGTTTTGCACATATTAATCCCCTCATGGCCTTCATCGATCAATTCAAGGTCCATTGGTAGAAAGAAGGGTCTGCTACTATGCCAACTTTACTTAATTATGTCCGTGCTTCCAGACACACCCATGCAAAATTTGGAACTAATTACAAAGTCTAGGTAGGTGTCGATCCCACATCAATCTCCAATGTTTGATTAGATCATCTAGGAAAATTTATCACACATTTAATTTGTTTACATGGGAGTCAATAATGAAGGGAAAAGTACTAAAAAAGACATAAACCTATTGCATTGATACCAATTCAGTCATAAACTTTTCAATTGAACCAATTCAATCCTAAACCTTTTAATATTGGTACCAATTCAGTTTATCTGGTCAATTTTGGCCGGCCGACACTAACTTGGACATCGGTCGGTAGTCGAACGCCGACATGGCAATTTTTATGATTTTTTTAAAAGTTTTTCAAATTTTTTAAAGTTTTTTTTTTCTTTTTCCTTTTCTTTTCATCTTCTTCCTGACGATGGCCGGCAGCCTCCAGTGAGGCTCACCGGCCACTGGGCGAGGGCAGCGAAGCCCTTGCCTGTCGCCGACGAGGGTTGTGGCTTCGCCTGGATTTGGCCGAGGCCAGCCTTGCCCGCGGCTGGCGAGGCCATGGCAGCCATTGCCAAGGTGGAGGCAAGGGCCGCGAAACCCTCGCCAGCCGCAAGCGAGGGTCACGGCCCTCACTCGGCCTCGCCTAGGGCTGCCTTGCTCGTGGCTTAGCCCAAATCTAGGCGAGGCTAGCCTTCGCCATCAGAGCAATTGGTGGGATTGCTCGCGGCTTTTTGCTCATGGAAGGAGAAGAAGAGTACAAGCCAACGGCGATAAAGCGGAGGAAATCCAGGTCAGGAGCTAGGCTAGGCCGCGAGCAAGGTGGCCTTGGGCGAGGCCGAGCAAGGGCCGTGACCCTCGTGGACGATTGGTGAGGGCTTTGCAGTCCTCGCCTCGACCTGGCGATGGCCGCCATGCCCTCGCTACCTGCGGGCAAGGCTGGCGTCGCCTAGATCCAGGCGAAGCCGCCTCGCCGGCAGCCCTGGGAGAGGCCGGGCGAGGGCCGTGACCCTTGTCGGTGGTAGGCGAGGACTTTGCAGCCCTTCCCGGAGACCGCCAGGATGAAGAAGAAAAGAAAAGGAAAAAAAATTAATAAAAATTAATAAAAAATTTGAAAAAATAAAAATAATCATAAAAATTGCCACGTCAGCGTCCAACCACCGGTCGACGTCCAAGTCAGCGCCAGCCGGCCAAAATTGGACGGATGGACTGAATTGGTATCAATATTAAAAGGTTTATGACTAAATTGGTCCAATTGAAAAGTTTAGGACTGAATTGGTACCAATACAATATGTTTAGGACTTTTTGGTACTTTTCCCTAATAATAAAACAAATGCATTCAATTATAATTCATAGAACGCGTGACGAAATAACTTAACCACTTAGCCTTTTCACTTCTTTCTCGTTTGTTCTTTCTATATTTCGAGAGCTCAACTCTCATTAACATGAAGAAGATGGTGAACATGTCATTAAGTTGTGCAAGGCTATCTTACCAAAGGATAGACCATATAACACAAAAATTCAGTACGAAAACCATAGTATAAAAACATTAAAGCCTAGAACCAAAGCCACAGAGGAACCAAAAAAAAGAATGGAAAAGAAAATTTAGCAGTTCCCCTCAAGCAGTACCGTTGTCTCTAGAGGTGGCAAATGAGTGGGTCGGGTTGGGTATGGGTCGGGTCAAAAATGGGTCGACCCATATTCGACCCATTTAACCCGTTTTGACCCATATTACTGTAATATAAATATAGTGACCCATACCCGACCCGACCCATATCCGACTCATACCTGACCCATATTGCTAAAACCTACTAATATTCTAAAAAAAACCCGTGCTCACTTTAAGTTATATGCCAATTGGATAAAAACCTCAAATTAAATTAAAAAATAGTACATAAAATAAAAATTGTTAAAAAAACCTATAAAATAAAATTAAAAAATAGTAAATAAAATAACAATTGTTAAAAAAAAAACCTACAAATTGATTTTCTGATCTAGTTTTCACAGTCCAAAATATCAGCAAACAAAACAGGTGCACTGATTAAGTATTAAGCAATCTCTTCACAATCTAATGAAGCAACCAAAACGAGCCTCTTAGCCATGGCCTTAAGGAATGCTAGAGAACAAGTTTGTCAGACACCATGATGAAATAGCGGACTAGCGTCATGGGTAGATCGAATTTGGGTACTTCTCAAAACGACCTAGGAATTTGTATCGTTATGTCAATTCGAAGCCTGTGCGATGTCCGTTTCTCAATTCAGCCGACATATTGATTTTCGGTGATCGGAAATATAAAGGCCCTCCAAAGGCACACGGAATTTTCTTGAATACTAGTCAAACCGATCGAATTCCTCCTACTTTCCTTGAGTCGCACACCACACCTCCTCCAGTACCATCCCACAGTGTACTCAATTTCTTAATCTTGCTGGATCTCGAATATATGCAAAGCTAAATTATTGAGATTAAAAAAAAAAAAACCCTCGAAAACATAAACAAACGAGAGAGGGAGGGAGAGAGAGCCCACATCAAAATCTCCCAAACTCTCCCAAAAAAAAAAATAAATAATAATACAAAGAAATGGTTTTTTTTTTTAATTAAATGACCAAATGTATTAAACTCGCCAACGAAGAAGACGATCCATTTCCTAAAACGCGTCCCTCCCCTGCTCTACCTCTCTCTCTCTCTCTCTCTCTCTCTCTCTCTCTGTGTGCAGGGGAACGCACATTTTGTCATCAATCCTTCGATTTTCCGACACCAATCTCTCCATCCATCCCTTGCCCGGCTCTCTCTCTCTCTCTCTCTCTCTCTCTCTCTCTCTCTCGCATGAAACTCTGTCCGAAGATCCATGGAGCCTCCTCCTAACTCGCCCCTCCTCCTCCTCCTCGCGCCATCCGTTCCCGCATTACCCAGATCTCCCCGCCCCCACCGACAAGCCCTCGTCCTCCCACCGACGTTGATCTAGTGTCCCTCCCCCCCGGGGCCCCACCCTGCCGACAAATCAAGAGCCCAATTCATTCCTCCATCCCGTGCCGTGCCGTCCCGTCTTTCCGCGATGAAACCCACGAGCAGATTCTTCACGATCGGGCTGGTCACGTCGTGGTACTCCTCCAACATCGAGGTGCTGCTGCTCAACAAGTACCTGCTGAGCAACTACGGGTTCAAGTACCTCTTAGCCATGGCCTTAAGCAATCTCTTCACTGCTAAACTCAGAGGCGGGCGGCAGAGGCGACTCGGAGGCAAGCCGCGGTGGCGAGTGGTGGAGGCGGCTCGAAGGCGAGCGGCGGAGATGGATTGAAGGTGAAGGTCGAAGGGCTGTCGTTGAGTGGCTCGGAGGAAGAGAAACTTTTTGGGTTTTAAAAATGGGTCGAAAATGGGTCAGATAGTGTGACCCATTTTCGACCCATATAAAATTGAACTAAAAAGGGGTTGAACGTCGGTTAATAGTTGTAATGGGCTATTAACCCATATTCGACCCATATATGAAAAATATGGGTGCATTTTGCCCCCTCTAGATGTCTCTTTTGCTTAATCCTTTTTCTACGGTCTTGAGCTGATGATAATCTCCAGAATAAAAATGGTGGCAGAAGCTATCCTCCCACTTCCACCTACCAAACACAACACGTCAGAAGTTCTCATTAGCTATCTATACATATTCATACCAGAGTAGATTTTGCATTACGTACATGCATATTTCTCCCTTTTGCATTACGTACATGCATATTTCTCCCTTTTCTTATGTATATACAAGTGAGCGGAGAAGTATATTATTTTCTCCATTCAGAAATTCAGTGGGCGCGGACATGCCATGCATGAATAAACCCTAAAGGCAACATGGGAAATGCAAAAATGAAAGAAAAAGGCAAAAGAATACCCAGGAAGCATTTCAAAACTCCGAACAGAAGAACCTCGGGTCCAATGATGACCAGCTGTTTAGCGACTTTTTCCGCCATGGAAAAAACGCTCTCACTCCAGCACAACGTTGTCATACCCGAGGCCACCTGCCTCGTCTTACTAACGACGGTTTTCAGCAGCTCAACCACCCTCTGCATCGTCGTTGGTGCTCTCTCTCTCTCTCTGCGTCTCGTTTCGGTTTTTGTGAAGCGAAATGAATGCGATGGGAGTCGTCGAGTGTGGTTTGGGGACGCTTTTTGTAGCGGATTTTTTAAGAAGCAAAATGAGGAAAGGATCCGGTGGTTCTTTTTTTTAAAAGAGAGGAGTACGAGAGATGGGGACTCTTTGATAAAGTACAACCGATCGTGAGCTTCAAAGGGGACGACTTTCGGTGGCTGGGGAATTCAAAAGGGGAGATTTGAGTGAGAGTTCGTCTGTAAAGGAAAACCAGAATTAGACAATATTAGAAAGCTGTGAGAGGAAGAAAAAGCTTGAGAATCAAAAGTGGTAGAATTCGTTTCTCACGCTATTTCGATATGGAATTCACAGTGTTAATCTCCTTCACATGAACTTGTCTGGGGCTGAATCAGGTCACCTAGTTATTCCCTTGGCATGATAGTATTGGACAAAGTATGTTTCGTACATGTTTGGTCCCTTCAAGTATCATGGAGGGACCTCGTTTTTTGTCTGCATAATTTTGCTTCATCCATTACGTTTCCGTTGCGATAGATTTGCTTTTACGTTACATCCAGTATGTGTGTAGTTTGTTATTTACGATTTTTTGAAGTATTCTCCTCGTCGTTTTCACGTAGTCCTGGGCTTTTACCTGTGCCTTCATCCACCCACAAAGTTCGGATCTTTTTACCGTATTGGTCATGCATATAGCTTTATTTAGCTCATAAGCATTCGATTAGCACTTGCTTAGATTAAATCATAATAGTACTGAGGATCATTATGGTAATATATCGGTTTCATTAAATTTGTCAATTAGTCATCCATTTTATGCTCTACTTGGACTTTCATTGATTAAGGAAAATGTAGACTTAAGCGTATGATTTTTGATAACATTGTACGAATAAAATCCCAAAAAAAGAAAAAGGAAAATACTAAACGGTTGCCATTGAATTATTTTTCTCACATAGGTTGTCCTTGATTTTTTTTTTTTTGTCAATCTTACTCTATTCCTACTCTAACACTCACTCTCAGACTTTTGTCTTGCTTCCTGCAGGGCGTGGGAGTCGAAATCCACTCCTAAAACTTACTCGTCTTCACCCCAACCCCCCTGAGAAGGTGGAAATTTGAACCCCTTACCTCCCCCTTCCATGTTAAAATGGTGGTCATTGGGGCAAAATCCAGGGTTGTCCTTGTTAACACAATGGGTAATTGATCTTTCTAAGGGATATGGCCCCACAAAAGCAAGGGCAATTAAAGGAGTTAAAGAATCACACCGCTTTAATTTAAAGAATGATCCACTAAGGAATGAGAAGATAGGGTATAAATGCAAGATAAAATTTCATCTCTTTCTTGAGGAGTTTGTGTTGCTTCTTATTGGACGGAGCTAGAATAAGTGAAAACTAGCACACACTCGAAGCACTAGATGATAGATGCTCTTGCTCAACTTGCATTTTCAGTCTTTAATGAAAGTGGCATATATTATTCTATTGTCGGATCAAGATTGTAATGCTTAATTAATCGATAGTTTTATTTATAACGTCCTGTTTGACCTAAGCATGTGAAGCCATTGATGTGTGCTGTCATGATGCTCTCATGGCATGTTTCTTTCAACTTGGAATGTTAAGTTGTCCGGTCTAATTTATCACAACCTTGCCAACACAAATGAGGACCTTTATTGATTCACTTCTCTGATTTACCCTTAAATTTATCATAAGTCTCGCAACATAAGTAAATTCTGAGCGCAATGAAATGGGCCAGATCTCACCTAGATTAGGAAACTCATATTTATTATTTACTTTAACGCACGCTACTTTTTATGCATAGCTCACGGGGATCCTATCTCGAAACTTAATAACAAGACATTGTACATGTATAATGTTTCCCAATACGGTTCAGGTTATTTCTTTCCTTGTATTTTACTTTCTTTGTTATTATTTAAATGGATTTTTAACTTTTTGAGTCTTAATACATGATTATTTAGATTTTTAGAAGATATATATATATATATACATACATATAAGGGAAGATTGCATGCAAAGCCTATTATAAAAGGAAATGGTACCCATGATGAGAATTGCATTTATCTAGCATCACAAAATTCCTGGGCTTATGATTCTCTAGTTCACAGAAGAAGCGGTCTCCCACATCTTACTCGGCTCCTAACCTTAGTGGCGAATCTAGTTAAAATCAATCAAATAATTAATGAGAAAGTAATTTCTGATTGGTAGGGCTTGGGATAATTTCTACGGAGCATAAATGCCATCTTGCAAGAGGGTTATTTGTGCTGGCTCAGCGATCCGTTAAACTTTCTTGGATTCACCTCAATAGGGTCACAACACATTGAAACAAAACCAGTTCTTCAAATAAGACCAGAATGAAGTATTGCTTGTACTCTAAACAGCAAGACTTTTCTAGAAAACAAACAATTGTTTTGAAGATTTCAAGTCATGATCTTTCTGCGAGCATGAATATCGAGTCAATTGGATGAAAGAGAAATGAGGGTTCAAAGTTTGGAAAAATATATAGATAAAACAAACGGTTCTTCAAAGAAAGGGAAAATCGGTGCTAGGTTGTAGCACGCCTAAGAAGTGCGTATCACATGGCATTTATAGCCAAAGCCTGTTCCCCTTGCTGATTCTTTGCTGCCGAGGCGCCCGACTCTACTAAGGAACGAGTCGAGGGCCAATGGCCCAATGGCCTTTAAGTAGGGCCCCACATCCCTTGGCGCTTTCGATTTTTCCATGTAAATAAAGGGGTCAAGACACTTATTTCTTCAAGGTTACTTCTGTGGGCAAAAGTCCACCTAATGGACGGATACAGAGATAGTATCTATTGAATCAATTTTCTTCTTTGAATCAACTCCTGGAATCATTAGGAAGTCAGCACGTGGGCAATGCTCTTTGATTAAAGAGGTAGAAGACAAGATATCGATAGTGAGGCAGTAGAGAATTTCTAACTACAAGTCTGTTTGAAAGCTAACTTCATGCCCAAGTGCTGATATAGTAACCAATATGGAGTACTGATCACATGGAGGGACAGGCCCTGAAGTGAAGGTCGGGAACGACTGGAATCAATGTGTTCCAATTTTTGGCCTTGCATTGACCATCCAATGGACTATGGACTAAATGGTTATAGGAAATTCGACAAACCAAGGAAAATCTATTAGTACGCTTCCAAAAAAAAAAAGAATTGGCGATTTACGTGAGAATTCATAGTGACATTAGTTTAAAAATAAGTTAAAACAACTTGACTCATTGGAGATACAAAACTAAAAATATGTGCAGTACACAGTCGGTTGAGGCAACAAATTGCCCTAAACTGATAAATTGGGTTTATATTGGCTTCTAAATGAAATCCTAGCCCCTAAGTTCAGTTGCAACCCAACTTGCTAGTCATAAGGCAAGTTCCTTGAGGAAGGAGAGTTCATGCGTGAAGTCGTTGTGGGATGCGACAGGGAGGATATTTTGGCCAGTGGAACATCGAGAGTTGTTACTAAGCTAGTAAAATTCAACTTATTATGGTGTCATTACAACTTTTGTTTATAAGAACTTTTCTGCCAGAAATTCTTATATACATATGTGCCGATTTTGTATATATGTGTAACTTTCTTAAATAACCGTACATTACTTAATCCTGCATTAGTTTCCCCATTCTTGTCCACAATTTTCATGAGAAGTTTGGTCCTTGGTGATATGAATAATCGCTGGGGAAAAGTACCAAAAAGGTGATTAATCTATGGTATTGATATTAATTTACTCCTAAATCTTTCAATTGGACCAATTTAGTCCTAAACCTTCTAATATTTATACCAATTCAACTTTCTTAAAATAACCGTACATTACTCAATCCTAAATTAGTTTCCCTATTCTTGTCCGCAATTTTCATGAGAAGTTTGGACCTTGGTGATACGAATAATCGCCAAGAAAAAATACAAAAAAAAAAAAGTCATAAATCTATGGTATTAGTATTAATTTAGTCTTAAAATTTTCAATTGGATCAATTTAGTCATACACCTTCTCATATTAGTATCAATTCAATTCATTAGGCCAATTTTGACCGATCGGGCGCTATCGTGGACGCTTGCAAGCTAGAAAACACCGACATGACAATTTTTAAATAATTTGTTTTTTGAATTTTTTTATTTCTTTTTCTTTTTTTCTTTTTCCTCTTCTTCCTCCTTGGGATTCTTCCTCAAAGTGGTCGATGAGGCTCCCGCGAGACTTGGGGGTTGTGAGCGAGGTGGCTTTGCCCAAATCTGGGTGAGGCCAACCTCACCATAGCCTTGCCATAGGCGAAGGTGGCCTTGCCTAGATTTGGGCGAAGCCGCCTTGCCCACAGCCTAGGGTGAGGCAAGGGGCAAGGATTGCAACCCTTGCCAACCACCGACAAGGGCTTAGCAGCCCTCATGCTGCAATGGTCGTGAGCCACTACAAGGAGAAGAAAGCCAAGAGGAAGAAGAGGAGAAAGAAAAGAAAAGAGATTAAAAACAAATTGACAAAAAATAATACAAAACTTATTTAAAAATTGTTACGTCAGCGGTCACTTGACCAACTTGCACCAGCTGATGTCCAAGTTAGCACTGATCGGCCAAAATTTGACTAGATTGACTAAATTGATATCAATATAAATATATTTATGACCAAATTAATCCAATTAAAAAATTTAGAATTAAATTGGTACTAATATCATGCTTGGCTCGAAAATGACCCATGCACTTGGCCATGATACTTGCGTGAACAAGGCATATGTCTAATACTCTCTCCTAATTATTGCTTCTACTCTATTTTCCTTTCTATATTACTGGCAACTAAGTGCCAAGCCACCCGATGAACGGACCAATATTAAAGGATGAAATTCTCAAAAATAGAAACAATATTGGAAATTACATCATGATAACGATGTATAACAAGTCCACACTTGAAAAAAAAAAAAAAGGACACCCACAACAACCAAATACATGTTTAATGCGTATATATTACACTCATACACATACTTAGTCGTCATCGAATTACATTCCACGTAAAATTATAACAAGAAGATAGATGTTTGACACTTCGAGAGGTTGAGGAGGTTGACGTTGCACGTCTTATTTTAATCATCTAAGAACTGGTGGAAGAAGAAAAATTGACCATCAAGATTTGAAACTATGTTGCAGCACAATACCACTAATGTGTCTTATTCAATCCGATTTCGCCTCTTTAAAAAGAAAATTCAGTCAAAAGAACAGTCAGATCAAATCTAAAAGAGCGGCAAATGTACTCATGACGACACGAAAGAATAATAATTTACATTGCTACAAGCGACTAATTTTGTGATATCAACACGAATGAAATCAAAGAAGAATTTGCAAGTAACTGCCGCCTTTGATACTTTAAAACTGGGAAGAAAAATCTCGTGCTATAACAGATTACATGAGTTCAGGTTTCATTTTTTTTTTTTTTCTTTTTTTGCAGAATAGAGTTTGTATTCCAATTGACCTTCGGAGCTAAAACAGTAGCTTTTTCTATTTAAGTTTCTAGCTCGTAATTCCCATACTTTGGAGAAGAGGGCAATCAAGGCCAAGATGCACAAGAGTACGAAATAGGAAACTTCGAATTCAGTTGATCGCTGAACATTGCTCGAAGAGGCACGGAGGTCATACTTAAGTGTCCTTTTGTCGTAAGTAATGGCAAAGTCTCATCAGTCTCATGGCACTGGTGTGTCTATCATCACTTTTGGCCATCGCGAACCGTCACTCTGGACGGTAGAAGCACCAGCATCCTTTTCTCTGTACCTATCAGCCTCACATGCAGGGGGGAACACGGGTGAAATTCTTGTGCAAACCAGCCAATAATTTCAATGATTCACCATTTTTCCTAGCTCAGCCTGAAACCCGAGACAGATTCCATTTTCAAAACACGTCCGTATATCATGCAAGAGATAATTTAGCAGACTAATTGACAAAGCACTTTGCGAAAGAAGGTAATATCTAAGGAAACACAAGTTCCCTGATAGGAGAGTTTAGGAAGTTTCCATTACAATGCTAAGAATATCAATATTAAGTAAAGTCTGTACTCCAGGAAATAGGTTTTCATGCAAGCATATTATCTCTGAAGTTTACCATTTGATTCAATTGATGGTAACTAGGCTCCCTAAAGTGGCATTGACTTTGACAAAATTCCCCCGTCAATATTTGAAAGAGGTGTAATATGGCCATTTTTTTTTTTTTTAAGGATATCTCTAGGTCCTAATTTCCTTGAAGAACAAACACACTGTAAACCAGGCGAAACAACACACTGTAAACCAGGCGATCCTTAGATGTTTTTATCTTGGATGGGTAACTTCTCTTCAGAGAAATCTCAGCACCAGTGATCTGATAGAGAGATGATTTTTTGATGACTTGTATACTAGTACTAGGGTAGGATGAGTTCCCATCAGCTACATCTTCCAACAATGCATAAGATTCATGCTCACCATTACAACCATGGACCCATTCTCTAGAGGGTGGAAATTGAGCAAGGTGGTGCATTATCTGCAAGATGAGTCCTCTTGCTTGATATCATATTCAGAAAGGCAATGAGCTAGATCATGTTCCCTACAATGCTTTTGACTAATAATCAGATCATTGGGAGCAGCATAAACTATAAATCTCAAGCTCTAAAAGGCAGAGATTTCCTGGCTTATTTTTTTTCCCCTAATTTTTTTGTTTGGATGCACTCTTAGCACATCTCTTGCTTCTTCGCCTTGTACTGGAACATGTTATTTCAAGACTAATTCTTAAACGGACAATGTCCATAATCTAGGTTAGCTACTCTGTGTACTGCTCAAATCTCAATGAAACAGATCCTGTTTCATTATGTTTTTTATTTTATGTCAACAAAGTCTGATTAAAACATTTTATGAGTTCTGAACAAGCTTAGGAACATAAAATATTAGATCATGGCAGCATCAGACAGATAAAAAAATCATACTGGAAAGCCAAATATACACCACAATTTAACAGGCATGTACTCTCATGTATGCAAGAATAGACACTTGCAACTTAAAAACCAGAAAAGAGATTTCTTTATCAAGTACTTTGCACATGGCATATTGGAAGATTTTAAATAAGATAACATTAAAGACATCAAACAATCTCACAGCAGTGAAAAAAAGTGAGGAAGAAGAGATCAAGAAACAGGGGGGAAAGTGAAAAGGAAAGAAAACACTAATGTTAGTTTAATGTACAGCACTTCCTGAGACTGTAAATTTTTTAGGGCAAATAAAAATATATAGAAATGTCTAACAAGTCACAAAATATTTAAGGAAAAGGAAACAAAGTGGGGAAAGAAGTAAATAATATAGACCTCTTGATGCTTCCAGCAACTCCACTTTCTTCCTATTAGACTCAGTAAAGGACATTAAAGATGCAAAATTAGTTTTGTAAACCTCCATTTTTTTTTTTCATGGTCATGTGTTGCAATATTCAAAGTGCAACAACAAACAGAATCACTAAGAATCCACATCCTGCAGTAATCAACATAAGGAAGCACAGACGACCTCCAGTAAGCTTTAGTCATCAACTATCGTATGTCACAATTTCAAAGTGGAGCTAAGTAAAGACGAAATCAGCAACATAAGCAAGTGCAGAAACTCACCTAATCATGCCTTGGACCTACTTGAATGCAAAGAAAGTATTGAGCAACCGCCTCCAAGTTGATCATTTGCACAGCCATGATATACTTCATTTATGCCTAAAAAAGGGTTAAGAGTAATCTAATCATAGGAATAAACAAATTCTAGGAAAGTTTAGTTTTGTTTCATTATGATCAATAGATGTACCTATGATCAACAATGCTGTTACACAAATTATGGTTCACATGTGTCACATGAAGCAGCATGCTGAAAGCTTCTCTGTAACTCCCGTAGCCAAAAATCTAGTCCTTTGCCACTGTTCAAGAGGAATATCAAGAGCTTCCATCTCTACATGTCTTGTTGCCCACAAAAGCACAAGGAGGAAACAAAGCAAGCATATCACTTTTAGGAGCTATGTCGGAGAGACAGTTGCTCTTGCTGTAGTTTCAACATAAATTTAGGCAATGAATTTAATGGGAAATGTTTTCTTCTTTTAGTTAACTATTTGAGACTATATATAAGATTGATAAGGCATATACTACATAAAGTCAACAAGATTCTCACTTGAAGTTGCCAAGAGTCTCACTCCACCTTTTCTAATAGTATTTTGTTATATATATAAATATATATAAAAATAAATAAATATATATAAATATATATATATATATATATATATATATATATATATCCCTGAAGCAAGGTGCCTTTGGTTTTGAATTATTCTCCACAAAAATACTAAAGGGCCAAATATTTTGGCATCAACTATCCATTTCTGTCCACAAAATCATTTATAGTTATGTATTGTCACCACATAACTATGAGTGACAGTAACAGACTATTAGATAAGAGATGTCTACTAGAAACCAGGCTCAAACCATTTGTGTAAATTTGGTCATTGTATGAAGGAATGTGACCAAGGAGTAGGTTCTTACAGCATTAAAGGCAGTACAATACTGACAATGCATTTTCATGCCAAAAAAGTATATCATAAATCCAGCTATGACACAACCTAAGAAAACAACGTTAGGAACTCCACCAAAGCAAATAAAGACTGCGATATGGTTCCAGACAGAGCATAGTGGCAAATGAAAAACGTCAATCACTGGAATAATAAAGCAAGATTACTATTATTGTCAGCCACAACCACATTTTATGAAAGAATAATAAGAACAAACCCTTTACAGCATTATAATGCATGGATATTCCAATTATTAACAGATTTGTCCAGATATATTATTTTATCATAAAGAAATAATTAAGGGAGGAACATAAAATATCAACACTAAACTATGAACAGACTCTCAAGGGTATCAATTCAGAACAATAACAAAGTGCCGTTGGCCAAAATTTATAGAAGGGGCTTGAGAAGCAATGATAAACATACATTTCGTGTCTCATTACACTGGTTTCTTACTGCCGCAATTACGTTTGCATCCTCAATAATCGCATAGCTATTTAATCAAGCTATAACATAAATAAATTTGAGATCATTCACTAATGAAGACTGAAATACTAATTATCTCAATAGAAAAAAAGCAACATATATGAAATGCACCTGGTTACTGAAAACCAGTTTCTTACATGATTGGAACAGGCTGTGAAGAGAAAGCTTTGCCTTATACAAGAAAGGCAAATAGGTCATGTTACTTGCTAGGAGAAAAAAAATATAAAGACAATGGACATCTCGAGGAAATCAGCACCAAGTTGCCTGCAGTAGAAATATTTCATTATCAATATGCAGCTACTAAAGGAATGAATTTATATCTCGTGGCTATACGATCAAGATTGTGTGAGTCCGGTATAATATACTGGTCACAAACTTCCAAGTAATGATTATTAATACATACTCATCTTGTAATTCAGATGCAAATCCCACCTAACACTCAAACTGGTATAGCTCTAACAACACTAAAGCAAAAACAACAACTTGGCTCTGACAACACTAAAGCAAAAACAACAACTAATTTGAGAAACTACATGTTACTCTTTCCAATGTGTCTTACTATTGGCTCCTCAGAAGTTTACCTTTCATTAATCAGGTTTCACTCAAACATTCAAGAAGCATCCAGGAATTTTAGCTTCTCAGTTATTTTCCTTCTTAAAAGCCAAGGCAACTGAAATAAAGAAAGAATCCTAAACTATTGTGAAGGCCTCAGAAATCAGAATTGACAATCAGCTTCTTGTGCTTTTGCCTCTATTCTGCTGAATAACTGATGTAAACTCCGTGTTTCTCGTGATTATTTCTTTTTCATATCTACATTCCATGAGGCAAAGGAAAATAACCACCAAAGCAATTATCCATGGGCACAATCGATGTTGATATTACTCTCACTCCAAGTGAATTTGGTTTTCAATTCTCCCTAGTTGCCAATGTCAAGAAGTGGTTAAAGGCCTTGACTGTCAAGCGATCAAGCGACCTTTCCTCGTGGCTTGCCATCTCATTGCATCTTTCTTTATTCCTCTATGGTTTTGCCTCTTCAAGCGCCTCAGAAAACATATTCTTATGATAAGTACATACTACGAATCCACATTTCCTAGACACCCCAAAAACACCCAAATCCCTCCCTCCCGCATTTGCTCAATTTTTTGCCTGAAAAGGGGACTGAACCAACCCATGTACGCCCTCCTCCCCATTATATCACTCTCCCTCCCTTATTTTTCCTTTGAACCTAGACTTCACCTACTTCTTTCAATAAATTGCCACCTATGAAAACAAGAGAAGGAAAAGCTATACCATCCAGAGATTGTCGCTGTTTTTGCAGCCTGTAATGTCAATAACCTATGAATTCACCATCAAGCATCCACAGACAAAACTTGCGAAGAAACACTGATTCAGCCTCTCTCGAACAGATTCAATGACACATTCTTCAAGTTCCCGCGCAATTGCAGCACCAAACAAACCGAATTCAAAAATCCATCTCAAGCATTCCACGAACTTAATAAAATTCGGACGTGCCAGGCATTACCTGGTCTATAGCAAGCTGCAGGAAGCCCAAAACCTCAGGAGAGAATCTGTCACCTCACGCTACGTCACCAGTTTCCATGGCCGGTCTCCGTCAGCCGTCGGTTCGGTAGGGACTCCGTTTTCGGAAGATGAGCTTCTTCTTCTGTTCGTCGACTCCGTTGGCAGGGGCCGATCTTCAATGCGTGAGAGCTCACTGGTGTCGTATTGATGGAGTTGGAAATTTGGCTATGGCGGAGAAAAGGTAGAAGCTTCCCAACAACGGGAAAATCAGAGAAAATGAATAAAGAGAAGGAAAGAATTACAGAATTCTGTTTGGGAATTGAAGTTAACTAGCTAGGGTTAATTAAAAGTAATTGTTTATTTTAAGCAGGCGAACATCAATTATATATTATTTTCTATAAGGGAAAAAATCACTAAAAACCCCAAACTTTACCCCGAGTGACACATTTACCCCAAACTTTTTTTTGTGCCGTGAAAAACCCCAAACTTTCCAAACTGTGACACATTTACCCCAAACGTTTTTTTGCGACACCAAAAACCCTGAACTTTCAAGTGTGACACATTTACCCCAAAATTGGAGGGCATTTTGGTCTTTTCATTTTTAAAAAAATTTCTTTTTTTGCTTTTTTTCTTCTTCTTCTTCCCTCCGCCGGCCATGGCGGAGCCGGCGGAGGGAAGCCGGCGCCGGCGAGGGTCGCCCTCGCCGGCATGGAGCGAGGGCGGCCTCGCCGGCGTCGGGCGGCCCTCGCCGGCGTGGGGCGAGGGCCGCCCGACGCCAGATCCGGCGAGGGTGCCCTCGCCGGCGTCGGGCGAGGGCGGCCCTCGCCGGATCCGGCGAGGCCACCCCTCGCCCGGACGCGCCGCGCCGCCATGGCCGGCGGAGGGAAGAAGAAGAAAAAAAAAAGAAAAAGAAAGAAGAAAAATAGAAACTAAAAAGACAAAAATGCCCTTATGGGGTAAATGTGTCACAGTTTGGAAAGTTTGGGGTTTTTCACGGCACAAAAAAAAAGTTTAGGGTAAATGTGTCACTTGGGGTAAAGTTCGGGGTTTTTGGTGGTTTTTTCCCTTTCTATAATAATGGAAAATTTTGACATTAAGTGGTTTTTAGAAAAATGACATAACGGGACAATTTTATGGTCAAGACTTCGGATAAATTTTCATAAGCCGTGTGTCCGAATCTGATAGTTGAGTGAAGGGAGAACTGGCTGAGACCTCTTCATGATTTCATACTCAAGTATAAAAATGCAAGAATGAGGCTTGAATCGAGGGATCAATCTAAATGCGAATATACGTCGGCGCACTGGAATTGAAATCATATCGAAAAGGAATGAATCGTGAAGCCAAAGTACACGGAAATGAAAGTGGCAAGAACCGGAGGCGCGAGTAAAGAGAACGTGATAAAAAATGAAATGCAAAAGATGGATAAAACTCACGAAGAGTATTCTTGGTCCTTCATACTGACATGGAATGGAAGTTGTTTGTGCCTTTCTCTTCCAATTTTTCACCTCCACCAGCATCAAATCCTTATCCAGCGTTGATAAACCGCACGGTGATTTCCCCCGTTCTTCGCATGTTCTGACCAAATCTTCATCCGTCATCACGCCCTTAACATGTTTGCATGCTTTGCCCCATGTAAAAGAGCATGCTGCGATCTTCTTCTTCTTCTTGTTATGCTTGTCTTGGTCGAGCTCGTCTCCCCGATATTAAGCTCGAGAAGGAGGTCGAGCCTCTCTCTCTCTCCTTGTCGACCTCTTGCCCAGGGCTGATCATTTCCCTCATTGTATCTGGCAAAATCAACACTAGCTGAAGTACGACACATAAAATACCTCAATGGAAATATATGGGTAGAAAGCGGTTACTAGTTACAAATTTTTCTGAGAAAAGAAAAAGAGAAGAACAAGGAAGAAAGAAGGCATTGTAATCAAGATCAGCAAAGTTCACTCACCAACGAATTGCTTCCTTAGCAAGTTTCCCGTTCATTCCAGCTAAAAATGCAGCCGGTCAACTCTATCATGCTCGTCTCCATCGGTTCAATATAGAAGTTAACATCGTCTTGAATCGCTTCCCTAGAGGAGGATTAAACTCATGTTTTCTCTTTGATCCTACTTGACTATGTTCCTCAGTACTCGTTAGACAATCTTGCCAGTCCTCTTGTAAATCTGCTTCACTCGAATTATCTCCGTGCATATGTGAATTCTCAACCACTACATCTGTTGATTCATAACCATACTCATAGAGTAAAGCTAGATCTATTAGCTGATTATCTCGAAGCTCAACCTTTAAATCATCCCCTAATTGCTTGCATATTATACGCAATCCCCACTTTTTCATGGTTCTACCCACTACTCTGACACCATGTTGTATATAACGCCCATCAATTTGAGCAAAATCAACTTCTCTCCAGAACTCACATGGTAAGAAATATTCAACAACGATATGATCCAAATATGACAATGCGTAACCTCCTGATTCGCCATTAACCAATTCGCCATTAACATACGATCTAATAGAATATGCATCGTTTACATCTTCATCATCTTTGAAATTGATACACAATGCCACTCTGAGAATCTTGTCATACAAGTCCTCTGAAACCATGAAAGATATGGAATCCCCTTCAATAGGAAAGACCCACTGTGGCATCTTGATTCTGTTACAAAGATAGACTCGCAGTAAGTATCCAAGTTTGTGATGTACCCAAACAGGAAGATCCATTGATCCTTGCTTGCATTAATACGCAAGTCTCATGCAATAGAAACCATTCCCATAAAAGTACGGCAGCCACCTATTTTATATTCATATACGTGCAGAAACACTTCATATTATTTTGCTTTTCATAAGCATTCAATCTTGCATTCTTATATAAGCACACAATGTGGGCAGGTTTGTGTGTGCATGAGAGATGCATGAGAGAGAGAGAGAGAGAGAGAGAGAGAGAGAGTCTAACCTCATTAAAGTCAACCGAAACTCCCGAACTTGCACGGACAATGCGATGAATTGGGATTAAATCTTCATTTTTCGGCAGAGATTCGCAATTAAACACAAAAAAATGTCTCAAAAATGGAGGAAGCTCTGGAATCTCTTGTAATTGATGACAATTGTTAACATGCAATGCAGACAAACTATCACGCTTGCTGATGGATGTAGGAAGGGTCAGAATATTACTCCTCTCCAAAGTTAATTGACTCAAGAGGGGCATACAGGAAAGATTCTCAAGAAACTCTACTTCAGATAGATTGCATCTCGAAAGAAATAATCCGTGTAAATTTGGAAGTCTAGCCTTCATGGATGAATCAACTGAATCCTCGTACTTTGGAAACCCAATCAAATTTGGGCAATCTATAATATCCAAGCTTTCAAGGTTCTGTAACTTGTAAATGCTAGACGAAAGATGGCTAAAGTTCTTGCAACTACCTATAAACATCCTCTTCAAAGCAACAAGATTTTCTATTGACGTAGGAAATTCTTTAATAGCGCTCCCTTCTAACCAAAGCCCTTCAAAGCCTCTGAGTTGATGTGGAATATCAGGGAACCTTTCAAATTTTGTGCCACTAAAATAAAATTTTCGCAAATTTTTCGAATTGAGCACCTTGGGAAAAACACTAAGTTTGTAGCACCTCCCTAAATCCAACATCTCCAACCTGTCAAGATATGCGATGGACTCATGAGCTTCTACCAAGTTTTCACAACCACCGAAATCCAATTCCTTGAGATTTGGAGAACACGAGAGGTCAGGCATGTGAACCATTGACTTGCAACTATTGAAATTAATGTTAGTCAAATTTTGGAAGTCCTGCAAAAACAGAGAAACCAACTTTGATCAACACTCTGAAATTATTATATATCAAGTCTTCCATATATGGGCAATTTGTTTATTTAAAGAAGAAGTGATCTCTTGCGGCGTCTACAAATAGGCCTATGTAAGTTGTTGTACATAGACAGGAGAGTCAAACTCGTAAAATGATGGTAATTTAATTTCGGATGTCATTCCCGTTGTCCATGGTTTTACTTTTTGATCATTAATAATATCACAATTTATTTGTAGGGGCTTAGTTTGATCAAGGGTTATAAAATTGGCTACACAACACGTGCCGGAGATTTTGTTTCTCAAGGTAATCACATATCCTTGACTGTTATATAGTCTATATATTGGCCTGGCGTATATCTCATGATTACATAATCTTCGGCCGCAACACTCTTTATGTGGAAGGAAGCAAGGACCTTCGGTAGATCAGACAACTCGAAGCCCACTATTCAAACCTTTGACTTAGCTAGTTTTTTTTATGTTGGACAAATCCTCGCTATTTAAGAACGTGCATTTGGTATGGAGCCTACCAATAAACTAGCAACTTGGGTGTTTTTACTTCTACATACATGTCAACGGGTAGATTCGTCACATTTTTATTTCCCTTATGTTCAATCACTATACAATTTTTTTTTGTAAAATAAAAAGTTCATATGTAAACAACCGACAACAAATTGCATGTTGAATTTCTTCACTAGGTAGATGTGATCTGCCTTGAAATATATCTATGTTGATAGTTGAAGATATTAGGTTTTGAAAGTGTGTAAACTTTATCTGTACTATTATATAAGTAAAGATGATCTCCTACTTTAAAAATTTTTAATCTTTATATATATATATGTATATATATATATATATATATATGTATACATTTCTTCCATCAATCATCTTCAAGTGCTTATTCTACCGCTATTATACCATAGACAAATACGTGAAATTGATTATTTAATTTTTTATCTGTCACATATTCTGATATTAAAATTGGGATTTCCTTATGACGTGGTGACCTTCATAAAAAGAAAAAAAATTAAATCTTCAAATATCTTTCTCTTTCCACACATACGTAAGAAAACTTCTTTGTATTTGTGTATTTTATGAACAAAATGGATCCACTAAGTATTTCTAATAAATTTATTAGCCTAATTTTGTAAATAACAATTTTGCCGCACGTAAAACTATTTCTTACGCAAGTAGGTCATTTTGAAAGAAAATGGAGAAGTAGTTTCTAAAAAATAGCAACACCGCTTCCTTTTGTGTACTATCACATATAATACACATATGCAAATGGAGTAGATAATAAAAAGTTCTATGTAGGTAAATGCTCACCTTAAATTGTTTTGGCTCTACGGTGATATTGCTTTTGCTCATATTAAGTCCCACTAATTTTATTAGACCAGAGGAAAATTGTGGAAATTGGTCAGCAAATCCCGGCCATTCGAACCATCTAAGCTCATTAGGAAGATAAATAGGACCTTGGGAAGAATTATGCACGTTGTGCAAGATGAGCAATCTAAGCCTTCTCATTTTTGTAAAAGCATATGGACTGATACACATCTCTGTTGGCTTAGGTAACTCCAACACTACGGCTTTTACATCACAATCTCCCTGTATATATAAGACTATTTTAGATTATGCATTTTCAATAATTAGAGTAAAAACTAAGGCGCAGAATTTTGATCGTATTCTCAAGTCTTACCATATCACTTGATAGAACATCAGCAACATCTTCATACTGCCATAGTCTGCTGCGTCTTCCGGGATAATCGCGACATTCTTGTCTCACAATATCCATACCCATCGATTGAATCAAGTCATGCATTTGCAGTTTTACCCCATCAATGCTCATCAATGACCTCTCAAAGAGAACTTCTAATTCTATTGTTGCCTGAAAATCGCAACTCTCAAGAACTTTCTTTACGTACTCATTTTCCCACCCCTTAAAGAAGCTGGCAATATGGAGAAAAATTTCTTTTTGATCTATCTCGAGTCCATCATAACTTATTTTGAGCACACCAATAATTTTATTGTCAGGAACTCTGGAAAGTTTCTTTAGTGTACTTTTCCATTCATCTTCTCTTCTATTATATAAGAAGGAACCTAGCACCTCAAGTGCTAAAGGAAGGCCTTTAGCATAATTTAGAACACCATCCACTAGATCTTTCTCGATTTCTAATTTTGGATGTGTCGAGAATGCATGCTTACAAAGCAATTGATGAGCTTCCCTGGGATTGAGTTCTCTAACATTATACACTTGGCCTGGAGCTATACCAAGACAAGTTAGCAAATGGATATTTCTTGTGGTAACGATGATCCTACTCCCATTACCAAACCACTTGTCATTTCCTGCCAAAGCATTTAGTTGGCACAAGTCATCCACATCATCAAGGATGATGAGAACTCTTTTGTTACAAAGTCTATGTTGTATTAGATTGATACCTCTCTCAACACTGAACGCTTCTAATTTTTGTTGTGGTGATAAAATCTGTGATAGCAGATTTTCTTGCAATGAAATTAAATCCTTGGAATTTTGTGCTTCTCGAACATTTGCTAGGAGACATGAACCCTCAAATTGTCTAAAAATAGCATTGTAAAGAGCTCTTGCTAAAGTTGATTTCCCTATGCCTCCTTGTCCCCATAATCCCACCATGACAACATCATCATCAGATTCAAGATGTAACATCGATTTCAGCTTAACCACTCGGGAATTTATACCGGTTGGATGCTTAGCAACATGCAAAGGTGTTCGGTTTAGGCGAGTGGAGATTTCCTTCACAATTCTTTGTATAACCTCTGATTCATTTCTGAAAAAAATGAAAAGAAGTTGTAGCATTGTGTTTGAATAAGCAATCACCAGCCAAATGACAAAGAAATGCGTCAAATTTTCACATAATCACAGCAAGCAAAAAAAAAAAAAAAAAATGTATTCACACACGATCGAATTAGAACTCGCAGCTCCAAACGAATCAAAACATCAAGGTTCGATTTTTAGTCATCCAAGTGGGTCATGTTATTATAATTTATGCACAGCGATTTACTTATTTTTTTCGATTGTTATGTGTGATTTATTTAAATGCCTAATCAAGCTTTTTATGACTTTGAATGATGGTCAAAATTTCAAAACTATTAAATACGCCAAAGCACAATGTCATTGCCTTATTTGGCCTATGCAAACTAATTGTCGTGAATCAAGCATCACAAACTTTCTTATTCCTTCCAAAGTAACGGCGTAAGCACAATAACACCACTTAACATTTTGTCCATGGGGCGACCAAGTTTTAAAACATTTTAAACTTACATTAGGTGCATATCGATTCAGTATTTATTTTTATTGTTTTTTGACAAACGGTCTTTATACTCACTTGTAAAGCTTAATTTCTTATATAAAATATGACCTCCAGTCAACTTACTCATCGTTCAGATGCCACCCGGACAAGCTCCCAGCTTCAGAAAAAAACTTTCTTTAATATCTTCACTTCCTCCGAAGCCTTGCCGAACTTGGACTCATGCTCGGTCAAAGCTATCCCAGCTCGCACTTCTCTTGGGTCCACTTTGTAAAATACTGGTAGAACGGTGAGGTTGTTTTGCTCCTTGCACTCCATAATCTTGGCCGCCTCTTTTAAGCACCACTTTGAGGAAGCGTAATTCTTAGAGAAAACGATGATTGCAACGCGGGATTCTTCAATTGCTTTCATAAGCATCAATATTTTGTCTCCCTTTTTCAATTCCTCACTATCTAGGAAAGTGTATATTCCAACCTGGTGTAAAGCTTGGTAGAGATGGCTGACGAAATTGTTACGCAATTCTGCGCCTCTAAAACTCAAGAAGACGTCGTAAATCTTTCTAGATGTTGATGAAGAAGCCATTGGATGTGGGAGTTTAACAATTGGCAATGACTATTAGCTAAAAATTTAAAACTGTGTTTTCAAGCAGATCATTCGCTGCTTGATCTTCTTGTTGATCCATTCTTATACTGGAGGACCAAGATGCATTCCTTCTTTTTGGGGTAAGGAAAATAAAAAATAATATTAGAACTTCAGAAAATGAAGACCACGTACGACCATGTGACACAAGCTTCTTTGTGGCCGACAAAAGTAAGGATTAATAATAGAGCACAAATTGACAAACAACTTTAGGGTGGTGGATTCCCGTGCTCTATAGGTCCTAGGCTCACTCATAAAAGCAACTTTGCTGGCCTTCCTCGAAATTTCATCCCCTGACCTCTAAGAAGTAATTTTGCTATATAATAACTTACCACATGACTGCTCAAGGAAAATATAATTACAAGCACAATCAAGTATCCTAGAAAAAAAATAATATTATGGATCTATTAATAATAGTAGAATTTTGGAAAAACATGGTGCTAAAGTATGGAAAAATATATGCAATAGGTATGAGCACATGGACTTAATTTTTACCACCGTGTTATTCTGATCCTATGAGACAAGCTTCTTCGTGGCTGACAAAATTAGTGGAGAAACAACTTTGGGGTGGCGAAATCTTGTCACCTGGTCATTGGCTCACTAATCAGAAAAATATTGCTCGCTTCCTCAAAATGGCATCCCTTTCTCTGAATGATTTCTTCTTTACTAAGTAATATTATAACATGACTACTTAAACGACATATAATAACAACAAAATACTTCCACGTGATGGGCGATCAGAACACAAAATACTTCCATGTGACAACCATCCAAAGAAGACAAAGAAATCGAATTGCAATGCAACAAAATGCAGAAAATATATGGTTGTGGGAGCCAAGTCAGTTGAGAGAACATACCGTGCAACTTTTTCAGTGAGCTATATCAATCCCAAGGCCCCCGCAATTTTGCTGAGTAATATGTACAATTAGCTTTGAATCAAACAAATATTTCCTTCATCCCGAAGGTTCCGAATCCTGAGAGATTGGATCAATATCGTCCAATTAGCCTATGCAATTTCTTCCACAAGCTCACAAATAGATCAATTTTACTAAGTAATATGTACTCAGGGTTAAGATCTAGAATAAATTGGTTGAGATGGGGTGATCAAAACACAAAATACTTCCATGCGACAACCATCCAAAGAAGACAAAGAAATCGAATTGCAATGCTACAAAATGCAGAAAATATATGGTTGTGGGAGCCAAGTCAGTTGAGAGAACATACCGTGCAATTTTTTAGCGAGCTATATCAGTCCCAAGGCCCTCACAATTTTGCACCTGTGATAGACCAACTTCCTGCCAAAGTAACAGATGACATGAACAGAATATTACTTGCTGGAGTTACTATAGAAGAAGTTACAACAGCAGCATTTCAATTAGGAGCCACTAAAGCTCCTGGCCTTGATGGTCTTAATGGACTGTTTTATCATTATTACTGGGAAGATATTAAATGGGACATCTTTAAGGAAGTGGAGAACTTTCTCACCACCAGCTCTCTCTCACCAGCTTTGAATCAAACAAATATTTCCCTCATCCCGAAGGTTCCGAATCCTGAGAGATTGGATCAATATCGTCCAATTAGCTTATGCAATTTTGGCTATAAGATTATTTCTAAAGTGCTGGCCAATAGGCTCAAAACCCTACTAGAAGAACTTATAGCACCGGAACAAAGTGCTTTTGTAGGCGGGAGGCAAATCTAGGATAATATCTTCATTGTCCAGGAAGTATTACACCAAATTAGAAGCAGGAGTAGAAAAAAGAAATCCAAGCAGTTCTAAAGTTAGAGATGAAGAAGGCCTACGATCAAGTGGAATGGGATTTTTTTAGGCATGCCTACTCAAGACTGGTTTTCATGAGAAATGGGTGAGATGGGTAATGCAATGTGTAACTACCGTCACATTTAGCGTTAAATTTAATGGAGAACATCTTCCGTACTTTCAACCGTCAAGAGGACTCAGGCAAGGGGATCCCTTATCTCCTTATCTCTTTATTATTGTGGCTAATGTCTTATCCTCGTTGATGACGCACGCTGTGGATAATGGAAGCATAGCAGGAATTAAGCTAAATCGAAGATGCCCTACTCTTTCTCACTTATTATTTGCCGATGATTCGATTTTCTTTTTGAATGCTACTATTCTTGAAAGCCAAAATATGGCCTTGATTTTAAATCAGTATTTTCTAGCGGTTGGATAGGAGATTAATTTGAACAAATCGGGTATTTTCTTTAGCAAGGGTTGCCCTCAATCTTTAAAAGATAATGTGGCAAGAGAATTGTGGGTTCCTATTATGAACAAAACCGAGAAATACCTAGGTATTCCTTCATATTGGGGAGAGTCAAAAAAACAAATGTTTGCATGGATCCTTGGGAAAATTAGTTCAAAATTAGAAAGTTGGAAGGAGAAACTGCTCTCTAAAGCTGGAAAAGAAGTCTTGCTGAAAACGGTCGTTCAAGCTTTACCACAATATGCTATGTCTGTCTTTAAAATCCCAGTTTCTATTTGCAAGGCTATTGAACAGAAAATTGTTGCATTTTGGTGGAAGACTAATGAAAAGAGAGCAGGCATTTATTGGAAGAGATGGGAGCTAATGAAGACCAGAAAAGATAGAAGAGGAATGGGTTTTAGGGATCTTATCTCTTTCATTAAAGCAATGTTAGGAAAGCAGGCTTGGCGGATGGTACAACAGCCACATTCTCTTTGGGAAAGATTGTTTAAGGGCTATATTATCCAAACATAGATTTTTGGCATGCAGCACAGGGCCTTCGACCGTCATGGGGATGGTGAAGCCTGGTCTTAGGGAGGGAATCTATTGCACCTAAAGTCATGTGGAAAGTAGGAGATGGATCTCAAATCAAAATCAGGGAGGATAAATGGTTGCAAAGAGGTATTATAGGGGGGGCAGTGAATGTAAATGAACCCCTTTTGGTATCAGAATTGATAGATAAAGAAAAAGGTGAATGGAATGAAAGTATCATAGCAGAACATTTTGATGAACAGTTAACTGAAGAAATTCTAACTATCCCAATTCAGCCTCAATCAGAAACAAATCAACTGGTCTGGACCGGTACGCAAGCGGGTAAATATACAATTAAGAGTGCATATAACTACATCAAGGAAGATACAGAGAACTGCCACATGATCCAAAACACCACTTCATTTCAACCTCCCCTCTCCCTCTGGAAAAAAATTTGGAACTTGCACTCACCCTCTAAGGTTTGAATTTTTATGTGGAATCTATGCCAAAATGCCCTCCCAACAAAAGATAATCTGTTTCGAAGGAAAATCGTACCTGACCCCATATGTCCGTTATGTCATATTGAGAGGGAAACGGTTGAACATCTATTCCTGTTGTGTTCGTGGACAAGGAAAATCTGGGGCAACCCTCTGCTGAACATAAAGATATCGAGTAAGGGCTTAACAAGGATGGAAGTATGGTTTTGTGAAACAGAGAAGGTAATTAACCCGCAACACCTGCACTTGGTGGCTGTAACGTTGTGGACCATCTGGAAGGCCAGAAATCAGGCTATATTTCGGGGTCGAGCTCCAGAGGGGTCGGCCATTCTTGATTCAAGACAAGCCGTTGTGAAATCCAAAGCTAGGTGGAAATAGAGATAGAGCAACCGCCAGATCTGAACGCTTGGCATCCCCAAAAGGGATTAGTGAGAATGAGAATGAACTGAGATAGGGAAACAGAGTACCGAGTGTAGCAAGGTTACCTGCGAATCAAAAGGCGGGACTCCTTACAGATGGTAGTTCGGAAAATCAGAGCAGCTGAGCTGAGAAGAGAGGACCGAGCCGCTCCGGGAGCTGATAAGGGAATAGACCAGGATCGAGTTGCTCGTCGAGGAGGCGGATCTGGGACCTAGCAGTAGAACCCACACCCACGCAGAGAGAACGAAGGGAGCACCAACCCAAGCAGCGAGCTGCAAACTTGCACCCAAGCCGAGAGATCGTCAACCAAGTGCGTCAGAGAGACGGATGGAGACGATTCTGCTTATTTAAGGAGCAGAGCAAGAAAAAGGGTGACAAGAACTCGGTCCCCAACTGAAACTCGAGAAGCGGCGTGCGGTAGATCTGCAACTCGAGAGACCGATCCATGTCAGACCTGGATTCCACCACCGAAAGGAGCTTTGAAGATCAACATTGACGGATTGTACATACCTGGTTCGTTGGGAAATTCCATAGCTTGCATCTGTAGAGATTCGGTGGGAAGGATGGTGGGAGGCACGGCTACTGCGATTAGGGCCTCTTCTCCCTTGATGACCGAAACCCTAGCTTTATGGGAAGCACTCAACTTTTTCTTCCCCAAAAGACACGAAGTGTTACTTTTTGAGTGATACAGTTCGCAACTAGTTCAACTCATAAGCAAGTCAGAGAAGTTGAGTTGGGAAATCCAACCTATTGTCAACAAGTGCAAGGAAAAAATTGTGGGCCTTCTCCAACATACTGATAGCCCATTGCTCTAGAGACGCCAATCTGATTTACAGATTAGGTTGCCAAAGCCCATAGAACAAATTCCTTGCGCAAGAATTGAGTCTTTTCTCCTCCACAAACTCTCTTGGACCTTTTATGTACTGATGCCCATCTACCGGGCCTCTTATCCTACTTTACTTAATGAAATATTTTAGTTTCTGACCAAAAAAAAAAAAAAGAGGAAGATCTATTTGTGAGCTTCGGAAACAGAACAAGAGAAGGATTCAGTGATTCTTTTTAGAAAATAGAGAATTACGTGAGATAGGGACCCTTTGAAAAAGTAAAATTGATCGTGAGCTTCAAGCGCGGGATGGCTTTCGGCGGCTAGGGATTCCAAAAAAGAGAGTATGAGTTGGAAAGTAATTGAAAATCATAATTAGACAAGATTCGAAAGCGGGAAGTGGAAGAAAAAGGCTGGGGAGTCAAAAAGGGGTAGGATTCATTGATCTTGAGGAGGAACAGGAAGCTAGCGACGCACACAAGGGGACCACATTCACACACTTAGGACGCATTTGGCAACCGGTCAAACAGTGAAAATTTCTATTCTTTTGTTTTCGGGAGTAAATTTGGAATAGAAATCCATTTGATAAAATTTTTGTTTCTGGAAACAAATTTCTTTTTTTTGTTTTTTTTGTTTCCGGAAGTAGATTTGGAATAGAATTGAGAAGTAAAAAAAAAAAAATTGATTTTTTGTTCCCGGGAATAATTCTAGAATCAAGCCAACTTATTTTATCTCTTTTCTCTTCTTCTTTTTTTCTTGTTTTTCTTCCCTCTTTCTTCTTCTTCAACTACCATTGTCACTGCCATTGCCGTCTGCCACTGCCGCCATCCGCCGCTGCCGGCGATCACCAGCGACCAGTCGGGCGAGGTCTAGCGAGCTCTCTAGTGGCTAGACGGGCCTCGCCTAGAGAGCTCTCCAGACCTTGCCTAGGCCTCCGCCGGCCACTAGTGAGGCAAGAGCAAGGCTCGCCCCAACTATGGCTGGGCGAGGCTCCCTCGCTGACGGCTGGGCGAGCTTGGCCTCGCTGAGGGTCGGTGACGCTTATGCGAGGTCACTAGTCATCTCAAGGCTGGTGACTGCGCGGACCTTGAAAAAGAAAGAGAAAGAAGAGAAAATAGTAATAAAATTATTAAAAAATTATAAAAAAATGATTTGGATAAGAAATTTTCAGAACGGTACCAAACATAATTCTATCTGGGAATAAAAATTTTGGATAGTTACCAAACAATTTAAAATGCTTAAAAATTATTTTCAGAAACAGAATAAAAAAGAATAATTTCTTATTAGAAATTGGTCCCAGGAGCAGAATAGTTATTAAATGCACCCTTAGCCATCTCCTCATTATGGTAAAGCTTGCTGATTTCTTCCCTTTTCTGTTCATTTTTCATTTGATCATAACCAAATTCCATGTTTCCTACTCTTGTGATTTAATTGCAGAGTCCCAAAGCCATCCATGTGTGAATATTATGGTGTTTGTGTAAAATGGCACAAGTTTGGAATTTCCATGCATGTTTCTAGATTCCATGATTCATTCCTCACTTTGTTTTGAGCTGAAATTCGCTATGGGTTAAGCCTTGTAACGATAAACATTTCATTGCATCATTCACAAATAGCTAGATATATACCAAAAAATCAAAACATAGAAATCACATATCAAAACTTAAAATCACACTAAGTTCTTATTATGGTATAGAAAATTTACCATCATGTCGAATTTCTTAAAAATCATTTCAACATCCTCCTTTTGTGTTATAGTATTCGTACTGTTTGTTGTAGAATTTGTCTTTGATATATTAGTGTATGTGAGGGATTTGCAATCTTTAAAAAGGAAGCAGTATGTATTCCCATATTGCACATGATCAAGCAATTAAACTGGGGTTCGAGCTTTGTGAAAATGTTAAGCTTCGGGCATATTAAAAATATGCGATATAAGAAAAAAATTTATGTTGATTAACAAAATCTCACTAAAGTTGTCTCTGTATGCGGTGTGTAAATAGTTTATATCTGTTGTATCACAAAACTCAAATCTTTTTTAGATTAAAATTTTAAATAATAAAAGTACTATGGACTGGTATAGAAATTGGTATAGCTAAATTGTTAAGCATACATAATGTCTTATGTTGAATTATGTGAATAAATATTATTGATAATTTGTAGTTTTTATTCCAGTTTATATTTAATTTCTCCATTCTCAATCATATTAATGTAATGGGCAAGAAGAAAAATCAGACTTGCATAAAGTGACCTGTGTTGATATTTTATAAATGGATGTGTTGTTTCAACCAATTTATGAACTTAGTGAGCCAGCAATGGCTCATCCACAATTGTTTGTTTTTTCGTATGATAGATGCTTTCAAAGCATCATTTCACCAACCACCGACTCCAATAATTCGGACTGTTTCCGCATGCATGTCCCCACTGCAATTATTTGGCCTGTTTTCGCGTGCATTTCCCCACTGCAATCATTCCGTCTTCGATCTTCTTCGCTCCAAGTCCTAGGTGCTTTGCACGACCAAAGTCCAATCTTGGAGGCTGTTACTTGCGTCTAATAAGTAAAAAATTATTAAATGAAAAGCATATATATATGGTAAACTAACTCTGAATCCGAAAAGTTGAAGAGATACTTATGAAGTCCACTATTTTTCATGGTTCAAATTCAATTTAGCTTCTACACTAAGTTCACTCAATAATTTTTCTAGATAAATAGACGTGCAACTACTTCTTAACTGTCCTTTTGACAATTCGACAGAAATAATACCACTTGTCTAATCTTGATCTGCTAAATCTCCTCTGTTAAAAAGATGGATATTGAATAAGGCCACCTTATTTAATGTGTACTATCCAATCATCCTTTGTAAACCGAATTCATTAAATGAATTTGTGAAATGAGAGGGATCATCATAATGTTGCAAGTGGATAAGATTTTTAGCCTTGTTCCTAATCCCTCAATCACAGTAGATGATCTTGTGGGCAAAGAATGAGTTCTAATTCTCGTGCTCCATTTTTAGGTGTAAGAGAACTTTGCTTAGAAGAGCGCCACAAAAATTAAACTTAACCGTGGAATAAATTCTCATTATAATTTCTCAACCTCAAATTTCTTGTCGTCAAATCCAAGTCAAGTTCGAACATTTTGAGTGTATCATCAGTCCTGCTATGCACTAAGCAAAGGTTTATTAACCATGAGACAAGGCATCTTCTTTTTCTTTTAGCACCAAAGAAAACAAAAGTAAAGACTTTTCAATCAAATCTATGAAATTTTTTCCAAAGTGGACCATGAGACGGCATCTTCTTTTTCTCTTAGCACCATAAGAGAAACAAGAGTGACAACTTTTAAGTCAAGTTTATGAAATTTTTTCTGAAATGGACCATGAGACAAGGCAACAAGGCATCTTCTTTTTCTCTTAGCACCAAAAGAAAACAAGAGCGGCGACTTTTAAGTCAAGCCTACGAAATTTTACCATGAGATAAGGGCATCTTCCTTTTCTCTTAGCACCAAAAGAAAACAAGAGTGAAGACTTTTCAATCAAATATATGAAATTTTTTCCAAAGTGGACCATGAGACGGCATCTTCTTTTTCTCTTAGCACCAAAAGAAAACAAGAGTGACAACTCCAAGTCAAGTTTATGAATTTTTTCCGAAATGGACCATAAGATAAGGCAACAAGGCATCTTCTTTTTCTCTTAGCACCAAAAGAAAACAAGAGCGACGACTTTTAAGTCAAGCCTATGAAATTTTACCATGAGATAGGGCATCTTCCTTTTCTCTTAGCACCAAAAGAAAACAAGAGTGACGACTTTTAAGTCAAGCCTATAAAATTTTTCCAAAGTGATGAGATAAATTTACCGGCTTTACTAGTTAGAGGTACAACGACGCTGCAGGATACTCATGAAGAACGTGAATGCCTAGAAGACGATCGAGATGTCACCTTATGACATGGGCAACTTCTAACTTGTTTCTTTCTTATACGTGGCAATACTCCATCCATTGATTTTAATACACCATCATGTTTAACATGGAATTTCTCATTCTTCACTATAAAATGCCCTACACCAATTATTTGATAGTTAATATCACAAAGGAAGAACAATAGCTATAGTCTCTCCAATATCGATGGATTTAACTCTCACCCTTCACCTTGCATTGAAGTCCCTTAACATTGCTCGGATCTCCTCTTACATGTTCTCTATTTCATTCATCCGGATAATGGTATTACTTGGGTGCAACACTTACCCTCTCTAGCTAAAAGAATTACGTGCGAACTTCAAGATAGGGTCGTCTATAATCACCGGTTCCAATTGATTGATATTATCGTGAGAAAAACTTATCCTCCATTGCGAAAAGAATCACGTGAGACCTTTGGGACAAGCTCCTCTACAATCATCGGTCTCTCCTCCCTCCCAAAACCATAAATGGAAGCCATCTTATATATTCTCTTGGCAAAAGAATTGTGTGCGAGCCTCGGGACAAGTCCTCAACAATCAAGTTCTCCGCCTCTCCCAAAACCATATTTGAAAATCATTGTATAAATCAAGTAATTTTGTATCTTAATTATCATGAAGAAATGAGAACAAAGAAAAAGAGACCGTGGGTTTATAAAATATTTTACAAAATCAACCTATCCACAATTGATGTTAGGATTATAATACCTCTTTCTTAAGTTAGTGGTGTAACTATAAGGCCACTTGTATAAATCTTTTTTGACATCGACAATGTATGCTATAATTATCAAAAGAAAATTCCTAAAATGCATATTGTCATTGAATCCAAATCGAGTTCGAACGTTTTGAGTATATTGTCAGTCCTAATGCCCACTTAATAGGGCTTCCTCCACCATGAGACACAGCATCTTCCTTTTCTCTTAGCACCATAAAGAAAGAAGAGTAACGACTTTTAAGTTAATCCCATAAAGTTTTTCCAAAGTGGAGGGAAAAAGTTACCAACTTTACTAGTTAGTGGAATGATGCTTTGAGATAGACATGAAGATTGTGAACAACCAGGAAACAACTGGGAGACGACACTTCCAGCTTTGTTATGATGAAAAGGTTAGGCTAACAATAGCAAGGAAAAGCATTAACCCCAAGCCAGATCTATAAAGTTATACATTCAAAAGTTCATTGTCATGGACTCATGGTGGCCTTCAATTACTTTTGCATTCTTTAGTGTTTACCTTGCGCGAGGGTTAAACTTTTCTCAATGGATACAAGTTCTTCTCTTAGTGCAATTATTGTTGAAGGCACCTCATTTTTTACCAATGTTTGCCCACGCAATCTATTCTCGGATAGCACTTGCTCCAATTGAAAATTTCTTGGTTTCAAATGCATCAAAGCCTTGAGTGCTGAAAAAAAAAGATTCGTCCAAATTATGATGAGTTGGTGTAATTGGGTTGTGCTCTACAAGAACAACAACGCCCAATTTGCCCACATCAAACGGCTGGATCACAAATATCATGACATTTAACCACAGCTGTCCGATCTTGAGGGTGTCAAGAAAATTGTGATTTCCCATATTAAGTGATGAATTCAGGTATATTTAGTCATAACTAATGCCTTGATAATTAGGTTGGTCATAATTTTAAAGAGAGAGATTGTGACTTTCTACCAAGACCATTCTTTTAACGAAGTTTGCGGAAATCCATAATCCCGACATTTTTCCAAATATCAGACATAAATTCAGGTCATGAGCTTTCTGTGAGCATGAATAATGGGTGAATTGGCCGGAAGAGAAATGAGGGGCCAAAGTTCGGACAAATATAAAAATAAAATGAGTGATTTTTCAAAAACAAGGGAAAATTTGTTTCAGGTGGTGGCACCCCTAACAAGCAAATGCGCATGGCGTTTGTAGTGCCAGGCCCACGCCCCCACTGAGGGCCCTGTTCAATATCCCTATGACGGCGTGCAGTGGCCCAAATGGCCTTCAGTAAGGCCCGAGGTCCCTTACGCATCATTTCCCTTGCTTACTTCCGATTTTTCTGTTTAAATATGGGGTCAAATGCTTATTTTTTCAAGGCAAACTATGTTAATAAGACTCCTTATGTATTTTGAAGATATACACACATATATATATGTATGTATATGTGTGTATGTATTGTGTGTTTGTGCACGTGGACGAATTATCCTCTACATCTATAAGTTTATATGCATAAAATGTTAACACCATGATGTTTGTGCATATACATTGTTTCCCTTGCTTACTTCTGATTTTTCCGTTTAAATACGGGGTCAAATGCTTATTTTTCAAGGTAAATTATGTTAATAAGACTCCTTATTTATTTTGAAAATACACACATATGTATGTATGTATGTATGTATGTATGTATGTATGTATGTATGTATTGTTTGTTTGTTTGTTTGTGCACGTGGACTAATTATCCTCTACATCTATAAGTTTATATGCATATAATGTTAAGACCATGATGTTTTTGCTATTGAAGAATTTTCTTATTCCGCATTTAGAGAACAAGATACTGAGTGGAAACTATTAGACTTGAAAGAACCTTTAGATTTTGGTGAACAAGCAAGGGACATGGGTCATCAAGGTGTTTAGACGGGGCAAATAAATGGAGAACAACTTCAATAATATGAATGCATCAATATACTTGGAAGGACCTAAGTGTAGAAGGTGAATAGATTTGGATTAGGCGAAATCGCCAAGTTTTGATTTTTCACGTTTAAAGGAAGATTACATTATGGACGGAGTGGACAATACTCCAAGTACTTGAAAACGAAGACCTAGCTCTAAATAGATTTAATTCAAATTCCAATTATTTCAGGCCTTGGAATCCACATAAATTGTGAAAAAGTCAAATGGCGTTATATATTTTTTACTAAGGAGGATCACATAACTTCATAGAGATAGTTTGATTTGTTTTGGGCAAGATTTATTAATTAGCCCCATGTAAATATTATGAGTTAAGTTGAACCCTCCTAGAAGGCTAGGAAGCATGACTAAGGCCATTTGTGCCCTACGCAAGGGTAGGCACAACCTAGGCTTTGATTAGCAATGAGAGAGCGTTGCAAAACACCGACCTGTCTTTGGCGAAGGGGCCATTGGCCCCTTTAAGATTCTTGGGGCTTAAGAAAAAATGTGACTCAATTTTAATTTGAAATTAATCAATCGGGTCAAATCACAATATTCTTGACAACTCATGATCGGGCAACTATGGTTAAAAGTTGCGATATCTTGAGCACCGGCCATTCAACTTTAGCAAATTGGATATTATTGGAAAATTGTTAGTGAGTATGATCTAATTATACACTTGGATGGAATTTTTAACTAAGGCTCTATCCGTTTTGCGAAAAATGTGGCGTTTTTGGAAAATATTTTCTCGGAAGTCATTTTCCAAGAAAATGTAATTATTTTTCAATATTCGGATAAAACCTGAAAATAAAATGGAAAATGTTTTTTGCTACTTGATAAGGAAAATCTTTTCCTTCATATACTCTCTTTCATTTATTTTATCTTTTAAAATGGATTTTTTTATATTTTTAAAAATTGATTTTTAATTAATATTAATTTTTAAAATCTATTATTAATTTTTTTTCATTTTTATTTTTATTTTCTTTTTTTCTTTGTTTTCCATCTCCTTCTTTCTTGGCCAGTCGCCGACCATGAAGATGGCTTGCAACCAGCCACCGGTGAGCCTCGAGCTCGTCGACAAGCATGAGGCTCGCCGCTCCCCAAATTGGCGAGCGCGAGCGTTGAGCTCAAGGCTCGCTAGATCGACGAGCTTGAGGTTCGTTTGGCGACCGCCGATAACTAGCCAAGAAAGAAGAAGATAGGAAACAAAGAAAAGAAAAAGAAATAGAAAAGAAAAAGGAAATACAAAATAATTCTAATTAAAAAGAAAAGAAAATTAAAAAAATAATTCGAATATAAGAAGAAGAAGAAAGGGGAGGAGGAAGTAGGATTTATAGAGGTGTGAGATAAAATGGATCAAATGAAGAAAATGTTTTTCACTTTTCAAAAGTGGAAAACATCTTCCCTTAATTTAGATTTTTTTTTTTTTCCTTTTATGAAAAATATTTTCTCCATGGAATTCATTTTCCGTTAGACGAACACTGGCAAATCCAGAAAACGTTTTTTTCAAAAATTATTTTCCGTGAAACGAACGGAGCCTAATTCTCAGTCAAATTTTGTCGAACCTTTTGCTAAACAATTAGGTGTCTACCAGCATTTTGAAAATAATGGAAGAATATTTGAAAACTAGGTTTTGATAAAACGGACTCCATAACTTGATCATTTGCAACATGCATTGAATAGTATTTTTTATGGGCAATCATCCATGTTATGTCGTGAAACTTACCGTAAATCAGACACCTGAATTTTAATTTGTTCTGGTATCATCTATCCTAAATGTAGGACCAATGGATGTCATTTTTCTTTTATTTAAGCCATGAATAATACGTTCACATTTGCACCCGTCACGAATTAGCTAGTCGCATGTTATGCATTGTATTTTTCTTTCATAATTAGATGAGTTCCACTAGAAAAAAATGACTGACAAATTGCATTATCAGTTTCCATTCAATCTTAAACATATCTCTTGTTTAAGTCACGGTGGAGGGTGATTCAATTTTTGATCAGTGTAAAAGTAATTCCCGAGTCCAATCTTCAAACACCCACGAACAACGAGCTGACGAAACAGAAATCTGATTCCACCGTCATTAACAACTACCCCTCGAAGAAGCTAAATAATACCTAAACTATTGAGATGTGGTTCATACTCCCTATTAATAAGAAGCCACGCAGGTCTCGCTTGTAGGATGCAAAGCCCCTGCGATGCCAATGGACTTTTATATTTGGACCCATATTAAGCTTGGGTCTATGAATAATTTTTATATATATTTACAATCTTTTTCTCATATAATTGAAAGTTATAACAAAGAGGTGAAATGTATTAATTAATGGAATCATATGCTGGATGTAGCCCTAGTTTAAAAGTAAATTAGGATAAACCTTGTATTTAGATTTCTCTTTATTGCCTTTTCTCTCCATTTTGTAGTGTTTGTGCACCTAATCTTACCGTAAACTCTCGTTGGATATTGGGCATTTTGTTGACATATTTTATATGATAACTTGTGCGGGCATGTGAATAGTTTGTAAAGCCATTTGACTCGAGATAGCAATCAATATGAAAGTGTATGTTACTCCGTGTTGAACTCAGAAAATTTCTGTTGCCATCCTATTTTGGTCTCTATTTCGATTTGTCTACCATCTTTTGACATGCTGAGTTATATTGTTTTAAATTACGGTCGGATGCATACAAACAGGATAGTATCATGTCAAACTGCAAATCCAATAACTCATGGTATCAACGAATTTCTCTGTAAATGGCGATATGGAATTTTGTAAATTCCATGTTGTTGTTCATATTCCAGCTATATTTTGAGAACTTGATTGTGACTACTTAATTTTTTTATTAATCTATCAAATCCGAAAAGGTTTCCAACGAGGGGGTTGGAGTGCATTTTCAAAATGCAGGGGGTTTCCGGGTAACTTTGATAAAATTCCCACGGGGGCCGGGGGTGGGGGAGGCGGGGTTTGTCCAAGTAATCTACCCTAGAATCAATATCGCTATAGGAAAATATGTCACGCCCTGATCCTCGGGCATGTACACCTCCTTCTACTTGGTCAATTTTAGAATACGATATCTCAGGATTATATATAGCCGACCATTTCATTTATTAAGCACATGTGGAAGTAGTTATAAATCCCTAGACAATAAAATAATCGGATAGAAAAGCAATGCCATATTTTTCATACTGAAAATTCATAGCCACACTTTTATACATAACATAAGCCAGAGTATTTCACAATTGTTCACAACCTCCAAGTCTCACTTTATCTACACACAGACAGGGGTTCACAAAAAGAGAATAGGCTCTCAATTTTCGTCAGGCTCTTCAGCTCTTCTTCCAGCTCCTCAACAGGTTCATCCAACAGGTAATCCTCCTCTTCGGGATCTTCCACCTAGGGTCCTGAAATTAGTTTTACAACAACCATGAGACTACGTCTCAGCGAGTTCTACCCTCTGAGACTCGACTAGGAAACCAATAGACCACATGGTTGCCTAAGCACAGCACAAGTCAGAAGACTTACCTGGGCATCAGTCCTAACCTACAATTCAGTTCAATTCATAATTACTAACCATCACATCATCTAATCAATTAGATCGACTTAACGATCAATCGACTCAATCGATTACATGCCATCGAGACTATCACTTGGTCATTGCGATTATTTATTCTCAATTCTTAACCACAGCCTAACAGGCACAACCTAGATTAAGTGGTCATCACGGCCTCACTAGCATCTTTGCTGTATTTGGTGGTCATCACGACCCCACCTAACAATTTTCTAGGTTTAGTGGTAATCACGGTCCCATTCGACAGTTTCTATATTTAGTGGCATCACGGCCCTACTCAGTAAATTTCGATATTTAGTGGCATTATGGCCCCACTCGGCTATTTTCTTTAATAAGAAGTGGCATCACGGCCTCACTTGGCAATTTCTTTAGTATGTAGTGACATCACAACCCCACTCGGCAATTTTCTTTAATGAGAAGTGGCATCGCGGCCCCAGTCGGTAATTTTTCTTTAATATGAAGTAGCATCATGGCCTCACTTAGCAATTTCTTTGGTTTGGTGAGTTGGTATTATGGCCCCACTTGGCTATTCTCTTCACTTGTTCCCACATTAATAAATTTTTGGGATAAATTCTAACAATCACCAATTTACTCAATTTTCACAAACTAGTGCTTAATTAAATAAACGAACTACACCACGACAATCGGCACGAAATTCCGATCATCGGTCATCCCGGATGAATTTCCAAAATATAAATAAATAAATTTTAAAAATTAATAAATAATTATAATAAATCCAACTTAGGCCCGTATCGCCTAATTGGAACCTGAAACAGGTTGGGAAAAACCCTGAGAGACATTCAATAAATAATAGGACGTGTCTACTTGCTAATTGCATAATCAATTTAACTAACATGCATCAACAAGTATTTAATTTAATTACTCTAATCTAATCTATCAACATAATTGTATTTAATTAAATCTAATGAACCCTTAGACATCATTGGTCTACTAAGCGAGGATTAGTGAGTGAAACTCACTTGCGCAAAGCGAAGATCGGGACACTTTAACGACGACGCGACGGTGGCCGAATTCCAAAATTTAGGTGGCGTCGATGGACCCTCGGGCCGGGCCAAGAAACTTTACAAGCCCGCAGAAATTCTGGGCTTGGGCCGACTTGCTTCGCGGGCTGAATTTATGGGTTGATCTCACGTGTGCTTTGAATTGCTGAGCTGGGCTTCAAAAGGCGCGAGCTTGGGATTTGCTAAATCAGACTTGTCAAAGTTAGGCTGGACCTGTGGGCTGAAGACTCAATTAATGGGCTGTTCTCTTGTGCTGCTGCACTTGTTGGGCTTGACTAAAGATGGGCTACACGAGAAAGCCCGAAGATGGGCTGTTCGTGCCAGCTGGGCCAAGCGAGAGAAGACGCTGGATTTCAAGGGCCTGCTTCATTGGTGGTGTCTCAGACGCATGGATGATTCGGTCACAGCCAAGACCGAAGGAGTTGAATTGTTGGGTGAAGGCAGCTGCAACAGATTTCGGTGGATGAAATTGCTGGTTGTTTGACTGGCTGGCTGCTTCGGTGCAGTCGAATGGCAGTGATGATCAAGCGGTGGAGATGAACGACTGGATGAAGAAATCGTGTCTTCGGTGGGCTTGGTTCGTGAATGGCAGAGGGACGTGGGCTGGTGTGGAGATTCCTTCGTTGGAAATTTGGGGAGGCTTCAGTCAACCAAAGCTTCGTGGTTGACTTGAGTGGGGCAGCAACTTGACAAGTGGCCGTGGCTGGGGATGGGGAATAAAAGAAATGGGTAGAGGAAACCAAAAATGGAGCAGGCGGCAGGGATTTTTCGGGGATTTATCGAGGAAGAATGAAGTGAAATAGAAAGTGAAAGCAAGAGTGGTCTTCGTCTTGCTCGAAGGAATAACAGAAATGAAAGAAAAAGCAAGTGTAACTCGTCTAAGGCGGAAGGTTATCCACGCATGAAGGTGGACGGCAGCTGGATTTGCTTGTCCAAGAAGTTGCGGTTGAGAGGAAAATTCAACCAAGCTTAGCCAACTCATCAATTACTTGTCCCCTCCATAATACTTTCTGGCCAATTTTCCATAAATGACTCAAATTAAGGTCTAAAATACAGCCCCCCAAGCTTAATCCGAATTTCACTAAAAATGAGCTTCAATTTCTTCATGAAATTTCCCAAATCGAGGTCTGATTTTGATGAAGAAAAATCCCGAACAATTTTCTATAAATCTCTGACACTCACAGGCTCAATTAAGAAGTCCAATTTTCCTTTAATTTAGCCCGTCCGAATTTCTACTAATTTTTCGCAACGTCTGAAATGATTTTCCACAAAAATCTTGGAATCTCCGAAAAATCTTCTAAAAGTGAGTCGACGTTTCTAAAATAGCTCATGACACCACAAAAATTTCAATTTCTGGAATCAAACTTAAATTGACGGTTAATTTCGAATTGGCACATTTTTAGAGTAACCTAGACTATCAGGTAACTTTCATAACTTTTTAGGGCAAATAACTCATGGTCGATTTTCTTCGAGCCACATTGAGCCCACTCGACACATTGGCGACTCTCGATTGTCATGAAAATCTCGATGATTCAATTACAGACACAAGGTACCAAAACGATAGAAAAATTAAATTAGTGTCGATCGACGATAATTTCCCAATTTAGTGGAGTCACCTACGATCGATCACATATCTCAGTTGAACCAACCTATCTCTGATCTTAATTCGATTTTTAACTGTGCCGTAATGACCTCTAAAGATAAGCACGGTCGAGTTCCCGATTCTTATTCGAATTCTCAAGTCTATTGCCCTAAATTTCCTTAATGGCTTACCCAGCTAATCTAGTTATCTCGAGAGTGATCGGCTCTGAGAACAACCCTATAGACGCGTCACTGAAATGCCCGATTAATTCAGTAGAAAACATTATTGAAAATTCTGGATGTCACAAAATAGGCCTTGATTAAGAATTTTTTTACTAGAAGTTCCTAATAGTTCCTAAAACGTTGGCATTTGAAGAAATTTTATTAATTTGTGGTAGTAGAGTTTACGGATCTATACATAAACTTTTTATCCCTACCTAGGGCTTGATTGCAATTTCAAGAAATTGGAGGGGCTAGGGTTAAACTCACCCATGTCGGGAATACAGTTCCTGCTTCTCTCTCTTTTTTTCTCCATTTAATTTTTGCATTAGAGAGTAAAGTTCCTATTTTGACTTATGTATAACTTGTTATTAACACAACAAAGGGATTTTCATATTTCTTGAAAAAAAAATTGCATCCTAATTTACGACATACAGAGGAACAACAGAGTCAAGGATGGGCCCATGGCCCATCTTATAAAAACACTAGACATTTTCTACAGCGTCGGACTAGCCTATGCAGTTACATCTTGACATTATATCTCTAGTCTTTTTGTATAATAAAGCAAACCCAGTTATTTTCTATGTGGCGTTATATCTCTAATCACTTTGTACAATAAAGTTGTCATTTAAGGACACTGGCGATTTAGGTCAATTGACAATTCAAGGCGACATTATTTTAAGAATAAATTAGACTACTTGACTTGTCGGAGATAGGTGCACTTAAAATATGTGTAGTCCACGGTTACAAATTGCCCTAAATTGATGAATAGGGGTTCAATTGGTTCCTAAATGAAATTGGAGCCAACTCGCAAGTCACGAGTCAAGGTCAAAGAAGGAACACGGAAGACATATCGGTCAATGGAACATCGGGGATTGTTAATTAGCTAGTAACTTATTCCATGGCTATATAAGTTGATTTCACATCAAAGGCCAAGAATTTTCCATCCATGCTTTAAATGGAGTTAACTTTATTGACCTGCATTTATAAAGTTTATGTTGAGGAAGCATAAAAATGGTCCACGTACTTGACTGGAAAACGAGTAAAAGTTCAAATCATTGTGGTGTCATTACTCCTTTTATGCCTGAAATCCTTACAAATACAAATATGCCTATTTATAACTGTAGATTCTATTATGAGTAATTTTCTTAATTTACCGTATGTTTTTTTAATCCTGCATTAGTTCCCCTATTCTTGCCCGGGAGTGGCAAATATTCATATCATCAAGATGATGTGAATATTTGCCACTCCCAATTTTTGGAATAAGGTATGCCTCTCTCTCTTCTAATTACTGCACTTACAATGTTGTTGCTTCCTATATTACTAGTAAAAAAGTGCCAACGTGTGGAACAAAATTAAAAAATGAAATTCTCAATAATTCTAAATAAGATTAGCAATTACGTCACGATATAGATGTAAAATAAGCCGCTCTTAAAAAAAAAAAAAAAAAAAAAAAAAAGGAACACTCACGGAAATCAAATAAAAGTTTTTCAGCATGTACATTACACACACACTCACACATATACCTAGTCGTCATTGAGTTAACTTCCATGTAAAATTATAATAGGAAGACAGATAATTGACACTTTTGAGAGATTGAGGTTGTAAATCTCTTGTTCTAAGCATCTAAGGGTTAGTGGAAAAAGAAAAATAATTGACCATCAATATTTAAAATTATATTGCAGCACAATAGTCGCCAATATTGCCTATTCAATCCAATTATGGCTAAAAGGAAAATTCGATCCAAAGAGCAATCATATCAATTTAGTTAGTGTGAAGATATTACTTAATTGACCAATTCTAGGGATTCCTCACCAACATGATCAACATCATGACCTTATTATGCCCATCAAACTTTTAATTGACTCAATCTTAGTACCACCACAAAGAAGCTGATGAAGGAGAAATCCGATTCCACCGTCAATAATGATCAAACCCCATGATGAAGTTGAAAGTCCTAAATCTATTATATTTGTATCAATTTAATCTTAGATCTATTAATTGTGCCAATTGAATCGTAAGTCTTTATTAGTTAGTCTTAAACATTTCAATTTGCTCACTTAGTCCTAAATCTTTTGACCATTTCTTAATTTAGTTCTAAATCTTTTGACCATTTGTCAATTTATTCATTCTAGTTAATTTTGAAATTTAAAGAAATTTTATTAATTAGGGGTGCCGAGCTCTATAGATAAACTTTGTTTTCCATACTCAGGTCTTAATTGCAATTTCAAGAAGTTCGGGGGCTAGTGCCAGGAATATAGTTCCTGTTTTTCTATTCCCTTTATCTTTGAATTTGTTAATAGATTTCCTGCGAGCTCTACAGAAACTTTGTTTTCCCTACTCGGGTCTTAATTGCAATTTCAAGAAGTTTGGGGGCTAGTGCCAGGAATATAGTTCTTGTTTTTCTATTCCCTTTATCTTTGAATTTGTTAATAGATTTCCTGCTTTGACTTATGTTCATCTTGTTATTACACAGCAATGGGATTCTCATATTTTTACGGGGAAAAAAAAAAATCTACATCCTAATTTTCCGCATCTAGAGAAACAGCAGAATCAAGGATGGGCCCATGCCCCTGCTTGTGATAAAAACTATACACTTTCTATAGTGGGGACTAGCCCATGACTTTACATCTTAATATGGTGTCTCTAATTATTTTGTACAATAAAGCAAACCCAATGATTTCTACATGGCTTTATACCTTTAATCTCTTTGCACAACAAAGTCGTTATTTGAGGGACATTAACGATTTAGGTCACTTGAGAATTGAAGGTGACATTATTTTAAGAATAAGTTAAATGACTTGACTCGGAGGAGGTATGCGCACTTAAAATATGAGTGGTACACAGTTGGTTAAGGACAAATTTCCATAAATTGATAAATTGGGGTTAAATATGGTTTTTAAATGAAACCCTAGCCCCTGACTACAGTTGCAACCCAACTTGCAGGTCACCAGGCAAGGTCCTCAAGGAAGGAGAGCTCATGGGTGAGGTCGTTGAGGATGGAACATAGACGACGTATCTCGGTCAATGGAACGTCGAGGGTTGTTACTAAGCTAGTAACCTTTTTCCATGGCTATTTTGGATGGATGGATAAATGGAGAGAGGGAGAGATGAGCCCTAGCCCCTAAGTTCAGTTGATTCCACCTCAAAGCCAGCAATTTCCGTCCATGATTTTAATGGAGGTTCGCGTTGACCTGCATTTGATAAGTTGATGTATTTGATGAAATAGAGAAAAAGTCCACATACTCGATTGGAAAACTAGCGAAAGTTCAAGTTATAATGGTGCTATTACAACCTTTACAGGATAATTGTTAAAAAAATCCTAAATTTTTTGTACCGTGACTAATTTAATCATAAATATTTTAATTTTGTCAATTTCATACCAAAACATATAATCATTTGCCAATTTGTTCTAAATCTTTTTACAATTTGCCAATGTAATCCTTTCTAGTTCTTTCAGCTAATTGTGATTGGATGTTGTTGGCATGATAGTCTAGTTAGTTTCAAATGTCCTACATGGCATAGTTGGCGGCCTTGCTGACACGAACGATTTTATAATTTTTTCTTATTTTTCCTTTTTCTTTCTTTTTATTTTCATAAAAGAAAAAAATTAAAAAATTGCTATCTACATCAACATTAGCTGTATTATGTCAACGATTTTCAATCAAAATTGGTTAGAAAGACTATATTGGCAAATCGTCGAAAATTTTAGGATTAAAGTGGCAAAACTAAAATGTTTATTATTGAATTGACTGACATACGGTAGGGACTTTTTAATCAAAATTTCCAGACTTTTGTTTATAATAACCTTTGTGCCTGAAATCCTTATAAATATGTATATGCCAATTCTGTAGCGGTAGATTCTAATATTTGTAACTTTCTTAAATTATCATGCTTTTTTAATCCTGCATTAGTTCCCCCATTCTTGGCCGCCGCTTTAATGAAATGCATGTCCTTGATGATATGGATAGTCGCCACTCCCATTTTTGGAACGGGGCATACGTTTATTCCTCTTTCTCTTCTAATTACCGCACTTAAGATGTTGTTGCTTTCTACATTACTAGTCACGGAGCCCTAACACGTGGAACAAAATTAAAGAAAGAAATTCTCAATAAATCTAAATAAGACTAGTAATTACATCACAATACATATGTAAAATAAGTACACTCGGGAAAAAAAAAAAAGGACCCACACGAAAACCAAATAAATGTTTTATGCATATACATGACACTCACACGTACCTAGTCATCATCAGGTTACCTTCCCTATAAAATTATAACAGGAAGACAAACAATTCACACTTAGAGAGATTGAGGTTGTACATCTCTCGTTCTAATCATCTAAGAATTAGTGGAAAAAAAAAAAAAAATTGACCACCAAGATTTAAAATTGCATTGCAAGACAACAGACATCTATGTCTTATTCAATCCGATTATGCCTAAAAAGAAAATTCGATTGAAAAAGCAATCGTATCAATTTAATTAGGGTGAAAAGATTACTAAATTGACATATTCTAGAGATTTTTTTTTGTTTTTTGGTCAAACACCGTGATCAATATCGAGAAGTTATTATGCCCATATAACTTTTAATTTACTCAGTCTTAGTACCGCCGTATGTGCAGCTTGAGCTTGATTCGGATGACCAGTACTATGATAGAGGGGAATCGTATTATGTCACCAAACAAAGAATCTGAGTATCACGTGAAGCATCTTGAGAGTGTCGGGATTGTTGGTTTCAGTGCTCTACGTGTTTGAAGCTGAGACAATGTCTTTCTTTAGTTAGATTTCTTCTTCGTAACTCCCGTGCTTTGGAGAAGGTGGCAATCAAGGCCAAGTTGCACAAAGCTAGGAAATGGGAATTTTCGGTGTTGGCTGATCTCTGAAAATTTCTCGAAGCGGCGCGGAGGTTATATTCGGTTGATCTTTTGTAGCAAGTAATGGCAAAGTTTCATCAGTTTCGTGGCATTGGTACGATTGCAATCATTTTTGCCCATCATGAACCGTCGCTTTGAACTGTAGAAGTAGGGTTGTAAATGGTTCGGTTCGATTTTTCTGGAAAACCGAATCGAATCGAACCAATAAGGAAATTTAATGAAGCAAACCGAAATACGATTCAAACAGAAGTTTTGGTTCTTTTCGATTCGATTTTTACTTTTGTTTTGTTTTTGTTTACCTACATTCACCCTTTCAATAAATTTTTATTTTTTTAAATTGATTTTTTAAAATTATTTTTATTCCTTTTCTTTATTTTTCTACTTCTTCTTCATTGGCTGATCGCGACCGGCCAAAGGCGAGCTCGAGCCTCGCCAAAGGCCGATGAGGCTCGAGCTCATCGATGGTGGGCTGGAGCTCGCCTGACGTCGGCGAACTCGAGCCTGCTAGATTTAGCGATCTAGGTGGGGCTCGAGCCTCGACGAAGGTTGCCAAAGCCTCATCAATGTCTAGTGACCTCCGATGAGGCTTGAGCCTTGTGTCACGGGCCGAAAGAAGACCGATCCAAGAGGTTCCCGGAGCCCGACCGTGACACGTCCATGGAGGACCTCCTGCTCTCACTTGGATTATTTGCAAGTCTTATCCCCGAAGTTTCCAAGGGCGGGCGAAACCGTCATTCCACCTGATTCTAGAAGCCCCTCATTTATGTCGGTTGTTGAGGCGGTGCGATCTCGCCCGTCGGATGAAAAGTAGATCAACGGTTGTAAGCCGAGGCCCTCAACTATAAAAGGGGTGTCCTCCTTCATTTGTAATCATCCAACATTTCAACAATCCAAGCTCACTTTCCTTCCAGAGCTTCTCTCTCTAAACTTTTCTCTCTAAAAGATCCCGGTTGTGCAAGCGAGTTGAGTGATTGATCGAGTAAGGCTTGGCTTGGGTGATCCAAAGTTGCCCAAGTCGCCGCACGGTTCGATCCCAAATCGATCGGCCCGTGACAAGTGGTATCAGAGCAAAGGAGAGTTCCGTTTGGAGAAGGAGTGCCAACTGTTCGAAGGAATGTCGAGCCAAGAAGCTGTTATGGAGGGTGAGGCCGCGCAAGTCAAGGAGACCCGTGGCCGAGCAAAGAAAAGAGACGCCTCGATGGAAGCCGTAGCTGCGTTCGATGAGAAGATCGCGAAGGTCCGGAGTGCCGTGCTCGAACTCATGGAAGGTCTTGACGATGTGCGAGACCGAATCATGGAGGTTGAGACCTCGCTCCATGAAGACTTCATGACCGGCCTCAAAGAAGCTACCGCCCCTTTGCACGAGAAGGATGAAGCCCTTGAAGCATCGATCGATGTCTTGAAGGAGCGTGTCCAAGTGATCGAGGAAGAAGGTCCACGGAAGGACGAGGTTGAAGCCATGAAGGCGGAGATCCAAGAGCTCAAGACCGAGCTCGCCCTATGTAAGATGAGCATCGCCAATGGAGCGATGCCTACTCAAGCGGTGCCCAAGATCGAGGTGCCAAAACCCAAAGAATTCAAAGGCGAACGGTCCGCCAAAGAGGTGGACAACTTCGTTTGGAGCATGGAGCAATACTTTGGCGCCACCAACATCCACGATGAGTCGATCAAGGTACGAACCGCTTCCAAGTTCCTTACTGATACCGCAATGCTTTGGTGGTGTAATAGGTGCGACGAGACTAGACGCGGTGCTAATCCCGTGGAGACATGGGATGACTTCGTGAAAGCATTCCGCGACTACTTTTTCCCCGAGTTTGCTCAACAAGAAGCCCGTAGCAAGCTCCATCGCCTCGAGCAAAGAGGTGCGATCTGAGAGTACATGAAAGAGTTCACGGAGCTCAAACTCCAAATTCGCAACATAAGCGAAGAGGAGGCTCTCGGAGCGTTCATGGATGGGTTGAAGCTGTGTGCACTTCTCGAGCTTAAGAGACGGGACGTGAATAGTCTTGCGAGAGCACTTAGCGTGGCCGAGTCACTCGTCGACCTCACCAAGACCGAACCAAGGAGTCGATCATGGAGGTCGGATCGATCCGAGGACGAAGGAAGAAACACTCTCCGAGGCGCGCACGATCAAGGCGGCCGAGCCAAAGCATGGGGAGAAGGGTCTTCCAAGCCGTCCTTCCAAAGGAGTCGACCACAATCGGACTGCACGACAAGTAAGTTCGATCAACCCCCACCTTCTCCTTGCTTCATTTGCCAAGGTCCACACTGGACTCAAAAATGCCCGAAGAAGGGCCGAATCAACGCCCTCCTTGCCATCGAGGAAGAAAAGGAGGAGCCCAAAGAAGAAAGGCGGCAAATTCGACTTGGAAGTGTGAAGACAATCAACTCCGTCCGAGCCCGATCACCATCCGAAGAAGGAATCACACCAAATACCGAAATGTTCTTCGTGGAAGTTGAGGTATGTGGCCGAACGCTTTATGCCTTAGTCGACACTGGTGCGTCCAACATATTCATGTCGACCGAGGTTGCAAAGGCCTTGAAACTTCGTGTGGAACCAACTGATAAGACGTTCAAACCAATCAACTCGGAAGGCGTCCAAGGCGTAGGATCGACTTCGGATGTGGATATCAAGATTGGTGGATGGAAGGGCAAGATGGATTTCGAGGTAATCCCTCTCGATGATTATGATCTCATCCTTGGTATTCAATTTTTCCATAGTGTGAGATCCATGATCGATATGAGAACCAAGTCCCTCGTGATCCTCGACCCGAAATACCCAACAACGATCCCCATGATCAAAGGGGTGGTCGACACCAAGACCATCGCCACGATCCGACGCCTTGACAAGAGCTTGAAGGCCGTGATGCGCATCAACAAGCTAGAGGTGAAGCCGAAGGCCAAGTTGGATCCTACTCCAACACATTCTATGCCGATCCAAGTGCTCTTCCCTGAGGTTGAGTGCTCACCGCATGTCACGCTGAAGCCGAAGGAGGAGTCGCATGCCAAGCCCGAGCTGACCATAGAAGGATATGGCCCTTCGTTTGTGAGCATCCGAGCGAAGAGAAACAAGAACAAGAGAGCTCGTGCCAAAGCCCGTGCTCGCGCCAAGAAGGCCGACCAAGCTGAGAGCGACGAGGACGTCGCTCGATTGAGTGGGGGAGAATGTCACGGGCCGAAAGAAGACCGATCCAAGAGGTTCCCGGAGCCCGACCGTGACACGTCCATGGAGGACCTCCTGCTCTCATTTGGATTATCTGCAAGTCTTATCCCCGAAGTTTCCAAGGGCGGGCGAAACCGTCATTCCACCTAATTCTAGAAGCCCCTCATTTATGTCGGTGGTTGGTTGCTTCCGTTATTTATGTCGGTAGACGGTAGTTGATATTTATGTCGGTTGTTGAGGCGGTGCGATCTCGCCCGTCGGATGAAAAGTAGATCAACGGTTGTAAGCCGAGGCCCTCAACTATAAAAGGGGTGTCCTCCTTCATTTGTAATCATCCAACATTTCAGCAATCCAAGCTCACTTTCCTTCCGAGCTTCTCTCTCTAAACTTCTCTCTCTAAAAGATCCCGGTTGTGCAAGCGAGTTGAGCGATTGATCGAGTAAGGCTTGGCTTGGGTGATCCAAAGTTGCCCAAGTCGCCGCACGGTTCGATCCCAAATCGATCGGCCCGTGACACTTGCCTAGGTCGTCGGATTCGGTGGGCCTCAAGCTCGCCAAGGTTCGGCGAGCTTAAGCCTTGCTGGCTTGTGGCAAGGCTCTAGCTCGCCCGGCTGGTCGCCAACCGCCACTATGGCGGCTAATGAAGAAGAAGAAGAAAAGGAAAGAAAAAGAATAAAAAAATAAAAAATGATTTTTGAAAATATAAAAAGTTTTTTTTTTTTTTTTAGATTTTATTGGTTTAGTTCGGTTAAGCGAATTGGTTAATTTTTTTTTGTTTTTAATAAGAATGGAACCAAACCAAAAAAATAAACCGAATTTTTCGGTTTGGCTCGGTTCAATTTTTGATTCGGCCTCACATTTGGCCGAGCTTCGGCTTCATTTGCAGAGGAGACGAAATGATCAGTGGAGATGAAGATGAACATGGAGGAGGAGGAAAACGCATGCTTGAGCGAAGGGGAAACCTTTGGCCTGTCGATGAGAGTTTGCCAACGATGATCAAATTAGGTTGGTCCTTTGGGACATCAAACTTTTGGCCTCACGCCCTGATGGATGCTCAAGGAGGTATATACGAAAGTCTGCATTGTTCTAATTTCTTTATGCCAGTGCCCGATCTTATCTTGTTTTTGCAATTTCGTTCTAAGTTTTCATATGTGCAGAAGTTGTATTTTTGGCACGAACAAATTCCTGGTGTGGCTGCTGACCAAAAAAAAAAATTCCTGGTGTGGCTCGGTTAAGTAAACAATCCAAAGGAAAAAAAAAAAGACAAAAAAAGGGACATCTTTCAATAGGAGAAAAGTTCCAAATATGAAAGAGACGAATCTGATTACTTCAGTTTCTTCTCCGGAGACTCCGGTACCATTTCATCTTATTCTTTTGGAGCGGTGATTAGAAACATCTATAGTTCCATGGACCTTGGTGTAATTTAACATTCTTTTACGCCATTATAGGCAAAAACTATACCAATTTTGTTGGAAAAATTTGATGTCTTTGAGATAGGTTGAACAATGAAATCTGATCGAGTAAAACAACTTGGACTTTGAGGCGTGATATCACTTTCTTTAAGGATTTATTTGCCCCACAACGTTGCTAATGGTCACCGGCAAAAATCCTCCAGGATACAACAAAGTCTCGGTTGAGAATACTAGATAGCAATTCTAGTATTTCTCCAGGGTCTCTCTGAGAAACAATCGAAAAAAAAAATTGGTTATCGTTTTTTTTTTAGAAAGAAAACTCCGAATGACCATCACTCTTTTTCTTCCGAAAATGACAAGTATTTATATACGAAATAGTCTTGCAACTCTTCGTGAAATCGCCAAACAATTGTGACTCTTCGGAAGAAGTCGAAAAAACCGAACAATTGCAACTTTAGAAAAATTATTTGGATAAACAAATGCGACTCTTCGGAAGAAGTAGAAAACCGAACAATTACATTCTTTTGGAAAAGTTAAAACCGAATAAGTAATTATCCAAAGGTTGTCTTGAAAAGTCACAAACAAAATTCAAGAATTTTTTCTTTTTTTTTTTTTTTTTTTATCGTCACTTTTCTATTTCCGAAATTCTGAAACATAAAAAGTAACCTTAATAACACAAAATAAATAAATAAATAAATAATAAAATAAAGGGATTAGTGCTAATTAAACCGCGGGTGCGCAGGCGTGCCAAGTGCTAAGTGTGCCAAATAATCGCGCGCCCCACCCAAATATTCCTTTGATCATTCAAAGGAATTTCCACTCTTTTAAGTAGGCCCACTTCCTCTCACAAAACCTATGTGGGACAAGTAAAACACTATGAGCTTGTTTTCACAAACAAACTCTCAACAATCCCCCACTTTGTTTGTAAAACAAAAGCTTTTCAAAATAAAATTTAAAACCGAACAGCCAAAATTTCAGTAAGATTAATATACATACATAAAGGTCTCTTTCGAGTTAAACCTTTACTTAGTGCAAGTATATCAAAGCTCTATCAAAGTGACAAGTAGCTCGGCTTTAAACTTGTACTTTTATGTAATAGAACTTAACATACCGCACATACACTAACCTCTTGTTTCAGCGAGAAGTTCTATATTACTCCGCACTATTATGGCCTTGTGCTTGATCCTGTTTCATGAGCTCTCTAGAAAGCAACCCTAACTTTCGTAAGAAGTGGCACCACTTCTAAGCTCATATAGGTGAAGTATCTTCCATGTGTTTCTGTTACTATCAACACATTACAAATTTGTATTATACTTCATTAAGAATTCAATTCAACCTACAAAATGTAACAGACGATAATGACTTCTCATATCAGGGCTACGCCAGTATCAAACAATCTCATTCAATAACTTGTTCTTACCCATTAAACCTTGTAACTAGTGATGTTCTAGAAAAGGGTCGGGTTACCATTATTGGAGATTTCAATTAAAGGGTTTCAGCCCCATTTCTTGTGAGGTCATTATTACCATGTGTCTTGGTAAAGCCTTTGTCAAGGGATAGGCAAGATTATTACTTGACCTCACATAGACAATTGTTATGGTACCATCTTTAATCAATTGTCTCACATATTCATGTCTTAGACTAATATTTCTAGACTTACCATTATAGGTGCTACTATATGCTCTTGCCAAAGTAGCCTGACTATCACAGTGGATAGAAATAGGAGGCATAGGACTAGCCCATAATTTGATATCCAACAATAAATTTCTAATCCATTCAGCCTCTTTCCCAGCTGCCGCCAAAGCAATAAATTCAGATTCCATTGTTGAGTGAGTTATACATGTCTGTTTCTTGCTCGCCCAAGATACAGCACCTCTAGCCAGAGTGAAGATCCATCCAGAAGTGGAACGCTCATCTCCCACACTTGTAATCCAACTAGCATCGGTGTATCCTTCTAATACAGCCGGAAAATTATTGTAGAACAATCCTAAATTTTTAGTTCTCTTAAGATAACCAAAAATTCTAGTAATAGCTCTCCAATGTTTTGTACTTGGATTACTAGTATACCTACTCAACTTGCATACATAATAAGCAATATCAGGTCTAGTACAATGCATCGCATACATTAAAGACCCTATAGCACTTGCATATTCTAGTTGTGACACCGCTCTACCAGTATTATAATTCAATTTAATACTGGAATCAAATGGAGTACTTATTTCCTTAAAACCAAGATGTTGAAATTTATTTAATAATTTTTCAACATAACTATATTGGCTTAAAGAATAACCCCCACTATGCTTCTTAACTTAATACCTAAGATAGTATCTACTTCACCCAAATCCTTCATTTTAAACATGGAAGTAAGATATTTCTTAGTCTCAATAATTCCAGTCATATTCGTTCCAAAGATAAGCATATTATCAACGTACAAGCATACTAAGACACCATATTCTTTAGTGAATTTAGAGTATATACACCTATCGGCACTACTATTGATGAAACCATTTGACAATATGACCGAATTAAACTTTTCATGCCACTGCTTAGGAGCTTGCTTAAGTCCATAAAGAGACTTAATCAATTTACATACTTTCCTTTCATTTCCAGGAAGAACAAAACCCTCTGGTTGTTCCATGTAAATCTCCTCATTTAAGTCTCCATTTAAGAAGGCAGTCTTAACATCCATTTGATGAACACATAAATCATAAATGGAAGCTAGAGCAAAAAGAACTCGAATAGAGGTTATACGTGCAACTGGAGCATATGTATCAAAATAATCTATTCCTTCTTTTTGTCTATATCCCTTGGCTACAAGCCTAGCTTTAAAAGCTTGAATGGAACCATCAGGATGATATTTTCTTCTAAAAACCCATTTGCACCCAATAGGTTTTGATCCTTTCGGTAAATCTACTAACACCCAAGTATTATTGGACACAATTGAGTCCATTTCATCATTCACAACTTCTTTCCAAAAGGAAGCATCCCTAGAAGACATAGCATCATCAAAGCTTCTAGGATCATCTTCTAGATTTAATACTAAAGGGTATTTACCATATTATTATCTCCATCTCCTTCAACAAGAAAAACATGAGTAATAAAATCAGGACCTAAGTCTTTTATTTTCCTAGCTCTAGTACTTCTCCTTGGTTCAATTATGTCTTTAGAATTATTTGTTACTTTCTCTTGAGAATCACTTTGAGCTTCCATAGATCTTGAATTATTTTCAATAATTTCAGAGCTTGTAAAACATTTATCTTCAAAGAATTCAACATCTCTCGATTCTATTATGACATTGGATTCTAAATTAAGAAGTCTATAAGCTTTACTATTTTCATCATATCCAATGAAAACACTCTTGATTGCTCTAGGACCGAGCTTTGTTCTCTTAGGATCTGGAGTTCGGTAGTATGCTAAGCACCCCCACACTTTAAGATATGACAAATTTGGTTTCCTACATTTCCACACTTCATAAGGGGTTATATTATTTTTCTTGGAAGGTATTCTGTTATGAATATAGCATGCGGTAAGTAATGCTTCTCCCCAAAGATTAATTGGCAGCTTTGAATTTGAAAGCATGCAATTAACCATTTCTCCAAGAGATCGATTTTTCCTTTCAGCCAAACCATTTTGTTGTGGGGTGTATGGTGCCGAAACTTGATGAATAATACCATGTTCTTCACAAAATGAAGAGAATTCATTTAAGAAATATTCTCCACCTCTATCTGATCGTAGAACTTTAATTTTCTTTTCTAATTGATTTTCTACTTCAGCCTTATATTTCTTGAACATGGTAAATGCTTCATCCTTCGATCTCATAAGATAAACATATAAAAACCTGCTGCAATCATCCACAAAGGTAATAAAGTACATTTTACCCCCACGTGTTAGCATACCATTAAATTCACATATGTCACTATGAACCAAGTCCAGTAAATTCGAATTTCTTTTAACACTAGGAAATGGCTTCTTAGTAAGTTTGGACTTAGCACATATTTCACATTTATCAAGTTTACCATTGAAATTTATCAAGTCTAACTTCTTCATATTCTTTAAATAACGAAAATTTATATGTGCCAACCTACTATGCCATAAGGAAGAAGACTCAACAATATAAGCAGTACTAATAATATTATTATTGATACTCAATTGATACATGCCATCATTGGCATAACCCTTCCCAACAAACAGCCCATTTTTCGACAGGATAACCTTGTCGGATTCAAACAGAACCCGAAACCCCCTCTTACAAAGTAAATCAATAGAAACTAGGTTCTTCCTAATTTCGGGTATAAATAACACATTAAGAAGAGTTATCTTCTTTCCGTAAGTGAAGTCTATCTCCACCGTGCCTATTCCAAAGTAGCCTTTGCAAGAGTATTATTCGCCATCAGGACCTCTTGAACATTTGAGTCAGCAATCTCCTCAAATTGCTTGAACATATACTTGTCCTTGCACACATGGACGGATGCTCCAGAATCTAACCACCAACCGGATAGGACAGTGGTAGAATTGATTTCAGAAATCATAGCCATCTCATTATTAGTTTCAAAAATTTTCATGTTCGAAAACATGTTTGAAATCATGGCTACATAATTTTCTTCAACCAGATTTGCATCTGCCTTCACCGTCGGAATGTTCTTGTCCTTTGAATTGCTCTTGCGGTGAATGCAATCCTTGGCGTAGTGTCCTTGTTTGCCACAAACAAAACAGCAAGCCTTTTTCTTCTTTTGTGTTCTCTTGAATTTATGCCCCCCGCCTTTTACTTTGAAATTCTGGCCGAGCTTTCGTTTTTTATCCACAACATTCACCTTGGAATTGTACAAAACAGAATTATCACGTGAACGTGACTCTTCCTCAATGCGAAGATGTTTCTGTATTTGCTCCAAAGTAAAGTCCTCTGACTTGTGAATCAGCCTTTTTCCATAGTCTTTCCAACTTGGAGGCAATTTCGCAATAATTGCTCCAACTTGAAAAGTTTCCGGAATATCAATCTTGAGGGCACATATCTTATTCACAAGCACTTGTAATTCATGGACTTGTTCCAGCAAGGGTTTAGTATCAATAAACTTGAAATCAAAATACTTTGCGATTAGATATTTGTTAGTACCTTGCTCCTCCGCTTTGTACTTGAATTCCAATGCATTCCAAATATCTCTGGCCGACTTCATTTCAGTGAATAATGAAATGGGCTAGTGATTCAACCTAGAGGGGGTGAATAGGTTGAGTGCGGAATTCTTTTGGAATCTTTTGCGATGGAATACGTTAATACCAAGATATATCAATAGTAAACAAATTACGTATTCACAAAGTAAATAGAGTAGAGTAAGAGAGAATTGACACAATGATTATAGTGGTTCGGCTTAGACCAAGCCTACGTCCACTCTCCACGCTGGCAGCCAACTGGCTGGAATCACTATGTAGTAAAAGAGTGCCTTTACAGTAGACGGATTAGACTTCTTCACTTGACAGTCTCTCCTACAGCCTTTTGTTGTCTTTGCTCTATATCTCACTCTCTTTGTTACACAGTGTAAACATGAAAGATTTTAGTGAACAAGTGATTTTGGAGATTCTAACATCAAGATTTCTCTACCGATCTCTCCCTTGTTTCCAAGCAACGTCGATCCACCTTAAATAGTCTCCGTGCCATCATACCCGTTGACACATTCCAAAAATTCATCCAATCAACCCGTTGGACTGAATCAATTTAAGTGATCTCCTTGTCCCGAAAACACAAGTAGACAGTAGCTCGTCAATCCTGTTCGCCCATACAATCAGGATCTTGAGTTCCCAAAATTAGATTCTTCCAAAAAAATGAACTTGATCTTCAACGGATAGAATCCGAAGAATCAAATCTTCCAAGTTCTTGATCACAGCAAGATATATTCCATGGTACGAAATCCAATATCTTACTTTCTGTAGCCATAAGAATAACCAATAGCCAGCCTGTAAAAATCGCGAACTATCTTCAGACTTAAATTTGGGTCTTGAGAGTCATCAGACTGAAACTGAGTCTTGAAGGTCTTCAGACGGAAACTGAGTCTTGACCGACTTCAGACGGAAAACTTTAGACCGAAATTCTGGGTCTGACTGTCTTTGAAAACCTTTAGACTTTGACAACTTCAGACTTAGCCGACTGAGTCTAGGAGTTCTTAGACCACACTGTTGAGGCTGTTTTGTCAACTTCAAAACTCCAAGGGATTTTTCTTCAACAATCTCCCCCTTTTTGATGGTGACAAAACCCTCAACAGATTTGTGAATTAAAAACCTGCAAGGAAAACTTATATATACTTTGAGGATTATATCTGCAAAATAGAGTGTTAGTTCAATAACAATTATCCTCACAAGATGTATAATAATCCTGCAATCAAATTCACAAGTCTAGATCCAAATCGTCACATCAGCATAAGGTCATAGATGTTTAAACAACCCAATCGAAGTCCAAAATAGTCGAAGTAAAATCAAATAGTCAAAATCAAACTAAAACTAAAAAAATCTTCAAGCTTTCTCAGCTTCAAAAAAAAAAAAAAAAAAAAAAAAAACTTCATCAAATCTTCAAAACCTGCAAAATCAAATCTAGCGCAACTCTCCCCCTTTTTGTCCCATCAAAGAGGTAGAGTAAAATTGAGATAAGGTTTTGAAAATTTTCAGGGGCCTGAAGGGAATCGAACAAGCTGAAACTTGCTAAGCTCCTAGACTGACTTGTCGAGTTTGGCAAGATGTTCCTTTACTGAAGTCAACTCTGCACCGGTCTGATTTAACTCCACTCGCAGTGCATTAATCTGATCTTGCATGTTCACTGAAGTGCTCAGCAGTGCCTTCTTCAAATCTCTCATCTCGAAGTCGATCCCAAAAACCTGTTTCTTCAGATCCAGCATAACATCCAACAGCTGTGAGAATGCTGTGGAATTAGCATTGCTTCCACTTGGACCAGCAGAATAGGTTTGAAAGCTAGGAGCTTCCCTTTCAGCCCTTTCTTTCTCAACAGGTGAGGATTCTTCATGCTCGGGAAGTGTGATGCATAAACCTCCTCGGGATCGCACTGAGACCTACTCACATCACTAAAATGTAGTGGCGAAATTGTCCCTTGTTCTGCAGCAACTCCCCCTGAATGAGTGCCAGTGGGTGGAGTGGAAAATTGTTCGCCAACATCGATATCAGCTCGAGGATGTTTCTCGGTCTCTTCCCCAGCAGAAGATGGCTCAAATGCAGCAGCCATATCCTCCTGCAACTTGCTTTCTTCTTCTTCCTTCCTTCTCCTTTCTTCTGCTTCTGCTTCCCTCTGTTTCTCTGCTTCTCTTCTCTCCTCTTCTCTTTGTCTTTCCTCTTCTTCCCTTCTCTCTTCTTCTTCTCTCCTCTTTCTTTCTTCCTCTTTTCTTTTTCTTTCTTCTTCTCTCCTTTTCCTTTCTTCCTCTTTTCTCTGTTTTTCTGCTTCCTTTTCCTCTGCTTCTTTTCTCAATCTCTCTTCAGCCTCTGTTCTCAGGATTACAGGGCTCCTCAACCTGGTAGAGAGAGTGAACAAGGTCATGGCATCTTCTTCATCCTCCTCATCTTGCAGGATGATCTTCCTTCTTTTCTTTTCAGCCATGGGTTCTTTTCCCTTCCTTTTGGATGAAGTAGTGGGGATCTCCTTTGAGGGTGTTTGCTTCCTCAACCGTTCCAGTGCTACAGTCAGTTCTGGAATTTTCATCTTCATCACCATTCTCTCTCCAACGAGCATCGAATTCAACTTTGTTAGGCACAAAGATGCAGGGATTTGAATATCAAAATGCCTAAACAATTTGGTGATGATTGATGAATAGGGCAGCTGACCCTTGTCCTTCACCACTATCCTATACATATGGAAGAGTATGACATGTGGAAGTGAGAAAGGTCTGCCCTGGTTGATCGCAAACATCAGCTTTGCCTTAGTTTTGGAAACATCAGTCTTCGAGGTCGATTTTGGCCGGATGCAATTGATGACAACTTTATGCAACAAAACATTTGTGGCATTCATCCTAGTATAGGATATCTTGCCTTCAGCAGTTCTGTCTCGTACAATATCCAAAGTTGCATAGGCAGTTGAAACTTTGATTGGCTGGAAACTCCTTCTTTCCACACCAATGATATCAGCCAGCAAGTCAACATCAACAACATAATCTTTGTCCATAAAAGAAAAGGACAAACGATTTGCATCCAAAAAGGAAAGATTCGAGTAAAAATAAGCTGCCAACTCAGAGTGGGCCACAGTCATATCCGTGTAGAAATTCTCCAATTGTAACCTAGCAAACTTCCCTCTCAAATTTATCTTTATCGAATCAAGGAAGTCAAAATCTACACTTCTTGGATTGACACCCCTTTTCAACAGCCTTATATAAACTCGTTCATGCTCCCTCGATCGAAATAAGTTTCCCGGAGGACAAATTGTATTAGCAGCCACACCAAAACGAGGTTCAAAATGAGAGAACAGTCTCTCATCGTCATCTAATGTCTCAGCAGTAGTATTCTCAAGTGGATCACTCGAGATATTCTCCAACGCCCCTCTGTCTTTGTTCCTTCACCAACAACTTTCAGTCTTTCCATTTCCTTCAAAAATGCATACTCACTCCTAAATCCCCTCTCCTTCAAATACTCCTCGATCGTTTTAAGGCTAATCTTCCCATCCTTAAGCTTTTTGTAGAGATCGTAGGCAGCATTTGGCTTAAGAGTTCTTACCGGTTCAGCCTCAGTAACAACTTCCTCAGAGTGTTGATGCTCTGCTTCACGTTGAGGCGAATCTTCCTCGGTGAGGTCCACCCTTGCAGGGCCTTCTTGCTGTTGCTGTGGTCCCCTGTTTGCAATTCTGGAGGACTTGCGAGACGACATTCTTATGGAGCAAGCAAGATTTCAACTTGAACGAGAGGAAAAATAGAAACTTTGAGGCGAAAACGGGACGAAATGGAAATGGCAAAGGTAGATTTTTAGGGTTTTGAGAGTGAAAGAGTGTGAAAATGAATCGTAATGAAATAGTTGAGAGTAAAAGTGACGGTTCGAGAGTATAAATGGTGAGAGAGAAATCACTGGAATATGAAACGTCGCCAAAAAGTGAAAGAAAAGAACTGCCAAAAATAAACCGTAAAAAGAAAACTGCCTTTTTTAAAATTTAAATTGAATCGTAAATATAAACTGCCATTAATGCATGTCAGAAAAAGAGCGAAAATCGATTTTGAAATACTAAAAAGTAATTACCGAAAAAGAAATTCGATAGGATAAAATAGAGTCTGATGGATGTTTAGACTTTACCTTTGAGTCTGAGTCCTTTTTCAGACCTTACCTTTGCGCCTAAGTACAATCAGACTTTACGTAGAGTCTGAAATGCTTTTAGACTTTGCTTTGAGTCTGAGCCGACTTCTGACCTAGCGTTGAGTCTGAACCACTTCCAGACTTAGCGATAAGTTTGAACATCTTCAAAGTTCACAATTCCCAGTCTTGAACAAATTGATTCAAAGTGAGTCTTCTCTAAGGGTTTTGTGAAAATATCCGCCAACTGACTCTTTGAATTCACATGCTGAATCACAACATCTCCATTTTGAACATGATCTCGAATGAAATGATGTTTGATTTCAATGTGCTTTGCTCTTGAATGAAGTATAGGATTCTTTGTGAGGTTGATTGCGCTTGTATTGTCACATTTGATTTCTGTATGTCTTTCATCAACTCCAAAGTCTCTCAATTGCTGTTGCATCCATAGAATTTGAGGGCAGCAACTTCCAAGAGCAATGTACTCTGCTTCAGCGGTTGAAAGAGCCACGGTACCCTGTTTTCTTGAGAACCAAGACACCATCCTGTTTCCCAATAATTGACATGTACCTGTAGTACTTTTTCTATCCACTCTACAACCAGCAAGGTCAGCATCAGAATATCCAAGGAGCGTAAAATTTCCTTCCTTAGAATACCATAGACCTAGCTTAGATGTAGTTGTAATATATTTAATTATACGCTTAACCGCAGTCATATGAGATTCTTTAGAATTAGATTGAAATCTAGCACAAATGCAAACACTAAACAAAATGTCAGGCTTAGAAGCTGTAAGGTAAAGAAGTGACCCGATTATACTTCTGTATAGCTTTTGGTCTACACTCTTCCCTTGTTCGTCTTTGTCCAGCTTTGATGAGCTTGACATAGGAGTCTCTGTTTTCTTGCAATTTTCCATTCCAAACTTCTTGATAAGATCTTTTGCATATTTTTCTTGATGGATAAAAGTTCTTTCACTTGATTGTTTGATTTGAAGTCCCAAAAAGAAGTTTAGTTCTCCCATCATACTCATCTCAAATTCGTTCTGCATACACTTTGAAAAATTCTTGCAAAGTTTCTCATTAGGGGAACCGAAAATAATGTCATCAATATAAATCTGAACAAGTATGAAATCATTGCCTTCTTTTTTTATAAAAAGAGTAGTATCTACTTTACCTTTGGAGAAGCCATTTTGAATTAAAAAAATTGCTTAACCTTTCATATCATGCTCGGGGTGCTTGTTTTAAACCATATAAGGCTTTCTTCAGCTTGAAGACAGAATTTGGTCTTTTAGGATCTTCAAATCCTGGTGGTTGTTCCACATAGATTTCTTCTCGAATGACTCCATTTAGGAATGCACTTTTCACGTCCATCCATTTGGAATAACCTGAAATTTTTAAAGCAAGCAAAAGCGAGAAGTAGTCTTATAGATTCTAACCTTGCCACAGGAGCATAGGTTTCATCATAGTCGATGCCCTCTTCTTGTGTGTATCCTTTTGCTACAAGCCTTGCTTTATTTCTTACCACTTTACCTTGTTGATCAAGCTTGTTTCTGAAAACCCATTTGGTGCCAATGATTGATTTTTCTTTTGGTTTAGTAACTAGCTCCCAAACGTTGTTGATTTTGAATTGGTTTAGTTCTTCTTGCATTGCCTCGATCCAGCTTTCATCTTTCAAAGCATCTTCTATATTTTTTGGTTCGATCTCAAAAATTAGTGCAAGAGCACTAGAGGCTTCATGTCTTTTAGACCTGGTACGAATTCCCTCATCAATATTGCCAATAATGAGGTCTGGGGGATGACTTGACTTGTGCCTCCAGCTTGTAGTTGGTTTCTCAGTTTGGTGAGGCTCTTCTTCAGTTGGAATTTCTGAATTTGTTTGAGGCTCAGTGTCTGAAGCTTGATTTTCTCCATGAGAGTTTGTAGACACTTGCTTAGACTCTAAATCTTCGGGTTGAGTCTGATTTTGCAACGAATCTTCAAACTTCACATTTATGGATTCTTCCACAGTTTGAGTACGTTTGTTGAAGACTCTGTAAGCTTTGCTTGTCATGGAATAGCCAAGGAAAATTCCTTCATCTGATTTTTCTTCAAACTTACCAACTCGATCGCTGGAATTCTTTAGAATAAAACATTTGCAACCGAATACATGAAAATATGAAACAATTGGCTTCTTACCTTTGAGTAATTCATAAGGGGTCTTCTCTAATATGGGTCTTAGAAAGATTCTATTTATAATATAACAAGCAGTAGAAGTAGCTTCAGCCCAAAAATGAGGTGAAATATTACTTTTGATTAAAAGAGTTCTTGCCATTTCTTGTAAAGAACGATTTTTCCTTTCAACAACTCCATTTTGTTGTGGAGTGTATGGAGATGAAAAATTATGTTGAATACCATTGTCATCACAATACTTGGCAAAATCATGATTTTCAAATTCTCCACCATGGTCAGTTTTAATACTCGAAATTACATATCCTTTTTCAATTTGAATTTTCTTTGCAAACTTAGTAAAATGAATCAAAGCATCAGATTTATTTGCAAGGAAGAGTACCCAAGTAAAACGAGAATAATCATCAACTATAACCAAGCAATATCTTTTACCTCCAATACTTTGAACTCTAGTTGGTCCAAATAGATCCATGTGTAATAGCTGCAAAACACGATTAGTGTATACTTGATTTATAGATTAAAAAGAACTTCTAACCTGTTTACCAAGTACACAGGGAGTGCATAATTCATGCTTTTGATACTTGAGGTTAGGGAGTCCTCGAACAAGCCTTTTGGATGATACTTTTGCAATTTGCTTCAGATTGACATGTCCAAGCTTCCTATGTCAAAGGATGACTTCATCTTGAATTGATATCAAACATTGAGGACTGTTAGACTTTACATCCAGCAAATAGATATTCCCATGTCTTCGACCAGTGAAAGACTGTGAAAGATCCTTGCTTGTTCCAGAACATGTGTCTTCTTGGAAATTTATTTTGTATCCAGAATCACATAATTGACTAATACTCAGTAGATTGTAGTTTAATCCTTCAACAAGAGAGACATTGTTGATTGTGAGATTTCCAATGATCACAGTTCCTTGACCAACAATCTTGCCTTTGTTGTCACCGCCAAAAGAGACATTTCCTCCTTTTATATGAGAAAATTTTGTAAAACAACTTGAGTCTCCCGTCATGTTTCTTGAACATCCACTGTCCAAATACCACTTGACTTTCTTCTTGAAGGTAACCTTGGTACCGTTGTTTGAATCTGAGTCTGAATCTGAGTATGAGTCTGAGTCTGAGTCTGAGTCAGAGTCAGAGTTTGCCATAAGACAGATATTTGCATATTCTTCATCACTCTCTTCACATTCAGTGTCACTCCATGTTTCAGCTTTGAGTGCTTTCTTGAACTTTTCAGGTTTTCCTTTCTTTTTCTTCAATAAGGGACAGTTGGGTCTGATGTGCCCCTTCTTCTTGCATTCAAAGCAAACAACTTCTTTGCTGGTATCTTCTTCTTCATTTGATCTCTTTTGAAATCTTTGATTGTTTTGTTTCTTACCGTTGAATCTTCTACCTTTTCTATTCAGCCTTCTGAACTTTCTAATCAGAAGTGCCAATTCTTCATCATCCAAGTCTTCTTCTGAATCTGTAACATCAAAATCATCATTAGACTTTAAAGCAATTGATTTCTTACCTTTTGTGTCAAATTCCTCATTGAATTGCTCAACCTCATAAGATTGAAGTGTGCCGACCAATTCGTCAACTGAAAGAGGCATGATCCTCTGTGTTTCTCTTATAGATGTCTTGACGTGATTCCAATCTTTGGAGAGCCCTCTCAACAATTTATTGACCTTCATAGGTCCTGAGATTGGATGTCCTTGGTAAGCCAAGCCATTTACAATTTTCGTAAATCGACCGAACATATCCGAGATGGATTCTCCGGCTTCATTTTGAAGGATTCATATTGACCAAGAAGGATATTGATCTTGGTTTCTTTGACTCGATCCATTCCTTCATAGGTGACATGTAGTCTGTCCCAAACTTCTTTGGCTGTTTCACAAGATGAAATTCTATTATATTCAGTAGGAGATAATGCACAATATAGTGAATAAATAGCCTTTGCATCAAGAGCTTGTCTCTTGGAAATTTCTGCTTGTGGTAATCCTGCTCCTTCAGCTATTTCTTTTCCTGTGCTTGATGTAGCTTTAGGAATAATTCCGTTCTCCACTACATCCCATTCCATAGGATCTTTGGATCTTAGGAACGCCTTCATCTTGTTTTTCCATACGTTATACTCCTTGTCATCGAAGTAGGGAGGTCTCGGTATTGCTCGCCCTTCAATTAAACCCGGAGCCAAAACACTAGCCATAGATCTTTAGCTTCAGAAGTAATAACACTTCTAACAAGTAAGCAACCTGCTCTGATACCAATTGAAATGGGCTAGTGATTCAACCTAGTGGGGGGTGAATAGGTTGAGTGCGGAATTCTTTTGGAATCTTTTGCGATGGAATACGTTAATACCAAGATATATCAATAGTAAACAAATTACGTATTCACAAAGTAAATAGAGTAGAGTAAGAGAGAATTGACACAAGGATTATAGTGGTTCGGCTTAGACCAAGCCTACGTCCACTCTCCACGCTGGCAGCCAACTGGCTGGAATCACTATGTAGTAAAAGAGTGCCTTTACGGTAGACGGATTAGACTTTTTCACTTGACAGTCTCTCCTACAGCCCGCTGTCTTTGCTCTATATCTCACTCTCTTTGTTACACAGTGTAAACATGAAAGATTTTAGTGAACAAGTGATTTTGGAGATTCTAACATCAAGATTTCTCTACCGATCTCTCCCTTGTTTCCAAGCAACGTCGATCCACCTTAAATAGTCTCCGTGCCATCATACCCGTTGACACATTCCAAAAATTCATCCAATCAACCCGTTGGACTGAATCAATTTAAGTGATCTCCTTGTCCCGAAAACACAAGTAGACGGTGAGCTCGTCAATCCTGTTCGCCCATACAATCAGGATCTTGAGTTCCCAAAATTAGATTCTTCCAAAAAAATGAACTTGATCTTCAACGGATAGAATCCGAAGAATCAAATCTTCCAAGTTCTTGATCACAGTAAGATATATTCCATGGTACGAAATCCAATATCTTACTTTCCGTAGCCATAAGAATAACCAATAGCCAGCCTGTAAAAATCGCGAACTATCTTCAGACTTAAATTTGGGTCTTGAGAGTCATCAGACTGAAACTGAGTCTTGAAGGTCTTCAGACGGAAACTGAGTCTTGACCGACTTCAGACGGAAAACTTCAGACCGAAATTCTGGGTCTGACTGTCTTTGAAAACCTTTAGATTTTAACAACTTCAGACTTAGCCGACTGAGTCTTGGAGTCCTTAAACCACACTGTTGAGGCTGTTTTGTCAACTTCAAAACTCCATGGGATTTTTCTTCAACAAATAAGTCGTACAGTCGATCGGAGAGAGTGTTCAGTATGTGTCCTCAACAAAGTAATTCATCCTCAGCACGTTTCTTCTTCTCCTTATTAACCCTCTCGATGGCTTTTGCACTTGGCTGTCCTCCCTCGGCAGTAGGCTCAGGATCTTCTATAGGCGCCAAGTTAGGATCCAGTATGTAGGAAATCTTCAGAGCAGTGAGTAAGAACATAATCTTGTCCCTCCAGCGAGCAAAATTATTCCCATCGAACTGGTCCAGTTTGACCATCTCTTGATTCATAACTTTGATTGTCTCTGACTCCATTGTTGCAAAATAAATACTTTAAATTGTTGGAAAAATTTGATGTCTTCGAGATAGGTTGAACAATGAAATCGGATCGAGTAAAACAACTCGGACTTTGAGGCGTGATATCACTTTCTTTAAGGATTTATTTTCCCCACAACGTTGCTAATGGTCACCGGCAAAAATCCTCCAGGATACAACAAAGTCTGGGTTGAGAATACTAGATAGCAATTCTAGTATTTCTCTAGGGTCTCTCTCGATAAACAATCGAAAAAAAAAAATTGGCTATCATTTTTTTTAACCTTAATAACACAAAATAAATAAATAAATAAAAAATAAAATAAAGGGATTAGCGCTAATTAAACCGCGGGCGCACAAAGTGCTAAGTGCGCCAAATAATCGCGCAATTATTCGCGCACCTGCACGCGGGTATGGTGGGGCCTAGCCCCACCCAAATATTCCTTTGATCATTCAAAGGAATTTCCACTCTTTTAAGTAGGCCCACTTCCTCCCACAAAACCTATGTGGGACAAGTAAAACACTATGAGCTTGTTTTCACAAACAAACTCTCAACAAATTTAGTATTCTCTACTTCTTTCGAACGATGTGGCAAGACCTTGAGGTCTCCTTGGTTAGTCAGAATGAAGCAATTGGAATAAGTTAAAGGAATTGGAACCAACATAGTGTAATTGGAACTTGTGAAATAAAATTTGAGTTATGATGTTTGATAAACACTTTGGAGTTGAATGTAAGGTCTTTTTAAATTTAAAATATTATTAAAATTACCTGAACAAACAATCTGTTAATAAAAATATATTTCAAAAGTTGTCAAAGAAAGGAAAGTAAAAAATGGAATGAGAGAAATAGTATGTCATATTTTCTTTATTTAGTTTTTTTCTTGATATAAATATTCTTTTATTTATGAAATTTTAGATTTTATGAACTCATACTCATTCCCTCTTATAAAATGGCCCCTCTCCCCGAAGTGAGGAAAACATCATCACAATATCCAATTCCATTCCTCCTTCTTCCAAACTTATCAAACGCCATAACGAACAAGAATGAGGTCCGTTTTCCATTCTACTCTCCTTGTACTAGTAAATAAACACGGCCTAAGGGTATTAACTTTTATTCGCTGTGCAGTTGAGAATCTCCACTTTTCTATTCGTTTAGGTATCGCAAATGTTCAAATCTGATAGAATGTGAGACAAATGTGTCATACCACCTGTTTTGGTTGACGTGGAGTGTCTTAACCAAGAGAAAATGATGATGCAGACAACTGTGTATTTTTGTGAACTCGACTTATAAATGTTCTTTCCTATTTCTTCTTTATTCTGTTTTTTGTTGACGCGTAGTGTCTAACCAAGAGAAAATAATAATGCAGACGACGTGTGTCCGATAGCTCTATTGCTCGACAGCTATTGAAGTTGCACTTAAACACCAAAGTCCAAAACTACGACCAACCCTACTCAGCCACCGCGATCTCTGGCCATTAGGGACGGGTCTAAGATGAGAGAATACTGCATCCTGGTTATAGCACAATTACACATAAAACATCAAGTTAAACTTGCGAACAACCCTTCGCATTTGTAAAAAGGCTTTGTCAACTTGCTATCAACTAATTTCTCTGTCAGCGGCCTTTTCTCTGCCGAAAAACCATCCATCAAAGAAACTTCACCTGCAGGAGCCTGCTTTACTCGCTATTCTTTTCAAGGCTTTGATTTCCAGTTTTTTTCTCTCCCGATCTAGTCTAGGAGTCTTTTTTTGCCTCGTTTGGCGTCTTCTTTCTCTTGTCATTGTTACTTTCCTTCCCTTGTCATGATAAATAAATCTGCTTATAGCTGAAAACTTTGTGAGAATGTCATCACTAGTTGTTGGGATTGTCAGATCCCCAAAAACCGAATTTGACCCTTAATCAAACCCCTAAACTTGCGCGGAAGATGAGCCCGGGAAATTCACATGCATCACCGATCCTAAGGCGCATCACGGAGTCGAACGTACCTTGTTAGCCACAGATTAAACACTGACGCCGATATGAGGAAGAGAAAACCGGTCATGTTTGATCCGATGACACCAAATAGCCTTGAAGGGAAGAAGGGTCACCTTTTGTTGCATACTGTTCTTTCCTTTTGGAGAGTTTTGGAGGGAGAGAGGGAGAGGAACGTACGTAATGTCAAAATGTGTCTTTTCTCCCTCCCTTTCCCCCTTTTATACGTTCCCTCAAAATAAGAAACGTGCCCCTTCATCATATCCCTCAATCCATGGGCCCTAATTTTGTGAGCCAGGCTTTTAGGCCCAACATGGGCGGACGGGCAAACTTAGGCCCATCAAATTAATTAATTAAAATCATCATATCTCACTCGCACATGGTGGGCTGAACAGGATCCTCTTAACCTCTTTTCAACATTCATACTGGTGAATAATCCGTGCGACCGGCATACTTTGAGAGCTCGTTGTCATACATCTGTTATTAATATATAGCAGCTCATAATGGGCGTCACACTCTAAGTAGATTTAGTATGCAGTACCCTAGATCGATCGATCACATTTATATCTCTCTTGATCTCTTTAAAACAATGATATATATTGTATTCACAATTATGATTATCCCAAAGACAGTCATAATTGGTCGACCAATGAATACAAAAACAACAATGTGATTCTTCAAATTCGATCTTCCTCTTTCCTTCAAACTCTCAATTTCAGTCCAGCTTGCTTTTCTAGAAATGTCCCATTAGATCGAATCAACTCATGACCATTGGCAACATCCTAAGATAGCAAATACTAAATAGAAATCTTGAGAATAAGTAAAAGTCCTGAGGGGACTAAAATTGAGGAACTCACTTCCCTCAAGAGTCTCACACGTCATAAAAGTTGAGATCAAACTTTTGCCACTCTTATTGGTTATCTCATGCATACGTAGTATGAAATACGTATTACGGTATTAACTCCTTTCCCATGGAGCGTATGTCTACACAATCCATACCGTACAGATGATAGTTCAGACATACCCAATGTCTAACTTGAGTTCACGTATCTACTCATTCACATAATTCATCAAAACTCACATCTGGCATCTTAGACAGATAAAGTAAAATATGTGGGGTATTTTACTTTCGGACATAGTATTTATCATGTCATCATCTTAACACTTAGTTAAGGCGACATATATATTTTAAGCTTGAGCTCTCGATTATCACCTAGATAATAGGCTTAAAAACCGTCTCATCTCTATTTATCACACAGTAAATAGAGGTGATTACCCGTGTGAGTGGGCTAATCTCTTATCTGTTCGACATATTTTCTCAACTTAATATAATGCACTAAGCATTAAGATGCCTAAAGATCAAACAAAGATTCATAGGCATTAATGATGAAAAAACACAATTTCATAAATGTGAACAACTCAGAAAAATTACAATATTTAGTACATCAGATTCTACGCAATCCTAGAGATTTTACATGACCACAAAACACATCTCTAGATATTGGCTTTGTCATAGGATCTGCTATCATTATATGCGTAGGTATGTACTGTAAGTTCACATCCTTTCGTGCAACCATATTTTTGACAAAGTCATACTTGGTATCTATATGTTTGGTCTTGCCATGATACTTTGGATCTTTGGTGTACGCTATAGCTGCTTGGCTATCACAGTTAACCAATAATGGATTTGCAGCTTTCTCAATAAGACCTAAATAATCCAAAAATCTCTTAAGCCAAACTCTTTCTTGTACCGCTGCTGATAATACCACGAACTCAGCTTCCATCGTGGACAAGGCTATACATGTTTGCTTCTTACTGTTCCATGATATGATGCCATTGTTCAGTAAGAAAGCAAATCTAGAGGTGGATTTTCTTTCATCTAAATCTCCTCCCCAATTAGTGTCTAAATAGCCTTCGAGTCGCAGATCCTTTCGTTGATAACTCAGTATATAATCAACAGTTCTCTTTAGATACCTAAGTATTCTCTTAACGGCTTTCCAGTGTGCTTGACCTGAATTAGATTGGTATCTACTCACCATTCCAACTGCAAAGCATATGACAGGTCTTGTACACATCATAGCGTACATCAAGTTCCCGACAGCACTAGCATAAGGAACATGCTTCATTTGCCCCTTCTCTTGTGGAATCCTTAGACACAGTTTATGGCTCAATCCTTTACCTTTTGCAATAGGAGTGTCTATGGGTTTACAATCTTGCATACGAAATCGTTCAAGAACTTTATTTATATATGTTTCTTGCGAAAGAGATAATAATCTCTTCGAACGATCTCTTGAAATCTTAACTCCAAGTATGTATGCAGCCTTACCCATATCTTTTATCTCAAAATTGGAAGATAACCAACTTTTGATGGTATTAACTAACTCCATATTGCTTCCGACAATTAGTATATCATCAACATATAATGATATGATCACAAATTGATCTTTGGATCTTTTGATATATACACAATGATCCTCATCAATCATTGTAAAATTATATGCCATCATAGCATTATGAAAACGTATATACCACTGTCTTGACGACTACTTAAGGCCATATATCGATTTCAAAAGTCAATATACCTTTCCTTCTTGGCCTTTCGTAATGAAACCAACAGATTGTTTCATATATATTTCCTCATCTAATTCTCCATTTAGAAAAGCAGTCTTTACATCCATTTGATGTAATTCAAGATCCATACTTGCCACTATTGCCGAATAATGCGAATTGAGGTGAATCTCACAACGGGGAAAATGTTTCCTCATAATCAATTCCTTCCTGTTGATTATACCCCTTCGCCACAAGGCGAGCTTTATATCTTTTTATCGAGCCATCAGTTTTACGTTTTATTTTGAGAACCCACTTGTTCCCAATAGCTTTGCGTCCTTTTGGAAAATCAACCAGTTCCCAAACATGGTTTGACTTCATTGACTCCATTTTCTCTCCCATTGCATGCATCCATTTTTCCTTACTAGGGAAATTTAGAGCCTTATGTATATTTCTTGGCTCATCCTCATCTTGTGCGACAATCATAAAAGTTTCCCCTTCAATGTCAAAACGTCGACGGGGAATCTTTTGTGACTTGTTCACTGTATGGGAGATTGTACACTTAGCACATCATTTCACATTATGCTCCCACTAGGATTAGATAATGATGATGTCGTCTCATCATGTGGTTGTGATTGAGAATCAGTTGTATTTAATTCATCACTTCTTATATTACTCCCATTTGGACGAACTCCACTAATATTATTATCTTGATCCATAGTTTCAAATAGGGAGTAATCTTCACCTATTTCGCCCTTCTTAGGAAACTCATCCTCTAAGAACGTGACATCTCGTGATTCAAATTCAGTTACACTCCCACTTTCCTGCTCACCTATGAACACATACCCTTTTGAGTGTTCAGAGTATCTTATGAAAATACTTTTCTTTTCTCTGGGACCCAATTTCCCAAACTTGTGAGAGGGTTCATGAATATAGGCAGCACAACCCCATGGCTTAAGAAAACTTAAGTCTGGTTTTCTACCTGTCCATAACTCATATGGAGTGGAAGTAACTGATTTGGAAGGCACTCGGTTAAGTATATAGGCAGCAGTTAACAAGGCATCACTGCAAAAAGTGATAGGTAGGTTAGCATGCGCCATCATGGACCTAACCATTTCCAGTAGGGTTCTGTTTCTTCTTTCCGCAACACCATTTTGTTGAGGAGTATATGGAATAGACAATCGTCTTTCTATTCCTTTTTCATCACATAATTTTCTGAACTCATCAGATAAATATTCTCGACCTCGATCGGATCTCAATGCTTTTATTTTCCTGTCTAATTGATTCTCTACCAAGGCCATAAACCTCTTGAAACAACTAAATGCTTTAGATTTATGAGAAATCAAATAGACATATCCGAATCGAGTATAATCATCTATAAAAGTGATGAAATAAACAGCCCCATGCCTTCCTCTCACATTCATTGGACCACAGATGTTAGAATGGATTAAATGCAGAGGAAATTCAGCTCTTTTATCTTTTCCAAATGGTTTCCTTGTCGTTTTCCTTACTAGGCAATGCTCACATATGGGCAAATCGACTTTTTCAATATTGCCCAACAAGCCCTCTCTGGCTAGTCTATTCATACGTTGTTGGCCAATATGACCAAGTCTTGCATGCCACACATTCACATCATTATCATATAAATTAGGAGACGTGATAAGGGAATAACAAATATTTGTATTAACATAGTCAATATCTAATACAATGAAACCATCCAGAAAATAACCACAACCATAGAAATTTGTTTCCAAAAACAAATCCACACCTCTATTATGGAAGTTCATATTAAAACCTAGTTTGACCAACACTAAAACAGACACTAGATTTCGACGAATCTCCGGAGCATACAATACATCATGTAGGAACAAAGTGCGTCCACCACGCATGTTCAGTTGACAGGTGCCAATTCCTTTTATTTCAGCTCTAGAGTTGTTTCCCACATAGATCCACTCAGTTCCAGTTGGTACTCGTCGGAATTCCACAAAGGATCCTCTATCTTTTGCTACATGGTCTGTTGCTCCTGAATTTACAGTCCACAAAGGATTGGATTCGGCCAACAATACAGAACTTGACACATAAGCAAAGTTCTCAAATGTACAAGAGGTGTTTACCTTTCTCGGCTCACGATAGTTGCGAGCATAGTGACCCTTCTTGTCACAATTGTAACACCTTACCCTTGACATTTTCTTCACTTGAGGACGTTTTCCTCTCTTGTGTTGGTTAACTCTTGGTTTCTTGCAAGAAGGACTTGATCCTTTGCATACCCACATATTGAACGAATCAATATGCTTGCACTTAGAGCTCAAAGCCCTTTCTAAGCTAGAACCAGCATTGCAAATATTTACTTTTGGCTCAAATGCCGTTAGGTGGTCCTCCACTAGCTCAAGGTGGCGCACAGCATCCTCAAGATCATCCATAATATGGTCAAGAGCTTCTAGTGCTTCTGGCTTTTCCAGCACATATTGAATCTTCATATTCAATATTTCACAATTATTGCCGTTCAAATCAGCAATTACTTTCTTAGTTGCTAAAGCCATCGATCTGAACACATCAGACATATATGCACGAATAATTAATGCCTATCATTTATGCATCCACTTTACATAGACCCATCTTATTAATGAACAATTTCAAGTAAGGTTTCAGAATAAAAAAGTCACTATGTTTCCAATCATCCTCAAAAAATCCTAAATTAAAACTATCATTAATATAATTGTCTTATGTAAAATAAATTCTACGAAGCTACAAAAACTTCTATGAACTACCCACAGCAATCAACAATAGTAGAAAGCAAATAATATTTGACATCCAATAAAATAATAATGCTTTCACATAATACAACATATCCATTACACTAAGTAATACATACAGAGGGAAATATGAACTCAAAAAGAGATATATTCATCCAAAAGACATCTCAAACTAATCTAAGAAATAAATAGGGAAAGTCCCTACTAATCTATCAGTAAAAAAATCCAAAAAATCTGAAGGCACATTTGCTAACCATGGAAAAACTTTTGGAGAGCTCTCATGTCACCTCCAAGGCGCATTCACTTTGCACCATGTGGCACTCATACTAAGGGTTAAAGTTTTGGTTAACTCAATCCTATAATACTTTCTCACAAAAACTTCTACCAGCCTCTTATAACTCGGGATCACGTTGACCTCCCATAGCCGATCTAACATTGCTTGTCAATCAGGTGGAAGAGTGTTCTTGAAGGTTGACACCTTAAAATCCGGCATAAGATAACCATTCCAGATGATTTCTTGTATCATCTGATTGACCTTGACCACATGTGATACTAAATTACCGTCATGCCACCGATAATTAGCTAACTCTGTCATCAGCCTTCTAAGTCTTGCACGTCCTTCGTCCGTTCTCCGGAATGCAGGTATCCATGCATAACGCATTATAATTTTTGCAACAAATGCAGAACTTGAAAATGGATCACTTATAATCTATAATGAACATAAGGGAAAATACATAATTTTCCATGATTCATGCAACAAATGCAGAATAAAAATAGATTACTTATAACCCACATAGACATAATTGGAAAAGAAACACATTCCTTCCCCCTTTTTTTGGGTCAACGATCAACGGTCAAAGTCAATAGTTAATGGTCAGTCGGTCAATGGCGGTCAACGGTCACGGTCAACGGTCAACCGGTCAATGGCCGGGTCGCCGATCGGACCGGGCCGGGTCGCCGGTCGGGTTGGACGGACCGGGTCGGACGGAACGGGCTGGGTCGTCGGTCGGACGGACTGACCCAGCACGTGCGGCACGCGTGCAGCTAACGTCACGATGATGTCAGCTGGCGCGTGCGCTAGCAGCCGCCCGGGTGCACGTGCGTGCGTCACACGCGCGAGCGTGCCTTCTTCTTCGCCGAGTCGGCGCGTGCGAAGCGTCGCCTCGCTTTGGGCTGCGCGTGGGGGCGCGTCCGGTGGCCGTTGGCGGCGTTCCGCCACTCGTCGCGCTCGTCTCGACGAGACCTTCCGTCTAGCGCCATCAGAAGTCAATTTCGACTTACAGAAAGTAGAAAAAACACATGAACAGTCTCGGGTGTCGAGATTTTTCGCCCTGATCGGTGTCGGCCGAAGTTCTTTTCACGAAAATCAATAAAGAAACATTCACAGACATGAAAGGGGTCGGGAATAATGTGAAAAAGGATCGAGAAACATAAACTCTTGCTCTGATACCAATATTGGGATTGTCGAATCCCCAAAAATTGGATTCGACCTTAAATCAAACCCCTAAACTTGCGCGAAAGACGAGCCTGGGAAATTCACATACATCACCGATTCTAAGGCACATCACAAAATCGAACGTACCTTGTTAGCCACAGATTAAACACCGACGTCGATATGAGGAAGAGAAAACCAGTCCTGTTTGATCTGATGACACCAAATAGCCTTGAAGGGAAGAAGGGTCGCCTTTTGTTGCTTACTGTTCTTTCCTTTTGGAGAGTTTTGGAGGGAGAGAGGGAGAGGAACATACGTAATGTCAAAAGGTGTCTTTTCTCCCTCCCTTTCCCCCTTTTATACTTTTCCTCAAAATAAGAAACATGCCCCTTCATCATATCCCTTAATCCATGGGCTCTAATTTTGTGGGCCAGGCTTTTAGGCCCAACATGGGCGGACGGGCCAACTTAGGCCTATCAAATTAATTAATTAAAATCATCACTAGTCTTGCCAGAAGGATGCTATGTACATGATTTATGACTTCTTTGAGATTTTGCAGAACCTTTTCTTTCGATTTAGGTTTAAATATAAATCTACAGTTCTTCTCTTCTGATCTAAATGTAGATTTGGGAGTTCCTTAGATGTATTCGATCCATAGTGATTCAATATGTTGTTGTGGTCATCGTTGTCGTCGTCTTTGTCATCTTCTCTGTATGGCACCATTGTTGAGGGCGTCAAACCTAGGCGCACACTACAAGACGTAGTCTCTAAATGGGAAGATCACTAATGATTCCGATAAATAACTGCCAATTGTTTTTTAAAATATTGCGACAAATATGGCCTTTTGGAATGGCACCGTCTTTATAGGTCAGGCTGTACTCTTTTAATTTCTTGGTTGTTTTGTTTTGCAATTATGTTCCTCTCATGTTTGATCTTGACAAATGAATGAAAATTTCTTTGGACAAAAAAAAAAAAAAAAAAAGGCTATCAACGCATTAGAATGACACAGAATTGTTCTTTTCTTTTCCTTTATTTTTTTTTTTCCTCTTTTTTTGTGGGAACATGAGCTTACCAAATCTGCGGCTATCCATATAATATTTTACATGGTGAGTTGTTAAATGAAAGAATAATGTAACCGGTCATATAATATCTTGGTCTAGTCAGACAATCAAAGTCAGTAAAAGTGAGGTGACGTGGACAAAATTCTTACGTTGAGTCGAATTTCGGAAGTAAAACACATTTAACTGAACACTCAATTCGTAGAAAGAATGTGCCCTCCCTTTGCGTTCTCTGCATGTAAGCGATGTCCCGAGACTATTGAACATCTTCAGATTCAGAGGGAAGTCTATATCCTAAAGGTTCATACAAACTTTCGGCCATGCAATCCTCATCCTCACGTTTATTAGCTATCGAGCAAATTTGGCACCAAAGTGAACCCACATTGCAGAGACTTCTTGGAATCTGACCTAAAAGCAAAATTCACAAGCGATGTTAGAGAAATCTGAGGGACTACAGATAAATAGGAGTCAATTTTATCTCCGTCTTAGACATACAAACCTCAACATAAAAAGAAGAGAAGGCGAGAAGAACAAGTCAACAATTCCTCCATTTTCCAACACCGGTACAGGTTAATCACACCATAACTATCCATGTAGATTAGGCATCGAAATGGTAAAAATCCTTTTAAGGAAACTTTAGGAAATATAAATCACATAAGAAACTGTTATAAATATTTTCTCATTAAACCATATCTCCCTTTATGGGGGATTTAAATGAATTTTATAAGCTTAGGACAATAACTTCAATTTCCACAAATGTCATGTCCAGGGTCGAAGAATATATATGAACCTAGGGAAAACAAGATTCACGTGAAAACAAGATTCATGTGAAGATTCACGGAAAGAAGAATTCTTATGAGTCATTGCATCGAATATACCAATATCATCGTGACCCAAGAAATAAAAGAAACGAAAATACAAGACACGATGATATCTATCCTTCCTTTGTTTGTAGGAATATATCATGAAAACGGCAATCTCCTCCCCATTGCTTCCCTCCCCACTCGCACAAATAGCGTGTGACGAAGACCATCAACTACCATTCGTCATCAAAAATGCCCTTCAACGCCCCAGTGGCCACCCTTTCAACATGGAATGGGAAGGTGAGGGGTTCAAACCCCCACCTTCTCAGGGAGGGATGGGGTGGGGACACGCAAGTTTTAGGAGTGGGTTTCGACGCCCACGCCCTGCAAGAGGCAGGGCAAAAGTCTGAGAGTGAGTGTAGAATAGGTATAGAATATAACGGACAAAAAAAAAAAAAAAAAAAAAAAAAAAAACCATTCGATGATCCTTCCACGATTTGTTGTGATGATTTACCCCGTTCTTACCTCAGTCAAAGCAAAAGCAAACAAAAAAGACAGAAAGCCAACTTGCGACTGTTAGATTCTCTTTTGCCACAGATTTCACTTACCACCGCTTTCACTACATTACATCTTGGCAAAAATATTCCCCTAAAAATGGTTAGAATGTAGTTCTTTTGTATGAAACATGAACTTATATGATCACACTTGCGAAGATGTGTAGTCGTGGATTGAGTAGTGACTAAAGAAGTTTTCTGTGATCCCTTGGGAGATCGTTCCAATAGCATAAAAAAGGTCGTGCTTTTGTGTATTTTATAGTACTTTCTATACAAAATTTTATGCACATGAACACTTTAAAGACTTCCTATAAATAAGGGAAATCCATTCTTTTGTGATCATGGTATCACCAATATCCGTTCTAATCGTTTGATTTTATAAACCAATATTTAAAAGGTGTCTCAAATCCTCAGCAGTACGGGCTCAAGTTCAAACATTTTAAGCTTTGCCAGCAGAAAGTACAAAGCAAATATCCGTTATGAAGGGCTTCCCGTTGGTGCCAAAAGAAGCTTTGCACTGGTTTGATCACATAGAAGAAACAAGAATAGTCCAACAACCTCTATAGCAAGAGATAAGTCAACATTCAAATTTTCAGTTTTAGGCACAAAATTATTGTAAAAAAGAAAGAAAGACCATGAGAATTAATTACTATCCGCATCAGGAGCAGCAGCACAACTCGAGCTTCGACATGGTGGTCCCATAAATATTCCATTTTTTTTTTGTCAATCCTACTCTATTTCTATTCTATACTCACTCTCAGACTTTTGCCCTACCTCTTGCAAGGCGTGGGAGTCAAAACCCACTCCTGAAATTTACACGTCCCCATCCCATCCTCCCCTGAGAAGGCGGGGATTTGAACCCCTCACCTCCCCCTTCCATGTTGGAAGAGGGGCCACTGGGGCGAATCCCAGTGGTTCCATAAATATTCCATTGAAAAGCAAAAGAAATTTAGGAGATGAGGCCCAAAATATATATATATATATATAAGAAACAACGGAAAGGAAGTTTGAAAACAAAGGTCTCATGGTCGGCCCCCCAATCAATATATGTGATATAGATGGCAGCTTCATCTCTCCTTGATGTTCGCCGATCTTCTTTAGCGAAAATGCTTACAGGACCGTCTGGAGACCAACGGCGCTTGTGAGCCACAGAAGTCCATTCTCCGAAGCCAGATGACTAGTTCATCGGTCACAAATTTATTCACAATAGCAAGCATATTTTCACATTAAAAAGATACGTACATGTTCTAAGCAAGCGTGCTTAAAATTTGATTCAATTGATACATTCCATTCGAGTGTTAACTATAACTCATAATCACAAAACTATCAAAAGCACAACTCTATCAGCCACCTTTCTTGTTGTCGGCTGCCAGTTGTGGGTGTTGCTGGTTGCCATCATCACCGCCATCGATCGCTGCCAGTCATGGTTGTGGTCACTGGCGGTTCGCCGCTTTTCTATCATTGATGAGAAGTATTATCCGATAAGATTGCGACGTGTTTGTCATCCATGTAATGGAAAAGGAAATTTTAATCAAAACCATGATATTGCATCGCTCATTTTAAGATGGGCAGGATATGGAGAATAAATCCAGCCCGACCTTGAGGCTGAGAAGTCGAAAGAAAGAATGTGGCGAGGAGGCCGTCCGGACGCGTCGTCGTTTAAAAGAATCATAAACACCAAACGACATCACGTTTTCCGTCAATATTTTGGCATTAAAAATCAACGGCTAGAAGAAAAGGAAGAAAAAGGCCAGAGTTTCCCTCTCGACCTCAAAGCTTCTTTCTTCGCTCCTTGCCAAACCAGAAACGGAAAATGGCAAGAAAGGCGGCGTGTCTCTGCCACGTCTCGCAGGAATCCTCCGACTTCCGGCGCTTCACCGAGTTCTACAAAGAGGTCTCTCTCTCTCTCTCTCTCTCTCTCTCTCCACCGGTCGGATTTGTCACTTTCTTTCGGGTCCTGAATTGCTCTTGTGCCGATTGCAGATTCTGGGGTTGGAGGAGGTGGAGAGCCCCAAGTTCGAGTTCAAGGTGATATGGCCGGTACGGTGCGAGCTCACCCCGGCGGTCGATCCCAAGCACCTTCCCTGAGGCCTCCGTGTCTGCTTCACCATCTCCAATTTGGATCCTTTCGTGCAAACTCTTTCGAGGTTAATTCTTTCTTTCGTCTGGTTGAGTTGAGACTTGAGAGAGATAGAGAGAGTCCATGGACACGTTCGTGGCTTCATCGAGCGCATTTTGCGAGCTACTTTGGACTTCGATTTTTGAGACTATCTCTCGCTCGATCACCAGTCCAAAGCTTGAGGTCACCACCGCCGGAGTCGTCGATTATCTCTGCCGTACTCCTCGAAACAGAGTCCAGCTTACTCATTTCAGTGAACACCTTCCTCGCAAACTTGATTCCTCCTCTACAGCGTAATCAACGGCAAGGGAACTTGGAAAACACCGAGGACAAAGCAGGAATGAATTGAAATCAGCTGTGGGCGTCATCAATGAGTCAGCAAAGGTCACGAACGGCTTCAAGCCATCGCCCTCAGAAACTCAACGCCGGATGCGTGCAATCCCGAGGCCGAAGCCCAAAGGAATGCTGGAGAGGGACAGATGACGGAAGAGGAAGAGGCTGGAGCATGGTGCTTGGAGGATCGCGAAGGAGGCGTGGTCGGATCGAGTTCGAGACTGTCACAGGCGAGGTGGTGATGTTGATGGTCGCTAGAGAGGGGAAAACCCAAACAGAGGAGTCATCGATGGTGGCAGAGACATGCCGGCGATGGGAGAGGAGCTGCGCCGGAGGTGGAGGCGGAGGCGGAGGCGGAGGCGGAGGCGAGTCAAGCTACGAGGAATGGGCTGGAAGCTTTATTAATTTCTTCTCTCTCTCTCTCTCTTCTTTTCTCTTCTCTTCTCTTCTCTCCTCTTTCTTTTCCATTTTTAACTTTTCATTATTGTATTTATTTATTTTTCTATAAAAATGCATTCTTGATTTGTCAAGCACTAAAATCATCTCACAAAGGAGATATTACATACTACGTTGATGCGCTTTATAACATCGATGCGCTTTGTAAGAAGATGTTATAAAGTGCTCACATATTTATAAGGCAATATAAATGCCACAAAATTAAGAAGTAATCTCTTAGCATAACTGAAACTCTATCTCGATTTTATTATGCATTAAAAACATCGAATACTTTAATTTGGAGTTTGGGACACCTGGAGTGCCATAACTTGGCATGGGGGGACACTTAAGTGACATAACTTTTTTTCGGTACACTTAAGTGCCACTTTTTTTTCAAATGGGACACTTAAGTGCCACCTCCGGCGACCTTGCCGGAAATCCTACGTGGCACGTGTTTATTATTTTTTAATGCTTGCGTGGCTCGCCGGAGAGTTGAGTCGGCGCTAACTCAGCAGAAACGACGCCGTTTACATAATAAAAAATTAATTAAATTAAATTAAAACTTAATTTAATAAAAAATACTCTAAATTTTTTTTTTTTTAAAAAAAAAAAAAAAAAAAAAAGGGGGACGAAGGGGCGGGCGGCTGAGGGCTGAGCCCTCGCCGCCGCCGCCTCCCCGCCGTTGCCGGAAAGGGCCGGCGACGGAGGGGGGAGGGTCGGCCGGGGTCGCCGGCCCTCGGCCGACAGCGGCGAGGGCCGCGAGCCCTCGCGGATCGCGGCGAGGGCCCGCGAGCCCTCGCCCGGATCCGGTAAGGGCCGTGAGCCCTCGCCGTGATCCGACGAGGGCTCGCGGCCCTCGCCGCCGGTCGGCCGGGGCCGGCGACCCCGGCCGACCCTCCCCCTCCGTCGCCGGCCCTTCCCGGCGACGGTGGGGAGGCGGCGAGGGCCCGCAGCCCTCGCCGGATCGCGGCGAGGGCTCGCGATCCGGCGAGGGCTCGTGGCCCTCGTCGCCCGTCGGCCGGGGCGGCGACCCCGACCGACCCTCCCCCTCCGTCGCCGGCCCTTCCGGTGACGGCGGGGGGGGCGGCGGCGAGGGCTCGCCCTCGCCGCCCGCCCCTTCGTCCGCCACCTTTTTTTTTTTTAATTTTTTAATTTTTTAATTTTTTTTATTTTTAGAGTATTTTTATTTAAAATTAAGTTTTAATTTAATTTAATTAATTTTTTATTATTTTTACACGTCGACGCGAAACGGCGTCGTTTTTGCATTTTTTGCCACGTCGCATGCAAAAACGACGCCATTTTGGACCTCCATCGCCGGAAAATTGCGTTTGGCCGGATTTTCGCCGGAGTGGCACTTAAGTGTTCAATTTGAAAAAAAAAGTGACACTTAAGTGTACCGAAAAAAAGTTATGGCACTTAAGTGTCCCCCCGTGCCAAGTTATGGCACTGGTGTTCTTTACTCCTTTAATTTGAAATAAAGTCTCTAATTTATCAAAAGATAGACCAACAACCAAAAAAGAGGTAAATAACTCCATTACCAATCAAACGCATTCTCTAGTAAATGCATAACAACTTTGAAATTACACTCAATTAAATGGTTTTTAAGATCAGAAACAGCATCACAAAGCTTCCTCATGCATCTAGAAACCTATGGACATCCAATTATTAGGATATAGGTGCTTTGAATGGATATCTTTGAAATTAAAGATGCAAAATGACCGAAATTGCTGTGGGTAGCACAATAATGAAGCCTAGTTTGGACTTAAAATAAGAAATCAACATCCAATTGGAAGCTTATTTACCTGGTTATAAGGTAATTATTCCAAACATTAATGAAATTTCTAGATGAAATTCTTGCGACCCAATTCATACCACAACATGAATTGATTTTGAGCAATAATAAGTAAAATTGTTGAATTGCACCACATGATTTTCAATGCTCTTGTTCATACCGAAATCTTCAAGTTGGAAATTCTTTATGCATAAATTAAATTAGGGCACTAAATTTACAGAGCATAAGAACCCTTGCATGAGTAACGAAACCCATAATTTAATTGACCAAATAACGAACCAAAAGGTCAGATTGCAAAATATCATTTCTGGTTCACTTGTCTTTCAATATTTGAAATTTTTTAGGTCATAGACAAAAATAACACGAAATTCACCAAGAAGATCTACCATAGAATGGGTAACTAAAATCCCATATCAATGTTAAAAATGAGCAACCAACAGAATCAAATTCCCTAACTCGCCCATAAACCATTAAATATATGCAGTGTACATGCAATGACATTGAGATTATGCATCAAGTGACTTTCGAACCCATGTACAGCTGCTTTTATATCACATTTAAGAAATTCAATGATCTAAAACTCATGTATAGAATTTACAATACCTAGAATTAGGAATAAAACACGCGTACCTAATTTAGCCAATTATCGTCTTTGAATTGAGCAATATAGATAAGGATTAGGCTTTTTTCCCTTTCTCCTTCCTTAGTCTTGATGAATAATCCATAGGTGCGTGGGATTAATAAAGACCTATAATGGATGAGTTTATTAAAATATGCTACATAAATAGGTCATGGTAAGTGCTATATAATGATAACACATAACCATGATTGGGCAATATAATATTTTCATATATTTTATTAATATTAGGGAAAAAACCACCAAAAACCCTAAACTATGCACAAAGTGACAAAAATACCCCAAGCTTTTTTTTTTTTGCACCACCAAAAACCCCCAAGTTTGCCATGTGACACATTTACCCCATCGAGGGTATTTTCGTCTTTTTATTTGTTTTTTCTTTTTTTTTCTTTTTTTCTTTTCTCTTCCCTCCGCCGGCTCCGGCCGAGGGAAGCCGGCGTCCGGCGAGGGCTGCCCTCGTCGGCGTCGGCCCAGCGAGGGCCGCCCTCGCCGACGTCGAGCGAGGGCCTCCCTCGCCGGATCCGGCGAGGGCACCCTCGCCCAACGCCGGCGAGGGGTGCCCTCGCCCGGCAGCGTTGGGCGAGGGCCGCCCCGCTATATCCGGTGAGGGCGGCCCTCGCCCGACGCCGGCGAGGGACCCTCGCCCGACGCAGGCGAGGGCAGCCCTCGTCGGCGTCGGGCTAGGACGGCAGGCGTCGGGGCCACCCTAGCCCGACGGCGACGAGGGCCGCCCTCGCCCGACGCCGGCGAGGGCGGCCCTCGCCAGACACCGGCGGAGGGAAGAGAAAATTAAAAAAAAAAAGGAAAAAAAAAAAAGAGAAATGTTTTTAAAAGCAAAATGACCAAAATGCCCCTAAGATTTAGGGTAAATGTGTCACGGAAATGAAAGTTCGGGGTTTTTGATGTCACAAAAAATAGTTTTGGGTAAATGTGTCACGGGTGGCAAAGTTTGGGGTTTTTGGTGGTGCAAAAAAAAGTTTGGGATATTTTTGTCACTTTATGCATAGTTTAGGGTTTCTGGTGGTTTTTTCCCTTAATATTATAACAGAGCATTTTTCAAGGACCAAAATATTTTGCAATTAATGTTAGCCCACACTTTCGACCAAAAAAAAAAAAATGTTAGCCCAGACTTCGTAAAAATTTCAAACACGTTATGGTCAAAAATTACAATCTTCCTATTCGTGTTAAGACTATTGGTTTTTCAAGCAAATATTTTGGTATTTTCCAATGTTTTAACAGATAGGGTTATGATATAATCAGTACTAGCTAGAAAGAACTCAAATTTGACATTTTATAACTAGACCTAAAAAGGTCTCTCATGGAGGATTGAACAATACAAAAAGCACACTCAGGGAAAAATCAATTGCCAATTGCCTCTTGACCGAGCAGAACATTGAGATTATTATGTGCTCTTGAAGCCACCACTTGACTATCTAAACCAACCGTGATCACCACATGACCAATCAAATCATTGAGATTTTCCCACAATTCTTATGCTAGGCAAAGTCAGCAATGATCACCACATTAACTGGCTCTACAAAATTATATATTCAAGAGGGTTATGACATAAGTCGTCCAATCAAGAAGCTTAAATCCATCAATGCATTATTTGCCAGGAAATCCATGTGAATCACATGCAAATTATATACAACTTTATCATAATTAGGGATCACACATAATGTAGTCCAAACACCGGTGCTCAAACAGATCAATTGCATGCCTAGAATTAACTCAAAAGTCCAAAAAACTCATAAAAAGAAAAAATCAAGCAAATTACAGAACATGTCGATGGCAAAAATTAGCATAAAAAAAGAAAAAAAGAAAAAGTGATACCTACATAGGGTGTGCCATAAATTATCTTAACGATCTAATAATTAAGTTAAAGCACGAAATGAACTTGTGATTGTAGCTGAAATCCTCAGTGAACACATACATGACCATCTGGGCAAAAACTAATCTGGACAAGAATCGGGCTTCTTCTCTCAGGCCCCTTGAGGAATTCTGTGGTTGGAAAAGTAGTAAATGGCACATGCATTGTCAGTCGGTGCATAAAATCATTTAAAGCTGCTTTATGGAATGCTAGATGTTTAACTACATCGTCCTATCAGAAAATAGAATTCTAATCATTGTCAGTAATATTCAAACAAGTGTCTATACTAAAGAAAGTGGCCATTTGAACATACATTTGTGATAAAATAATTAATTGTTTCTGATATCACACACAAACAGGAGAATATTTTATTATGCTAGAATCAGCACCAATGATATCAAATCCAGATTTGTGCTTTACATGTAGAATACAAAGAGTCACAAAACTATAGTTCAAAAGTAATTTCTTGATGAGTTCCCTTCAAGAATGGGAACCACCTTAAACTGCAAGTTTGACTTAGGTTATAGTCAAATGAAGAGATTAACTAACAGGAATAACAAAAATGAACAATATAATCAGAATAAAGCAAGAATCAGGAATGAAGAGCAAGGATGTTGTCTAACTTCATATTGAAGAACTTTATAGTGTACTTGTTGTGATTGACTACTATCATACAAGGAAATATATAGCCATAGGTATACTCCATTTTAGCATGAGCATCATATCCTACAGCCACAGCAAGAAACATTGCCATAGCGCCATAATCTGTGCCATTCCCTTTTAACAGGCTATCTATAAAAGGTCACACCATGCAGCATGATGTCCATGATGTTAAGAAAAGTGACAATCATAATCCAAAGGTCTTACCTAGTTGTGCAAAGCCATGAGAGGGTTCAACGGGAAGAACCAATGCACACACGTCTAGTAAAAAGCCTGGGTAACCCGTGACCTGTGGGGCTATGAAGCTGAATTCCATATATAAGCATTAAGTATTTATCTACAATAATTGAAGAAATCATAGACTGCACAATGTCATAAACAGCAAATGAATGGAAAAGGATGAGAAAATGGTGAAAGAAATGACATTCAAGTTACAGGGTTCTATAAAACAGAACAAATTCATTTTATCATTGCCGAGACAAAATATTTCAAGGCCATATTTTCTGTCTGTAATGAGTTGCCAAAGCATACTAATTATCTTAAAGCCTGAAAAGGTTAAGGTAAGATCAATCTCTTGAAATATATGCAACTGAAGAGCTCATATTGGAGAATTGCTTAACCAAGAACCATATATGTTAGTAATCCACTATAAGGATCAAGAAGATACTTCTCTCGATGAGTCTAACAGACGGATTAGCTATTAAGATACTGCACTTCGTCTTTTTCCTTAACCAAGGACATGATGTCCCATTTCTGAAATGACAATCTGGCTAAGAATACCAGTCTAGAGGAAAAAGCTACATTTGATAAACAAGGCATCTGAAAATTGGCCAAAAGAAAAGACTGGGCATCTATTACTCTTGCCTTTTGTTACTAAGCAAATTCTACACCCATTCTTTGCAACCATTATATGGCTGAACACCGTTCCACTGAATCAACTATACTTGGGTACATTTGATCTAGAATTCCCATTACTGCAAGAGAAACAAGAAAAAAGTTGGAAACATTCATAAATCACGTAGACACTTGAAAAGGGGAAAAACATTAAATTTCTGTTGAAGCAACCAACTATTTCTGATGATTCTGCATTTTGACCTTAGCTCATCAGCTTGAAACCAGATTCTATTTGGAAAAACATGTCCAAGTACCATGCAAGAGATAATTTAGCACACTAATTGACAAAGCACTTTGCAAAAGAAGGTATCATCCAAGCAAAAACAAGTTCATGGATAAAGGAATATGCTCAAGTTAGGAAGTTTACATTTAGGTCCTAAGCATATCAACTTTATGACATGTCTGAACTGCAGAAAACAGATATTCAGGCAAGCAATTTAACTCTGAAGTGTACCATTCAAATCAATTGACAGTAACTAGGCTATACACCTTGGCAAACTTCTTGCATCAGATTAAAAGAGGTGTTTGGGTTAGCTATGGCCTAAACCTAACGTCCTTGGAGATCAAACAACACGCTGGAAACAGGGCATAGTTTGGGGCTTTTAATACAGATGGGCAAGTTCTTGCAAGAGTTATTGGCACTTGTGATCTGAGTGAGAGAAGATTTATAGATGACTTGTATACTACTACTGGCTAGGATGGGTTTCAACAGCTACATCTTCCAAACATCACATATGAACCATGCTCACTGTTAACAACGGTCTCATTCTCTCTATCATGAAAATATGCAATAATTAGGGCTAGTTTTTGAGCTTCACAAGGTGGAAATTGAGCAAGGTGGTCCTTTATCTACAAGGAGCATCCTCTTGCTTGATGTCAGATTCAGAAAGGCAATGCGCTACTTCATGTTTCCCACAATACTTTTGACTTACAAGCAGATTACTAAGAGCAGCATACTTGAGCTTCTTCATTTAAAACTAATAATTCAACAGAAAGACATTGTATGTAATCTAGATTAGCTACCTTATGCACTGCTCCAATCACAATGAATTAGATCCTATTTCACTAAGTTTCAACTTTTATGTCAAAAAAAGTCTGAGTAAACAATTGATGAGTTCTGAACAAGCTTAGAAAACATGAAATGTCAGATCATGGCAGCGTCAGACAGATGAAAAATCATACTGGAAACACAGGCCATACGCACAATTTAGGAAGCACATGCCCTCATGTATGCATGAAGAGACCCTCTTTAGTGACTACATTGCCCATGGCATATCAGAAATTCCTCATAGTTAAAATATCGCATTTCTTTAAAGAAGCTCTTGCTAAATACTGGAAACGCATGCCATACACCACAATTTAACAAGCACATGCCCTCATGTATGCAAGAAGAGATGATTGCAACTAATAAACAAGAAAAGAGATTTCTTTATTGAGTACATTGCCCATGGCGTATCAGAAAGCATAAATCCCTCATAGTTAAAAAATCATAATTCTTTGAAGATGCTATATTTACTGTTTTAAAAACATTGAAGACATCAAACAATCTCACTGGAGTGAAAAAAAGCAAGGAAAAAGAGATGAAGGAACAGGGGGAAATGGGAAAAGGAAGGAAAAAACTAAGGTTACCTTAACATGTAATACTTCCCAAAATGTAAATTTTTTGGGGCAAATAAAAAAGGGGAATGTCTAGCAAGTCACATTGATTTTAAAAATAAAAGGAAAAAAAGCAGGGAAAGGAAGAAATAATATTAACTTGACTTCTTGAAACTTCTCGAAACTCGAGTTTCTTAGATTCAGATGTGGAAAAGAACAGAAATGGTGGAAAATTAGTTCCATAAACCTCCATTTAATTTCATGGTTTTGCATTGCAATATTCAAAGTGCGACAACAAACAGAATTGCTACAAAATCACATCCATCATTAAGCAACATAAAGAGTCATAAACCTCCAGTAAGCCTTAATTTACAATTGACATATGTCACAATTTCAGAGTGGGGCTAAGTAGACATGAAATCAGCAACAAAAGCAAGTTTCGAAATTGACCTAATGCATGCCTCAGAACTACTTGAATGCAACAAAAGTATTGAGCCACATCATCCGAATTTATCATTTGCACAGCCATAATATACATCCCTTACAACTAAAGATGGCAACGAGTCATCTAATCATATTTGAATAAACAAATTTTATGATAGTTTAATTTTATTTCAGTATGACAAACAGATTTACCAATGATCGATAATGCTGCTGCACACATTATGCATGGTTCACATGTCACATCAAGGGAGAATGCCGAAAACTTCTCCGCAACTTTCTGCAGATGAAAATCCAGTCCACCGCCACTGTTCAAGAAGAACATCAAGAGCTTCCATCTCCGCATGTCTTGTTGCCTAGGAAAAGCGCAAGGAGAAAAATAAAGAAAACTTTTGAGCTTTGTCAGAGAGAAAGTTGCCGTTAGTGTAGTTTCAACATAAATTTAGGAAATGCATTTCATGAAACACGTATTCTCCTTCATGTTTATTTTATTTTCTTTACAATTGCTTAATGTTTGAGTCCAACAGTTTATCTTTAAACCGGTGCATCTCTAACTGTCATTGCCTTCTTCCTCTTCGTGTTGAGAGCATTAGTAATGCAAATAAAAAATAGTTCACCAAAGCAGATAATAGCAACACATCTATTTCCTATTTAAATCGCCTCTTTCGTATCTGCTCCATGTTGACTATACTTTCAAGGCTTGAATCGTGTTCATCCTTTGCTTGGTATGTAGACTAAGTGAGCAAGATTGTTGTAACCTAGGGACAAGATTTTCGTCAATGCCAACTATCACAGCAGTAGATCATGAATCCTATTGGAAGAACCACTGTCTCCTAGACAAAATCATTGATACACCTTATCTGAAAAATTCAGTTCTTTCTTCAAATACCCACAAGACCAAGAGTCTAAGAGAGGATCTTATGTGTGAATCATGGACAACTCTCTTTGCTCCTCAATGTCAAGATCTCGACATTGTTTGAAGAGCATTCTCCTTACTATTAGGTATCTGATCTAATTTATAGTACTCAAGCGTTATAACTCTGGAATTTTATGCAAAATTGCAGATATCCTCCCTATACTTGAGATTTTGCAAAATCTCTTAACTCACTTACCAGAACTTTAGAATTTTGCATCTCTCACTATGCCTTTTTAATGAAGAGAGGCGAAGCCACCATGACAACTAGCTCTCATGTAATGTAAAGCAATAGATACATAACTAGAATAATCTATAAATTCATGATCTGTTGAGGCGATCAAGTACTAATTAAGATATTCAAGCATGCAATACAGCAAAATTTATGAGCACACAACATTCTGGTCCAGCAGCTTGCAACGGCTTTATTTCTATTCAAAAAAATAAATATCATTCCCCTATTCTCTATCTCCTCATTAAAGCTTTTTCTTTGACTGTTCTCAGTTCAAAATTCAGCCAGACCACAATGGCAAATGAGAAATATGAAACATTATACATAGTAAGGCAAGATTCTTGCCATTGTCAGCCGTAGTCATATTTTATGACAGAATAATGGGAACAAAACCATTTACAGCCTTATAATGCATAGGAAATTCCACTTGTTAACAGATTTGTTCAGATATACTATTTTATAATATATTATAGAAATATTTAAGGCAGAAACACAAAAAAGATTGACAGTAAGTACGGGTGGATAATGTGAGGGTATCAATTCAGAACAACAACAAAGTGCTGCTGGCCAAAATTTATAGAAAGCGGTGGAGAAGCAATGATAAACATACATTCTGTGTCTCGTAAATCCTGTTTCTTCCTTCCGCAATAAGGCGCCCTTCCTCAACTATCATACCACTGTTCAATCAAGTTATACTATAGATAAAATACAATGTGAAATCATTTACCAATTGAGACTGACAATCCTAATTATCAAAGTAGCATACATGAAATGCACCTGGTTACTGAAAATCAGTTTCTTAACCAACTTGAACTTCAAGGCTGTACAAAACAAGCTTTGCCTTATATGAAAAAGCAAATAAGTCTTGTTACTTGTTAGGAGAAAAAAAAGATGAGTATAAGAGTCAAAATTTCTTTCATACGTGCATACAGGCACTTCAAGGGGAAATCAGCGTCAAGTCACCACCAATAGAAATATTTCAGTATTAATATGCAGATACTGGAATGAATCCATATCTCGTAGCAATAAGATCAAGATTTTGCAGGTCCTGTATAATATACTGGTCCCAAACTTCCAAGTAATGATTATCAATACATACTCATCCCGTAATTCAGATGCAAATCCCACTTAACATTCAAACTGATATGGCTCTAACAACACTAAAGCAAAAACAGCAACTAATTTGAGAAACTACATTAATCAGGTTTCATTCAAACATTCAAGAAGCATCCAGGAGTTTTAGCTTCTCGGTCATTTTTCCTTCATAAAAGCTACAGCAACATAAGGATAAAAAGAGAATCCTGAACTGGTGCGAAGGCCTCAGAATTCAGAATCGACAATCAGCTACTTGTGCTTTTGTCTCTATCCCATTGAATAACTTATGTAAACTCTACGTTTCTCGTGATTATTTCTTTTGCGTATTCACAGTCCAAAGGCAAAAGAAAATAACTACCAAACCAGTTATGATGGGCACAACTGATGTTCATATTATTCTCACACTCCAAGTAAATTTGGTTTTCAAGAAGTGGTTAAAGGACTCGACTGTCAAGCAACCTTTCCCTGTGGCTTGCCATCTCACTGCATCTTCTTCACGCCTCTATGGTTTTGCCTCTTCAAGCGCCTCATAAAACATGGAGCCCTCTATACCAGTGATCGAAGTTTCTCAGAATTCAATTCTCCTGGCAAACCTATCACCTGCCGCACATCTCTATGATAAGTACATAATGCACATCCACATTTCCTAAACACCTCAAAAGCACGCAAATCCCTCCCTCCCTCCCTCCCTCCCTCCCTCCCAACCTACAGCACCCGGATTTGCTCAATTTTTTTTTTCCTGAAAAGGGGACTGAACCGACCCATGGACACCCTACTTCCCATTATTTCACTCTTTCCTCGCTTGCTTTCCCTTTGAACCTAGACTTCACCTACTTCTTTCAATAAATTGCCACCTATGAAAACAAAGAAAGGAAAGCTACACCTTCCAGAGATCGTCGATGAATTGTGAATTCACTATCAGGTATCCACAGACAAAACTTACGAAGAAAAACTGATTCAGCGCCTCTCGAACAAATTCAACGGCACGTTCTTCAAGTTCCCGCGCAATCGTAGCACCAACCGAATCGAATTCAAAACCCAGCTCAAGTATTACACCACCTTAACACAACTCGGATGCGCCAGGCGTTACCTGATCAGTATAGCAAGCTGCAGGAAGCCCAGAACCTCAGGAGAGAATCGAAGCTACGTCGCCAGTTTTCATGGCTTCGATTGGCGGTGGTAGTCCTTTACCTCCGCTGGCCGGCCTCCGCCAGCGTCCTTTCGCTAGGGACTCTGTTTCCCGAAGACAAACTCCATCCGTCCGTTCGTAGCCTCCGTTGGCTGGTGGCGATCTTCCGTTTCGTCAGAGCTCACCGATGGCGTCGTGTGGAGTTCGAAGTGAAAAAAGGAAGGAGCTTACAGCTACGGGAAAATCAAAGAAAATGAATAAAGAGAAGAAAGGACTACAGAACTCCATCTGGGAGTTAAAGTTAACTAACTAGGGTTAAAGGGGATTGAAGTATTTGTTTATTTTAAGCAAGCGACCATAAAAAATATATTATATTTCCATAATAATTAAAAGGGCACTTCCACAAAGACGAAAACCGGTTTTGATAGGCTCTTTTGTTCCACGAAAACTTAGACATTGATAGTCTTCAAAAAGTTGTTTCCTGGTGTAATGGGGCAGCTCTGGTTCTAGTGACAAATAAGTGAAGGGAGAATGGTCGAGATCATTATGTGGTTTCATGCTTGAGTATAAAATGTATGGGTGAGGCTTGAATTGAGGGGTGAATTTAGGCTAAATTAAGTGCGAATAGAAATAGATGCATTGGAATCGAGAGTACATTGAAAGGAAATAAAATTTTAAGATAAAAATACAAGAAAATGAAAGTGGCAAGAACAGAAGGTGCACGTACAGAAAAAACTAAAAGAAATGAAATACAAAAATAGATGAGACTCATGGAGAGTGTTCTTGCGTGCGCTCATCTCTCCCTCCTCTGGTGCCTTGGTCCTTCATACTCCATGGAATGGAAGTTGCTTGTGCCTCCTCCTTACCAATTTTACCTCCACCAGCAGCAATCACATCCCTCGTTGATAAACTGCACGATCGCTTCCCACCTCTTTATACGTGCTAGAATCACTCCATCCCGGCCACTTTCCATGTCTGCATGCTTTGCCACATGTAAGAGCTTGTGATCTTGTTCTTGTTCGACTTTTCTTTGCGTAAAATGTCCTCTACACATATGAAACGATTCGCCTGGGCCTCCTCATGTAAATCTCCAGCCACAACCTTGGCATGCTTTCTTGGTCGAACTAATTTTTCTCGATATTAAGTTGAGGAGTAGGGCGACCTTCTCTCTCCATGTGGAGTTCTCTATGGTGCTGATTATTTCCATAGTTGTAGCTAACAAAGTTAACGCCAATTAAAATGGACAAATCAAGTACCTCAATCTTAATGGGTGAAAGTGGGTGCCAACAACGGGTTACAAGTTTTTTCGAGAAAAGAAAATGAGAAGAAGAAGAAGAAGGAACACAATGTAATTGAGATCAAGGAGTTCATTTACCTACGAATTGCTTCCTTAGGAAGTTTTTTTGGATCATCTAACAATAAAAGCTGCAAGCCAATGCTACCATCCTCATCTCTGCCGGTTGAATTGGAAGTCAGCATAGTCTTGGTTTGCATGCCATGAGGGAGAATAAGCTTAGGATTTCCCTTTGTTACTATTTGACAATGTTCCTCACTACTCCTTTGACAATCCTGCAAGTCTTTCTGTAGATCTATTTTGATCAAACTATCTTTGTGCGTAAGTGGACTCTTAACTTCTAAATTTGTTGATTCAAGAACAACCTCGTGGAGTAAAGCTGGGTCGATTAGCCGATTGTCTTGAATCCAAACCTTTAAATTGTCATCAAGTGGCTTGCATATTATTCGAAATCCCCACTTTTTTGACTCTGTAACTGATATTGTAAGGCTCAAGTGTACATAACTCCCATCAATTTGACCAAAATTGACTTCTCCCCACAGATCATATGGTGTGAAATACCAAAGCAAGACTTGATCACAATCCATTGTCAAGAAGTTCATTCCTCCTTTGCAATCCCTCTTTTCACCATTCACATGTGGTAAAATCTCAAATGTTGGGAACTTTGCCCATTCATCATTATTGAAAACAGCACAAAGAGTGAACCCAAGAAACTTGTCATACAAGTCCTCTGAAGCCATGAATGATACAGAAGTCTCTTCAGTAGAGAGGACCCACTCTGGCGTCTCTCCTCCAATGAGCCAAATTATGTAATCAGGAGGCGCCTGTTATAAAGACAGGCCACTAGAAAGTACTCAAATAAAAGTATTAATTTTGAGTTTAGTGATTAATCCTTGCGAATTCCACTTCAAACTAGAGCTCTCTAAATGAGTAGAGATTCATTGACCCTTGCTTGCACTAACATACAACTCTCATGTGATAGAAATTGTTCTTGTAAAAGTATGGTAGCCAACTTTATCACATGCAAAATCACTTTATATTTGTTTGCTTTCTTTTTTAGCCTTTGCATTTGCTACTGTTGCAACATACAAGAACACAATACATCTAGCATAGACTTCGAGCGAGAGAGAGAGAGAGAGAGAGAGAGAGAGAGAGAGAGTCTAACCTGGTTCAAAGAGGGAATGCCAGCCATGGTCAACACTCTACGGACCAAAAAAGAAGATGAAAATGGATCTCCATCTTTTCGTAGGCATTTGCAACTATTAGCCACCAAAAGATGCTTCAAAAATGGTGGAAGCTTAGGTATCTCTTGTACTTGATGGCAAAGTGAAATTACATATACAGACAAATGATCACGTTTACAAATAGATGTGGGAAGGCTTGTAACATTGTTCTCTTCCAAAACTAATAGTTGCAAAAAGGGAAAACGGGAAGGATTATCGAGAAATTCTACTTCGGACAAATTACATCCCACAAGAGATAAGAAGAGTAACTTTGAAAGTCCGGTCTTCATGCATGGATCAACTAAATCCTCGTATTTTGGAAAACCTATTAAATTTGTGCAATACGCAATTTGCAAGAGTTCAATGTTTTGTAACTTGTAAATGCTAGATGGAAGATTTACTAAGTTCTTGCATTGACATATATCCATTATTTTCAAAGAGACAAGATTTTCTATTGATGTAGGAAGTTCTTTAATAGCGGTCCCTTGTAAACAAAGCTTTTTCAAGCCTTCGAGTTTATGTGGAATGTCAGGGAACCTTTCAAATTTGCTGCACCCCGTTAAATTCAACAACTGTAATTTGTCATGATATACAATAGATTCATGGGCTTCTACCAAGTTTTTGCAATCACACAAAACCAATTCCTCAAGATTTGGAGTACAAGAAAAATCAGGCATATGAACCAGTAAATCACAGTTACTGAAATTAATGTACTTCAATTGTTGGAAGTCCTGCAAAAACAGTGAAACCAACATTTCATTAAAAGTTACTATAAATTGATGAGAATTACATATTCTATTGGGAAATGAGTAAACAATTAGAAAATTTACTAGTAATTACAAAATTATACGTATATACTGTAAGAGATTAAAATTTAAAGACGATAAATCAAAAAGCCAATGGACATTGGTCAGATGCAGGCAATGTGGTAAAACTATGACACATGTCATGTCATGTGGCAATCAAAAAAGTAAAGTGTAGTGCCATATAGCAACCATGCAAATGTGGGTTGCATGACAAAATTAAAGCACGTGTCATTCCATGTGCCAATTATAGAAGCAAAGTTAATGTCATGTGGCAAGCACTAGAGTGAACATTTTTTTTTTTAAATTCTAATTTAGACTCTATATAATAGCTTAATGTCAAGAGCTTAACGTTAAGACCATATTCTATCACAATGAAAGTTTTCCAAAATAAATAAAATTTTAAATTTCTTTAAAATCATGCAAAGAAAGTGAGACAAGTATGACAATATTGAGTGAGAGATGGTTGCTCAAGGGTTGGAAGATAGGGAAGCTGGACTTGTGTGAACAATACATCTTTAGGAAGTAGAGTCAAGTTAAATTCACTATAACTATGCATTCCACCAAGTAATCGATTTGTTATTCATTTAGAAGTCTAGGCCCATCTTTGATTTCTTAAGGAGGTGATCGGTGTATGCTAATATTCATTGATGATTATTTAAAAAAGTTATGAATATACTTCCTAAAGCACAAATTTGAGATGTTCGAATAGGTCAAGAAGTTTCAAGCACTTATGAGAAGCACTCAGTGAACAGATTGATTGCCTTAGGATCAATAATGATGTCAAAATCTCTAGTAAAGATTTTGCCAATTTATGCAAGGGAGAAGGTGTTACAAGACACAACAAAGGGCTTGGACACCACGTCAAAATGGTGTCATGAGTGACCAACGCATATCAACATTAAGTACCATTTCATTTGAGATGTTGTGCCGAAGGGTAAGGTTGAGGTGAAGAAGATTGCAACAACAAAGAACTCAGTAGACATGATGGCGCAACTTGAGCCCAATTAGCCTTTATAGAGAATCAGCACCCATTGAGGCATCAAGAGAGATTGTGACGACTTAGGCTCGAGGCAACACGGAAGGATGGACTAAGATCGCCTTGGCAGTATGCGGGTAAGGCTAAGGGCATGTCTTCCGTCCCACACCGCTTATAGGGGAGTCTTGAGGCTAGTTTATAAGGCTTGGGTCCCTTTAACTTGTGTGACGCATTTTAAAGCCGTGAAGTGTGACATCCAGAATTTTCAGTACTGTTTTCTATTAAATTAATCGGGCATTTCATTGACGCGTGTATAAGGTTGTTCTCAGAGCTGATCACTCTTGAGATAACTAGACTAGCTGGGTAAGCCATTAAAGAACTTTAAGGCAATAGACTTGAGAATTCGACTAGGAATCGGCTTCTTGACCGTGTCCATCTTTAGAGGTCATTGCGGCACAGTTAAAAATCGAATTGAGATAAAAAATAGGTCGGTTCGACTGAGATGTGTGATCGATCGTGGGTGACACCACTAAATTGGAAAATTCTCGTCGACCGGCACTAATTTGATTTTTCTATCATTTTGGTACCCTGTGTCTGTAATTGAGCCCTCGAGATTTTCACGACAATCGAGAGTCGCCAATGTGTTGAGTGGGTTTGTTGTGGCTCGAAGAAAATCGACCAAGGGTCAATTGCCCTGAAAAGTTCTGAAAACTACCTAGTAGTCTAGGTCACGCTAAAAACGCGCCGGAATGAAATTAATCGCCAATTTGAGTCAGATTTTAGAAATTGAAAGTTATGTGGTGTCACGAGCTATTTTAGGATCATCAACTCAGTCTCAGAAGATTTTTTAGAGGTCCCGAGATTTTTACGGAAAACCGGGTCGGACGATTCAGAAAATGAACGGAAACTCAGATTGGCCATTTTGAAGAGACTGTTGACATCTAGGGTATGTGATTAGACAGATGCAAGTTGTTTAGACTTTTTCTGACTTCAATTTGGACCCCAACGGAATTTATTTGTTTGGAAAATCGGATACCGAAGAGAAAGAAAAGGAAATTTGGAATTTGATTTTGGGCATTAAAAATTGGCTTCAATTTAAGTTAATTTATGGGAAATTATAGTTGGAAAGTATTAGGGAGACCAAAAGTGATAAGTATAAAGATCTAGGGGACAAAGCATTTATGGGAGAGGGTAACTTCATTGATTTTGGCCCCACTTCTTTAAGAAAACTGCAGCTGGTCTATTTTCCTTTTCGTGGAGTCCATCGTCTTACTCCCTCCCCCACGACCGAAGCCACCAAGTCCCTCTCACCTTTGCTTCGGCCAGCCACGTTTAATTGCTGCCAGGAGTCAAAGTTCTTCAAGAAATTCGGAGTATTGACTCTTGGAAGCCCACTCATCCGACAGACCACTAAAAACCTCCATCCTTTTATTTATTCGGTTGCTTCCTCTCTCCTTGTCCTGTTCTCTGCCGCGGCCCACCAACCGAACGGCTCAATCCACGCAGCTTTCCATTTGATTGTTGACTGAAGGTCCACCGAGTGAAGTCTCCACAAAGCAGCTGTCTTCGTCCAACGCGCCCACGAAGCTACCCCACTACCCCTTCTCGCCAACTGCAACTCCACGAAGGCCTCAGCTACCTTCAAGTCACGGTTGCAGCATCCACGCGTCCCTAGAGGAAGTAACTTCGGTCAACAGAAGCCAGCTCTTGAAGCTGGGTTGATTTGCGTCTCTTTCGTCCAAGCCGCATGTCCCCTTCGCCGCGTGTCTTCAGCCCAGCAATTAGCCCGTTCATCTAGTCAGTCAAATTGCACGAGGCCAATAAATGTCAGCCCAGTATCTTTAAGAATCCAGCAAGTGAGCTCGTGGATCCAGTTCAGTCCGTATAGGTTATTTGGCCCAAGCTCAGTCCGACAATTTGAAGTCCAATATCCCTCAAGATTTTGGCTTATTTCAGCCCAAAGAGAGAGGCCCACTTTCAGTTTAATTTCAAGTTCATCAAGCCGCAAGCCCAGTTAAGTTCAGCCCAGTCCAAAAGAAGCCCAGTCTAGCACAAGAACAAATCTCAGTTGGGCTGAGATTTGTCGGGTCAAGGTCAAGGCCTGGTTCAAGCCGTGGGTGTCGTCGCAAGTTCGAGTCCGGCCGTCGTGTTGTGCAAGTGAGTTTTACTCACTAAAACTTTCTTAGTGATCTAATTATGCCTAAGGGTTAATTAGATTTATTTAATTGCTATTAGGTGGTTAGATTAAATTATAATAATTAAATTAGAGACTTGTTAGTGCTTGTTAGTTAAATTGAAGGTGTATTTAGCAAGTAGACTTGTCCTATTAATTATTGGATGCTTCTAGGGATTTTTCCTGTCCCTTATCGAGTGTAAAATTAATAATTCGGGCCTAAAATGAATTTTTAGGAATTAATTATTAATTTTCGAAATTAATTTAATTAATTAATAATTTCCCAAAATTTCAATAAGGATGGCTAGTGACCGAGATTTTATGCTGATGATTGTGACGTAGACCGTTTATTTAATTGAGCTTTATATTGTGCTAAATTGAATTTATTGTGTTTATTTATTTAATTTTCGAAATTAATTATTTAATTATTTATTTTCTGGAAATTCAACCGAGATGGCCGGTGACTGGAATTTCGTGCTGATCGTCGTGGTGCAATCTGTTTATTTATTTGAGCTTCAATTTGTGCTGAATTGATTTGAATTGTGGTAATTGATTGGTAATTACTGGGCGTCGGTTCACAGCGCCAAAAATGTGTTTTATGGGCTGTTGAAAATGGTGGGAAGTTCTAAAAAGCAAAATATGATATTTTGGCTAAGGCCGGTCGTGTCCCTCACACACGTGTATTTTATCGGAGTTGATAAAGAAATTGGTGGTTGACCGAATGATCAGAACAGTATACCATATCATCCTACGGGCGATATGTCAGCTTAGCGTGAGCAGTACACTTTATCAGCTTAGAGTGAGCATCGGGGATATACTATATCAGCCTGCGGGCGATATGTCAGCTTAGTGCGAGCAGTATACCGGTATACTATATCAGCCTACGGGCAATATGTCAGCTTAGCGAGAGCAGTGTACCTTAACCCTATCAGCTTAGTGCGAGCTATACTATCTATTTATCGCTTAGAGTGAGCGAGTCCGGACTATGGTCGGACTTATAGATAGCATTGAATGTGCCGACCAAGCATGGGTCGAGATGACATGTAATCGACTAGGTCGATTGATCACTGTTTTGATTTGATGTGGCGGTGAATTGATTGATTGATTGAGAATGACCATGAGTGGTCTTGTTGGCGTGTGATCGACTAAGTCGATTTGATCGATGCTTCGACCAGTGATGTGATTGCTTGGGTGCCTATTTGATATGTGTTAACATGCAGGTGGAATCTGAGGCCAAGGTAAGTCCTTTGACTCATGTTGTGCTTAGGCAGCCCTAAGGTGTATTAGTTTACTAATCGGGTCTTAGGGGGTAGAACTTGCTGAGACATGGTCTCATCCCGGTTGTGGGATTATATTTCAGGCTCCTAGATTTCCCAAAGACGAGCCAGCATTTGAAGTTAAAGATGATCGCGAAGAAGGATATAAAGAGTTTGAAGAAATTGAGTCTAGTGGTGAAAGACTTGAGGAGGACTGGGATAATGATCTCGAGCTTGGTCATATCCTCTTTTGTTAACCCTGTTCATGTGTAACTGTGAATTCCAATGAATAAAATTGTGGCCTGCTTTTCTATCCCATTGTTTTATTGTCTGAGGATTTTAAATACTTCCGCATGTGCATATATAAAAGAAAGGGTCGGCGATACATTGTCCTGTGATATTGCATTTTAAAATCGACCAAAGGTAAGGGATGTACGCGTGCTTGAGGATCGGGGCGTGACATCCCCCTTTTTGTGGTATCAGAGCAATGGTTAGGTATTGGAGTGATAAGGTGCAATGACCTATGGGATAGTAGTAGGAAAGGCCTTTAAATTCATGATTGGCGCATGTCTTTGATAGCTGATTGGTAGAATTATTTGTTGTGTGTGAATTGCTTGTTTTTAATTAATGTGGTTTCGGAAGGCAGAGTGTTGACTCTGGCCAGCTCGAGCGTAAGAGTACCGTCGCAGGTTGGTACTAGTGTGGCTGTGTTGAATGATTCTAAGTCTGATAAAATCAATCTGATGCAAGTGTTCCTTGGGATCTGGATGAATCAGTAAGATCAGAATCAAGTGTTGTTGTTGTTGTTACTATCTTTATTGAGGTCGAACCTGGAAGGTTGATCAGGAAATAGATTTCGATATCTGAATCAAGATTCAATGCAGACAGACTTGGAATTCAGTCAGGGAAAAGACTGATGTTGAGGGAAGAATATTTTATTCCACCCAATAGGAGGGGTGGCATAGTCAGGTCAGCATTCAAATTAATGGAACATGATATTCTATGGAAGATGGTATGAATCAGTCTCGTATATTTTGAGGACAGGAAATTGTGGTGTCTCCAGCACAGACAGTGATTTATGGGGCATCCACATGAGTAGATGGAATCTTGATAATGATTACTGCTGTCACCGCCAATAGGACAATTCAAAAGAAGTGCGCCATAGAACGCACAGTGGAATTTTTGGGATAGGTCTTCGGTACAAGAATAGTGCATTTTGGCACTTGGCAGGAGGTAGAAAACTTACCAAGTAGGTATCGAAATTGTGGAAGGAAACATGGATGAATTCAGTGTCCAAATATGGCGAGAAGAATGGAAATGGAACCGACTCAGCATTAGTTAAAGAAAGGATGTTTTGGAAAAAAAAAAAAAATTCTTTTAGAGTATCATAGTAGAGTTTTAATGAAGTTTGGGGAACTCCAGTTTATTGAAATAAGTGAAAGAAAGGGGAATCACTAGTAATAGTCATGCTTGACTAGTTGCTAAAATATAACTCTGACGCCACATGAGTGGAATGGGCTCATGGAGCATCTTGTGGTAATGGATTATGGTTATGGAACAATGCAACTCAGTCTAAGAGCACATGAAAGTATCGAGTTTATTAGGAGTCGAAATGAATCTTCGATTTCTTTAATCTCGTCACTTGAGGCAATCCGTTTGTTAGACGGAGGTTGCTTAGGTTACTTGACGATTGTCAAAAATAAGACATATTGAAGAATTGAAAATTGAGGACTCCTTAGTAGTCTAAGAATTTCTAGATGCTTGTCATAAGAACTGTCAGATAATTGCCAGAGAAAGAGATAGAAATTATGATTGGGTTAGCACCAGCATAGAGCCACTCTCGAAGGCTTCTTACCAGTTATTGTTGTCTGAATCGATAGAACCAATGGTGCAGACATGAGGATTGATGAGTGAGGAATTCATGCATATCGGTGCATCACTCTAAGGAACATCAGTTTTGTGGAGAGAGAAAGAAAGATGGTCTAGAACAATTATATATCAACTATAGTCGACTCAATCAAGTGACAATCAAGGATAAGTGTTCATTGTCAAAGATCGACGAATTGGGGACTTGTTATAAAGAGTATTGATGTCTTCAAAGATCGACTTGAGGACAAGTTATCGTCAGTTGAGAACCAAGAAGGAAGTTATACTGAAGACAGTATTTCACACTTGGTTTAGCCCTTGTGAGAATAATGTAAATGAATCTCCATGGATCCAGCTAAGGTCGAATAAGTTATTAATGGATCGAGACTGACAACCATGTCAGAGATTAGAAACCGTGAGGATTGGACAGATTACTATAGAAGGTTCGTGAAAGAATTTTCAGCATCAATATCATCATGGACTTGACCTCTTAAGAAAAGAGAGAAATTCATCGGCATAGACAAGTACGAGGATAGTTTCCAGAGCTTAAAGGACTGGGTACGTATTAATGCAACATGAGAAGATTGTTGCATAACCATCCCGTCAGTTGAGATTTCAGGAGTTAATTTACCAACGCATGACTTGGGACTCGTGGCATCAAAATTTTGCTTTAAAGATTTAAAGTCATCAATGAGACGAAGAAAGATTTCAGATCCTCATCAACTATTAAAGTCTCAAGTGTTATTCTCTCAAAGAGAATTGAATATGAGATGGTGTCGTGAATCAGAATTTTGGCAGGACTATAATGGTGTTATCTGGTATTACCCTGGGAGAACGAAAGAAGCCACTGATGCTTTGAGTCGAGAGTCTACAATGGTGCCCAGACTGACTAAAGTATGGACTCTACTTAAAAAGGTTTCCAAATTTGGTTTTCAAATTTGAAGTAGGCTACCTTTTGAATTTTATAGCCGTCGTCAAAATTGAACCAAATGTTCAAGTTGGAATCAGCGCCTAGTTGACAAACAGAAATGTTCAGAAGATCCTATAAGAGGATACTAGTAAGAAAGAATCTGACTTTAAGATCTATAAGGATGGAACGTTCAGGTTCCATGAGTGATTGAGTGCACTTGACGATGTAGCACTCGGGGAAAAGATCTTATCAGAAATTCACTGTAACATTGCAGTTTTGACCAGACAATTCAAAGTAAATCAGAATCGGCGTCAGCCAGATTGGTAGGCTGATATAAAGATAGATACCGCCGGGTAGTATGCAAGTGCCAGAGTTGTCAATAAGTGGGAGTTCAGTAATGCAAACTCGGAGGACTTTTACCATCACTCGAGAGTCCCAAGTGGGAATGAAAATATATCACAATGGAACATTGTGACAAGCTTACTAAGAAGTCGGGGGATTACTGATACCATTTGAAGATAGTGGTCGATCGATAGATGAAGTTGGTCCACTTTGGTACAGTACGAATAGATCTTGTTTTGGATGAATATACCGGAGTGAGTGTGCATCAAACAGTTCACCGGCATGGAGTGCCGAGGATGAATTATATTTCAAATCTAAATAAGAGATTACAAGTTTAACAGAGTTTTCAGAGGGTTCTTTCTTAAGCAGTGCATAGCAGAGAGTACAAGATTTCAGTGGTGAAAAGAAAGTGAAGAAAGATTACAGGATAGCTTTAGCTCAGTAATCAGTGTTTGTAGTTGTCAGATCAGTGTCAGAGTAAGGACTGCACACAACTGTCAGAAATTTTCAGTCGTTGAGCTTCGAAGGTTCATTAGAGAGTCGAGAAAAAGAGATCAGATGTGAACGGCAGAGTGCCATATGTGAGAAGCTCAGTTCAGTTGTTGGTTCAGAAAGAGCAGATTTTGTGTACCAAGATGGTCTCCTTGGTCAAAGTCATGGGAGAATACCACGAGACCGAAGGATCAGCACAGTACAATGAGACTTTACGAGTCGACTATACCCCCACCTTTTCGCATAAGGATTGGTAAAGGTTTAAATTTCGAGAACGAAATTTTTATAAGAGGGGAGGAGTTGTGACATCTAGAATTTTCAGTACTGTTTTCTATTAAATTAATTGGGCATTTCATTGACGCGTCTATAAGGTTGTTCTTAGAACTGATCACTCTTGAGATAACTAGACTAGCTGGGTAAGCCATTAAAGAACTTTAAGGCAATAGACTTGAGAATTCGACTAGGAATCGGCTTCTTGACCGTGTCCATCTTTAGAGGTCATTGCGGCACAGTTAAAAATCTAATTGAGATAAAAAATAGGTCAGTTCGACTAAGATGTGTGACCGATCGCGGGTGACACCACTAAATTGGAAAATTCTCGTCGACCGGCACTAATTTGATTTTTCTATCATTTTGGTACCCTGTGTCTGTAATTGAGCCCTCGAGATTTTCACGACAATTGAGAGTCGCCAATGTGTCAAGTGGGTTCGTTGTGGCTTGAAGAAAATCCACCACAGGTCAATTGCCATGAAAAGTTCTGAAAACTACCAAGTAGTCTAGGTCACGCTAAAAGCGCGCCGGAATGAAATTAATCGCCAATTTGAGTTAGATTTTAGAAATTGAAAGTTCTGTAGTGTCACGAGCTATTTTAGGATCATCAACTCAGTCTTAGAAGATTTTTCAGAGGTACCAAGATTTTTACGGAAAACCGGGTCGGACAATTCGGAAAATGAACGGAAACTCAGATTGGCCATTTTGAAGAGACTGTTGACATATGGGGTATGTGATTAGATAGATGAAAGTTGTTTGGACTTTTTCTGACTTCAATTTGGACCCCAAAGGAATTTATTTGTTCGGAAAATCGGATACCGAAGAGAAAGAAAAGGAAATTCGGAATTTGATTTTGGGCATCAAAAATTGGCTTCAATTTAAGTTAATTTGTGGGAAATTATAGTTGGAAAGTATTAGGGAGACCAAAAGTGATAAGTATAATGATATAGGGGACAAAGCATTTATGGGAGAGGATACCTTCATTGATTTTGGCCTCACTTCTTTAAAAAACCTGCAGCTGGTCTCTTTTCCTTTTCGTGGAGTCCATTGCATTACTTCCTCCCCCACGACCGAAGCCACCAAGTCCCTCTCACCTTTGCTTCGGCCAGCCACGTTTAATTGCTGCCAGGAGTCAAAGTTCTTCAAGAAATTCAGAGTATTGACTCTTGGAAGCCCACTCATCCGACAGACCACTAAAAACCTCCATCCTTTTATTTATTCAGTTGCTTCCTCTCTCTTTGTCCTGTTCTTTGCCGCGGCCCACCAACCGAACGGCTCAATCCACGCAGCTTTCCATTTGACTATTGACTGAAGGTCCACCGAGTGAAGTCTCCACGAAGTAGCTGTCTTCGTCCAACGCCCCCACGAAGCTACCCCACTACCCCTTCTTGCCAACTGCAAATCCACGAAGGCCTCAGCTGCCTTCAAGTCACAGTTGCAGCATCCACGCATCCCTAGAGGAAGTAACTTCGGTCAACAGAAGCCAGCTCTTGAAGCTGGGTTAATTTGCGTCTCTTTCGTCCAAGCCGCATGTCCCCTTCGCCGCGTGTTTTCAGCCCAGCAATTAGCCCGTTCATCCAGTCAGTCAAATTGCACGAGGCCAATAAATGTTAGCCCAGTATCTTCAAGAATCCAGCAAGTGAGCTCATGGATCCAGTTCAGTCCGTATAGGTTATTTGGCCCAAGCTCGGTCCCACAATTTGAAGTCCAATATCCCTCAAGATTTTGGCTTATTTCAGCCCAAAGAGAGAGGCCCACTTTCAGTTTAATTTCAAGTCCATCAAGCCGCAAGTCCAGTTAAGTTCAACCACCCAAAAGAAGTTCTGGGCCTAGCGCAAAGAACAAATCTTAGTTAATTTGAGATTTGTCGGGTCAAGGTCGCGCCAAGCGCCCAGTGGTTCAAGCCATGGGTGTCGTCGCGAGTCTGAGTTCGGCCATTGTGTTGTGCAAGTGAGTTTTACTCACTAAAGCTTTCTTAGTGATCTAATTATGCATAAAGGGTTGATTAGATTTATTTAATTGCAATTAGGTGGTTAGATTAAATTATAATAATTAAATTAGAGACTTGTTAGTGCTTGTTAGTTAAATTGAAGGTGCATTTAGCAAGTAGACTTGTCCTATTAATTATTGGATGCTTCTAGGGATTTTTCCTGTCCCTTATCGGGTGTAAAATTAATAATTCGGGCCTAAAATGAATTTTTAGGAATTAATTATTATTTTTTGAAATTAATATAATTAATTAATAATTTCTCGAAATTTCAAGAAGGATGGCTAGTAACCGAGATTTTATGCTGATGATTGTGACGTAGACCGTTTATTTAATTGAGCTTTATATTGTGCTAAATTGAATTTATTGTGTTTATTTATTTAATTTTCGAAATTAATTATTTAATTATTTATTTTCCGGAAATTCAATCGGGATGGCCGGTGACTGGAATTTCGTGCTGATCGTCGTGGTGCAGTCTGTTTATTTATTTGAGCTTCAATTTGTGCTGAATTGATTTGAATTGTGGTAATTGATTGGTAATTACCGGACGTCGGTTCACAGCGCTAAAAATGTGTTTTATGGGCTGTTGAAAATGGTGGGAAGTTCTAAAAAGCAAAATATGATATTTTGGCTAAGGCCGGTCGTGTCCCCCACACACATGTATTTTATCAGAGTTGATAAAGAAATTGGTGGTTGACCGAATGATCAGAACAGTATACTATATCATCCTTCGGGCGATATGTCAGCTTAGCGTGAGCAATACACTTTATCAGCTTAGAGTGAGCATCGGGGGTATACTATATCAGCCTGCGGGTGATATGTCAGCTTAGTGAGAGCAGTATACCGATATACTATATCAGCCTTCGGACGATATGTCAGCTTAGCGAGAGCAGTATACCTTAACCCTATCAGCTTAGTATGAGCTATACTATCTATTTATCAGCTTAGAGTGAGCAGTCCTGGATTATGGTCGAACTTATAGATAGTATTGAATGTGCCAACCAAGCATGGGTCGAGATGACATGTAATCGACTAGGTCGATTGATCATTGTTTTGATTTGATGTGGCGGTGAATTGATTGATTGATTGAGAATGACCATGAGTGGTCTTGTTGGCGTGTGATCGACTAAGTCGATTTGATCGATGCTTCGACCAGTGATGTGATTGCTTGGGTGCCTATTTGATATGTGCTAACATGCAGGTAGAATCTGAGGCCAAGGTAAGTCCTCTGACTCATGTTGTGCTTAGGCAGCCCTAAGGTGTATTAGTTTACTAATCGGGTTTTAGGGGGTAGAACTTGCTGAGACATAGTCTCATCCCGGTTGTGGGATTATATTTCAGGCCCCTAGATTTCCCGAAGACGAGCCGGCATTTGAAGTTAAAGATGATTGAGAAGAAGGAGATAAAGAGTTTGAAGAAATTGAGTCTAGTGGTGAAAAACTTGAGGAGGACTGGGATGATGATCCCAAGCTTGGTCATATCCTCTTTTGTTAACCCTGTTCATGTGTAACTGTGAATTTCAATAAATAAAATTGTAGCCTGCTTTTCTATCCCATCGTTTTATTGTCTGGGGATTTTTAAATACTTCCGCATGTGCATATATAAAAGAAAGGGTCGGCGATACATAGTCCTAGGATATCACATTTTAAAATCGACCAAAGGTAAGGGATGTACGCGTGCATGAGGATCGGGGCGTGACATGAAGACTCAGTGTTCAAAGCGGATAATATTACACAGTGGGGCCTGGGTTGTTACAAATGGTATCAGAGCCGATTCCCGACTGCATGTGGGGCCACAGCGAGGGTGCTGTGCCTTATGGGGGAGAGAATGTGACGATCCAGACCCAGGGTAGTACGAAGGAATAGATTGAAATTGCCTTGGCAGTACATGGGCAAGGCTAAGGGCATGTCTTCTGTCCCACATCGCTTAGGGGGGAGTCATGGGGCTAGTTTATAAGGTTTGGGGTCTCTTTAACTTATGTGACACTTTTTAAAGCCGTAAGGACTCAGTGCCCAAAGCGGACAATATTACACAGTGGAGCTCGGGTTGTTACAGAGATAATATGGTGGATGAGCAATATGACTTGGCTATAAATATCAAGGTAGAGAGTTATTAAATTATATCTCAAATTTGAGCCTCTATATCGGAGCCGACCCTATTAGAGGATGTAGATCGATCTAGATTGGATGAGGTGTAAAAAGAAAGTCTTAGTAAGACTTTGATTTGGTGTTTCCTTATTCAGATAATAATCTTGGATTATAATTTTTTTTTTGTTACATATATATGAATCCAAGATTTGGACAATCAACGATGATTCCTATTGGGAAACATACTCACGGTATTTTGATGATTCCAAAACTATCCTTGACGTACTATCTTTATGATAAGTGAATATATTCATCTTAATGATGCGGTGACCATTTTTTTTTTTTTTTTTTTTAAAAGGAAGAAAAACCATGATAATAGTGCTGCTCTTTGTGAGTTCAATGAAGACTGATTGCAAGCATGAGGATCGTGACAGGAGGAGAACTAGTCAAATATGACGAGGGCGATCTGTCATCAATGTAATGTCTTTGGAATATGACATAATCAGGAGGAATCAGGAGGATTATTGGATAATTAATTGCAAGCCATTCCTCATAGTTTGACCGTGGGCAACATTGACTGGACTACCGATAAGGGCTCATGCTATGATAAGGAGATAAAGAAGCAATGCATTGTAATGTCAAGTCTTGAAAGGTGCTGCTCAATAAGTGCATTTGTGGATGACCGTTATATGGGTAGAATATAGCCATTAACAAGCTAAGAGTTCTCAGCCGCAGAACTAAAAATGAATCTGAGCACCATTGATTGTTTGAAAACAATCACAGGGACAAATAACTCATAGCACCTTCAAACTCTATTATGGGAAACCTTGCTATCATCCAAAGGAAAGGATTGTATGGGCGATCTAGACCTCAGAGACACATCCATTCAACTCCCAATGGCTCTTACGTCCTCAAAGGTATCTCCAACGGATGGATTGAAGTTGCCTAATAAAGAGGATCAACGTAGCCAAAAAGGGTTGGATGTAGAGAAAGCTTGTTATATTACATCATTTCTCTGTTCTGATTAAACTGTGCTACTATCCATTTATAATTCTCTCTGTAATGTTCTTGCTACTTTGTAATTGGTGACAAGAGGACGTGTACAAGAGTGATAGCCTTGCTTGCGTTCTAATAATGTGATAAATCTTATAATAGAGCAATACATACTAATTATAATTTCTCTTAAGATTACTAGTGAATTGCAACCCGTGTTAAGGCTATTACTCAGGAAAGTAGACATAGGCTTGAGAATAAAACCGAATCACTATTTATTATAGTGTGCTATCTTTTATATTCATTGTTGCCTACAATTGTTTAATAGCAGCGCAAGCTCAGTTGATACATTCAAATCTATTTTTGCAACTATCAAAGTATATCCTGTTATCTTCCACGAGATAAACTATTTAAAGTTTCCAATTAATCTAGTCAGCCCCTTTAGATTGTATTATTAGCCCCAATAATTTCTTCATATTTGTCCAAGGTTTGACCTAGACCAAGAGTTGAACTCCTTTGAATGCCTCACAGTGGACTTTCCTTTAAAAAGCCACACAAAGGGAAACAAAAAGGGACACTGAAGAAAGATGTAGGTTGGTTAGAGAAAGAAAATAAGATGTGGGTTTTATTTTTGTGTCTCCCTTCATTTGCAACTGCACAAAAGAGAAACAAGCGGGAAGCTCTTGCTTAGCCATGCACAGGAGCAAGAACACAATGATATTTTGTACAATGAGTTTTACATCCAAATTGATATGTTTCTTTGTGAACATTATGGATTGTGTGCATGAGCAATTGTAATTATGTAATTCTCTAATTAACTATTGGACTATTTGCTGTTAGATATCCTAGTGATGTGGGTATTGATACTAAACCAAACTGAATAAATCACTTATGTTCTTTATTATTCTTTGTTTATTTCACTAGTGATTTCGCTTTGACTTAGTTGCAAGGTCAAATAGCTTCCGCATTATCTTACAACATATTGCAATATTAAAAATCTCTAAATATCTTTCTCTTTATAACTCTGTAATTTTCTTATGATGCGATAACTTTCAAAAAAGCTTAAATCTCTAAATATCTTTCTCATTATAACTTTGTAATTTAATTATGATGCGATAACCTTAAACGAAATTAAAATCGCTAAGTATCTTTCTCTTTCCACATATCTTTCTCTTATGATTTAATGACCTTTATAAAAAAAATTCAAATCTTAAAATATCTTTCCCTCCCACATATGTTTATATAAATATCCTAGTTTTGCATATTTATTTCTAATAAAGTTGTTCGCGCTTACTTTTTCAAATGCCAATTTTGTTGCACGAAAGAATATTTCTAAAGCAAGTAGTTAGGGTCATTAAGAAAGAAAAAAAGGAAATGCTTTCTAAAACACAGGAACACGATTTTCTTTTGTGTATTAGTACATATAATACACATGCACATGTACAAATCAAGTAGATCATAAAAAGGTCTACGTAGGTAAATGCTCACCTTAAATTGTTTTGGAACTCCCGTGATACTGCTTTTGCCCATATTAAGTCCCACTAATTTCTTTGGACCAGGGGAAAATTTTGGAAACCAGGAAGCACATCCAGCCCATTCAAACCATCTTAGCTCATTAGGAAGATATATAGGACCTTGGAAAGAATTTTGCACAGTGTGCATGATGAGCAATCTCAACCTACTCGCTTTTGTAAAAGCATTAGGGCCGATATACATCTCTTTTTGCTATGGTGGCTCCAACACTATGGCTTTTACTACACAATCTCCCTGTATATACAAGACTAGACTATTTAAGTAATGCATATTTAGTAATTAGAGCCAAAGATTAGGAGCACAATTTTGACTGTATATATAAGTCTTACCGTGTCACGGCATAGAACATTGGTAACATCATCATATAACCATAGTCTGCTTCGTCTCCCAGGATCATCTCGACATTCTTGGTTCACAATATCCATACCCATCAATTGAATCAAGTCATGCACTTCTACTATTCTGTGCTCAACACTTATCAAGGACCTCTCAATGAGAATTTCTAATCCTATAGCTATCTCGAAATCACAACTATCAATAACTTTCTCTATGTACTCCCTATCCCACCCCTTAAAGAAGCAGGAAATGTGGAGAAAAATCTCTCTCATTATCCTCTAGTCCATCATAACTTATTTTGAGCACATCATTAATGGTTTTGTTAGGATTCCTAGAAAGTTTCTTCAGTGTACTTTTCCATTCATGTTCTCTTCTACCACATAAGAAGGAACCCAACACCTCAATTGCTAAAGGAACGCCTTGAGCATGATTCAAAACACTATCCACTAGATCCATCTTGATTTTTAGTTTTTGATGTGTCCCAAATGCATGCTTACTAAGTAACTCATGAGCATCACTATCCTCCAATGCTTTAACTTCATATATGTCACGCCCCGATCCTCAGACCCGCACACATCCTTCCACTTGGTCGATTTTAGAATGCGATATCGCAGGACTAAGTATCGCCGACCCATTCATTAATTAAGCACATGCGGAAGTAATTATAAAATCCCCAGACAATAAAACAATGGGATAGAAAAGCAAGGCCATATTTTCATACTGAAAACACACAACCAAACTTTTATACATAGCACAAACCAAGTCATTCACAACTATTTACATTCTCCAGGTCTCACTCTATTTACATCTAGATGAGGTTCACAAAAAGGAGGATAAACACTCAATCCTCATCAGGGTCATAATCAGGGTCATCCTGATCCCCTTCTGGTTCTTCCTCGTCTGGCTCATCCTCATTGAAATCCTCATCTACCGGCTCCTCTTCCACCGGTTCCTCCTCGGCAGGCACCTCCTCAATCTCCTCCCACTCCTCATCCACTCCCCAGTCTTCATCTCCCGCTGGACCTTCTGCCTCTTGATATGGAATCATTGGTTCTCCTCCATTATGATTGGCATCACCTCTAGAGTGCACAAAAGAGGTATGCTCACCCGCTGATGCAGGATCACTCGCGTCAACCACACCACCGCCCTCGGGATCAGCAGTCCTAGCCCCAAAGGCTTCCTCAAGGACGACAAATGGTACCTCCTCTTCTGGTATGGGACCTACCTGCCTCCCATCAGGATAGTGGCGATACCAAGCTCTATAGTCATAGGGTACCAGATCATCTCTACACTTGTCAACCCAAACAGTAGTCTCAACCAACACATACTCTAGTTCCTCAGGGTCAGGGTGAATCTGAAAGTGAGAGGTCTTCTCGATGATGTTTTCTGGGATACCGGATTCTTCAGGAGGAGGGATAGGAGGAGGTCCTGGTGCTGCCATCTAAGGGCCTGAAATGGTTTATATCAACTAATGAGACTATGTCTCAGCGAGTTCTACCCCCTAAATCTCGATTAGGGAACCAATACGCCACAAGATTGCCTAAAAGCACAACATGAGTCAAAGGACGTACCTGGGCATCAGTCCCAACCTGCAACTCAAGGTTAAGCACATATGCCTCATATGTTGCATCAAACAACAATCAATTCACATATACAAATCACGGTCCTTATGACATGGCGTAAAATAGGTGGGAATCACAACTCCACCAAACATATCTCAGTACTCAATGGCTTTACGGTCCCACTTGACCACTTTCAGAGTTCAATGGCTTTATGGTTCCACTCAACCTTTTCAAATTCAATGGCTTTATGGTCCCACTCGACCTTCTCAAATTTCAATGGCTTTACGGTCCCACTCGACCACTTGCAAGATTTAATGGCTTTACGGTCCCACTCGACCTTTTCACGATTCAATGGCTTTACGGTCCCACTCGACCACTTGCAAGATTTAATGGTTTTATGGTCCCACTCGACCTTCTCAAGTCAGTATAAAATAAAGCTCAATTAAATAAACGGATTGCACCACAACGATCAGCACGAAATTCCGATCACCGGCCATCCCGGTTGAATTTCCGGAAAATAAATAGTTAAATAATTAATTTCGAAAATTAAATAAATAGATAAATGCAATAAATTCAATTTAGCACAATATAAAACTCAATTAAATAAACGGTCTGCGCCACCATCATCAGCATAAAATTTCGGTCCCTGGCCAACCTAATTGAAATTTCGAGAAATAATTAATTAATTAAATTAATTTCGATAATTAATAATAAATTCCTAAAAATTCATTTTAGACCCGAATTATTAAATTAACACTCGATAAGGGACGGGAAAAATCCCAAGAAGCATCCAATAATTAATAGGACAAGTCTACTTGCTAATTGCACTTTCAATTTAACTAACAAGCACTAACAAGTCTCTAATTTAATTATTGTAATCTAATCTAATCACTTAATTGCAATTAAATAAATCTAACCAACCCTTAGGCATAATTAGGTCACTAAGAAAGCTTTAGTGAGTAAAACTCACTTGCACAACTCGACGGCTGGGACACCTCGACGACGACGCAACGGCGGCCGAAACCGAGCTTGCGATGACACTCACGGGCTTGGACCGGGCCTCAACCTTGGCCTAACAATTCTCAGCCCAACTGAGAATTAATCTTGGGCTTGAAACAAAGCTGAATTGGGCTTCAAGTGTTGGAAATTTGGGCTTCAATTGAGTCAATTCTGTGGGCTTGAAGGGCTATTAAACCCAATAGAAATTCACTAGGGTGCAAAAGGGCTTCGTTGGATTCTCAATGGCCCAATTGCTGAACCGAAACTGCTGGAATTTGATGCTGAGCTCGCCAAAATTCTCGAAAGTGTTGGAACCGTCTCGTGAAGCTACGCGTGCGAGTTGAGGACAACAGGCGGCTTCTTGGCCTTGTAGCTGGCGACCAAGGGCAGTGAAGCAGGGACGTGCGCCTTCGGTGGATGGCGTGGCTGGCTTGCAGGCGGTCAACAAATGGGCAGAAATTTTGTTGTCTTTGACCGAGAGAGAACCAGCCGTGGACGCGTGGATGAACTTGGACTAGGCAGAAATTTTAAATTCAGTGGATGGGCAGAGAGAGTGGGAGAGAGAGAAGACACGGATGGGTGAAGAGGAAGGCAGCTCTGTGGGGACGTTGACCGCGTGGACAGCTTGGAATTCTCGGTGGCCGACCAAGGCTGGTGGGGTGCGTGTGGGTGCTGCAGGAGTCCTCAGTCAACAAACGGTTTTGAGGGAAATTTCTTTGACCGAGAGAGAGAGCCACCGTCGAGCAATTTGATGGGAACGTGGGCTGGCTGAGTGAAAGAGAGAGAGATGGTGGAAGAAATTAAACTTGAGCTGAGGGTTTTCTTCATGAGATGGACGAGAGAAAAAGTAAAGTGAGACAGAGGTCGGGACAGGGGGAAAATTGGATGCGTGGGATGGATGGCAGCTGACTTTTTTTGCCCAAAAAGCTGCAGATAAGGGGAAAGTTCAACCAAGCTTAGCCAAAGCATTGATTACTTGTCCCCTTCATAATACTTTCTAGCCAAATTTCCAAAAATGGCTCAAATAAGAGTCCAAAATACAGCCCTCAAGCTTAATCCGAATTTCACTTATTTTTCTCCGGTATCCGATTTTCCGAACAAATCAATTTCCTTGGGATTCAAAATGAAGTCAGAAAAAGCCCAAACAACTTTCATTCGCCGAATCACATACCCCAGATGTCAACTATCTCTTCAAAATGGCCAATCTGAGATTTCGTTCATTTTCCGAATTGTCCGACCCGGTTTTCCGTAAAAATCTCGGGACCTGTGAAAAATCTTCTAAGACTGAGCCGATGTTCCATAAATAGCTCGTGACATCACAGGACTTTCAATTCCTGAAATCTGACTCAAATTGGCGGTTAATTTCATTCCAGCACGCTTTTAGCGTGACCTAGACTACCGGGTAGTTTTCAGAACTTTTCACGGCGATTGACTTGTGGTTGATTTTCTTCGAGCCACAATGAACCCACTCGACACATTGGCGACTCTCGATTGTCGTGAAAATCTCGAGGGCTCAATTACAGACACAGGGTACCAAAACGATAGAAAAATCAAATTAGTGTCGGTCGACGAGAATTTTCCAATTTAGTGGAGTCACCCACAATTGGCCATACATCTTATTCGAACCAACCTATTTTTGATCTCAATTCAATTTTTAACTGTGCTGTAATGACCTTTACAGATGAACACGGTCGAGAAGCCGATTCCTGGTCGAATTCTCAAGTCTATTACCTTAAAAGTCTTTAATGGCTTACCCAGCTAGTCTAGTTATCTCAAGAGTGATCAGTTCTGAGAACAACCCTATAGACGCGTCAATGAAATGCCCGCTCAATTTAATAGAAAATAGCACTAGAAATTTTGGATGTCACAACTCTCCCCCTTAAAAAAATTTCGTCCTCGAAATTTAAACTTCACACACTCTACTCAAAAAGGTGGGGGTACAACTGTCTCATCGACTCTTCAGTCTCCCAGTTTGCTCCTTGTGTATAGTGGTGTTGCTAGACCACTTTGAATAATGGAATAGTCTTTGTCCTTAGAACTTGCTCTTTGCGATCCACTATCTGAACCGGGCTTTCAACGTACGACACACGGTCGTCCACGTCCAATTCATCAAAATTGAGCACGTGGGTCGGGTCAGGCTCATACTTCCTCAACATCGACACGTGAAAGACGTCATGCACCTGTGCCAACCTCGGCAGCAGTGCCAGACGATACGCTAGAGTCCCTATTCTTTCCAAAATTTCAAAGGGACCTACGTACCTCGGACTCAGTTTGCCTTTCTTGCCAAAACGCGAAGTTCCTCTCATTGGCGACACTTTCAGAAATACATGATCACCAACTTGAAATTCTAGCAATCTCTGACGCTTGTCTGCATAACTTTTCTGCCTGCTCTGCGCTATTTTCAATCTGTTTCTGATCACTACCACGGCATCTACTGACTGCTGAACTAACTCTGGACCTGTAATCTTTCTTTCCCTGACTTCATCCCAACACACTGGAGTTCTGCACGCTCTGCCATACAGTGCTTCAAAAGGAGCCATCTGAATACTCTGCTGATAACTGTTATTGTAGGCAAACTCTACCAGATGGAGCTGATCTTCCCAACTTCCTTTAAAGTCTATAACACACGCTCTCAGCATGTCCTCGAGAGTCTGAATTGTCCTCTCGGACTGGCCATCCGTCTGAGTATAATATGCCGTATTATACTGAAGTTTAGTACCAAGAGCACTCTGCAAGCTCTTCCAAAAAGCAGCAGTAAATCTCGGGTCTCTATCAGATGTTATTGTAACCGGCACTCCATGCATTCGGACCACATGGTGCACATATAGGTCTGCGTGCCTATCCAAACTAAGGTCCTTTCTAACTGCAATGAAGTGAGCCGACTTTGTCAGTCTGTCGACTATCACCCAAATTGAATCATTTCCTCTTTGACTCCTCGGTAGTCCGGTCACGAAGTCCATCGTGATATGTTCCCATTTCCACTCTAGGATCGCTAGAGGTTGTAAAAGTCCTCATGGCTTGCAATGCTGAGCTTTTACTTGTTGACAAGTCAAACACTTGGCCACATGCTTGGCGATGTCCGCCTTCATACCTGACCACCAATAATGTTGACGTAGATTCTGATACATTTTAGTACTTCCAGGGTGAACGCTGTAATTACTACGATGTGCTTCAGATAGAATTTCTTCTCTAAGTTCGACATCGTCAGGTACAACCAAACGCCCTTGGAATCTTAATATTCCATCATCAGAAACCTGAAAGTCAATCTTTCTTTTCTCGATGTCCTCTTGAAGAATTCTCTGCACATCAGGGTCTGTTGCTTGGAGATTCTTGATTCTGACCTGAATATATGGTTCAATTCTGAAGTTGGCCATAAGACTTGAAAGGTGGTCTACCTCAAACTTTGACTAATATTGATATGCTAAATCTCATGCATCAAGATGATGGATCTCGCATATGTCCCACCTTCTGTATGGTGTATGAGGCAATCGCCCTTTGTAAACTAGATTTGTCAACAATTTTTTTTTTTTTTTTAAATTAGGGGATGATCATAATGGTGCAAGCGCATCGGATGTTTAGCCGTGCTCCTAATCCCTCGGTCCTAGTAGATGATCTTGTGGGTTAAGAATGAATTGTGATTCCCATGTTCTTATCCATAGGTGTATGAGGAATTTGTTCAGCTGAGTACCGCAAAAATTGAAGTTAATCCGTGAAAGATCACAAATTCTCATTAGAAATTTTCAATCTCGAATTTCTTGTCCACAATCCAAGTCAAGTTCAAACGTTTTGAGTGTCCGTATATTTCTTTTAGAGATGTTGTGTTGGTGACAGAGAACACAAATGTTAGAAAAATGTATGCACGGTTGGTCCCGCTAGAATTGAATGGGGCTTTTCTTCACCATAAGGCACGCATCTTCTTTTTTCTTTTGCACTAAAAGACCGGCAACGACTTTAAGTCAAGTCTCTGAACAGGGATGACTTCAGGTCAAGTCTATGAAATTCTCTCCTAGTGGAGGGAAAAAGCTTCCAGCTTTCCTAGTTCGTGGAATGACACTTGGAGATAGTCATAAAGATTGTGAACGACCACGAGACGACACTTTTAGCTTTTTTACGAGCTGTCAGTGACAGGTTTTATATGAGAATAATTTTTTTCCCTAATTTGCCTTAACTAGATTGTCGTGATCCCTTTGAGTAATAATTTAGAATAAAAATGCATTAGGATTTTTGAAAATTCTATTACTTACTATTTGTGCAATTTAATTTTTATACTGGCCCATGCTATTGTCAGAGCGACAATAGTTACTAATACAACAATTATTTAAAGTGTAATGACCAACACAAACCCATTTGAAAGAACAAACAAAATTAACAAAGGAAAATTGAGATGGGTCCTAATTCCAATGGTAATTTTGAAGAAGAGCAAAGTGGCAACAAAAAAAATTAAATAAATAAAGTGGCCGTTTAAACTTGTGAATGACATTTACAAAATTAACTTTAGAAAATTAAGAGTACTTGTCAATTCCAATTTAAAATGGGTTGGACAAGATGTGTTGGGAGAGGCACCTGAAATCTCTGCTTATGCATGCATTTCACTACTGCAATGATTCTATTGCTTCAACATGGCTTAGGAATTTAATTAATTTTATGGTCTCATTAAGAGTGCCGCTTGATTAATAATTAAGAGATATATGCCACAACCAAAAGTTCGACATTGAGGCAATTATTTGGGTCTAATAGGTAAGAAATAAGTAAATGAACAATATATATATATATATATATATATATATATATATATTAGACTAAATTTGAATAGTTAAAGCTGAAGAGATTCATATGGAGTCTACTAATTTTTAACGTTCAAATTAAATTTAGTTTACGCACTATGTTCAATTCATAATTTTTCCGGATAGATAACCATAACACTACTTCTTAATGCGAGATAAATTGTTTCAAGAATTCGATAGTAATAATAAAACTTTGTCTAATCTCAACATGCTAAATCTCATGCGTCGAGATGGTGGATCTCACATATGTCCCACCTTCTCTATTGTGTGTGAGGCAATCATCTTTAATAAATTAGATTCATTAACACTTTTCTTTTTAAAATTAGGGGGATGATCATAATGGTGCAAGCGGATCAGATGTTTAATTGTGCTCCTAATCCCTCGGTCCTAGTAGATGATCTTGTGGGCTAAGAATGAATTGTGATTCCCTTGTTCATATCCACCTGAGTACTGCAAAATTTGAAGTTAATCCGTGGAAGATTACAAATTCTCATTAGAAATTCTCAATCTCGAATTTTTTGTCCACAATCCAAGTCAAGTTCGAATGTTTCAAGTGTCTGTATATTTCTTTTAGAGATGTTGTGTTGGTGACAGAGAACACAAATGTTAGAAAAATGTATGCATGATCGGTCCCGCTAGAATTGAATAGGGCTTTTTCTTCACCATAAGGCACGCATCTTCTTTTGTCTTTTGCACTGAAAGACAGGCAACGACTTTAAGTCAAGTCTATGAACAGCGATGACTTCAAGTCAAGTCTATGAAATTCTCCCCTAGTGGAGGGAAAAAGCTTCCAGCTTTCCTAGTTCGTGGAACGACACTTGGAGATAGTCATAAAGATTGTGGACGACCACAAGACGACACTTTTAGCTTTGTTACAAGGTGTCAGTGACAAGTTTTATACGAGAATAATTTTTTTTCCCTAATTTTCCTTAATTGGATTGTCGTGATCCTTTTGAGTAATAATTTAGAATAAAAATGCATTTGGATTTTTGAAAATTCTATTACTTACTATTTGTGCAATTTAAATTTTATGCCAGCCCTTACTATTGTCACAGCAACAATAGTTACTAATGTGACAATTATTTAAAGTGTAATGACCAACACAAAACCATTTGAAAGAACATATAAAAAATAATTAAGGAAAATTGAGATGGGTCCTAATTCCAATGGTAATTTTGAAGAAGAGCAAAGTGGCAACAAAAAAATTAAATGAATAAAGTGGCCGTTTAAACTTGTGAATGGTTCCGACCGAAAAAAAAAAAAAAAAAACTTGTGAATGACATTTACAAAATTAACTTTAGAAAATTAAGAGTACTTGTCAATTCCAATTTAAAATGGGTTGGACAAGATGTTTTCGGAGAGGCACCCGAAATCTCTGCTTACACATGCATTTCGCCACTGAAATAATTCCATTGCTTCAATATGGCTTAGGAATTTGGTTAATTTTATGGTCTCATTAAGAGTGCCACTTGACTAGTAGTTTAGAGATATATGTCTTGTGACATCCTAGATTTTTATTTCTACTTTCAATTAAATTAATCGGACATTTCATCGACGCGCCTATAATGCTATACTCAGAGCTGATCACTCATGAGACAACTAGACCATCTAGGGAAGCCATTAAGGAATTTTAATGCATTACGCTTGAGGATTCGACCAGGAATCGGCTACTTGATTGTGCTCATCTGATGATGTCATTATGGCACAGATAAAAATAGATTAGAGATTAGAGATTAGAGATAGGTCGGTTAGATAGAGAGATGTGGCTAAACGTGGGTGATTCCACTAAATTGCAAAATTCTCGTCGACCAGCACTAGGCTAATTATTCTATCGTTTTGGTATTTCGTGTCCGTATTTTTATCCTTAAGATTTTCACGACTACCGAGAGTTGCCAATGTATCGAACATGTTCATTGTGGCTCGAAGAAAATTGACCACGGGTCATTTGCATTAAAAATTTCTAAAAGTTACCCAATAGCCTAGGTCACGCTAAAATCGTGCTGGATTGAAATTAACCGCAAATTTGAATCCGATTTTAGAAATTGAAAGTTCTGTCATGTCACAAGTCATTTTAGGATGTCGACTCAACCTCTAAAGATTTTTCTGCAAATCGAGACTTTTTGGGAAAAGGTTAAAGTAGGGTCGTTTTTGTCCAGAAAATTTAGAGGACCGTTTTTTATCACAAAATTGGGATGCAAGTGGGATTAATTAGTGAGGAGAAATACCAATTTGATTGAGGACTTGATATTGGAATTTATAGAAGCCAAATTGGATTGATTCAAGAAGGATTGAAGTCCAAATTGAGGGAAAATATGTGCAATTTTGTGTGCCCCCCATGGACCCAACAATTGGACCATTTCCTTAGCTTGTTGTGGAAGATTAGTGGCTGAAAATTGCAACAGAAGCCAGCCATGGAGGTGGGATCATCTCTAGGGGACATGAAGATGAGGATGAAGACCAAGGGGGCCCTCCACAAGCCTTTGGTCCCCTCTCCCCTTTTTAAACCATTGACCACCCCCCCTTTCTCCCTCTATCCAACATGCGAAGACATCTAGCAGCCCAGGAAAATCGAGTTGCAGCTCCCCATTGCCATCATCGCCACCGCCAAAGTTGGAGTTGTCGTCGCACACCCAACTGCGAGGCCATGCGACCCCACCGTCCCAGGCCATTGTCCTACTTCAGCTGCAAGCCCAAGTGATCCTCGGAGCTGGTAGAGCTCGCCTCGCCGTCGCTGGAGCCGCTTGGAAGCCCGCCTTCGCCCATCCAAGCCGCAACAGCTCCACCAGTTCCGTCTCTGCCTGTTTTGGGCCCAAGCCAGCACCATTCAGCCCCTCTCTTGGCCAAGATTAGTACCGGACAACAAGTGGGTTTTTTAGCTACTGTTAGGCCCCTTTTTGGTGCCTTCTGGACCCTGTTTGCCAAGCCCACTTTGGAGTTTCTTGCTATTCTCGATCACCAATTACTAATTTGCAACCAGAACACCCTATCACAAACAACACTTTATCCTTTAACAGAGTGGATATACTAATGACTGCTTCCAACGATTTTGGACTTAAACCTACTAACTTAACAAACGGCTCATCAATAAATGAATGCGTGGCTCTAGGATCAAATAAAGCATAAGCAACATGGTTATTCAATGAGATCGTACATGTAACCATGTTCTGCGAGTTCTCCCCCTCCCTTCAGGTGACAGCATACACCCTTCCTTGCACCGAAGGCCTGCTCAACATGCCCTGTTGTGCGTTATGCGACACACTTCCTACCACTTGCCCTATCTGCGGCAGTGATGCCTTCACTCCCATGGGTCTGCACAGGCAGTTCTTCACCTGATGGCCATGCTAGCCACATCCATAGCAAACTCCCATTCTAGCAAGAGACGGGGCTGATCCATGTTTCCTTCCACAAAATCAACACATGCCATTCGGTTTAGGTGCCGACTTTCCAATTTCACCCTTTCGGTTAGGAGGGATGGGATACTTTCCTCCCGTCATTAGCCTTTTCCCAAACCGATTATTATCTCTATTGGGTACAAACTGCGACCCAGATGCGGCTACCCATTCATTCAGGTTCCTCTCAATCAGTTGGGCCCTCTCATACACTTCATCATAGTCATTAAGATTCAATGGCACCAGCGGGTCCTTAATCTACGACTTCAATCCATCTTTGAACCTTCTCACCCTATCCACCAGATCCTCAATCAATCTCCGTGTGTACTTCGACAGCTCGGCAAACTTTGCCTCATACTGATCAACAGTTATCTGGTTTTGGTGGAGGCATTCGAACTCAGCCATCTTCTATTCTCGAGCACCGTTCAAGAAATATTTCTCGTAAAACACTTCGACGAAGGCATTCCACTCTAGGACCATACCCTCAAGAAACACTCTTCCTTTAGTGGCCTCCCACCATGTGTTTGCGTTACCTTGTAGCTGATATATGGCCAGGGTCACTTTGTTTAACACGCCCCAAACCTCGGGCATGGGCACATCCCTTAGCGGTCGACTAAAAATGCGACATCCCAAGACGCGCCGCCGACCCATTCATTTTATACACATGCGGAAGCGAACTAATAATCACCCAACCAACAATCAAACACATGGATAGTAAAAGCAGGATAGCAATTTTTCACAAGCCACGCTTTATAAATAGACCAAGTTAGTCCTACAAGTTATATACAAAAGGTCCATCTCAAAAAGAGACTACTAAGTCACTTACACTCCGGACCCTTCCGCCTCGGGCTTCGGGTTCTCCACGACACCATCTGGGATGTCGATGTCCATGGGGTGAGCTACCTCCCCATCCTCGATTTTGACGGTAGATCCATCAAAACCCTACAAAGGAGCCTTCCGAGCCCTGTTAGGTTCAATAATGAACCACGCTTTGAAGCGATGAGGCACCAAGTGAAGGAAGCCTTCATCGACCCAAATTGTGGTCACTACTAACTCATGGGTCCAAGTGGTCTCGAAAATAGGGAAGAAAGTAGACTCAAAATCCATGTGCCACAGCACCCCAAAACAAACATGATTTTACGCCATGCTACAGACCTAAAAAAGGGTTAACCATGACGAAATGAGATAAATCTTAGTGAATGAAAATCCTAAACCCCGATTAGGATGTAAATTCATCCAGAGCCAGACTAAATAGGCATTACAAACAAACTTACCTTGCCTCAGCACATCCTTGCAAATTAGTGCGTCACATATATCATATAAATACAACAAGCATATTTAATAACCAGAACACATCATTTTGTCTTTGCAAACAATCACATAGGTCCCGATTACAAAATAAAATCGTTATGACACGTCCCATACTGTGCCACACAATTTTGCCTCATAATCCGGCGCAACTATCATAATCACTTAGGTGTATTCCAGTTATTACGATCCATCGGCCACGGCCAACTCAACAGTCGGCGATCATCCGGCATAATCGGGCATCGTCCCTATTCATTGAGCACGGCAACGTCTACAACTAGACGGCATTTCATAAAGGAGCATTGGCCCAGCCTCCATCACGATCGGCATCCGTTGACATGGGGCATTCGAACTTAATCAAGCATCGCCTCCCCAACTCTCATTGGGTGACGAATTCTGATAATGACCACACACGCACATATACTTGATCAAGAACACTGTGTTTTGCATCCAAATACCTTATATTTAAATAATGAACTTGGCCCTTGTGACATCCAGATTTTTGAGTTCTGATTTTGATTAGATAAATTGGGCATTTCATCGGCGCGACTACAGTGCTTTTTTCTGAGTTGGCCACTCACGAGATAACTAGACTAGCTGGGTCGGCTATTAAAGACTTTAAGGCAAATAGACTTGAGAATTCGACCAGGGGTCGACTTCTCGACCGTGCTCATCTTTAAAATCATTGCGGCACAATATAAAATTGATTTGAAATCAGAGATAGGTCAGTTTGACTAAGATGAATGATCGATCGTGGGTGACTCAACTAAATTGGAAAATTCTCATCGACCGGTACTAATTTGATTTTACTATCGTTTTGGTACCCTGTGTCCGTATTTGAATCCTTGAGATTTTCACGATAAACGAGAATCGCCAATGTGTTGAGTGGGTTCATTGTGGCTCGAAGAACATTGACCACGGGTCTTTTGTCCCAAAAAGTTCTGAAAACTACCCAGTAGCCTGGGTCACACTAAACGTACATCGGAGTGAAATTAACCATCAATTTGAGTTCGATTTCAGAAATTGGAAGTTCTGTGGTGTCACGAGCTATTTTAGGAACGTCGACTCACCTTTTGAGGAAATTCCGGCGAGTTTAGAATTTTTACGGAAAACCGGGTCGGAAATGCGGAAAATGAACGAGAACTCAGATTGGCCATTTTGAAGAGACTTTTGACATCTGGTGTAAGTGATTCGGCGAATGAAAGTTGTTTGAGAACTTTTTTCGACTTCAAGTGGACCCCAACCGAATTTATTTGTTCGGAAAATCGGATTTCGAGAAAAATGAAATAAAAGTCGGTTTTGAAGAAAATTCGGGGGATTAAAGGATCGTCGTATTTTGGTCTTTAATTGGATTTCAAATTGGAGGAATCGAAGAAGAAATTGAAGCCAATATTTACAAAATTCGGAGCTAGGCCTGGGGGTGCAACAGTTGTATCAAAAATTGGGTTTAAGGGTGGATTTATCTTCAAAAAAAGATCAAGGGGACCAAGCATTAAAGGGGGGAAGATATTTGTTTGAGTTTTGGGGCCCTCATCTCGTGACTTCTCCAACACACCAGCTGCCCTCCATTTTCTTGGCCATTCCTATCTTCTTCATGCGACAATTCCCATAAAAGACGGGCTACTTCAGTCTTCCATTCTGACTTTGCTTTCATTTCCAATTTTCTTCCCTCTACATCGTCGCATATCTCCCTCCATCTGTTGGCCTTTCACTTGACCGAAACAACCCCACAATTTGCCATCTCCTCCTTCCCCAAGTGGATCGAATCCACCCCATCCCCTCCACTTCGTGCAACACCACCATTGAAGCAACCCACGGCCGAAGCTGCTCCGCTCGGTGTTCTCCTCACTCAAATCAGGCCAGCACACCTCATGCTGTAGCCATGCCACGTTCGAGTCTTCAATCAGTCCAATCAACGCTACAACAGCTTCGATCCACGCCAGCAATTTCAATCGGCCATCCACGCGTCTTCAATTTTGGCTGAGCTACCACCGTCTGAGGAAGCCCCAGACTTCCAACAAAGCCACACTCCACCGAAGCGTCTCTCTCTCTTTCTCTCTACAGCTCACGTCTTCCTTCAGCCACGTCCCGCAAAGCAGCTTCGAAGCAGCCACGTTCCTCGGTCAAAGTCAGCCCCACTTGGACGACCATCCACCGAGTTCTCTCTCTTCCTTGTTTCTGCCGCGTGAAATTCAGTCAACGAAGCTAGCAAAGCCAGTGAAATCACACGCGGCCAACACCTCCACTGAAGACCCTTGCTAGTGACGCCTGCCCATCCGCGTGATGACTGAAGCCCGTGATTCCTCTTTAATCTGCCAGCTTCTCCATCTACTTCGGTCAATGACGAGGCCACCAAGATTCCTAATTTCACCAAGTAGCCGTCCCTTGTTGCCACTTGGCCGCGCCTACCTCTAGTTTGGTCAATCTCCCTAGGACATCTTCAATCGGTGCTATTCGGTTGACCCCGCAAGACAGCTTCAGCCCACTCGAGCTTCAGCCATCCATGTGCCTACTTCAAACGGCCACCGAAGACCATCGAGCTCTCATCTCCATGCTCGAGTGACGCGAGCAGCTCTTGCACATCTTCTTGCTCGGCCCATCTTCGCTCCTTGGTGTCTTCGGCCCAATTCCATTGCAAGCTTGAGGCCCACTTGAATTCGGGCCCTGCAGAAGCCCATGAAGTTTGTTGCAAGTTCAGCCCGCACTTGAAGCCCGGCCCAGTTTAGTTCATTTCAAGCCCAGTCCAACAGATTCTTTTAGTAGATCTGCCCATCTTGGGCCCATGAAGCAAGTCGGCCCAAGTTCGGCCGCCACCGCGTCACCTTCGCGGTTTCGATCTTCGCTTTGCCAAGTGAGTTTTACTTACTGATGCCTTCTTAGTTTGCTAATGATGCCTAAGAGTTGATTAGATTTATTTAATTGCAGTTAGGTGGTTAGATTAGATTACAATAATTAAATTAGAGACATGTTAGTTAAATTGCATGTGCATTTAGCAAGTATACTTGTCCTATTAATTATTGGATGTTTCTAGGGATTTTTTCCGTCCCTTATCGGGTGTCAACTTAATAATTTGGGCCTAAAATGAATTTTTAGGAATTAATTATTAATTTTCGAAATTAATTTAATTAATTAATTATTTCCTGAAATTTCAATAAGGTTGGCCAGGGACCGGAATTTTGTGCTGATGATTGTGGCACAGACTGTTTATTTAATTGAGCTTTATATTGTGCTAAGTTGAATTTATTGTATTTATTTATTTATTTATTTATTTTTCGAAATTAATTATTTAATTATTTATTTTTAGGAAATTCAACCGGGATGGCCGGTGACGGAATTTCGTGCTGATTGTTGTGGTGCAGTCCGTTTATTTAATTGAGTTTTATTTCATGCCGATTTGAGTATTGAGAAAAGGTCGAGTGGACCATAAAAAGCCATTGAATTTGAAAAGGTCGAGTGGAATGACAAAAATTGAATCTTGAAAAAGTCGAGTGGGACCATAAAGCCATTGAATTTGAAAAGGTTGAGTGGGACCATAAAGCCATTGAATCTTGAAAGGGTCGAGTGGGACCGTAAAGCCATTTAATCTCGGTGATAGAGTATGGCATCGTAAAAAGGGCACGTGGGCTCGGTGACTTGATGCATCACTTTGGAGAAGGCACGTGGGCCCAGAGACTTAAGTATGACATCATAAAAGAGACACGTGGGCTCGGTGATTTGATGCATCACTTTGGCGAGCTAGTGCCTAAGAGAATGCACGTGTGCTCAACATCTTAATATGCATTGTGGGAATTGCTTAGTCTGTTGGATATGAATCAACTAGATCGATTGATCATTGTTTTGATCTGATGTTGCGATAAATTGATTGATTGATTGGGAATGACCGTGAGTGGTCTTATTGGTGTATAATCGACTAGGTCGATTTGTTCGATGCTTTGACCAATGATGTGATTACTTGGGTACCTATTTAATATGTGCTAACATGCAGGTGGAATCTGAGGCCAAGGTAAGTCCTCTGACTCATGTTGTGCTTAGGCAGCCCAAAGGTGTATTAGTTTACTAATCGGGTCTTAAGGGGTAGAACTTGCTGAGACATAATCTCATCCCGGTTGTGGGATTATATTTCAGGCCCCTAGAATTCCCGAAGTCGAGCCAGCATTTTAAGTCGAGGATGAGTGAGAAGAAAGTGATGAAGAGTTAGAAGAAAATGAGCTAGTAGTGAAAGACTTGAGGAGGACTTGGATGATGATCTCGAGCATGGTCTTATCCTTTTTGTAACCTTGTTCATGTGTAGTTGTGAATTTCAATAAGTAAAATTGTGGCCTGCTTTTCTATCCCATTATTTTATTGTCTGGGGATTTTTAATTACTTCCGCATGTGCTTACATAAATGAAAGGGTCGGCGATACATAGTCCTGGGATATCGCATTTTAAAATTGACCAAAGGTAAGGGATATGCGCGTGCCTGAGGGTCGGGGCGTGACGGCCCCCTTTCTTCATATTAAAAATCATCCTAGTAAAATAATCGTGCATGGTCACATATTTAAATCGAACCAATAAACATATCACGTTCCCCCTTCAAAATTCAACGATTTTATATAGTACATAAAAATTTGGCATAAAAAATCGACACCCGATATTTTTCTATTTAAATACCATAAAATCCAATTTTGTAATAATAATCCATAACGACCACCATGAACTCAATTGCACATATAAGCAATCAATTTAACATAAAAGTTCATCCACTAGAACGAGCACAAAATTTTGAAGAACGACTAATCTATCATAATTTACGCCAATTACAATTAATTAAATAAATTGCTATTAATTAAATTAATCCAATTTAATTAACCTAACAATAATTAAGTAAATTAACCATGGTTAACTAGCTAATCCAAGTTAACTAACCTAACCTAGGGTAGTAACCTAACTAAACTAACCTAACTAACTAGCCAAACTAACCAAACTAACCTAACTAGCTAGTTAACCTAACTAAACTAATTTAACACTAAACTAACCACTTAAGTGTAATTAACAACCTAATCCAGGATTAGAGAGTTAACTCACTGGATTAGGATGGCGGCAAGTTCACAGTAGCGGCGGCGCGACAATGACCAAGACTTGAGGCTACCGCGTTCCCAACGGAGGACCGATTGAGGCTGAAAACAGCCTTACAAGGCTCATGGCTCTGAAGACAGCCTTACAAGGCTCACGGCCAAGGCTGCTGGGCGGTTTTGTGACTAAGCTGGTTGGGGCTATTGGCGCGGTTGGAGGCTGGATGGCACGTAGACAACGATTGGAATGAGCGGCTAAGGTGAGGATGGTTGGAATGGTGGCCGCTCGACTAGACTGCGGGGAGGTTGGGTGGTGAGGTGGTGCGGGCTGGTGGTAGCTCGATTGAGTTTAGGCAAACAATCAAGGGATAAACGAGCAGTGTTGGAATGGTGGCAGTGGGTTAGTGAGTTGGACGCGGTTGTTGCTGGCCGGCGTGAGCAGAGAAGATGGTGGGTTGAAGTTAGGCGTGGAGTGAGTTGCAATTGGGGGAGAATTGAAGAAGAAGAAGCAAGAGCATAAGTGGGTTCAGTCGGCTGAGTAGGGGAGGAAGGAAGAAGGGGAAAAGAAGTCAACAACGCAGCCAATAAGAGATTAGGCAAAATATCTATGCACTCATTGCATATGGCCTCAAAGTCTTTAGCCAACATTAGTCAAGGGACCACCCAATGGGCATTTTCCTCTCATTTCCTCCCAAACAAAGACTTTTTGGTGGCCAAATAAAGCCTTGAAGCAGCCCATCCGTGTGGCATCCAAAAATTTTGACGACCCTCGGATATGTGATGGTTTGTGACTGGCCGACGGAAGTATCGTCGGACAATGTCATTGGTATCATTTACGAGCGCCGTTTTATTTCATTGTCAGACCGATATGTCACGCTTAGTATTGGGCCGGTCGTCGGATAAATTATAGTCTTGTCAAAATTCCGTTACTTAAGGTCATTGGTGAGACCAACGTCAACCGTATTTTTTTGCCGACCTTAGAAAAATGACGACACATCGTGGATTGACGATATTGTTATCAGAACTCGTCATCATCAGCACCGATTTTGGACCCGAACCTTCTCCTTAGTTGCTGACAATTTGAATCAACAAATCTTGAAGACTTTGATTAAAATGAAGCTGCATCCATGCACTCCTGCCCACCTATACTTTCCCAATTTGCATGACCACGTAAATTTTCATTCGGTCGACCAATGAGTCAACAAAAGAGAGACTCATTGACCTAACAGCCACGTGAACTTACCGATTGATGGACAACGCATGGGATGGACCGAGCAAGAAAGGACACATCACTCGCATGGATGTGTGAGTTGTTGAACGCCAGCCATGCATCCCCTCCGGTGTTTTTGCTGCTTGCTGCCACCTACAAATTAATTAACTTAATCAACAATTAAAGGAATAAAATGCTCGTGCAGGTGAGCAGGAGAGAAAAAAAAAAACCGAGAGTGAGCAGGTGAGCGAGCAAGTAGAGAGAGAGAGTTTGAGTGAGTGATTCGAGCAAGAGAGGGCAGTGAAGGAAGACCGCCCTCCGTCTGTGCTCGTGCTCGAGTTGCCGCTGTCGACACCACTAGTCTTCGTCGCCGTTGAGCCGTGTTCGAAGACCCACGAGCTTCCTGTTCGGTTTGTCGATTGAGCTTAAGTGTGAGGCAACTGAAAGTCCATCGATCTATGTTTTGCTTACTGTAATTATCTAGTGAAGTGCTGGTAGATGAGAAAAAATGCAGAATTTCGAGCTACATGTTGATTTTAGATGAATGAGATGAAGTTGGACTAAGAAACTGAGCAAAAACAGAGTATGTTCTATGGATTTTGGTTTTTGATTTAAAATAAGAACTCAAGGATCTAACTATGGTGGATTTTTGGAAGTGGAGAGGCTATAAGATGGTGTAATACACTTGTAAACACTTGGCTGTGGGTGTGGAATGCTGAGATTCAAAGAGTAGGAGTAGTTCTTTTTAGGACAGTAGACTGTTTTTGCAGAAGACAGTATGACCTTCAGTGATTTCATAAATTTTCTGTATTTATCTAGCCAAAATTTGACTTCGAATCCCAAAATTTTAGGGCACATCTTCAGGAACAACATATCAAAAATTTAGAATGAATGAACAAGATTTGATCAATGAAACAATTTTTCTATGAAAATGCTAAATCTGGAAGTCGTTACAGAGCGTTAGCAAGAAATACAACAATTAATGCTCTCGATACGTAAGGAATTCGACTTGGTGTTCTTCATGAAACCTTTTTCTTTAGGCCTTATTGATAACATGTCAAAATTTTAGGACAAATGGACAAGATTTAATTGGTGAAACGAATTTTCTTCGGTAGGTACTGAATCTGGAATTTACTGCACAATTTTGAAGGAAACAGCAAACTGTTACTCTTTATACACTACGAATTTGACTTAGTGTCCCTCATGAAATTTATTGATTTTGGTCTTATCTATAACATATCAAAATTTCAGAATTTTCTGAGTTCATTTGGGAATTATTCTGAAATTTTTACCAGAACTGTGTATTTTAATGATCCATCTGCTTTATTTCGAATTTGCACAAATTGTCCCAAAGGTGAATATATCTTGATTTGTTATGTGACATGATGATACTGGCATTGGAATATTATGCAATATTGAGATTTGATGAAGGATTCTTGGGACATCTTGTTATTGCATTTGAAAGTATTTTTGGAAATTAAGATGTTAATTGTTGTCGTTGGACCCTCGGGTCAACGATGCCTCGGGAATCGGGATGCCCAAAGGATTGAATGAGTCAATGCCTTGTGGATGCCCGGTGGCCCGTAGTGGCTGAATGTCGGAGGTCTTTCCTCGGGAGCTTCGGGATGTCCGGTTGTATGCTAGTCGGTACGTAAATCCGGAGGGCCGGGGTAACCATCCTCATGGTGAGCCTCGGAGGGTTTTCCTCATGATGCCAGGTGGGGTATGAGATGCCTGGAGGCGTGATATGCTCCAGATGCCCAGTGGCCCTAAGTGGCTGAATGCCGGAGGCTTTCGCGATGCCAGGGTGGATGCGAATGCCCGAAGAGATGCAAACATTGGTCCTCAGGGGGATGAAACCTTTGGAATGATAAAATGGACGATTCTACTAAGTGTGTGTGGTCTGGTTATAGGACTAAATTGTATGGCATGGAATGGGACATGTCACTATAGTTTGGCCCTATGATCGGGATTGGGTAACTGGACATTATGCATTTTCATTCTCTTAAAATTACATCTTGCTATTGCATTAAAGAATTTCATGATATTGTTGCACAATTATCTCTTGATTACTTATTTTTGTCTATCTTGCATGAATCTGGATATTGATGGTAATGCTTGATATAGTTTGATGAATCTTTTACTACTGAGTGGCTATACTCACCCCGTGTGGGGACTAACATTTCAGATTAAAAGATGCCACTGCTACCTGTCACCCCTGGTACTTTTTACGGCATCCCAGTCGATGTTGAGTGCACGTGTTCAGAGCACACTCATGTAGGGATTCGAGGATTGGTTTTCATCCGAGTACAGGTTCTAGTCATGTATGACGTCGGTTTACTCGATGTGGCCCCGTGGTTCAGGAGTTTCTGTCGGTGCATGCTTGTCATGATGGGATCATGCTAGGGATGTTGCCGCCGCCACTAGCCGATGGACCGAGCTAGGTGTGATCATGTGTGACGGGTAGCAAATGAACCATTTTTGGACAGCCAACACAGACTGATAGACTTTTGTATAGGACTGCATGGAAAGGAAAGCCAAAGGGAGGTCGGGTTATCTTTTGTTATGGAGCCGGGTATAGAAAACCATAGCAAATTTTGATGTACCAATCGAAGTTGTCTATTGGCCCTATGTAAATAAAAGTGTTCGGCTCTAACTTATATAAAATGTGTAGTTGGTGTGCATTGCATTATTTTGTTTGAGTATGGGATGAGGAGATTTTGAATATGCTTCCGCTATATAAGTTGCGCAGGGACCAGAAAAGAAATTAAGAACCCCTAGAATTATAAATTATATTAAAATTTATGGTATCAGGGTAGTAATTAGCCAAGAGGTAGTGACCATGGTGACCCTAATGGATTGGGGGCATTAAGGGGTGCCACAATCCGAATTTCTCCTATTTTCTTTTTTGCCGAAATTGTTTTTTCCACAAAATTCCGGTCTCGACAAAATTTCTCCGAAAGATGAGACGATGTCCTTAAAATGAATCATGACATGCTCGACATTCTTGAAACCAAATTCAATTTCGTGGTTAATATCGATCGGACGCAATTTTAGTACAACATAACTTATCGAGTAGCTTTTAGGGATTTTAGTGTGTTTGACCCGTGGTCAAAAATTTTTGATCCACATTTGTGCATCTCTGACTCGTAGGCAACTCTCGATTGTCGTAAAAATTGCAAGGTTTCAATTATGTGTATCGAGTATAATATCGATAGAAAATCGGGTTAGTGCCATTTGATGCGAATTTCGTAATTACACGGAATCACCCACAATTCAATTACGTAATTCCGTCAAACCGATCTATATCCAATCACACTTCAATCATAACGGTGTCGTATTGACCCTTACCAATTTTTATGGTCGAGCAATCGATTTCCGATCGAATTCTCGAGTCTATCGCGTTTACGTCGCTTAATGGTTTCACCTAATAGATTAGTTAACTCGTGAGTGATCAACTTAGAGTAAAATAATCATAAGCGCATCGACGAAATGTGCATTTCATGTTATTGGGATGGAGTCAAATTTCAAGATGTCACATTGTCCTCTTCTAAGCACCTCAATAGTGCAAAAGCCTTCTCCAACTCTCACACCTAAAAGGTTGTAGCCTTGGGGTCACCTACTCCAGTAAACTTTGGCAGCTTCAGTCTTAGAAACTGCTCCACTAGCTTGTGCATAAGCCGCTCACCATTCCCATTTCCAAGTGGGACTTTAGCAGGTGCAGTAGTGACAGTAGTGGCATTGGTTACAGTAATGGCGGCAGCAGTGGCGACGGCTTGATTTTGAACTTGTTGCCCAACCATGTTCCCCAAGGTCTTTAGGGCTTGTAGGATCCCATCAACCCTAGGATTAACTGGTGTCCTCCCTTTGGCACCTGCCTGCACCGGTGCTCTCCCTCTAGCACCAGTCAGTCTTGGTGCCCTTTCTCTAGCACCAGCTCGAGTCGATGCCCTTCCCCCAGCACTCGTCAAAGCCACTCTGACCCTTCTCTGAGAGGCTCATTGCTCAGGATCGCTCATCTTGCAAGGTTCTTATAGAAACCTACTTTCCAATTCCAATAAAGAATTAGAAATCTGAGCAACCTGCACAAAACAATCAATCAATCACAAACATAAGCGTAAGGAAAAATAATAAAAATGGCATATAGTTTAGAAACATTTTATTTTTATTTTTTATTTTTTATTTTAGACCGTCGGTGGAGGGAAGATTTTTCACATATTCCGTTCAGATTTTTATATTTTTAGGTAATATACACTAAGGGGTGTATTGTATGCAAAGAGGGAATTTTTCTGGACAGAATATGTGGGAAATACAAAAGGGAATATTGCGCGGGCTGTGCATATTTCAACAACGTATTTAGGGGTATCATGCACAAACAAAAAAGGAAAAAATATATGTCGCAAGGATACATTTTTTGGGACTATAAAATACATCTCGCGGAAGGTAAATGGGGGTCCTTTCCGTTGAGTAAAAAAAAAAAGACACAAAAGCAAAAGGTGAAAAGGAAGAGCACAAGAGCAAAAGGTGAAAAAGAGGAACGTGAGAGCTGGGCTTGCACCACGGCCGACGAGAAGAAACAGAAGCCGAAAGAGAACGTGGCTGAAGAAGAAGACCGGTGAGATTGAAGAAACTAATCCGCTGCTCCGTTCAAAAAAAAGAATCACAATTTGGTCAAATAAATCCAAGCGGTGGATTTGTCTTCTTTTGAATTTCGTCCAGATCCACGAACCCCCTACCTTCTGTTGCCGCCTGCCCTCACGCTTTCAGGAGCCTCTGCATTGCATTGGATTCAAATTAGGAAAGCAAATTTTTACATTAGATCTCGATGCCGTCCCCATCCAGACGTGAAGCCGCTGCTCACCTTAGCTCAATGCCAAACCCATATCCTCCCAGTGGCAGTAGACGTCTCGTCCGTGTCATTTGCCGCCTCGGCTTGCCCCAGCGTTGAAGTTCCAGCGAATGCTCAGATTAGCTCTTGCGTTTTCGGACACACGAAGCTTATCATCCCAACGCCACGAGCAATCCCGCGACGCTTGACTCCGACGGCCATGTGTCTCAGCCTTTCATTGCCGCAAGTAGTCTAACAACGCCGCTGCTGCCCCAAGCGCCAACGCTGACCCACGATCCTCAATCCGCGTCAACAACGAAGCCAGTTGCTATTGACACCCAGCTTGCCTTTATCGTGGGCTGCGGCGTGATTCTTCATCCATTTCTTTTTAATGTCTTTTTATGCAGGTTCAGTTTTCACGAGGAACACCACCTGGTGGGATATGCTGTTTTTGGTTGAGGCCAAACGAAAATCATCCTTGACCATTGACTTTAGCTCGTGTCCTCTGCCAACGTCCGCGAAATCTCTAGCCGCAAGCTCCATCTCTACGAGCTCGCCTACACCATGAGCCATGTAATCGTTGCCGTTCGTGAGTCCTTGGTCGTCGAGAATCATCTAATTTAGGTAGTTTATTTTTATTTTTATTTTTATTGTATCGTTTTATTGTCTTTTTAGTAGAAGTACTCCTAATGTAAAATTAAGATTGCCTTATATGAAATAGCTTGTGAAATTTGTGATTATCAGTCCGATTTTCGCACCTGAAATTCAACTTGCAATCACTTTTAAAAAGTGCCAATTCGATCTGCTGGAGATCCGATTTGTGATTTATGTAAAATTGGCCTACCCAATCTCATGCGCAAGATATGGTTCGTTAATTGGAGTATCAATATTGCTTATTTGCTGTTGTGTCATCTAAGGTAATTTTCTTTAAAAAAAATAAAAAATGTAGATTAGAATTAGGTTTATTTCTTATTTTAGGGTTTGCATGTTTAGAATAGAAATTTTATTCTGAATTTTTAAAAAATAAAAATCAAAAAAGAAAAAAATCAAAAATCAAATCAATTAATATATTATGCTGGATTTTTTTTTTTTTACTTGGATGGCATGTTTAATTATTTGGCAATTATTAATTTCGAAAAAAAAAAGGAAAAACAACAAAAAGATTATCATTCATATGCCATATAGTATTAGGACATACTTTGCACGTCATTGCATATTAGGGTAAAATTGCACTTAGTTTAATTTTAGATAATATTTTTTTTAATTTATTATAAATTTAGGTATTTTCTTAGATAGATTGCATTTTAGTTAGGGATTTTAAGTTAGGGTAAAATCCTAGTTTAAATTAGAATCTGACTTAACTTCATTCCTAATACAAATTAGATGGCATTCTAAATTAGGTAGATAATTTTCGCATTTTTATAATTTCGAATTTTAGAGAAAATACCAACAAAGGCCTTAGGATAAATTGATTTCCTTTTATAGATAGACTGCATCTTAGGTTGGAGATTGCTAAGTTAAGATAATATTTTATTTTAAATTAGGGTTTAGTATGACCTAATCCTTAATATAAATTAGATACAATCTTAATTTGATTGGATAATTTTCACATTTTTCCTAATTCCAAATTTCATGAAAAATGCCAAAAAATGTCTTAGGATTAATTAATTCCATTCTTTACGATAGATTGCGTTTTTAGAAAAATTGTCATGTAGGATTAGACTCATGAAATGCACGTCATTTAGAGATGGTTATTAGATCCATTTAATTAGAAATTGCATGCCATTAGAATTAGAACATATTGCATTGCATAAAGCATAATTTTCATTAAATAAGTGAAAACAAAAAAGAAATTGCATGTTAATTAGAAATCATATCTATGATTGTTGATGTGAATTTTGATCTAACAACGAAGATGCTTTCGTTGCTATGAGATAAGTCCTGTAATTTATTTACTGCTTTACTTGGATGTTAAATTGGTGGTTTGTGCACTTGCATGATCGCCTCACATGTTAGAGAAATAGATTTAAAATCAATTTAAGCTGCTTGCCAAACATTTTTTTTTTTTTTAAAAAAAGGTACCAAAAGGGCGTTAGAAAATTCTAGCGTAATCAAGTCCTCGAACTCACAATCTTTGGTTTGTGGAAGTAATGTAAAACTCTCATTAGTTTACCTGGGTTTCTAATTGACTCACCAAAAATAGATTAGTGGCAACTCCTAGATAAAATCTATTTGCATGTTAAAAACTTGAACCTAAAGTTGCGAATTGATATGAGCTTGGGAGAGCTCGAGTTAAGTCTAGGCTTAGTAATCCATTAACCTAAAACTTAGATGGTCCACCCTTGAAAAATTAGGTCGCGACAAAAAGAAAAAAAGAAAAGAAAATAAGGTCTAATAATAAAAACCAATCGAAATTTAGGTGTCAACAACACATACTACACATCCACATATCAAATTTCCTAGTCACCTTAAAAGCACCCAAATCCCTCCCTCCCTCCCTCCCTCCCTCCCAACCCATAGCACCCGGATTGGCTCAGTTTTTCACCTGAAAAGGAAACTGAAAAAAAACCCATGTACACCCTACTTCCCATTGTTTCGCTCCTCCTCGCTTGTTTTTCCTTCGAACCTAGACGTCACCTACTTCTTTCAATAAATTGCCACCTATGAAAACAACGAAAGAATATACCTTCCAAAGATTGTTGTTGGTTTTGCAGCGTGTAAGGTCTATGACCTATGAATTCACTATCAAGCATCCGTGGACAAAACTTGCGAAGAAACACTGACTCAGCGTCTCTTGAACAAATTCAACGACGCATTCTTGAAGTTCCGCGCAATTGCAGCACCAACTGAATCGAATTCAAATTCCAGGTCAAGTGTTACGTCTACTAAATACAGTTCGGATGTGCCAGGCGTTACCTGATCTATATAGCAAGCTGCAAGAAGCCCAAAACCACAGGAGAGAATCGTTCACCCAAAGCTACGTCACTTGTTTCCATGGCTTCGGTCAGCAGTGGTCGAAGAAAAAGAATAAAAAGAAGAAAGAATTACGGAATTCTATTTGGAAATTATATTAACTAACTAGGGTTAATTAAAGGGGATTTGAGCAAAACAGAAAAGGTAATAGTTTATCTTAAGCAAGCGATCATCAAATATATATTTATTTTCTATAATGATGGAAGTGTGCTTCCACAAAGATCAAAATCAGTTTTGATAGATTTCTTTTGTTTCGTGAAAAAATTGACATTGATAGTTAAAAAAAAATGACATAATGGGGCAATTTTTATGGTCAAATACTCGAATCCGTTTCTAGTGATAGTTGAGTAAAGGAAGAACAACCGAGATCGTTCCATGATTTCATACTCAAGCATAAAATGCACGAGTGGGGCTTGGACTAAGGGGTGAATCTACGTGAAATTCACTAAGTGCAAATAAAAGTGAATGCACTGGAATTGAGATTATATTGAAAGGAAATAAATTTTGAGAGGAAAATACAAGGAAATGAAAGTGGCAAGGTGCAAGTAAAGAAAAACATCAAAAAATGTAAATCTATGTTTGCATGCTTGCCACAGGTAAGAGCATGTGAACTTAGTTCTTGTTCGACTTTTCTTCACATGAAATGAGATTCGCCCGGGCCTCCTCTTGTAAATCTCCAGCCACAACCTTCGTATGCTTTCTTGGTCGAATTAATTTTCTCGATATTCAGTCGAGAAGTAGGGCGACCTTTTGTCTCCATGTGGAGGTCTCCATGGGGCTAATTATTTCCATCGTTGTAGCTAGCAAAGTTAAGGCCAATTAAAATGGATATATCAAGTACCTCAATATTAATATATGGGTAAAAGCGGGTGCTAACATCATGTTACAAGTTTTTTTTTTTTAGAAAAGAAAACGAGAACAAGAAGAAAGATGTATTGTCATCAAGAGTACGAGTTCATTTACCTACTAATTGCTTCCTTAGCAAGAAGTTTCGATCATTCTAACAATAAAAGCTGCAAGCCAACTCTACCATCCTCATCTCTGCCAGTCGAATTGGATATTGGCTTATTCTTGGTTCGCATGCCATGAGGAAGAATAAGCTTAGGATTTCCTTTTGATACAATTTGGCTATGTTCCTCTCTACTCCTTTGACAATCTTGCGAGTCTTTTTGTAGATCTATTTTGATCAAATTATCTTTGTGCATAAGTGCACTATCAACTTCTGAATTTGTTGATTCAAGAACAACCTCACGAAATAAAGCTAGATTGATTAGCTGATTGTCTTGAATCCCAATCTTTAAATTGTCCTCAAGTGGCTTGCATATTATCCGGAATCCCCACTTTTTCACCTTTGCAGTCGATATTGTAAGGCTAAAGTGTACATAACTCCCATCAATTTGACCAAAATTGACTTCCCCCCATAGATCATATGGTGTGAAAAACCAAAGCAAGATTTGGTCTGAATCCATTGTCGAGAAGCTCCTTCCTCCTTTGCAATTCCTCATTTCGCCATTCACATGTGGTAAAATCTCAAACATCGGATACTTTGCCTGATCATCATTATTGAAAACAATATAGAGAGTGACTCCAAGAAACTTGTCATACAAGTCTTTTGAAACCATGAATGATATGAAATTCTCTTCAATAGGGAGGACCCACTCTGGCATCTCTCCTTCAGGCAACCAAATTATGTAATCAGGAGGCGTCTGTTATAAAGATAGACCATTAGAAACTATTGAAGTTTGTTATCAGAAGTACTCAACTAAAAAAATTCATTTTGAGTTTAGTGATTAACCATAGTGAATTCCACTTCAAACTAGAGCTCTCTAAATGAGTAGAGATTCATTGACCCTTGCTTGCATTAACATACAACTCTCATGTGATAGAAATCATTCTCGTAAAAGTATGGTAGCCAACTTTATTACGTGCAAAAATGTGCAAAATCATTTTATATTTGTTTGCTTTTCTTAAGCCTTTGCATTTACTACTATTGCAATATACAAGAACACAATACATCTAGCTTATACTCACAGAGAGAGAGAGAGAGAGAGAGAGAGAGAGAGAGAGTCTAACCTGGTCCAGAGAGGGAATGTCAGCCACGGTCAACACTCTACGGATCAAAATAGAAGATGAAAATGAATCTCCATTCTTTCGCAGAGGGTCACAATTATTAGCCAAAAGATGCTTCAAAAATGGTGGAAGCTCGAGTATCTCTTGTAATTGATAGCAATATGAAATTGCATATACGGTCAAATGATCATGCTTACAAATAGATGTGGGAAGGCTAGTAACATTGCCCTCCGCCAGAATTAATAGTTGCAAGAAGGGAAAAGAGGAAGGATTCTCAAGAAATTCTATTCCAGACAAATTACATCCCCCAAGAGATAAAAAGAGTAAATTTGAAAGTCCACTCTTCATGCTCGGATCACTGTATTTTGGAAATTCTATTAAATTTGTGCAATACCCAAGGTCCAAGTGTTCGATGTTTTGTAACTTGTAAATGCTAGAAGGAAGGCTCACCAAGTTCTTGCAATTACTTAAATCCATTATTTTCAAAGAGACAAGATTTTCTATTGATGCTGGAAGTTCTCTGATAGCGGTCCCTTGTAAACAAAGCTTTTTCAAACCTTGGAGTTTACATGGAATATCAGGGAAACTGTCAAATTTCTTGCACCCCCTTAAATTCAACAATTGCAACTTGTCGTGATACGCAACAGACTCATGGGCTTCTACCAAGTTTTTGCAAACACAAAGAACCAATTCCTCAAGATTTGGAGTACAAGAAATGTCAGGCATACGAACTAGTGATTCACAGTGACTGAAATTAATGTACTTCAATTGTTGGAAGTCCTGCAAAAACAACGGAACCAACATTCCATTAAAAGTTACTATAAATTGATTTTTTGAGAATTACATGTTGTATTGAAAAATTAGTAAACAATTAGAAACTTTACTAGTAATTAGAAATCTCTCTCTCTCTCTCTCTCTCTCTATATATATATATATCTATAAGAGATTGAAATTTTGAGGCAAAATTCCAAATGAAGACCTAAAGTGCCATTATTTTTTCAAATAAAAGTTTGAAGTGGACTTTATTTGAAATAAAGGCTTGAAGTACCATCATTTTCTCAAATAAGATTTCAAAGTGAATCATATTTCAAATAAAGGTCTGAAGTGGCTATGTTAGTCTCAAAGAAAATGTTGACCTCATCTGCTGGCACCACCCCATCGCTGATGGGGCGTTGGCCATGGCCAGCATGTGGCCATATGTGGGGGCCTCCCACCAAGGTTTTTTAATCTTTATTTGTTTTTTTTTTTTAAGTTTTAGTCTTTTTTTTTATTAGTTTGTCTTTTCTATGGAAAAAGATGGAAAAAAGAAAGGAAAAAAATGAAAGAAAATGAAAAATGTGGTGAACGTTGATTAAGAAATATACCACTAAATCCCATTATTTGTAAACCTATTACAACACTATTGGCAAAGCTTCTAATAAATATTTTATTATGTTTGCTTAGAAATGTTGCTCCTTAAGAACTAGCTTAAGTAATAAATGATGCCTTGTTTTACAACATAGTGCATTCAAACCTTTGATAGAGCTAATTCTGTGGATGTAGGACAAGTCCTACTGTTTAGATACATACATTGGGTAAAGCTCCATCACTTGATAACTCGCTAGCCTCTTAGGTTTACTTTCAATAGTAGATATTGCCACTAGGATATCTAATTTATCACATCCAAATCAAGCAACTTAGCCACTCATCTCCCTACTGCTTGGGTGTTATCACTTTTATATATAATATCAACGGATTCATTCTTTATATGTTTGTTTCCTTTATATTTGCTCATTATACAAATTTTCTAGTAAAACAAAAAAGCTTATGTGTAAACAACTGACGCATTTATAATTTGGTTGCATTGCTTACACTAGCACATTTGCATTCTTCAAGTAGTGTAATATGGTGAACGTTGCCAAGGAAAGCACCAATGATGCGAATGCTATCTCAAGTGTGACTATGGACTCGTCAAGAGATGCATAGCGCTAGAATTTGGGGTATTCTTATCATATGATTTTTGAGATATTTAGCTAAGTACTTTAAAATCATTGTAGACTGAGGAGGAGGAGCATATGTCTTGTATTTCTTATTCTAGTGTAGTAGGTAGTATTATGCATGCCATGGTATGCACAAGGCTTGACATTTCATAAGTTGTGAGTCTTGTTAGTCATTTACATAAAGCGCCTAGTAAGAAACAATCAGAAGCTAGGAAATAAATCCTCACAGACTCGAAGAGGACAATAGATATTAGTATAGTGTATTGAAGGGATGGCAATGGTGGAGACACCACAAGTTATGTAAATTCAATTCATGCTGGTGACTTGGATGAGTTCACGTCCTGAACAAAGACGTGTTTAGACCAGCAGGTGATGCGGTAAGTTGGAAGGCATTCTTGTAGGACCATATTGCCTTGTCTTTGATTGAGGCAAAGTACATGACACTGATTTTTATAGTGAATGAGACTATACGAATAAGGGGTATGCTCTTGAACTTAGGGTTGGAGCAGCAAAACATTGCAATACACTATGACACCCAAGGTGCAAAATATCTAGCTTATAATCCAATTTATCTCGAGCAAACAAAGCATATCGAAATCAAGTACCATTTAATTTGAGATGTTTTGGCAAAGGGCAAGGTTGTTGTGAGGAAGATTGCAACAACAAAGAAACAAATAGACATGACGGTGAAGCTTGAGCCTTTGTAGAGAGAACAGGTGCTCATTGGAGCGTTGGGAGAGCTACTATGGTGGATGTGGCTACAAACCTTAAGTCAAGGTAGAGAGTTATTAAATTATATCACATGTTTGAGACTGTATACTGAAGTTGACCCTATTAGAGGATGTAAGTTGATTCAGATTGGATGAGGTGTAAAAAGAAAGTGTGTTTCTTTCTTCAGATGATAATTGTGACATCCAGATTTTTGGGTTCTGATTTCGATTAGATAGATTGGGCATTTCATCGGCGCGACTTCAGTGTTTTTCTCTGAGTTGGCCACTTACGAGATAACTAGACTAGTTGGGTGAGTTATTAAGAACTTTAAGGCAAATAGACTTGAGAATTCGACCAAGAATCGACTTCTCGTCTATGCTCATCTTAAGAGATCCTTGCGGCACAGTATAAAATCGATTTAAAATTAGACATAGGTCGGTTTGACTGAGATGAATGACCGATCGTGGGTGACTCCACTAAATTGGAAAGTTCTCATCGATCAGCACTAATTTGATTTTACTATCGTTTTGGTACCCTGTGTCCGTATTTGAATCCTTGAGATTTTCACGATAATCGAAAGTCGCCAATGTGTCGAGTGGGTTCATCGTGGCTTGAAGAAAATCGACCACGGGTCTTTTGTCCCAAAAAGTTCTGAAAACTACTCAGTAGCCTAGGTCACACTAAACGCACGTTGGAGTAAAATTAACCATCAATTTGAGTTCGATTTCAGAAATTGGAAGTTCTGTGGTGTCACAAGCTATTCTAGGAACGTCGAGTCACCTTTTGAGGAAATTCCGGCGAGTTTAGGATTTTCACGGAAAACCAAGTCGGAAATGCAGAAAATGAATGAAAACTCAGATTGGCTATTCTGAAGAAGCTTTTGACATCTGGTGTAAGTGATTCGGCGAATGGAAGTTGTTTGGGCTTTTTCTGACTTCAAATTGGACCCCAACCGAATTTATTTGTTCGGAAAATCGGATTCCGAAAAGAAAATGAATTAGAATTTGGAATTGGAGGAAATTGCCGTTGTTGTCGCCCAAAACTTGTTGTTTGAGGGAAATTTTGTACAAGAAAGCAAGTGAGGATCAAGCACTTAAGTATGGGAACTTTTTGGGACCAAATTGGACTAAGCAAAATCAAGTGGGAGTAAGAATTACCGATTTTTAAGAATTTCTATTTAATTCCTTTTACTTTTGTTTCTCTTTTTCTTCCCCCCTGCGTACGTTTCTCCCCCTAGCCGCCCATGTTCTCTCTCTCTCTCTCTCTCTCTTTAACTCTCGCACGTCTCCCCCCCTCTTGGCCGACAACCCCTGCAAGATTAATCTTTCTTTTATTTTGCTCCTTTGACTTTCAACCATCCTTATCCCTCCATTAATTCTCACACGTTTTCCCCCCCCTTTCGGTCTCCTATTTGCTTTCGTTTTCCTTCGGTGGCCGTAGCTTTTATTTTCCCTCTTCATCCGTTCTCTCTCTCTCCATTTTGTCTCACGCACGCCAGGTGACCGAAGCCTATGCCCATTTTCTTTCCCTGGAGCTTCGGTCTCGCTTTCATCTTTCCTCACCTGACCGCGACTCCTGCTTCGATTCCCTCGATCAAAGTCAAGCGAAACCACAGCAGCTCCTTTTTAGCCGAGCTCACCGAAGACAGCTACATCCATCGAAGCAGCACGGCCAGCAACACAAGAGCAAAAAACTCAGCCAAGCCGTGAGCGTGTGTGCCCGATTTCAGGCCCGTCCCAACCCCGGTTGGCGGAACCGCTTTGAAGAGAAACGAGCTTGGTCGTATGCTCGTCGTTTTGATCCAAATAAATCTTTAATCAGGTAAGTTTTGCTATCTAATCCTCGCTTAGTATATTAATGATGCTTAAGGATTGATTAGTGTTAATTAATTAGGATTAGGTGGTTAGATTAGTGTAGATTAGTGATTATTAGTCAATTGTGATGCAATTTAGACAATTTGACTGTGCACTTAGCTAGTAGATGGGGTCTATTATTTATTGGATGCTTCTTGGGATTTTTCCCGTCCCTTATCGGGTGTTAATTTAATAATTCGGGCCTAAAATGAATTTTTAGTAATTAAATATTAATTTTAGAAATTAATTATTTAATTATTTATTTCCCGGATATTCAACTGGGATGGCCAGTGACCGAGATTTTATGATGATGATCGTGGTGCAGACCGTTTATTTAATTGAGTTTTATATTGTGCTAAATTGAATTTATTGCATTTATTTATTTAAATTTTGAAATCAATTATTTAATTATTTATTTTCCGGAAATTCAACCGGGATGGCCGGTGATCGGAATTTCGTGATGATTGTCGTGGTGCAGTCTGTTTATTTATTTGAGCCCTACGTTGTGCTGAATTGATTTAATTATGTATTTTTAGGATTTATTTCTAAAGGATTTGAATTGTGGTAATTGATTGGTAATTACCGGGCATCGGTTCACAGAGCCAAAAATATGTTTTATGGGCTGTTGAAAATGGTGGGAAGTTCTAAAAGCATGATATTTTGGCTAAGGCCGGTCATGTACCCACGCACGATATTTTATTGGGTATCTCTATTTCCAAGGAATTGGGCCAAGATATTATGAAATTGAGAAATTTATTTACGAAATGCAATATCGTTGGCTGCAGTTGAAAGTGGTCGGGTGGGATCGTAAAGCCATCAGATCTTGGAAAAGGTCGAGTGGGACCGTAAAGCCACTAAGTGTTGAAATTGGTCGAGTGGGACCATAAAGCCATTGAATTTGAAAAGGTCGAGCGGGACCGTAAAGCCATTGAATTTGAAAAGGGTCGAGTGGGATCGTAAAGCCATTGAATCTTGAAAAGGTCGAGTGGGACCATAAAGCCATTGAATTTGAAAAGGTCGAGTGGGACCATAAAGCCATTGAATTTGAAAAGGTCGAGTGGGATCGTAAAGCCATTGAATCTTGAAAAGGTCGAGTGGGACCGTAAAGCCATTAAATTTGAAAAGGTCGAGTGAGACCGTAAAGCCATTGAATCTGAAAGGGTCAAGTGGGACCGTAAAGCCATTGAATCTTGAAAGTGGTCGAGTGGGACCGTAAAGCCATTGAATGTTTGAAAGTTTCTTGGTGGAGTCGTGATTTCCACCTTTACGTAAGTTGCGTCCTAAGGACCACGACTCATATTTGTGAATTGATTGATTGAATGGGAATGATCGTGAGTGGTTTTGTTAGCGTGTGATCGACTAAGTTGATTTGATCAATGCTTCGATCTGTGATGTGATTGCTTGGGTGCCTATTTGATATGTGCTAATATGCAGGTGGAATTTGAGGCCAAGGTAAGTCCTCTGACTCATGTTGTGCATAGGCGGCCCTAAAGTGTATTGATTTCCTAATCGAGTCTTAGGGAGTAGAACTTGCTGAGACATAGTCTCATCCCAGTTGTGGGATTACATTTCAGGCCCCTAGATTTCTCGAAGATGAGTCGGCATTTGAAGTCAAAGATGAGCAAGAAGAAGGAGATGAAGAGTTTGAAAGAATTGAGCCTAGTGGTGAAAGACCTGAGGAGGATTGGGATGATGATCCTGAGCTTGGTCCTATCCTCTTTGTGAACCCTGTACTTGTGTAGTTGTAAATTTCAACAAGTAAAATTTGGCCTACCTTTCTATCTCATTGTTTTATTGTCTGGGGATTTATAATTGCTTTCGCATGTGCATATAAATAAAAAGAAGGGGTCGGCGATACTTAGTCCTGGGATATCGCATTTTAAAATCGACCGAAGGTAAGGGTTGTGCGCGTGCTCGAGGATCGGGGCGTGACAATAATCTTGGATTATAATTTTTTTTTTTTTGGATATATGAATCCAAGATTTGGTCAATGACAATGGTTTCTATTGCGAAAACATCCTTATGGTATTTTAAGAATTCCAGAACTATCCTCGGTCTACTATCTCTATGATAAATGTAGATATTCATCTTAATGATGCAGTGATGATTTTAGAAAAATTGTGATGATAGTGTTGGTCTTCATGAGTTTAGTGAAGATTGATTGCAAGGATGAGGATTGAGACAAGAAGAGAACAAGTCAAATATGACAAGGTGTTTATGAGGACTTTGAGATACCATGGTTGATGCATCATCAATGTAAAGTCTTTGAAGATGACATACTTAGGAGAATCATTGGATAATTGACCGTAAGTTGTTCCACACAGTTTGACCGTAGGCAACATCAACAAACTAGTGATAAGGGCATGTGCTTTGAGGAAGAAGAAGAGGAATAGAAAAGAAGAAAAAAAATGTTTTGGGCTTGATTCTAGACTAGAAGAAGAAGAGGAGGAATAGAAAAGAAGAAGAAAAAAATGTTTTGGGCTTGATTCTGGAGTTGTTCCCAGGAACAAAGAATCAACTTTTTTTCACTTCTTACTTTTGTTTCAAATCTATTCCTAGGAACAAAAATGTTTCCAAACGGATTTCTGTTTCTTTTTTCTAGGGAATAAAATAATAGAATTATGTACTGTTTGACACATTTACCAAATATGCCCTAACAGTTTAGTAATTCATAGTTGGAGAATAGGAAATGAGTCAGAGCACCATTGACTATTTTGGTCAAATAGTCAAAGGTACAATTAATGTAACAATGCCTACAAACTCCATTTTGGGAAACCTTGGTATCATTTAGAGGAAAAGATTGTATGGGCAATCTAGACCTCAACGACAGCTCCAATCAACTCCCAACAGCGCATATGTCTTCGAAAGCATCTCCAAGAGATGGATTAAAGTTGTCTAATAAACTAATAAAAGTAGCTAAAATGGATTGAATGTAAAATAGAGAAAGCTTGTTCTATTATATGATCTCTCTATTCTTATCAAACTGCGCTACCATCCATTTATGATACTCTTTATAGTGTTCTTGCCAATTAGTGGCAAGGGGACATGTAGAAGAGTGATGTCATTGCTTTTGGTCTGATAATATGATATATCTCATAATAGATCAATCCGTGTTGATTGTAATTTCTCTTAAAGATTATTAGTGCATTGCAGCCCATGTAGAGGTTGTTACTTGGGAAAGTGAATGTAGGTTTAGGGATAAAGTTGAATCACTATTTATGGTTTTGTGCTATTTTCTATGTGTTCATTATTGCCTATATTGTTTAACTCAATACCAACTTGGTTGATACTTTCAAGTCTATTTTTGCTACTAGCAAAGTACATCATGTTATCTTCTAAAATATAAATTGTTTAAGTTTTCAATTAATCTAGTCAACCCTCTCTAGATCGTGTTGTTAGCCCCAACAATTTCTCCATATTTATTCAAGGTTTGATTGAGACCAAGAGTTGAACTCCTTTGAATGCTACACAAGGTGGACTTTCCTTTATTTTTTGTCTCCCTTCATCCGCAACCACACAAAATAGAAACAAGCAGGAAGCTCTTGTTTAGCCATGCACAAGAGTGGGTTGTGTGTCTAAGCGATTGTAACTCTATAATTCTCCAATTTATTATTATATTATTTGCTATTAGATATCCCAATAGTGTGGGCATTGATATTAGACAAAACCAAGTAAATCTCTTATGATCTTTATTGTTCCTCATTATTTTTGCAGGTGATTTCACATTGATTTAGTTGCAAAGTTAGATAGAATCCGCATTATTTTACATCATATTTCAATACTAAAATTTCAATCTTTGTATGATGCAACAACCTTAAAAAGAAAAATTAAATATCTTTCCCTTTCCGTGTATCTTTCTCTTGTGATTTAATGAACTGCATAAAAAAAATTCAAATCTTGAAATATCTCTCTCCCACAAACATTTATATAATTTTCGAGTATTGTGTATTTATTTCTAATGAAGTTGTTTACGCTTAATTTTTCAAATGCCGATTTTGTTGCATGAAAAAATATTTCTAAAGCAAGTAGTATTTCGAAAGAAAAAAGAGAAGTGCTTTCTATAATGTAGGAACACCACTTTCTTTTGTGTACTAGCACAGATAATACACAAGTACATATACTAACGAAGTAGATAATAAAAAGGTCTATGTAGGTAATTGCTCACCTTAAATTGTTTGGGCATTCCTGTAATATTGCTTCTACTCATATCAAGTCCCACTAATTTCTTTGGACCAGAGGAAAATTAAGGAAACCATGAAGCACATCCAACCCATTCAAACCATCTTATCTCATTAGGAATACATATAGGACCTTGGAAAGAATTATGCAGATTGTGCATGATGAGCAATCTCAACCTGCTCGCTTTTGTAAAAGCATTAGGCCCAATATATATTTCTTTCTGCTTTGATGGCTCCAACACTATGGCTTTTACTACACAATCTCCCTGTATATACGAGACTATATGAGTAACGCATATTTAGTAATTAGAGCCAAAGATAAGGAGCACAATTTCGACTATATTAGCAAGTCTTACCATGTTGCGAAATAAAACATCGAGAACATCATCATACAATCATAGCCTGCTGCGTCTCCAGGGATCATCACGACATTCTTGGTTCACAATATCCATACCCATCAATTGAATCAAGTCATGCATTTCGACAATTCCATGCTCAATACTTATCAACGACCTCTCAATGAGAATTTCTAATCCTATAGCTATCTCGAAATCACAACTATCAATAACTTTCTTTATGTACTCACTATCCCGCCCCTTAAAGAAGCAAGCAATGTGGAGAAAAATCTCTTTCTCATTATCCTCTAGTCCATCATAACTTAGTTTGAGCACATTGTTAATGGCTTTGTGAGGAATTCTAGAAAGTTTCTTCAGTGCACTTTTCCATTCATGTTCTCTTCTACCACATAAGAAGGAACCTAGTACCTCAATTGCTAAAGGAAGGCCTTCGGCATGATTCAAAACACTATCCACTAGATCTTTCTTGATTTTTAGTTTTCGGTGCGTCTGAAAAGCATGCTTACTAAGCAGCTCGCGAGCTTCATTGTCCTCCAAGGCCTTAACTTCATACACTTGATCTTGATCTATCCCATGACAAATTAGCAAATGTTTATCTCTTGTAGTAATGATGATTCTGCTTCCATTACCAAACCACTTGCCTTCTCCTGCTAAAGCATTTAATTGACACAAGTTGTCCACATCATCAAGGATAAGGAGAACTTTTTTGCGACAGAGTCTATCCCGTACTAGATTAGTACCTGCATCAACATTGGACACTTCTAATCTTTGTTTCAATAATAATATCTCCGATAGTAATTTTTCTTGCAAAGCAACTAAATCCCTGCAATTTGTTGAAGTTTCTCGAACATTTGCCAAAAAAGCTGAACCTTCAAATTGTCCGAAAAATATCATTATAAATTGCTTTAGCTAAACTTGTCTTCCCTATGCCTCCCTTTCCCCATAATCCCATCATAAGAACGCCTTCATTAGACTCAAGGTTTAACATGGATTTCAGCTTAACTACTCGGGAGTCGATCCCGACTGGATGCTTAGCAACATGCAAAGGTTTTCTGTTCAGAAGAGTGGAGATTTCCTTCACAATTTTTTCTATAAGCTCTGACTCATCTCTGATAAAGACAGAAAAAACTTGTAGGATCATTTTTAGCAATTTGAATCAGCAAATAACGAACAATTACAAACCAACAATGATAAAGCAGTGCATCACATTTATGATGATCACAACCAAAACAATATGTATTCCCAGAATTAGAACTCCAAGAGCTCCACACCAATTGAAACAAGTTACGGCCTCAAAATTTAGCCATCCAAATAATTCATGTTCTTTTGATATATACATGACGATGTACTTACTTTTCTTTATGACAGATAATTGTGATTCATATGTATGCTTAATCAAAAAGAGCTATTTAAAACTTTCAATGGTGGTTAAGATTTTCGATTCAAAAACTCTTAAATACCTTGAAGCACGACGTCATTGCCCACCATGGCCTGTACACATCAATTATCCTTTATCGGGTGTTGCGGACTTTCTTATTCCTTCCAAAGAAATGGGATAAGTCCAATAAAGCTACTTAACATTGTGTCCATTGGTCGATCCAGTTTTAACATTTGATTTTATTCAAATAAGTCAATGAACTTTTCAGCTGATGACGTTCTAGTATCAAATTCTTATAACTGGAAAAAGCAACTTGTCAACACTATGATTAGCCACGTGTGTTTTTTCAAAATCAAAAGGCCACTAGTAGCAAGTTTCGGACTCAGTTGACCAAAATCGAAAATTTGTAGCACTCCATTGATAAAAATGGAACTTGAAGAACTCAAATAGACCATACACAAATCATTCAGAACTTTTGTTATACTTTGAAAGGCACAACAAGGATCCAAAAGAAATAGCTATAGAACTTAACCGCATGAAACGGCTCATCAAAACCCATAGGAGGAATTCAATTGTTCCACGCCCGAAAATAGGTTTTTTTTATCCGTGTCGATGAATTTCAATAAGCGTAGTTAAGTGTCAAAAAGCTGCTGGTGAACAAAAGATATGGGACATTTCCTTTCACCAAAGTTGATAGTAACTTATATACATTTATATGAAATTACCATATTTATTTATAGTTTGCAAGTCACCAATTGTTATACTAACTGACCAAAGTTGATTAGCATTACTTTCTGGTTCAAAAATACTAAAATATGTCAAATTACCAAACTAGATTATAGTGACTTACTAACTTTTGTCATATCAAAAAATCATCTACTAGTTTTGGGCTGCCAACTTCATTTGAGCTTCATACTAATAAATACGCTTTTTTTTTTAATTGCCAACTTTTTTTAATTGTGTCAAAATTCTCATTTGAGTTTTTTTACCAACTCTTTTTAGGAATGCCAGCCTTAATTAGAGTGACTTACCAACTTTTCTCCGATTGATTCAATTGCTAGTTTTTTGTTATCAACTCTTATTTAAGTTACTTGTCAAGTTTATTTTTCTTTTAATTACCTATTGTTCTTATTGTTTGCCCGATTTTATATGTCATTTATAACTATGTCTCTTGATTAACCAAACTCTTATACGAAACTACTTGATGCAAGCGACTTATTGACTTTTCTCTAATTAAGTAATCAACCAATTATGGGTTACCAACTCTTATTGAAGTTAGTTGCCAATGTTTATTTGATTTTTTTTTTAATTAAGAAACTTTTGTATTGGGTAACTTAATCGAGAAAAAAGTTGGCAAGTAACTCAAACGTAATATATAATTTCATATAATAGCCAGTATATTTAAGGCATTGGTAAGAAGGGTAAATAGAAGTAAATAAAAGATAAGAGAAAAGTTTTTGTCAAAGATAAGAGAAGTTAGTATTTTTTTTTTTTTTAAGAAAAAGTAAACGTTGGTAACCAACTAAACTAGAGTTTGTAATGTAAAACTAATTGTTAACTTAATTATAATGGTCGAAAAAATTAAAAAGGAAAAACATACAATAGCTGCAACTGAAATTAGAGTTGATAATCCAAAACTAGTCAGTAAGTTAATTGGAAAAAAAGTTGATAATCACGTGTAAATATTGGTAACTCATATAATAGTTGGCATATTTAAGACATTGGTAAGAAAAGGTAAATGAATGTTGGTGAAAAAATAAGAGAAGCTATTTTTTCCGAAATAAGAGAATTTGGTAATCTAAAAAAATAAATACACGTTGGGAACTGACTGAAGTAATACTTACTAACCCAAAACTAGTTGATAGCTAAGTTTAAAAAGTTGGTGAAGAAGTCAAATAAAACTTATTAAATGATAAGAAAAATTAATATATTAGAAAAAGAAATAAAGTAAGTACGTAACAATTGAATAAGAGTTGGTCACCCAAAACTAGTGAGCTACTCAAGCATAGTTACAATAGTTGGTAAATTTAAGGCATCGGTAAGAAAGGCGAACAAAAGTTCATAAAAGATAAGAGAGGTATTTTTTTTTTTTTGTGAAAATTAAGAGAAGTTGTTAATGAAAGAAAACTAAATAAATACCGATAACTAAGATAATAAGAGTTGGTAATGCAAAATTAGTTGGTAACTTAAATGGACAAAAGTTGATAATCACTCCAATTAAGGTTAATAATTTCTTTAAAAAAAAGTTGGCAAATCTAATAAATTTGTAAGTATGGAAAATAAAAATTGATAAATCTAAAAAAGCTTATTAAATTAAAAAGAATAAATGTCGGTAAGCAACTAACATTAGGATTCATAAACCAAAATTAGTTGATAACATAATAAAAGAAAAGTTGATAAGTCACACAAATAAAGGCTCATAAATTGATAAAAGAGTTTATAAATTTAAGGTATTTCTAATAAAATAAATAAAAGTTATTAAATCCTGTTAAAAATAAATAAAATAAAAAATAAATGTTGCTAAGTAACTCAAATTCAAATTGATAATCCAAAATTAGTTAATAATTTAATAGGGAAGGAGTTAGTACATAACTTAAAAGAAAAATTTATAAATTATTGGGGAAAAGTACCAAAAAAATCTTGAACTTATTGCATTGGTACCAAATCACTCAAGCTACTCAATGAATTGGTGGTCTCTATGATGAGTCGTGTCTTGGGGTGAGGGTTGGCCTCGCCAACGCTTGCCCTCGCCTAGGCGAGGCGACTCTCACCGGCCATGGCCTACGTCAATGTGTCCGTTTGGTCGCATAGCCATGGAAGAAGAAGAAAGGAAAAAAAAAAAAAAAAGGAGAAAATAGAAAAAAATTATTAAAATTTGTAAAAAAAAAAAAAAAAATGTCTACTTTAGCGCCAATTGTATCACATAAGATACCCGACGTCTATGTCAGTAATTTTTAGCTTAAATTAATCGGATGTACTGAATTGGTATTAATGTAAAAAGATTTAATATTAAGTCGGTCTAATTGAAAGATTTAGAATTATATTAATACTAATACAATAAATTTAGGATATTTTTATTACTTTTCCCAAAACAATTGCAAGAGTTGGCAAGTTTAGGCTGTCGGTAAAAAAAGACAAATAAATTTCAGTCAAAGACAAAAACGTTGGTAATTTACGAACATCAAAAAGCTAGTAATGTTTTGCTGTTACGTGCGCGGCTTTCCCATTCTTTACCAAAAAAAAAAAAAAAAAAAGCTAGTAATTTCATGAAAGTGTTGTTAAATTACCAATAGTTTATTCAAAATTCATATGACCGGAAATTTTTTAACTATTAGATATTTGACGTACGTCAACTCTTTAAAAAAATCTATAAATACAAAAGAAATATTCATTTTTTGGGAACAGAGCTAGAGTCGTCCAAGCCAAAGAAATGAAATGATTTGATAAGACTGATTATGTAGAAATGATATCACTTGGTAATTGAGCAAGAACTTCAGAATTTTCGAGAATCATGAAACGAAGCGTCTACACGTGTACTAACAATCACGTGTGTAGATTATTTTCTTTTTCGAACTATTTTATACTTACTCGTAGAAATTAGCTTCTTACATAAAAAAGAAAAAAGAAAAAAGAAAGGACTCCGCTCTACTTACCCATCATTCAAATGCCACCCGGACAAGCAGCTAGCATCGAAAAGAGCTTTCTTCCATCGCTTTACTTTTTTTGAATCCTTCCCGAACCTAGACTCGTGCTTAGCTAGAGCTTTCTCATAACTCTTGCTGCCCCACCTCACTTCTCTTGGGTCCACTTTATAGAACACCGGTAGAACAATGAGGTCCTTTTGTTCCTTGCACTCCATAATCTTCATCACCTCTTCCAAGCACCATTGTGAGGAAGCGTAGTCCTCAGAGAAAATGATGATTGCAACACACGATTCTTCAATGGCTTTCATGAGTGTCGGCAATATTTGGTCTCCCTTCCTCAGTTCCTCACTATCAATGAAGGTGTATACTCCATGATGGTTTAAAGCTTTGTAGAGATGACCAAGAAAGGTGTTACATAAGTCTGTGCCTCTGAAACTCAAGAAGACCTCATAATTACTTTTGGGTTTTGAAGAAGAAGCCATTGGATGATCGAGATTAGCAATTGAAAATGACTTTCATCTGTTTAGTCTTCCCTTTTCTTTCTCTTATATGGAAAACGAAGCATCGGCGAAACTTGACCGTGAGGTTTCTTGATTTGAGTGGTTGACGTTGATATTTGCTACAATATGGTTTATGCTATGATGCATACTATGTGATGCATTGATTTATAAAGAGTAAATGGAATATTCATATTATTTGATACTATCCACTGGTATGATTTGCACAATGCATATCATCGTTACATATTTATAAGATCGCATTATTCGTTTCATGATGTCATAGAAATAATGATGATTGTCACTTGCCGAGCCACGATATTGTTTTCCCTTATATTGCCCTTCCATGTCAGAAGAAGAGAGGAGTAACTGAGGGCACGTGGAGAATACTTGTGAATGACATTTACCAAATGAACTTTAGTAAATTGAGAGTACTTGTGAATTCCACTTCAAAATGGATTGGACAAGATGTTTTGGAGTGGCACCTGACAATCTCTCTGCTTACGCATGCATTTACCTATGCAATAACTCTATCGCTTCAATTTGACTTAGGAATTTGGTTAATTTTTTGCTCTCGTTAAGAGTGCCACTTGATTTATAATTTAAATATATATGCCATAACCAAAAGTTCAACATTGAGGCAGCTATTTGGGTCTAATAGGTAAGAAATCAGTAAATGAACAATATATATATATATATATTAGACTAAATCTGAATAGTAAAAGTTGGAGAGATTCATATGGAGTCTGCTAATTTTAACATTCAAATTCAGTTTAGTTTATTGACTATGTTTTTTTTTTTTTTTGGTCAGTTTATTGACTATGTTCACTTCATACATTTTCTAATAGATAACCGTATCACTGCTTCTTAATGCCTAAGATAAATCGTTTCAAGAATTTGATGGCAACAATCGAATTTTGTATAATCTCAATATGATAAATCTCATCCGTCGAGAGGATGGATCTTGGATAAGTCCTACCTTCTGCATTGTGGATGAGCTAATCATCCTTGGTAAACCATATTCATTAACAAATTTTTTAAATTAGGGGATGATCATAATGGTGCAAGTGGATCGGATATTTAGCCATGTTCCTAATCCCTTGGTCGTAGTGGATGATCTTGTGGGCTAAGAATGAATTGTGATTCCCATGATCTTATTCATAGGTGTAAGAGGAAGTTGCTCAACTGAGTACCACAAAAATTGAAATTAATCCGTGGAAGATCATAAATTCTCATTAAAAATTCTCAATCTCGAATTTCTTGTCAACAAATCCAAGTCAAGTTCAAACATTTTGAGTGTCCGTATATTTTTTTTAGAGATGTTGTGTTGGTGATAGAAAACAACAATGTTAGGAAAATGTTTGCATGGTCGGTCCCGCTGCACAGTGAACAAGACTTTATCTTCACCGTAAGACACGCATCTTCTTTCCTCTTTAGCACCAAAAGAACGGTGACGACTTTAAGTCAAGCTTATGAAAAGCGACGACTTTAAGTCGGGCCTACGAAATTTTCCCCAAGTGGCGGGAAAAAGCTTCCAGCTTTTCTATTTAGTGAAACAACGCTTCAAGATAGTCATGAATATTGTGAACAGTCATGAGACAACACTCTAGCTTTGCTACAAGGTATGTGAAAGATTTTATGCGAGAATATATATATTTTTACCCTAATTTGTCTTGACTGGATTGCCGTGATCCTTTTGAGTTTAGAATACATATGCATTCGGATTTTTAAAAATTCTATTACTTACTATTTGTGCAATTCAATTTTTATGTAGGCCCACACGATTGTCACAACAACAATAGTTACTACTACGACAGTTATTTTAAGTGTAATGACCAACATAAACCCATTTGAAAGAAGATACAAAATCTTAAGGAAAATTGTGGCGGGTCCTAAATCCAATGGTAATTTTGAAGAAGAGCAAAGTGATAACCAAAAAATTAAATAAATAAAGTAGCGGTTTAAACTTTAAGTGGAAGGCAGTGTCTCAACCCTAAAATTGGGGTAGATGTAACATAATTTATTTTAGATGATTTAAAAAGAGTTTTTGACTTGGTACACACCTCGTGAGGCTCACATTAAGGACGGTTTGATCTAGTCAACCCTGACCCATTAAGGGTGCGTTTGAGACCTGCCTTGGGAAGTAGCTTGAGGTGTCCAAAGCCCATTTGGCCAAATATTGAGTATTTGGTAAATTTTTGAAACCCATCATGAGGGAAAGTTTGCTTTTGGAAGGCTGAATGCCCAAGTTAGGTCCTAGGTTGACTTGGGCTTTCAGCATTTTTGGAAGGCCCTCTATAGGGTTTAGTATGAAAATTTTGTTCCAAAACTATCCTCACTCAATTTTTGTTTTTCCATTTTTACTCTTGTGATTCACTATTCATCTTCTTTAACCTCAAATCCTTAGATGTCGGTCGGTGTGGTTGCGATGGGTTGACGATAAGCTGGAGAGAGGTCGGCATGGTCATAGCTACCCCAGTGACTACCACCGGCCAATCGCATGACCTCGGCAAGTCTCAGCGAGCCCCGACAAGTCGTGTCGCATAACGTTTGTGAAGGGAAGCCTGAGATCGTGTGACTAGGTAGCCCTTGCGGAGATCGCGTGACCACCGGCGACCTAGATTTGGGTTGCTGCAACCTTCGTGAAGGGTTGCCGAGGTCGCGCGACCAAGTGGCCCTCGCTGGTGGTCTCCAAGAGTCACCCAACCCTAGGCGATCCTCATCAATTGTCTCCCGGGGCTACCTGAGGTCTTGCAACCTCAAATGTCTACTACAAGCGACAAATTTCATTCGCCAGCGACCGCCTACCCTCATTGGCCAACTTTTTTCTTTTCTTTTGACAAATTTTTTTCTTTTTTTTTTAATCACAAAAATCCTTTGTAAATACAATCTCTCCAAACACTATTTTGGTCAAAAATACTTTATAATGGATTTTCATATTATAATTTAACAAGCACAATTTATATTTGGGAAAACCCCTTTAATTTAAAATCTTTTGCATTTTCCCAAATGTTTTCTCCAAAAGTCCAACCAAACATACTCTAAGGACGACTTGACCTAATCCACCCACAACATTTTCTTATTGTGCTTCACATCAACTTATGCATTATGATACATGCCACTTACCTCTAACATGTTTACTTCTAACACGTGGCGATACATCATCTAAACCATCTTGTTGAATGGGAAATTTCTCATATTTCATTATAAATACAAGAAAATCATGAAAAAAATCATAAACCTATTATATTTGTACTAATTTAGTCTTAAACATTTCAATTGTACTAATTCAGCTCTAAATCTTTTGATGATTTACCAATTTAGTCATTCCGGCTAATTTTTACCGAAAAATGCTGACACGGCAGTTGAGTCAACACCGTATTACGTGTCGTATTGGCATTGTGTGGACAATATTTTAAAACTTTTTTTTGAACCTTTTTCCCTTTCTCCCTTTTCTTTATAATCTTTTTTTCTCTTTTTCTATTTTTTTTCTTTCCATTTCACTGATGGCTAGTCTCAAGCAATGGCCAACCACTGGTGATACTCAGAGAGGGCTCGCCATCCCACGCCCTGTAAAAGGCATGGCAAAAGTCTGAGAGTGAGTGTAGAATAGGTATAGAGTAGGACTGACCAAAAAAAAAAAAAAAGAGAGGGCTCGCCATCCCAGCCAAAAGCGAGGCTCACCCTTGCTAGATTTGGGAGCAGGTTACCTTGAGGATCTGGGTGAGGCAACCCTCGCAAGGGGCCAAAGAGGGCTTGGACTAGTGGCTGGCAGCAACAAAGAAGGAAAAAGGAAAAAGAAAAGAGAAAATTAAAATAAATTATTTAAAATTTTAAAAAGTTCTCTACTTTAGTACAATGATGTCACATAGGACAACTTGCTCCACGTTAGAGATTTCTAACTAAAATTGACTGGATGGTTTATATTAGCAAATTGTCAAAATGTTTAGGACTATATTGACCAAATAAAAAAGTTTAAGACTGAATTGATACAAATACAATAGGTTTATGACTTTTTTTTTTTGTCAATTTTCTCCTATAAATACCTTAAACCATTTGTTTGATGGTTAATTTCATAATAAAAGAGCTATAGTTTTAATCTCTCCAATGGCGATGTATCAAACTCTCTCACCTATCACCTTATATTCAAGTCCCTTAACATTGCCTAGAACTACTCTCATGGCTTTTTTCCTTTATTTATCTGGATAATTGGAAGTACTTGTGCACAACGCTTACCCTCTCCAGCTTAAACAATCACATGTAAACTGCTAGACAAGGTCCTATATAATCATCAGTCCCGGATAATTGCTATCACCATTTGCAACCCTTATTATCCTCTCTTGCTAGAATTATGTGAGAACTTTAGGACGAGTTCCTCAACAATCATCGATCTCTCCCCCGTCCCAAAACTATATATGGAAGCCATAATATATTTTCTCTTAAATTCTCTTGCTAAAAGAATCATGTGTGGACCTTGGGATAAGGTCCTCTACAATCACAATTCTATCCTGCCTCCTAAAACCATAAATGGAAGGCATCATATACATCAAGTCATCTTGTATCTTGGGGAAAATTACCAAAAAGTCTTAAACTTATTACAATTGAGCCAATTAAGTCATAAACTTTTTTTTTGGCCAATTGAGTCCTAAATCTTTTGTAATTGTGCTAATTTAGTCTATTCATCCAAATTTGGCCGACCGGCATTGAGGTGGATGCCAATTGCCAATGACTGACAAATTTTTTTAATAATATCTTATTTTTTACGAATTTTTTGTTTTTTATTTTTTTTTTCCTCCTCCTCCCTCCTTCTTCCTCTCACTCCAGCAATTGACTAGAGGCAAGGGCTAGTCGCAAAGTTGAGGCGACCGGCCAGTGGTAAGATAGGTAAGGGCGAGCTCGCCTCAACATTGGCATAGTTCGGCGATTGGCCCTCCCCTCTAGCCAGTTGCTTGAAGAAGGAGAAAGGAGAAAAAAAAAGGATAAAAAATTAATAAAATGGAAAATATAAAATATTATTAAAAAATTTTTGGCTAGCACCGATCGATGTCCACGTAAACCATATTCATTAACAAATTTTTTAAATTAGGGGGATGATCATAATGGTGCAAGCAAATCGGATGTTTAGCCATGTTCCTAACCTTTTGGTCGTAATAGATGATCCTGTGGGCTAAGAATGAATTGTGATTCTCATGATCTTATTCATAGGTGAAAGAGGAAGTTGCTCAATTGAGTACCGCAAAAATTGAAGTTAATCCGTGGAATATCATAAATTCTCATTAGAAATTCTTGATCTCGAATTTCTTGTCAACAAATCCAAGTCAAGTTTGAACGTTTTGAGGGTCCGTATATTTCTTTTAGAGAGGGTGTGTTGGTGATAGAGAACACCAATGTTAGAAAAATGTATGCACAGTCAGTCCTACTGCACAGTGAACAAGACTTTATCTACACCGTGAGACACGCATCTTCTTTTCTCCTTAGCACCGAAAGAACGGCAACGACTTTAAGTCAAGCCTATTGAAAGCAATAATTTTAAGTCAAACAACGACTTTAAGTCAAGTCTATGAAATTTTCCCCAAATGGGGAGAAAAAGCATCCAACTTTTCTATTTAGTGAAATGACGCTTCAAGATAGTTAGGAAGATTATGAACAACCATGAGACGACACTTCTAGCTTTGCTACGAGGAGTATGAGAAAGATTTTATGCTGCAAGAATATGTTTTTTTCCCTAATTTGCCGTGATTGGATTGCCGTGATCCCTTTGAGTAATAATTTAGGATACAAATGCATTCAGATTTTTAAAAATTCTATTACTTATTATTCATGCGATTCAATTTTTATATAGGTCCACACTATTGTCATAACAACAATAGTTACCACTACGACAGTTATTTTAAGTGTAATGACCACAAACCCATTTGAAAGAAGATAAAAAAAAAAAAAAATCTAAGGAAAATTGTGGTAGGTCCTAATTCCAATGGTAATTTTGACGAAAAGCAAAGTGACAACAAATAAATTAAATAAATAAAGTGGCGGTTTAAACTTTAAGTAGAAGGCAGTGTCTCAACCCAAAAATTGGGGCAGATGTAACACAATTCATTTTAGATTATTTAAAAAGACTTTTGACTTGGTACACCTCATGAGGCTCACATTAAGGATGGCTTGACCTAGTCAACCCCTAACCCATTAAGGACGGCTTGACCTAGTCCACCCCTAACATTTTCTTATTGTGTTTCACGTTAACTTATGCATTTGTGATAAAGGCCACTTACCTCTAACGTGTTTTCTCCTTATACGTGGTGATGCATCATCTAAACCATCTTGTTGAATGGGAAATTTCTCATATTTCACTATAAATACAAGAAAATCATTAAAAAAATCATAAACCTATTACATTTGTATCAATTTAGTCTTAAACTTTTTATTTGTGTCAATTAAGTTTTAAATTTTTTGATGATTTACTAATTTAGTCATTCTGACCAATTTTTACCCAAAAAATGCTGATACGACAATTGAGTCAGTGCTAATTGTCTTACGTGTCATGTTGGCATTGTGTGGACAATGTTTTAAAACCTTTTTGAACCTTTCTACTTTTGTCCATTTTCCTTTATTATCTTTTGCTCTTTTTTCTATTTTTTTTTTCCAATTCGCCGATGGCCAGTCTCAAGCAATGGCTAAACACTGGTGATTCTCTGAGAGGGCTTGCCCTCCCTAGCCATAGGTGAGACTGGCCCTCGCTAGATTTAGGAGAGGGTCGGCTCGAGGACCTAAGTGAGGCGACCCTCGCAAGAGGCTAGTGAGGGCTTGGACTAGTGGTTGGCCGCAATAAAAAATGAAAAAGGAAAAAGAAAAAAGAAAATTAAAAATCAATTATTTAAAATTTTTTGAAAATTGCCCACTTTAGTACAATGATGCCACGTAGGACAACTAGCTCTACATTAGTGATTTCCAGCTAAAATTAGCCAAATGAATTATATTAGCAAATTATCAAAAGATTTAGGATGAATTGACCAAATAAATAAATTTGGGATTGAATTGATACAAATGTAATATATTTATGATTTTTTTGGCAAGTTTCTCCTATAAATACCTTAAACCATTTGTTTGATAGTTAATTTCTTAATTTCATAATAGAAGAGCTATAGTTTTAATCTCTCCTATGGCGATGTATCAAGCTCTCTCACCTATAACCTTACATTCAAGTCCCTTAACATTGCCTAGAACTACTCTCATAGCTTCTTTACTTCATTTATCTGGATAACTGGAAGTACTTGTGCACAACGCTTGCCCTCTCTAGCTTAAACAATAATGTGTAAACCACTAGACAATGTGTCACACCCTGATCCTCGGGCACACGTCCATCTTTCAACTTGGTTGATTTTAAATGCAATATCCCAGGATGTATCACCGACCCTTTCATTATAAATATGCACACGCAGAAGCAATTATAAATCTCCAGACAATAAAACAATGAGATAGAAAAGCAGGGCCATATTTTTGATATTGAAATCCATAACCACACTTTTATACAGGCACACCTCATAATATATCTTACAATACTATTTACAGAGATCTAGTCTCAAGCCTATCGACATATACATAGGTTCACAAAAGGGATGGGATCTCAATCCTTATCCGGATCGTACTCAAGATCATCCTGATCCTCCTTTGATTCTTCAGAATCAATCTCATTCTCTTCAAGCTCTTCGTCATCTTCTATCTCTTCACCCTCATCTTCCTCTTCAGGTTCCTCCTCTGCTACTCCCCATTCTTCGTCCTCCTTCCATCCTTCCACCTCTTATTCCACGATCTCACCTTCCTCTTCGCTTTAGTTGGCGTCCTCAATAGTGTATACTAGGGAAGTCAGCTCACTCCCTAGCATGGGATCCTCGGCATCATCTACTACTTCGTCATCGAGGTCCACAGTCCCCGCTCCAAAAGCTTTCTCTAGGACATGTTGTGGCACGTCCTCTTCTAGGATGGGACCCACTCTTCACCCATCAAAATAATAGCGATACCAAGATCGGTACTCGTGAGGTACCAGGTCATCCCTACTGACATCAACCCAGATCGTAGACTCGATCAAAACATACTCTAACCCCTCTGGGTCGGGATGGATGTGGAAGTGGGTTTCCTTCTCTATAATATCCACTAGAATGTCGAACTGTTGTGAAGGAGAGGGAGGTATCGGTGCTGCCATCTAAGGGCTTGAAATTGGTTATACAACAACCAATGAGACTACGTCTCAGCGAGTTCTACCTTCCTGAGACTTAATTAGGAAACCAATTTGCCTAAGCACAGCATGAGTCAAAGGACTTACCTTGACCTCAGTCCCAACCTGAAAATCAAGGTTATTCACAGATGCCTCATATCACATCAATAAATCAATCAATTCATGACATCGGATCAAAGCATTGATCAATTGACCTAGTTGATTACATGTCAGTCGAACCATCTCTTGGTCATTTCCATCCATACTATATAATTTTCCAAATAGTTACCTAGTCACCGAGCTACATGCATTATCTAAGGCAACCTATTCGCCAAGGTGACATACTCACCGAACCATGTACATTCTCTAAGGCAACTTATTTGCCAAGGTGACGTACCAACCACCGACCCCGTGCATTCTCTAAGGCAACCTATTTGCCAAAGCAATGTACCAATCACCAAGCCACGTGCATTCTCTAAGGCAACATATTCGTCAAGATGATGTACCCATCGCCGAGCCACATGTCCTTTCCAGGTGATGTACATAATCAACGATTTACGTGCATTCTTTAAGGTGACCTATTCGCCAAGGTGATGTATATAATCACCAAGCCATGTATTACATATTCCTTTCTCGACTTTCTCATACTCGATAAATTGTACCCGATTGGTCTTAGCTAAGAGTATATTTAATTCACTATCATGATTTTCTCCACTTTATAGCCCATCAAAGTATTATTAGCGCTATATAATCATACTCAGCCATCTACCAATCAATTACTCAATTTCAACTCAATTTAGGAATAATTCCTAAAATTTCACAATCAATTCAATTCAACACAATGTAGGGCTCAAATAAGTAAACGAACTGCGCCATGACAATCAGCATAAAATTTCGGTCATCGACTATCCCAGCATAATTTCCGAAAAATAAATAAATAATTAAATAAATACAAAAAAATAAGAAATAATTACAATAAATCCAATTTAGGCCCGTAATGCCTAATTGAAGCCCAAGATGGGCCGGGAAAAATCCCAAGAGACATTCAATAAATAATAGAGCCTATTGCCTTGCTAACTACACTAACCATATGCTTAACATGCATCACAATTAACTAATAGTCACTAATCTATTCTAATCTAACTACCTAATCCTACTTGATTAACACTAATCAACCCTTAAGCATCATTATTATACTAAGCGAGGATTAGTGAGCTAAACTCATCCGTTTAACAATCCTCTCGAATTAACACGTCAAGAACGTCATAAGGAACGTTTAACTCCAAAGAGGGCCTAGGGTTCGAGGCCCGAAACATCCTCAAAGTGGGCCTAAGAGTGGCTGTCAGACCCACTTTTCTGCTTGCTATTCTTGCTGCAAAACAAAAGGCAAAAAGGTTGGTTTGGGGCGTGTTGACACCTAAATTTTGGGGGCTCATTTTTGCTAGAAAATAAAAAAATAAAAAATGCATGGCATATAGTTTAGGTAGATTTGATTTTTTCCATTTTGTTATATTTTGTCTTATTTTTATTAAGATTTTTATAGATTTAGGTAATATGCACTCAGATGTGTTTTTGCGCAAAATGGGGAATTTTTTGATCGAATATGCAAAAAATATTACGCAAGGTGAAGTGATATATTCAATGGTATCTTGCACAAGTAAAATTGGCAACAAAATGTACCATTGAGATACACTTTTTTTCGGTATATAAAAGAGGTCACATACGGCCATAGGGAGGGGGGCTCCTTTGCGAAAAAAGAGAAAGAAGAAAGTCAGAAAAAGGTGAAAAGGGAGAGAGAGAGCTGTCGGAGGGGGGCTCCTTTGCGAAAAAAGAGAAAGAAGGAAGTCAAAAAAAAGGTGAAAAGGGAGAGAGAGAGCCGTCGGAGGGGGAGCGAGGGAGAGAGAAAAAGAAGAAAAAAAAAAAGGAAAAAGAAAAAGAGAAGGGCCCCCCGCAACCGTACGTCTTCCCCGAGGGAGGGGCTTGCCTGCGTCGTACGCCGCCAGCCCGCGCCGGTGTCGTCCGCTGTCAGTCGCCGTTACGCAGCCAGCCTCGCAGAGACGCCGCGCCACCGACCCGCCTTCGCCCAAGCCCAGATCTCGAGCCGTGAGGACCCCTCGCCGCCTCGAAGCCCTCGCGTGACACCCCTGCCTCTCGCGCACCGTCTGTTGCCGTCCGCCCACGAAGCCTGTGTCGCCCGAAGCATCGGCGTCCCGATCCCAAAGACCAAAGCACGCCCGACGCGCCCCGATCCCAGCGCCGCAGCACCCTCGACGTTGCCAGCCACCACCGCCGAGCCAGATCCGAGCGCCGCGCCACCGGTCCGTCGAGCCCCGACTCCTCGTGCTGCCCGACGCCCGCCGCGCTCCGACCTGATGCCCCTGCGCCCATAGCTCGCGCTCTCGCCGCCCAAGTCGATGCCGCGATGCTCCCACGTCGTCGCGCCATCCCACGCCAGAACCCTCGTCGGCAATCTTCCCTCACCGGACCGGCCGCTGCTCAACTTTCCCCTAAAAAAAAAAAAAAAAAAAAAAAAAAAGAGAAAAAAAGGAAAAAATCAATTAGGTGGTTCACACCCCGAAAATTTGGTCGCGACAGCTTGGCGACTCCACTGGAGACTTGAGTTAAAACTCTTAGTGGACTTAGGCCAATTTTTCTTTTCTTTTGAAAAATGATTTTGTTTGGCAGCGAGAATCCCAGGCACGTCCCTAACATTTAAGGTGTTAAATGTTTTTGCAGATTGGGAGGTATAAGGGGAAGTGTTTGCTGACCTTTGTTTTGCAGGGAGGTGTAGAAATGAATGGTTTATTTTTATGTATGAAGTGTTGCTTGATATAAACTATTGTGCATGCCTTGCATTTAGCACTACACCATTGCACACATAACCTGCCGCCGGACCTGGGCCGCACTAGGATATTTAGGATGGTATTGGGTTGGATACGACTTCGACCGCGAGGCCGCGTAATAGAGGTTGCCTAACCCAATCCCGAAAGTTTCTTTCTTGGTGTCAATAATGTTTACCTCTGCCCGCGAGGCTGCGTCGCATTGGGGTATCAATCTTGACTGAGCCAGAGTTAGAAGGGCTTGACTTAGTATGCGAGGCTGCAACTAAGTCATCTCACCCTTTTAGCTTCACCTTGCTTAGCCTTCCTAGTTAGAAATCGAACCTCAGGTTTCATGCGCTTGTCTATGTGGTTGCTTAAATCGCCCTGTGAAGTAAGTTTTCTACTCCTTACTCTTGCAATTTACTTATGGTATTTCGTCTTTCTTTCGTCGGTCCATGACATTAGGTTGGTCAAATCCTGATTTATAAACAATGGGAAGATCCGACATTCGATTCGTGCCTGCACGAAAGGTTGAACTTAAATCATGGTGGGATCGTCTGGGCCAGGATGGCCAAAGATATGTTGAAAGTAGACTAGGCCGCCTTGCTCCCCTTCTCGACATCGATGTTCAAAGTGGCGTCATGCAAGCGCTCGCTCATTTTTGGTGCCCCCAAACATCAACCTTTATATTTGGTAAGCATGAGCTCACCCCGACCTTGGAGGAATATAGCATCGCCATAGGAAAACCTTTGGAAGTGGATCTAATAAACCCACCTCTTGGAATAAAACCTGCATCAATTTTGTCTAATTTTCTTAGGATGGATGAGGATCGAATTAAAAGAGTGCTAAAAGATAATTGTCTTGCATGTCCTTTTTCCTTCCTAGATCAAAGTTTTGCTGATGCAGACGCTCTTTTAAAAAGCAAGATCTTCATCTTAGCCTTTTTCGGGTTTATTATTTTCCCTCTTCGCAAAGGAGCTATTAATCCTGCTATTATATGGGTTGTCAAACAAGTGTGTGCTGGAGTTGGTTTTGTCAATACCATTCTAGCTGAAACATTTTTGTCACTTACCCGATTTAAGGAAGATGAGGATAAAACTTTTCATGCACCAATTGAACTCTTACAAATTTGGTTCTTTTCTCACATGAGAAAGATCGACATTCACATGCATATTATTAATATTACTGATTCTCATCATCCCATTGAGGTATTCAAAAAGTATCAGAATCGAACTCCAAATCTTTCTTACTCAGAATGGATCAAATTGTTAAAAAATGCCAATTCCAAAAGTTTCCTATGGCATGCTAAATGGTTCCAAGTCTCCGAGGCACGCCTCTCTCATGGTGATGATGAGCCAATTCCATTATTGGGGATCACCGATGCCACTTCTTACTATCCACTCCGAGTGGCCCGCCAATATCGAGTTGTGCAGGACCTGCCACCCCCTCTCAAGCTTGGTATGTTCCAAATTCAATTCACTACCAAGGATGGTGATCACAAGAGATGGCTCCACTGCATCGAACAAGCCTGGCTCGCATGTCACAAACAAAAGTTGAACTTGCCTGAGGATGAGCTTGAAGAGAAGGAAAATGTTTACCATGCCACTACTCGATATATCCGTCGACACAAAATTCCAATCGAGTATCTCCCGAAGGTGCCAGATGTGACTGAGAGGCCCACTCGACAAGCGGAGCTTAATCGTCACAAGAGGAAGATTGAGCAACTTGAGAAGCAAGCCAAGAAGGATGCCAAAGAGAAGAGGCAATTACGTCGAGCGTTGGCTTCCCATTTGTTTATGGATCGAGCTAAATAAAGTGGCTTGAGTCAATTTAGTCTTTCTATTTTAGCTTAATGTCTAGGAAGTTGAGTCATTTACTTTATTTGTCAAGAACTTTTCAAATGTCATTTTCAATCAATTTCATTAATAAAAGTGGTTAGATTTTCGTCATGGACCGGCGCATTTCATATCAAAGTGCTTATGTATGTTCATTCATGTTTAATCAAATTAGGTGGTAACGGATCTTTCACGCTTACCCATTATCACGCAATCAAGGACCAAAATGGTGGAATAAAATGAGATGCGTGATCGTATGTCCAAAATGGAAGATCAGCTCCGTCAGTTAGCTGCATCCATGGATCTTATGATGACTCAATTCAAATCACTCCAAGTCAATCCGACTCCTCCACCCGTTTTCCCTCAGGCTGTTGTCATGAAGCAACCAGACAAGACCCAATTGGGTGATGACGACATGCCAGATTTAATAGAAGACGACCCATTCCAGATAAATGTGGAAAGGGATAACATCCCCAAGACGGAGCAAGATGATTGCTTCGCGAAGCTTGAAGAAAAGGTGAAACAATTGCAAGAGTCACAGAACTCACTCCCTTTTGACTTGTCGGTCTACGAGAAGGTCAAGATGCCGAAGAAGTTCAAAATGTCAGAATTTGAGAAGTACGATGGTACTACCTGCCCAAAATCTCATTTGCAGATGTACCATGTACGCATGGCCCAATATGTCAAGAATGAGCCCCTCATGCTCCAATCATTTCATGCGAGTTTGACTGGACCAGCGCTAAACTGGTATGTGATGAAGAATGTGAACCTTCTGGAGACCTGGAATGAGGTGGTTGATGCCTTCATCAAGCAATACAAGTTCAACATGGACATCGCTCCTTCCCGAGAAGATCTTGAGAGGATGGAGAAAAAGAGGAGCGAGTTGTTCAAGGAGTATGCCGTGAGATGGCGGAATCTGGCTGCTCAAATCACTTCTGAGCCTACTGACAAGGAGTTGATGAAGCTGTTCATAAAGACCCTCCCATCTGAGTTCCGTAATCGGATGGCAAGCACTTATGTCGAGAGTTTCAACCAGCTAATTCCAGTAGGAGAACAAATTGAAATGGGGATAAGGGAAGGATGGTTTGCTGAACCGTCAAATAAAAGATTCTCTGCTAAGAAGGAGAAAGAAGCTGTTGTGGACGTGAACATGGCTTACAGCCAAGAAAGTATCAACCGTGGCCCGCCCGTCCAGATCAATCCAAGGCAGCAACAAACTCCTGGTCGTCAACAATTTCTAAATAATAAAATGGAATTCACTCCTCTCCCTGGATCTCCATCCCAAGTGTTGGCGATCCTAAGAAAGAAAGGCCTGCTTACTAGCGAGCCAAAGCGCCCTAACCGCGAAACCCTTCGTAGTTATGATCCAACAAAGAAATGTGATTACCATAGTGGGGAATTAGGGCATTCAACTGATGAGTGTTTCACCCTCAAACATAAGATTCAAAATCTCTTGGACACGAAGGCCTTTTCGTTCCAAACTGCTCGACCAAATGTCCAAAAGAATCCGCTACCGGAGCACGAGGGTACAGTGAACGCTATTCTGGAGCCTGAAGTTGGTTGCATCAAGAACTCAAAGGTACATGTGGTGGATGCTTACAATGGCCTAGTGAGAGCTGGGTATTATTCGGACCATGAAGATATCCCCCTATCACTAATGAAGGAAAGAGTTGCCAAAATGATGAATGACGGCATTATAGTATATGCCGACCATAATTGCGTAATTTCCACTATTTCTCACATCATCATCGATTGGGAGGAGGAACAAGCCGCGCTTGTTGCTGAAAAGGAAGAAGCTGATCCTTTACTCGCAGACATGCCCCAGTTAGAAGACGCATCCGATGATGAGATAGTGATTGAAATGCCACAGCTATATGAATATGTCAGCAACAAGGCCGTCCCTTGGTCCTATGACTTGGATGTTGGCATTGTTACAAGGTCTGGCCGGACTTATGCTCAAGCAGATGCTCAACCCGCAAAGCCTGTCACTGATGAAGAGGCTAAGAAATTTCTGGCTGTAATAAAAGCAAGTGAGTATAACGTGGTCGATCAATTGAGGAAAATGCCCGCCCAGGTCTCTTTGCTTGAGCTCCTGCAGATATCGCCTGTCCATCAAAAGGCACTGATGAAGGTACTAAGTGAAATTCATGTGCCAGAGACGATTGAGGCAGACAAGTTAGAAGAATTTGTTGGATCAGTTCTTCTCAAGGATTTGATCGTCTTTTCCGATGAAGAATTCCCTCTTGAGGGTAGAGGGCACAACAAGGCACTTTACATATCCGTCAAGCACAAGACTACCCATGTGTCCCGAGTGCTCATTGATAACGGGTCTGCCCTAAATATATGCCCATTGGCTACTCTTCACAGCCTCAAAGTTGACCCATCCAGGATACATGGTGCAACGACTTATGTGCGAGCTTTCGATGGCACGAAGAAGGACGTGATCGGGCAAATCCACCTTGATATACAAATAGGGCCGGTCGTCTTCAACATTCCCTTTCAAGTTTTGGACGTCCCCACTGCATTCAACTTCTTACTGGGTCGTTCCTGGATACACACCGCAGGAGCGGTGCCTTCAAGTTTGCATCAGGCTGTGAAGTTCGTGATTGAAAGGAAGCTGGTCACCGTGTATGGTGAGGAAGATCATCGAATCTATCAAGAGACGGCCATCCCCTATGTAGAACCAGATTCTGAGTTCGAAGCAAGCTACCACTCTTTCGAGTTAGTGTCCACCATACATGCCTCTCCTGACTCGACGCCCCCTGCTCCTGAAGTTTCAAATGTGGCCCTCATGGTTGGTAGAATGATGGTCGGGAACGGTTTTGTTCCTGGTAACGGGCTTGGAAGAAATGATCAAGGCATTCGAGATCCCATTGAAGCCCCTCAGAGGTCCCATTCTGCTGGACTAGGGTACCATGGAAGAGGTGGACAAAATCCTGGAGGAAGAAGACAAGGAGGACCGAACCCGACGCCTAACCGAAGGCAAGGGAGGCAAAACCTGTTGCCCCCAAGCATTCATGAAACATTCCCTGGTCCTCCGGTAATGATGCAGGATGAGGCGGAAGTGATAGACACCCTGGGACAGCCGAGCGGCAAGTTTGACTACCTCGTGAAGTATTCGGCCCCTCCAAGCTTCTACATTGATCCCCGGAGCATTGTCCCAGATGGATGGGGTGGCATGGATGACCCGACACCCCCAAAGACCAAGGACCTTGAAGACATGCTGGAAGGAGTAACAAACTTGTTCGATGACATCGTCATAGAAGCCATTGACGAAGGATCCCACGAAGAAATGGGCCCTGGCCCACAAGAGTAACTCATTTATCAATTTCTCGCATTCCCCTGCGTGGGAATTTTTATTGCTTTCTAGGAATAATTATCGCTATCTAGCGATTGTCTTTGATTTCATTTTAGGATTTGGATTTGCATTTTCCATTCAATAAATGTAATTGATTGATGAATATCAATAAAATTACAAGTTTTATTTTGAGGGCATGATGAGGTACACCAAACCAGCCCGGTGATGATATCCAGCCGATAAAAGAAAAGAAAGAAAAATCCAAGGAGAATTCTGAGGCCTGGGCTTCATCATGCTTCCTCGTGTCAAAATGTTTATAAAAAAAAAAAATCATTTTTAAAAGTCTTTCAAAAAGTCTTTCGAAAATCTTTCAAAAAAATACAAATTACTCTGTTTGTTTTTCTAATTTATCTACTTCTTGTTTCAGGGATAATCTTATAACATGCAAGGGCATAGAAATGGACCAATCCAATGCCGCAAGTGCTGATAATGAAGACCCTGGAGACACAATTGAAGACTCCATTGAAGTGCAGCGTAGTTGGGAACAGCATGAAAAAGCTAAGGCTCTTACATCCGAGCAAACCGTCACTATCAATTTAAGTGACACTGAAGAAGCCAAGGAGGTCAAAATTGGGGCAAATCTCTCCAAAGACAAGGCCGAGCGCCTAATCGAGCTACTAAAAGAATATCAGGATGTCTTTACGTGGACCTATGCTGATATGCCCGGTTTAGACCCAGCAATTGTGGAGCATGCCTTGCCTACTAATCTGGACGTGCCACCTAAAAAGCAAAGGCTACGGAGGACCAAACCTGAGCTCTCAAAGAAGATTGAGGAAGAGGTGATGAAGCTTTTGAAAGTGGGATTTATTGAAGTCTCACAATATCCTGAATGGGTGGCTAACATTGTGCCAGTAATGAAGAAGGATAGTCGAGTTCGAGTCTGTGTCGACTATCGGGACTTGAATAAGGCCAGCCCGAAAGATGATTTCCCGCTACCTCACATAGATGTCCTTGTGGACAACACCGCTGGATTTGAGTTATTCTCGTTCATGGATGGTTTCTCCGGATACAATCAGATAAGGATGAAGGAAGAGGATAAGGAGAAGACTGCATTTATCACTCCATGGGGAACCTTTCATTATAAGGTCATGCCCTTTGGACTCAAGAATGCAGGGGCAACTTATCAGCGGGCCATGGTAACTCTATTCCACGATATGATGCACAAGGAGATCGAAGTGTATGTTGATGATATGATTGCAAAGACCCAACCTGGGAGAAGCCATGTTGAAACTCTAAAGAAATTGTTTGATCGTCTTCGCGAATTCAAGCTTCGATTAAATCTCGCTAAATGCGTGTTTGGAGCAACGTCTGGTAAATTACTCAGGTTCATTGTGAGCAGTAAAGGGATTGAGATCGACCCATCTAAAGTCAAGGCTATATGTGAGCTACAGCCACCATCAACGGTCAAAGAAGTCCGAAGCCTTTTGGGGAGATTGAATTATATTGCCCATTTCATTTCCCAACTTTCTGAAACTGCCAAGCCGTTCTTCAAGCTCCTAAAGAAGAATGCGCGAGTCAACTGGAATGTTGAGTGTCGTGAAGCATTTGACAAGCTGAAGCAGCATTTGATGAACCCACCAGTTCTTGTCCCACCCTCACCGGGGCATCCTTTGATTCTCTATCTCACTATCCATAGTGAGTCATTGGGTGCGATGTTGGCCCAAGAAAGCCCTGTTGACAGAAGAGAACGGGCCATTTATTACTTGAGCAAGAAATTCACTGTATCAGAGCTGAAATATTCTGATGCTAAGAAAACTTGTGCTACATTAGTGTGGGTGTTGCATAGACTGCGGCAATACACATTGCACTGCTAGACGTTCCTCGTGACTGAGAGTAATCCTATCAAGTACTTGCTTGATCAGCCAGCTTTGGTGGGTAAGTTAGCTAAGTGGCAAAATTCTAATCTCAGAATTTGATGTCCAGTTCATGCCTCAAAAGTCAGTTAAAGGTCGAGTGATCGCTGATATATTAGCTAAGAATCCGGGAGTCTCAAATAATGATGACAGTTTTCCAGATGATCGTATTTTAAGTGTAAATGAGGACTCATGGACAATGTTCTTTGATGGAGCTGTGAACTTGTCTGGCTCTGGTACTGGGGCAGTCCTGATATCCCCAGACGGACAACACCATCCGGTAGCTACAAAGTTGGTGTTCCTATGCACTAATAATGTAGCCGAGTATGAAGCTTGCATCCTCGGACTCCAAGCTGCAATCGAGATGGGTGTGACCAAATTGAAAGTATTCGGGGATTCTACACTGATCATCCTACAGACCGTAGGAGAATGGGAAACCAATAACCCCAAACTGCTCCCATACCACAAATATCTAGAAGACCTAGTAAAGGAGTTCAAAGAAATTTCGTTTGAATACTTGCCAAGGTGTCATAATCAATTTGCGGATGCACTCGCAACTTTGTCCTCTATGTTGCAAGTCACCGACGGGTTGGAAGTCAAGCCATTGAAAATAGAAGTTTTGCCGAGGCCAACTTATTGCATGATCATAACTGAAGAATCTGATGGTAAGCCATGGTATTACGATATCATGAACTACATTAAAAAGCAGGAATTTCCTGAAGGGAGCACTCTGACAGATAGGAAATACATCACGAAGATGTCATCAAAATTCTTCGTTAGTGGCGAAAATTTGTACAAGAGGTCTCATGATTCAGTCCTATTGCGGTGTGTGGATGCAGTCGAAGCTACTCAAATCATGCAAGAAGTGCATGAGGGAGTATGTGGACCTCATATGACTGGGCACATGTTGGCTAAGAAAATTATGAGATTAGGCTATTACAGGCTCACACTAGAGAGTGATTGCATCAAGCACGTACAAAGTTGTCACCGTTGTCAAATCCATGGTGATAAGATAAATGTTCCTCCAACTGAGCTGCATCAGTTCTCTGAGCCATGGCCTTTCTCGATGTGGGGCATTGATGTGATTGGCCCGATAAATCCCAAGGCTTCAAATGGGCATCGGTTCATTTTGGTGGCGATAGACTATTTCTCCAAGTGGATTGAAGCTTCATCTTTTGCGAATGTCACTGCACGCAACGTTGCAAAATTCATCAAACGTGACATAATTGCTCGCTATGGCGTCCCCGAATCAATCATTACCAATAACGGGACAAATCTGAACAACAAAATTGTTGATGAGCTGTTTAACGAGTTCAAGATTAAACATTTGAATTCATCCCCTTACCGCCCTTAAATGAACGGGGCTGTGGAGGCTGCCAATGAGAACATTAAGAAGATCTTGGCCAAGACAGCCGAGAATTATCGAGATTGGCATGAGAGGTTACCTTTCGCATTAATGGCATATCGAACGTCTATCCGCACTTCTACTGGGGCAACTCCTTTTGCTCTGGTGTATGGCATGGAGGCTGTATGAGGATGAATGGATGCAACAAAGACATGAACAGCTGAACTTGATTGATGAGAAGAGACTGAAGGCTCTCTGCCATGGCCAGACTTATCAGCAAAGAGTGGCCAGGTCCTTTAACCAGAAGGTACGACCGAGACACTTCGAGGTAAATGATCTTGTTCTAAGGAAGCTGTTGCCAATTTTTCCAGATCCCGGGGGAAAGTTTGCCCCAAATTACAGCGGTCCATATGTGGTGGAGAAGGTACTTCCAGGAGGTGCTTTGATTCTAGCTGAAATGGATGGTCGTCAGTTTTCCACTTCGATTAATTCTGATGCTGTTAAGAAGTATTATCCATGATTGAATTTGCTGTGTCGTGTTTTGAATTGCAAGCACTTTTATGATGAATAAATTGCCTCAATGAGTTGCAAATTCAATTATTCAAATTTGTTGCAAATTTTTTGCATGTTCTCCATAATGAATTGTGTGAGATGAATTGAGTGTGTCAAATGGGATATCTCGGAATGATGAAAGGCAAGCCTTATTCCACACACTATTTCATACACTAATCCCCAGTGAGTTGTGTGAAAAATTCCATGCCCGCAAGGAAAAGGGCGGTCTCGCAAAGGGTACATCATCCAAAGTGATGAGGGGTAGTTTCTTCCTCTACCCAAAACACTACAGGTATATCCATTGTTTAGCCCTTTGAGCCCACACACATGAAGAGTTTGTTTAAAATTACCCCTGTCAAGGATCATCCCACATTGGGACAAGTTTGAAATTAATGGTAGGAATTTTCTTACTTACACTTGCATCAATCTTCGGGTATTGCTTTCGCGGTATAACTTGTACAATAATTGAAGTGCCTTAGGATGATGAAGAGCGGTCATTTCTCTATCCTATACACTTTTATCCGTTGCATAGCCCACTTGAGCCTGCAATTTCATTTCATATTAAACCTAGTTGGTGATCATCCCTCACACTGGGGCAAGGCAAAAACATTCAAGTGGCATGAACTAGAATGCCCACAAAAATGAAGATTTTGATCAAAGTAAAAAAGTACAAAAATGGGGCATGAAAAAGCAGTGTGCCTGGTAAAAGCAAGACCGATGCCCAAAGAAAAAAGGAACAGAAAAAAAAGAAGAAAAAGAAAAAAGGCCTGATATGGTTAGTCATACCCTGAACAAGGCGGTACAAAAAAAAGAGAAAAGGAAAAAGCAAATGATGTTCCAATCAATGAATGCAAAAGAAAATCTTCGACATTAAGGCAGAAGATCAGTGGAAGTGTCAAGATGATCACCAACTTTACCCTCTAAACACCTTTTGAGCCTAATCATCATTTCGTTTCTTAACCCATGAACCAAGCCTACGTTACGTCCCTTACAAAGTCTCTTCAGATCATGGCACTTAAATTGACGTAAAGGTTCATATGTTCGAAAGCATCGCTCGAAGGAGTGTGAGTAAGATAATTTCTGCCTCATTTCTTGTGTTCCTTGACTTGTAAACCCCAAGATGATTGCAGAATATTTTTCAAATAAGCTTGACTCAAAGAGTCCCATTCGTTAAGCCATTGACCAAGCCCGCATTATCGTCCCTCTTAAAAGACCTCTCAGATTGGTAAGATCATACCACTTGCGAGATTGCTTGGACCCTTGTTTGGCATGATGAAGGTAAGATAGAGTGATTGACAGAATCCTGCATCAAAGGTCAGGATAAAATAGCCATTTTAATGAGGATGAGAGAAAAGTCCTTTCAGACCAAAGGATCCCTCATTTGACACATTCATGACACTCATGTATTCAGAATGGAAATTAGATGATGCAAGATTGATGGAAATTATCATAAACCTCCATTAAATTGATGTATGTTTATGATTACAAATGCATTTTGCTTCTCCTATGATCAAATTTTGCAGGAGACATATCCCCCAAGAATCAGAGATGTTACTAGGTAAGTATATCTCTATCTATACCTTGAATACTCGTCATTGCACAAGTATTTCCTTTTTAAGTATATTTGACACTCAATTGAGTTGTCCCCCAAAGATTTTTCTCCAGATTCAATCTGATTAAGGCGACCGAAGAATGGTTCGGGTTCTGATCAGATGATTTCCATTGCAAGGCTGGGCGACCGAAGAATGGTTCGGGTCCTAGCCAAGCAAAACCTCAGTCTAGGTGACCGTAGCATAGAACGGGTCCTAGAGAGCATTCATTACTTTAACAGGTGACCATAGCATAGAACGGATCTTGGAAAAGCAATTTCCCCATTCAGGTGACCGTAGCATAGAACGGATCTTGAAAAATGAATTTCTTCGTCAAGGTGACCGTAGCATAGAACGGGTCCTTGACAACACTTATTGCTCTGACAGGTGACCGTAGCATAGAACGGATCCTGAAAAACAAATTTCTTCGTCGAGGTGACCGTAGCATAGAACGGATCCTGGGGAAGCAATTCTCTTCCGCCATACTGGGCAACCATAGAGTGGTACGGGTCCTAGCAAAGCGGAATCTTCACAAAGCCGTGTTACTATTCTGGGCGACCGTAGAATGGTATGGGTCCTGGACATGTAACACCCTCTACCTCGGACTACTTCATCCTCTTCGAAGGTAAGTTATTCCAGGTAGGTTCATTTGCATTAGCATTTGCATGCATCATATAAATTGCATTTAAAAAAGATGGAATTCATTTTCCAACAAAAATTCATTTATTGCATAAGCATAACCAAAATTTAGGTCTCAATTTGTCTTTGAAGGCAACCTCTGCGAGCTCACCTTCAAAGAGGGGCAGCTGTTGACACCTAAATTTTGGGGGCTCATTTTTGCTAGAAAATAAAAAAAAATAAAAAATGCATGGCATATAGTTTAGGTAGATTTGATTTTTTCCATTTTGTTATATTTTGTCTTATTTTTATTAAGATTTTTATAGATTTAGGTAATATGCACTCGGATGTGTTTTTGCGCAAAATGGGGAATTTTTTGATCGAATATGCAAAAAATATTACGCAAGGTGAAGTGATATATTCAATGGTATCTTGCACAAGTAAAATTGGCAACAAAATGTACCATTAAGATACACTTTTTTTCGATATATAAAAGAGGTCAAATACGGCCATAGGGAGGGGGCTCCTTTGCAAAAAAAGAGAAAGAAGAAAGTCAGAAAAAGGTGAAAAGGGAGGGAGAGGGAGCTGAGGGAGAGAGAAAAAGAAAAAAAAAGGAAAAAGAAAAAGAGAAGCCCCCCGCGACCGTACGTCTTCCCCGAGGGAGGGGCTCGCTGCGCCGTCCGCCGCCAGCCCGCGCTGGTGTCATTCGCTATCAGTCGCCGTTACGCCGCCAGCCTCGCAGAGACGCCGTGCCACCGACCCGCCTTCGCCCGAGCCCAGATCTCGAGCCGTGAGGACCCCCCGCCGCCCCGAAGCCCTCGCGTGACACCCCTACCTGTCATGCACCGTCTGTTGCCGTCCGCCCACGAAGCCCAGGTCGCCCCGAAGCCTCGGCGTCCCGATCCCAGCACCAGCACACCCCGATGCGTCCCGATCCCAGCGCCGCAGCACCCTTGACGTTGCCAGCCGCCATCGCCGAGCCAGATCCGAGCGCCGCGCCACCGGTCCGTCGAGCCCCGACTCCCCGTGCTGCCCAGACGTCGCCGCGCCTCCGACCCGACGACCCCGCGCCCATAGCTCGCGCTCTCGCCGCCCAAGTCGATCCCGCAACACTCCCACGTCGTCGCGCCATGCCACGCCGGAACCCTCGCCGGCGATCTTCCCTCACTGGACCGGCCGTTCCTCAACTTTCCCCTAAAAAAAAAAAAGAGAAAAAAAGAAAAAAATCAATTAGGTGGTTCACACCCTGAAAATTTGGTCGCGACAGGGCGACAATGGACTGGTGAATGGATTGGTGAAAGTCCAACGACCCAAACGGCAATCTAAGGTGATCTAACGACTCCAACATGACTTGAGGAGCTGCTAGATGGTGGCTAAATGCGTGAGGCATGGAGGCGGGCAGCGGTGCGTGCGGCCAGGCGTGGGTGGAGGTGGACAACAATTAGCGGCGCGGCTGGCGGCGTCCAAGTGTGCTCCAGCGTGGCTGGCTGCAGCTTCTTCTTCTAGCTACTGGTTTCACCCCAAATGGAGAGAGAATGGAGTGGATGGCAAGAAAAAGGAGAAAGGGAAAGGAGTGTGGAGCAAGCTTGGCATTGGTGGGTCCTTTGGCCAATCTTTTCCACCAAGTTGTCCCCTACAAGCTTGCCCAAGAAGCCAACAACCCTTGGTTGTCATTTGGCCACACATGTATGCCCAACAACTTCTCAAATGGTCCAAAATGGCTAGGGGGAGGGGAAGCTACGAATTTCGAAAGGCAAGGCTTCAATTGGTCACTTAATCCTTCTCAAATCAATCCCATTTGGCCTCCACTATTTCAATTGATACCTCAATACTTCCATTGACATCTTTTCTTACCATTACAACTCGCTTCCCAATTTTGTCACCAAAATTAATCCCCGGCCTTAATTGAACAAAAACAGTCCGAAACCAACTTTTTCCCAAAAAGTCTCGGTTGTTAGAAAAATTTTCTGAGACTGAGTCATGGGTCTTAGAATTTATTGTGACATGTTAGAATCTTCAATTTCTAAAATCAGACTCAAATTGGCAGTTAATTTCACTTTGACACGTTTTTAGCATAACCTAGGCTATCGGGTAGTTTTCAAAACTTTTTAGGCCAAATGACCCGTGGTCGATTTTCTTCGAGCCACAATGAACCCACTCGACACATTGGCGACTCTCGATTGTCGTGAAATCTCGAGGATTCAAATACAAACACAAGGTACCAAAACAATAGAAAAATTAAATTAGTGCCGATCGACGAGAATTTCCCAATTTAGTGGAGTCACCCACGGTTGGCCACAATCTTAATTGAAATGACCTATCTCTGATCCCAAATCGATTTTTAATTGTGCCGTAATGACCTCTAAAGATGAGCACGGTCAAGAAGCCGATTCTTGGTCGAATTCTTAAGTCTATTGCCTTAAATTTCCTTAATGGCTTACCCAGCTAGTCTAGTTATCTCGAGAGTGATTAGCTTTGAGAACAGCCTTATAGGCGCATTGATGAAATGCCTGATTAATTCAATAGAAAACAGGTTGAAAATTCAGGCTGTCACATCCTCTATAATCATCGGTCCGGATAATTGCTATCACCATTTGCAACCCTTATTATCCTCTCTCGCTAGAATTACGTGAGAACTTTAGGACAAGTTCCTCAACAATCATCGGTCTCTCCCCCGTCCCAAAATCATATATGGAAGCCATCATATATATTCTCTTAAATTCTCCCGCCAAAAGAATCACGTGTGGACCTTGGGATAAGGTTCTCTACAATCACAATTCTCTCCTGCTTCATAAAATCATATATGGAAGGCATCGCATAAATTAAGTCATCTTGAATCTTGGGGAAAATTACCAAAAAAGTTTTAGACCTATTACAATTGGGCTAATACAGTCATTAACTTTTTCTTTTTTTTTAGTAGTTGAGTCTTAAACTATTTGCAATTGTGCCAATTCAATCCATTTACCTAAATTTGGCCGGTCAACATTGACATGGATGCCAATTGCCACCAATCGACAACTCTTTAATAATATATTTTTTTACGAACTTTTTATCTTTTCTTTTTTTCATTTTTTTTTCTTTTTTCATTTTTTCCTCCTCCTCCCTCCTTCTTCCTTTGGCTCTAGCAATCGATTAGAGGCGAGGACCAATCGTCGAGCTAAGATGACCGACCAATGGTAAGCTAGGTAAGGGCAAGCTCACCTCAACTTTGGCATAGTCCAGCGATCGAGCCTCCCCTCTAGCCGGTTGTCAATAGAAGGAGGGAGGGGAAAAACAAATTTCAAAAAAAAAAAAAAAAAAAAAGACAAAATTAAAAAAAAAAATCAAAAAAAGTAGAATATTATTAAAAAATTGTTAGCTAGCACGGTCGACATCCAAGTCAATGTTGGCTAGCCAAATTCGGCTGAATGAATTAAATAGGCACAATTGCAAAAGATTTAAGACTCAATTAGCTAAAAAATTAAGTTTATGACTAAATTGGCACAATTACAATAAGTTTAAGATTATTTGTGGTAATTTTTCTTGAATCTTGATGATCATGACGAAAAATGAGAACAAAGAAAAAGAGACCAAAATTTATTTTAAAAAAAATATACTTAATCGACCTATTGATGTCATGCCCCGATCCTCAAACACGTGCCCATCCCTCGATGGTCAATAAAAATTTGCGACTTCCCAGGACGAGTTGCCGACCCTTTCATTTTATTACGCATGCAAAAGCGAATAACAAATCCCCTAATAGTAACCATCTTGGGATAGAAAAGCAGAACAACACATTCACAAACAACCGTACTTTTATAAATATACTGAGTCATGTACAAAAGTCTATACCCAAAATATTTCAAAAGATTAACTCTCAAAAAGAAGCCATCCTATCTGACCTACACTTCATGTCACCTTAGCTCAACTCTAGGTCCTCCACCCTACGATCCTGAAAATTTAAGCCCACAATGGGGTGAAATATAAATTTCAGCGAGTTCACACTCTAAGCCTTGATTAGGCGGGTAATACGCCTAAAAGCGTCCTAACCACACAATACAGAGAACTTACCACGCCTGGGTTCCCTCCTGCGCGTTAGCACAGTTTAGATACGCAAAGCATATAATCACATACACAATAATTGAAACACCTCATCAACTTAATCAATCACAGGGGTCTCGATTATGAGGCCAAACCGTCATGATACGTCCCATGCCGTACCATATAGTTTTGTCTCATAATCAAGCGCATCTAACTCAAACAGTCATGCGTTCCAATTGTCAATTAAGCCCCTCAAGGGCACGGCTAACTCCCACGTTCGGCTGTCTACTGGCATAGTAAGGCATCATCTCTTCCCCATTGAGCACAGCTATGTCTCTCATAGACGGTTTTCCCAAAGGAGCGTAGGTCCAGAATCTATTGCGACTCGATACCCTAATACATGGGTAACCCGAAAAGGGATTTAGGGTGCGTTTGGGAAAGCTTTTAGGAAAAGCCTTTAAGGAAATGCAAAGGCCTTTGGTCTAAAGGGTTTTAATGAAATGCAAAAATTGTTTGGTAAAGTATAATTGGAAAGTGCCTTGAGAAGCAACTTTGGGGAAACACTGTTTGATAAACACATATATTTGGGAAGTCCTATAGCGAAACCAATTTAAGTTTTTAATTTTTATTTTTTTAAATTGAAAACAAAAATAATGACTTTTTTTTTTACATTGAGATGTATATATAAAAGAGATATATTAACAAATTCAATGAGTTTATATATATATATATATATATATATATTTGCACTGAGATGTATATATAAAAGAGATATATTAACAAATTCATAAGTTAAAAAATACATCAAAGTGGACTTTTTCTCAATTAAGAAGAAAGAGTAATTTTATTATAATAAACATGATTACATATCCATCGAAGAAAGAAATAGGTTTTTATTGAAAATTACAAACATCCTTAAGTATTTACTAAACTCATTGCTATTTGATCACGTAAACGCGCCATGTCATAAGATAAATTGTCATTTGAAGTATCGGCCCCCACATTTGTATTATCAAGATCAACTAAATATCCATAATTGGGATCCAAATCTGCTCTTGCAAAATGTCTATCATTGGCGGCGTTTCATCTTATATAATTATGTAAAGTCATTGCTGCTATAACAATATTTACTTACTTCTCAAATGGAAAATTTGGCATATGCTTTAGAATCTTCCACTTCTTCTTCAAGACGCCAAAAGCTCGCTCAATTTCTGATCACAGCGAGAAATGAGCATAAGTGAATACCTCTCAATAGCCTGTAGGGACAAGACCTTGTTGAAATTCTGGCAAATGCTATCTAACTTCTTTGTACGGTCCCAAATAATATGTCAGATTTGGATATCTAGCATCTACTAAATAAAATTTACCCGCACAAATATAATATAAATTTAATCAACATAGACTACATTAATGCATATTAATGTACAAAAACCATTAATTAACAAACCTAGAGGAGGATGAGAAAATTGCACATCACATCTCCCTAAAGCTTCATAGAAAATACGAGTATCATGGGCTTGGCCCTCCCAACCAGCCTAAACATAAGTGAATTCCATATTAAAATTACACACCGCTAAGATATTTTGAGTCGGCATACCTTTTCGACCAATAAAACGAATTTGATGTTTGAGAGGTATCATCACTGGGATATGAGTGCCATCAATAACTCCAATACAATCATAAAACAAAAATACAAATATTATTGTATAATCAAAATTTGCTTTTAATTCCTTCTTCCTATTGTATAATAAAAACATACCTTAAAATATGGAAAAAAATTTGATTATTTTTTATCTTTTCTGGAACATCCCTAAATTGCCAATCAGTTGGTTAGATCAAATCTTTTCTCATTTCACATACTTTATCTAATATTAAGTTAAAGTACCTGCTTATGGTTTCCCCAGAACGCTGAAAATGCTTTTGTGTTAACCTATTACCTATACCATGTCCTAAAATATGAAGAAATATTCCAAGCAATTCTGTAACATCAATATTCCTAGTTCCTTTAAGACCATAACGTGTTACTAAATCATACATTAAATTATTAAATATAATCTTATCTATTCTAAACATTTGATAACACCTTATCGAATTAGCATCTTCGTCCATCAACTCTCCTACCCATGCATTTCCTGTATATGATGATGTCCTATAAGGTTTTTTGTCATTGTACATTGCCTGATAAGCGATTGCAGCTTGAGTAATTTCCACAAGTTGCCAATATTCCTCGTCCTCTTTTTCATGAATTTCTCTTTCAGGAGAGTCGTCCATATCTGTTTAAAGTAACAAAACAATAAGAAAAGTTATGGGTAATCATCAATCAATGAAACAATTATCATCCATAATATATATGCAAACTCCATCCAATCAAAAGAACACGAACTAAAAACACAAGTCTCAAAAACATAGTTAAAATAAGAGTTCACAAGTAGTGCAAATCACCAATCCAAAATAAGTTCCACAGTACAACATAGATTAATATGAAAAGCTCAAACAAGTAACTAGCATCCTAGCGACGACTATTATGCTCCTCCAACTTATACTTCAACCACTCGACTTTCTCTTCATCTTCATCCAAGTTCATAAAAATTTGCTTATTGTCTTTCTTTTCAGAAAGATGAGAGAGTGCAAAAAATAACAACTTTTTGTCTTCCTTAATCTCAGGAATGGCTTTCAATGTTTGCATAATCTCTTTGTAAGGGTCAAATTCCCTTGCAACCGATGTTGCATTGCTCCTACTTTCAACTGCTGAACAAAGTTTGTTGATTTGCGATGCTAATTTAGTAAGTCTGGTCAATTTTTTCTCTCTCTTTCTTCGAGCTTCCTTCGTGGAACTTTGTACCGTTCTTTTATGGCTTTTACTTTGACTTGGTTGGGCATTCATTTCACCTACATCACACTCTAAAGTATCATCAGTAGATCCTGCACAATCACCAATATCAGCTTGTGTGGTTTCAAGATTCTTAGTATTACATAAACCTTGTGCAGGATTCCAAGTAACACTTCCAGTGGCAACCGTACCCTAGAACATTCTGTCCAACAGAACTTTCATATCCGGATGTATACCTTTCATTCGAAAGAATTTAAGCTTAGGATTAGTCTTTATAATAAGATATTTTCATGAGTTATATCACAAAAGATGAACTTATAAAAAAAACGTGGCAAAAAAATATAAACACTTGAATTTTTCTCTCCCACCATTCATCACTCGCATCAATGGTTTTCTTCCTTGGATCCCATCCTAGTCCTATTTCTTTTTGAATCAAGTGCTTCCATCTTTTCCATTCTTCCTTTAGATTATTCCACTTACTCTTCATTTGATTTTTATCATATTTTTTGCCCCTCAGCTCTTCAAACTTGGTAATTATAGCTGTCCATGCATCTCTTTTGTTGCTCGCAAGACGATCGCCTTTTTCAATTTGTTTAATGCACAATCAACAAAACGTTTCTACATCTTCCGAGCTCCAATAAGCCTTTTCTTTTGATGAACTCGCCATCTTCCCGTAGAATAAACACAAACTCATTTGAAAAATGAAAACAAATGAGATTAACTACGACCCAATTCCCTATGGATGAATGAACACATATATTGATAGAACTATGCATAACATAGAAGGTTGGGTTCAAGACGTTCATTCTCCATTTTGAGCTAATTTCCTCTTTTAGATGGAAAGGATCCTTACAACTATGGATGCATTTAGTCTCCTATAAGATTTTGCAAATTCACAATCTATTGAGCACATATCTGAAAACCACAAGGGTGACAGGAAAAACATTGCGAACAAGGGGCAGAATCAAGGTTGTTAATTGCATTAAACAAAAAAGAGGCAAAAAAGCTTCACGGCAAGGGATAGACAACACAGATACCAAACTGAGATGTTAACAGGAGAATTCTGATTACGACATCTAGTACTAAGCATGCCTAGCTCTATCACTACAGCAATCTCAATGATCTCAAACACAAGTGTTCCATAAGATTCAGACTTTACAAGCAGAAACAAAGATTCCCTTAGACTAACCAAACCAAATACACATCAGTCAAACCCAAACAACCCAAGAAAATGAACCCAGAGAGCAATTCTACAACTAAAGAAACTCTATGTTGCAATCTCACGCCAATTGCTAGACATCATCATATCATTGAACAAGATGGAGCTGCTTTTTAGATGATCATAACCCAACCAGCAAGAGGATGGTAACTTTCATTGCTCAGCAATCGCAGGAATTCTTTGATCCATCCCAATGATTGAAAATTGGTTGTTGGTAGTTCCTCTGTAGAGCTTGTCAACGAGATCCAAGCTATTTTTTCTATCATTAGACGCTGAATTTCATGAGTATCATCTTTGATAATGGTCTAAAGCGACTCTCACTTCAATAACTAGTCCGAGTACCATTGTTTATAGCCTCAAATCTTTTTCCCTACTAATGAAATGTGATGTAGAGTCATGACAGATTAGGAGAAGGTCCGAAAAAGAATTACTATTTGAGGACCCATCTCTCACCTCAGCTTTCATTTTGCCTATTCTTTTCTAATATCCCAAGTTCCTACAACTGCACACCACTTTTAAATTTCCAATATTCCTCATCTTTACTGAACCATCCCTGCCACAATCTCAAAGCAAGCCAACCCAGCAAGTCCTCGCACATGTTTTAGTGAAACCCACTAGGACTTCGACCTCTCCCCTACACACCCAGTTAGAAAAAAAAAAAAAAAAAAAAAAAAGAGTCGCCCAAACCCAAAAACCTTCCCTAGTTTTCTCTGTATTTTCCCACAACACCCAAACAAAAAGCTTGCAAGCGAGCTAAAAAACACATCCGAGAAAGAAACCCAAATCGATGAACTCATGAACAAGGAAAAGGGAACATGCTCGGGCACTACAAGATGAAAATTCCCAACTCACCTAAAGACCAGACCTCCTAAAGTTTAGGTCCGAAGTATGTTGGGAAAAACAAAGATGGCTTTGCCAGAACCCGACCTGCTTTGAGTTCTCTCTCTTTGTGTGATCAAGGAACCACAAACACCTTCTAATTGTATGGGGGAGCTCGGTTTGATGACGATTGATGAGCGAAGATAGAAGATGACCAAGCGATGACCAAATAGCCGAGCAAAAGAGCAGCGACACCAAAGGTGCAGTGAAACCAGAGGCATATTCCACAGGAGCGTGAGAAGATGGCTTTCCGGTTGTATGGGGGAGCTCAGTTTGATGACGATTCTTGGTGCATGCTTGTGGATTTGAGAGAGAAGAAGAAGACAAGAACTTGCAGGTGGGTCAGGCTCGTGGATTTGAGAGAGAAGAAGAAAAGATGATAACTTGTGGGTGGGTAAGGAGAAGAAGAGGAAAGCGTGTGCAGATCTAGGGTTTTTAGAAGGGTTAAACTTGGAATTTCGTTTAAGTTATGAGGGCAACAATGGCAAACGAACAAAAATTCATTAATCCCCAGCCAGCTTATCGAGAAAGCTTAAATGCCCAAGGCAGGGTCACCCATGCCTTGGGCTTTCAGCCTTCAAAGGGCAAGTTTTAAGCCAAGGATCTTTACAAATTTTTTTGCCAAAAGCCCATTTTTAGCCCAAAGGGCTTTGGAAGCCTAAAGTGGCTTGGAAAAGTTGAATTCAAATACAGCCTTAGTAGCGTCCGGCGTAATCACTCTAGACGGGTTCTCTTAACCAACACATGACCAATCAATCTCATCTCATGACACCGTGCATTGCACTCAAATGGCTAAATTATAATAGTGATCCTAGCCTATTTTCTTCGTACTAAAAATACCATGTGAAAATAGTCGTGTGGGTACACCATCAAATTGGACCCGAAAAATTCATAACCTCCAATTTAAAATTCCACTGTTTTATATAGTATATAAAACCATTTTTAGTGTTAAAATCCGACACTTGGGATTTTCTAAATAAATATCGAAATTCACAAATTTTGGAATTAAGTACTCAAAATTCCAATCAGCACTCAATTTGCACAAATTAACATCCAATTGCATAAATTGAACACACCATTGCAATTAGTACGAAATTCCGATTACCGGCTATCCTGGTCTAATTTCCGGAATATAATTAATAATTAAATTAATTAACGGCAATTAAATATATTACAAAATAAATAAATTAAAGCACTTAATTAAATTAAACTAAACTAACCAAGCTAATTAATCGAACTAACAATTAAATCTGACCATTCTACCTAATTCAATATAATTACACTAATTATATAAACTAACTAAATCCACCTAATTATTCTAATTGAACTAACTAAATAACCAACTATATACTTAGTCTAACTAAATCATCCTAAGCTTAATTAACTTAACCAACATTAGCCTACTAATTAGGGATTAGAACACGAACTCACCGGTTTAGCACGAAAACTGGCTCACGGCGACGGTGGCACGACGATGGCCGAGACTTTAGCTCACGGAAACATCAATGGGGGCTTGGACCAGGCTAAAACCGACTTGCAAGCCTGCAGCAAAACTACTGGACTTGGCTGAAGCAGCTGAAATTTGCGCAGCTACGAAGCTCAGCTTCGTATGGTTTGGTCGTGCGGCTATTTCGGAGGGTGGACTCGGATGGATGGCAACTGGCACGAGCTGCATGGCCAAGTGGAGCAAAAGAACAGAGCCAGAGGAAGCTCGATTGTTGCTGGACATGGCCGCGTGGAGTGGATAAGACACAGAGGTGAAGGACGCATGGAGTTGGCGTTGAAAAAGGCGGTCAATGCTGGTGGGGAGGGCTTGTTTTGTTGATCGAGGGATGTGTGGCATGTAGAGGAGAATTCAGTGGGTGAAGGTGCTATGGCAAAGCTTCAATGAAGAGGAAAATGAAAGCGAAACCAAAAGCAAAAGGAGCCGATCGAGATGGCGTATGCATGAGGGTGCTCAGTTGAGGAAGCTGAAGGAGGGGGGGTAGAAAGTCAAGATTAAATATCTTTCCATCATTACCTAACTCACAAAGCTCCACAAACTTATCTACTTGTCCCCCAAATACTTTATTGTATAGAATTTCCACAAATAAACTAATGTGATGCCAATGTTGCACCCCCCCATGCCTAGCTCCGAATTTCTTCAAATTTGGACTTCAATTCCTCACTAATTCTTCAATTTGAGTCGAATTTTGTTGAAGAAAAAGCCCACACAATTTCCACACTTTCCTTTTACCAAGTAGCTTGGTAAGGAGGCCAAAAACCCCATTTGATTTAGCCTATTCGAATTTCCGTTCGTTTTCCAAATCATTCGAATTGATTTTTCGTAAAAATCTCGAAATTGCTAAAAATTCTTCAAATGATGAGTCCACATTCCTAAAATGAATCGTGACACGAAAGAATTTTAAATTTCTGAAATCAAGTTCAATTTCGCGGTTAATTTCAATCTGGCGCGATTTTAGCCCGTCCTAATCTACCGGGTAGCTTTTATGAATTTTTAATGCAATTAATCTGTGGTCAATTATTTTCGAGCCACAACATACATCTTCGACACATTAGCGACTCTTGGTTATCGTGAAAATCTCAAGGTTTCAAGTACAAACATAAGGTATGAAAATGACAGAAAAATTGGTCGAGTGCCATTCGACAAAAAATTTGCAATTAGGTGGAATCACCCACTTACTAATCACGTACCTCTATTGAATCGACCTATCTCCGACCTCTAATCAATTTTGGCAGTGCCGTAATGACCCTTGCAGATTAGCATGGTCGAGCGGTCAATTCTTGGTCGAATTCTCAAGTCTGTCGCGTTTAGATTCCTTAACGACTTTACCTGATGGGCTAGTTAACTTATGAGTGGCCAACTTAGAGAAAAAAGCTATAGGCACGTCGATGAAAGACCCATTTCATCTCATCAAAATCATACTTGAAAATCATGATGTCACAACTCTTCCCCTCTTATAAAAAATTTTGTTCTCAAAATTTAAACCTATTACAAATTTTTACATAACAAGGTAAGGAAACAATTGTTTCATTGAATCTTCAATTTCGTAGGTTGCTTCTTCAGTGCGGTGGTGTTGCCAGATCACTTTGACCAACGGGATGGTCTTGGTGCGCAGAAACTATTCCTTGTGATCTATAATCTGAACCGGGCTTTCAACGTATGACACTCTATCGTCCATGTCCAATTCCTCAAAATTAAGCACGTGGGTCAGGTCAGGCTCGTACTTCCTCAACATCGACACGTGAAAGACGTCATACACTTGCGCAAACTTCAACGCTAATGCGAGACAATACGCTAGGATCTTGATTCTCTCTAAAATCTCAAATGGACCTATGTACCTTGGACTCAGCTTTCCCCTCTTGCCAAAGCGCAAAGTACCCCTCATTGGTGACACCTTAAGAAAGACGTGATCACCAACTTGGAATTCCAATGGCCTTCGATGCTTATCGGCGTGGCTTTTCTGGCAGCTCTAAGTGGTCTTTAATTTATTCTTGATGACGGCAACTGCATCCACTGACTACTGGACTAACTCTGGGCCTGTGATCTTTTGTTCTCCTACCTCATCCTAACACACTGGTGTTTTGCATGCTTTGCCATACAACGCTTCAAAAGAAGCCATCTGAATGCTATGTTGGTAGCTGTTGTTGTAGGCGAACTCGACGAGGTGAAGCTGTCCCTCCTAGCTTCCCTTGAAATCTAACACGCAAGCTTGCAGCATTTCTTTGAGGGTTTGGATCGTCCTCTCAGACTGACCATCTATCTAAGGATGATAGGCTGTATTGTATTGTAGTTTCGTTTCCAAAGCACTCTACAAACTTTTCCAAAAGGCAGCTGTAAACCTTGGGTCTCCGTTTGATGTAATCGTCTCCGACACTCCATGCAGACGAACTATCTGACGCACATACAACTCTGCGTGCCTGTCCAAATCAAGGTCCTTTTGTATTGCAATGAAGTGAGCTTACTTCGTCAGTCTGTTAACCACTACTCAAATAGAATCATTACCTCTCTGACTCTTCAGTAAACAAAATCCATTGTGATATGTTCCTATTTCCACTCGGGGATCTCGAGAGGTTGCGAAAGTCCTCCCGGCTTACAATGTTGTGCTTTCACTTACTGAGACGCTAGACACTTGGCAACGTGCTTGGCGATGTTCGCCTTTATACCAGACCACCAATAGTGTTAACGCAGATTCTGATACATCTTCATACTGCCAAGATGAATGCTGTAACTGCTATGATGAGCTTTTGATAAGATCTCTTCCTTAAGCTCTGCGTCGTCAAGTACACACAATCATCCTTGGAACCTTAGTGTTCCATCATTAGAAATCTGAAAATCAGCCTTCCTCTTCTTGGTATCCTCTTGCAGGATCTTCTGAACATCTGGATCTGTCAACTGAAGTGCCTTGATTCTGATTTGCACATCCGGCTCAATTTTGAGGGTGGCCATAAGAATAGAAAGGTGACCTACCTCAAATTTGAAAATCGAATCTTGAGTTCTCTCGAGTAAATTCCACTCCTTAACCAGCATGTACACAACTGAAGACTTCCGACTCAGTGCATCTGCGACTTTATTCGCTTTCCCAGGGTAATACAAGATATCACAATCATAGTTCTTCAGGAGTTGAAGGAGTTCCATCCATCGGCACTATCTCATATTCAACTCCTTCTGAGAGAATAGATACTTGAGACTTTGATGGTCAGTGAAGATTTGGAATCGTTCTCCACACAAATAATGTCTCAAAATCTTTAGAGTGAAAATAATTTCTACGAGTTCCAAGTCAAGCGTCGGGCAATTTAGTTCGTGAGTTCTCAATTGACGAGATATGTATGCAACAACCTTACCATGCTGCATCAGCACGCAACCAAGTCTTCTGAATGACGCATCATTATAGATCTCGTGTCCTCCAAGACCAGATGGAATCATCAGCACAAGTGTGATAGTCAGCTTTTGCTTAAGCTCTTGGAAACTACACTTGCACTTATCTATCCATACAAATTTTTCTTCCTTCATCAGCAAGCGAGTTAAAGGCAAAGCTAAAATGGCTAGTGCAAACACCTAGAGGGAAATGAATAAGTGTAACTAAAAATTTTCACAAGACTTAGTAAAAGTAAATTGCCTTTAAAAGATAATTGACTAAGGACATAATTAGCTTTAAACAATTATATAAAGCAACGAATAAAAGTAAGGAGTTAAGGAAAGAGAATTGGAACACAAGGTTTATAGTGGTTCGGCTTAGATCAAGCCTACGTCCACTCTCCCGCGCTGACAGCTCACTGGCTGATTCCATTATGAATCAAAAGAGATTTTACAACTTGTGATCTTCGACTTTCTCAGTGGAGAGTCTTTACTGGTCTCTCACAAAGTCTCATTATGTGTTTCTCTCTTTTGTTTACAACTTTAAGCTCAATAAATGAAAGAGCGAGGAACTAGAAAGCTTCAAACTTTGAAATTTTTCCTTCACACATTACTTCAAACAGCTGGAGAGTCCACATTAAATACTCAGTCATGCCTTCATGACCATTAGCACTTTCCAAATGAATTCTTCCAATTTACCCATTGGACGTAATCAATTAGGGTGATCTCGAGTCATTGGATAATTTTTGATGAAGGCCCATCAATCCTGTTCGCCTATACAATCAGGATCTTTGGTTTCCATAAGTAGAACCTTCCAAGTTTGCTTGCTTCTCAAAAGATCTTCATATCGGAGTAGATTCCAATAAGAATAATCAATCACATAGATGCTAAATCCAGCCATAAGGTCTTCCGAAAACCATACGAAACAAATCCTTGAAAATAATCCAGCATATGGATAAGTCTTCATACTTCATTTTGGAAACTGTCAGTGAGGGTAGACTTTGAATCTTGAGTCTGATGGTCTTCAGACTTTGACAGAAGAGTTTGGAGTGCTTCAGACTATAACACTTAAGTCTAGAAGTCTTCAAACTAGATTTTTGGAAACGTTTTGTCAACTTCAAAACAGTAAATGAGTTTTCTCCAACAATCTTCCCCTTTTTGATGGTGACAAAACTTTCTTGCAGATTTGAAAACTTTTGACTTGCAAAATAACACTTAAGCAATACATGATATCTTATAAAAATAAGTTGATTAGGACTTGGATAGCATCAATTCTGTAACCACATAAAACATATTAATCTTGCTATATAAGATAACTATCCAACCATAATCAGTATCACAAGCTTAGTTACTGTAGGCATCAAAAGGATTCAAAGTCAAATAGCAGCCAAAAGCCCAAAATATACCAATCCAAAATCAAACCAAAAATACCAAAGTCCAATCAAAATCAAACAAAGTAAAGTACCAAGCAAAAAGTGCCCAAAAAGATAAGTCAGGTTAAATCTGCTCAACTTCTCCCCCTTTTTGTCAATAGCAAAAAGAGGAGAATGACTATAAAAGGAGTTAGGTAAAAATCATGGCTGTTTGGGGATGCGAACGAGCTGGAAATCCCCCATTGACTTGACAGTCTCCTCAAGCTTCCTTAGAGTCTCCTTCAGCTGCTCCAAATCTTTACCCTTCGCAGTGTGTTGCATTTGAATCTTCAGTGCTTCTAGCTGTTCTTGCAGAGAAATTGAAGTGGACAGGAAAGCCTTTTTGAGGTCCTTTTATCTCAAACTCTAAACCATATTGTTATCTCTTCAAATCCAAAAGGATATCCAACAGTTTTTGAAAGTCTGCTGTTTGTTCTGTTATAGCACTAGGTCCAACCGAATCAGTTCTAGAAGTTTTAAGATGTGAGGGAATATCAGCAGTTCAATCACCAAGACTAGGAGTGGATGCCTCAATGTCTGCTTCAAGGTAGTGAGAGGCATAGACATCCTTTGGATCTGCTGGAGATCTACTAACATCACAAGTAAAGACAGGTGAAGAAGTACCTCTTTTATCAGAAGCTCCCCCTGTTTATGTGCCTTCAGGTGGAGAAAAGAATTCTTCTTTCTGTTCTAGCTCTACTTCAGCACCTGAGTGATGTTTTCCTCTTCCTTGTCCTGTAGTTCCGCTCCCTATCTTCTCCGAATCACTTGACAAGGATACAGCAAAAGAAGGCTAAAAAGAGTCATTTTGACCCTCTTCTTCCTCTTCTTCTCTTCCTCTCTCTTCTTCCTCTATTCCTTTTTCTTCTTCCTCTATTCTTCTTTCTTCACTTCTTATTTCCTCTCTTTCTTCATCTCTCTTCTCTATCTCTTCTATTTCTCTGCTCTTTCTGTCTTCTGGCTCCAGAAAGCTAACAAAACTCCGTAAATTTTTTAAGGCAAAGGTGGAGAGAGTGATGTCGTCCTCATCTTCTCCGTCCTGCAAAATAATGGCTCTCCTCTTCTTGATAGGTGCGCTCATGGGTTCCTTGCCTTTTCTCTTTCTCGCTATAGAGTTTTGTTTTGCCTTGACAAGGGACTTCTCCTTCATGTGCTCCAAAACCTTATTCAACTTCTTTAGACGCATCTTTGTAACCATCTTCAGTCTACTCACCATTGAAGCAATGGTTCTAACACACAGAGTAGCGAGAAGATGAATTTTGAAGTGTCTGAAGAGTCGAGTGATAAGAGCAGAGTAAGGTAGTTACTCTTTGTCCTTCACAATTGTCCTATACATGTGCATGAGGATAGTGTGAGACAGTGAGAACTTATAACCAATGTTGATGGCCTACATCAACTTAGCTTCAAAGTGAGAGACATCAGTCTCTGACGTGGATTTGGGTATGATGCAGTTGATCAGGATCTTGTGAAGCAAGATATTGGAGGCATTTATTCTAGAGTGAGAAATTCTGCCCTCAACAAATCTGTCCCGAACAAGTTCCAAGGTAGCATGACCAACAGACACATTGATTGGTTGGAAACTCCCTCTTTCCATACCAATCACATTCACTAATGTGTCTACATCAACCATAAATTCTTTGTCCCTAACCGTAAAAGAAAATCTATTTGCATCTAGAAAAGATATATTTGAATAAAAATAAGCTATAAGTTCTAGGTAGGCAACAGTCGTCTCAAAGCAAAAATGTTCGAGTTGAAGGAGTGCAAACTTCTCCCTCAAATTTACTTTCAAAGAGTCAAGAAAATCAAAATCTACACTTCTAGGGTTCATAACCCCTCTCTTTAGCAGTTTTGAGTAAGTCTTCTTGTGGTATTTGGAATGGAATATACTCACTCCCTCACCACGAACACTTATAGCAATGCCCATCCTAGGCTAAAAATTTGTGAACATCCTTTTATCATCATCCTTCCCTTCAAGCTGATTAAAGTACCGAACTGTGGATCGCTTGGAAAGTTGGCAAAGGTCCTTGCTGCCAAACCTTCAGGCGCAATGCCGATCCTTTCCATGGATTGTAAGAACAAAATTTCGTTCTTATAACCCCCCTCTCTCAAAAACTCATCAATGAGAGTAATTACAGTACCACCCTCTTTCAACTTACAATAAAGTTTAAAAAGAATTTCGGGTTTCAGCGTTCTTACAGGTTCCACATCTTCCACAATTTCTTCTTCTACTTGTTGCTATGGAGGATCTTGAGTCTTGTGCTGAGAAAAGTGATGCGGTTGAGAATATTGTTGTTGTTGCTGTTGCTGAGGAGAATCTTCTTCCTTAGTCAGATCAAAGTGCATAGGATGTGACATCCATAATTTTCAATATTGTTTTCTATTAAATTAATCGGGCATTTCATTGACGCGTCTATAGGGTTGTTCTCCAAGCTGATCACTCTTGAGATAACTAGACTAGCTAGGTAAGCCATTAAGGAGTTTTAAGACAATAGACTTGAGAATTTGACCAAGAATCGGCTTCTCGACCGTGCTCATCTTTAGAGGTCATTACGGCACAGTTAAAAATCGAATTGAGATCAGAGATAAGTTGGTTCGATTGAGATGGGTGGCCGATCGTGGGTGACACCACTAAATAGGAAAATTCTCGTCGACCGGCACTAATCTGATTTTTCTGTCGTTTTAGTACCCTGTGTTTGTAATTGAGCCATCGAGATTTTCACGACAATTGAGAGTCGCCAATGTGTCGAGTGGGTTCATTGTGGCTCGAAGAAAATTGACCATGAGTCAATTGCCTTGAAAAGTTCTGAAAACTACCCGGTAGTCTAGGTCACGCTAAAAGCGCGTTGGAATGAAATTAACTGTCAATTTGAGCTTGATTTCGGAAATTGAAAGTTCCGTGGTGTCACGAGCTATTTTAGGAACATCGACTCAGTCTCAGAATATTTTTTGGAGGTTCCAAGATTTTTACAGAAAATGGGTTCGGACGTCACAGAAAATCGGTGGAAAGTCAGATTGGCTAAATTGATGGAAAATTGGACTTTCAGGCCAAGTCTTTGCGTGTTAGAGATTTATATAAAATCATTTGGAATTTTCTACATCGAAATTGGACCTCAATTTGGGAAATTGAGTAAGAAAATTTAAATTAAGTGGTGAAATTCGAAATTAAAAAGGGGGCAGAAATTTGGGACTTCAATTTGGGTAATTTGGTGACTATTATTGCTAGAAAGTATTAAGAGACATTGAGATTGCACACTATTTGGGGGACAAGCAATTAAGACATTGGCTAAGGATTGAGAATACCGGGTCCCTCCTTAGCTTCACTTGCAAGATTTCTTCCATCTTCATGCCTTGTTTTCCTTCGACGCCTCTGCTTCTACCGTACCCTCATTTTTTTTCCTTTCATTTTCATTCCTACAATTCTTCCCCACATCTCCTCTCTCTGTGTTCGGTTCCCTTGCGCCAACGCCCCACGTTTTCTTTCCTTCTCTACCCATTCACCCCACCCAAGATCACTCAGCCTCATCAACTGCCCCTCTCCACTAATAGTTGTCCCCTTGGTCAATTTAGTGAAATCTTCAGCAAAATTCCCTCCCCAATTGTTGACTCCATTTGTCTTTTCTTGCACGCGGCCACATCTTCCTTCGGCCGTTATTCATTTCATTCCCAGCGAAGTCCCTTAACCACCCACGTGCTACTGCTCCATCCTCAGCTATTTCTTCAACCGAAGCTCAGTTCCACGCGTCTACATTTGCTGCCGAAGCTGCTTCAAGTTCCCATGCTTGGTCAACCGACTGACTTCAACATTGTAGAGTTCGACCAGCTCGAAGACCAAGCGAAGCTGCTACTATGCGTCTCCTAGTTGTCCGCCCACCATCCGCGAATAACTCAGCATCTTCGATCTCCTCTGCCAGCGAATCCAGCTACGTGAAGCCCAAGCGCAGCTCCTCTCCATGTGTTTTTGGCCCATCTTCACTACATGCAGTTCAGCCAGCAAATTCCAACAACCTGCAATCCACGTGAATTCAACCCAGGAGCCCAAATTCCAGCCCACTTCGCAGCCCAAGTAAACAACATTTTGGTCCATTAAGCAGCCCGCAGTTTGGCATCTTGAAGCCCAACAAATTCCTTGTGAAGTCAGCCCATTCCAGCCTATTTGAAGTTCATTAGCCCACAAGATTTTGGCCCAAGATTCAGCCCAAGTTGTTTATAAGGTAGGCCCAATTCAGCTTTGTATCAAGCCCAGTTCAAGCTCAGCCCAAGTTTTTTAGCCGGCCTAAGTTCGGCCGCCGTTGCGTCGTCGTCGCGGTGTCCTGGTCGTCGTTTTGTGCAAGTGAGTTTTACTCACTAATACTTTCTTAGTAGACTAATGATACCTAGGGTTGATTAGATTTATTTAATTGCAATTAGGTGGATAGATTAGATTAAAATAATTAAATTAGAGACTTATCGATGCATGTCGGTTAAGTTGATTGTGCATGTAGCTAATGGACATGTCCTAGTAATTATTGGATGCTTCTCAGGATTTTTCCAGTCCCTTATCGGGTGTTAATTTAATGATTCGGGCCTAAAATGAATTTTTAGGAATTAAATACTAATTTTCGAAATTAATTTAATTAATTATTTATTTCCCAGAAATTCAACCGGGATGGCCAAAGTGACCGGGATTTTATGCTGATGATCGTGGTGCAGCCCGTTTATTTAATTGAGCTTTATATTGTGCTAAGTTGAATTTATTGTATTTATTTATTTAAATTTCGAAATTAATTATTTAATTATTTATTTTTCCGGAAATTCAACTGGGATAGCCAGTGACTGGAATTTTGTGCTGATTGTCGTGGCGCAGTTCGTTTATTTAATTGAGCTTTATTTTGTGCTGAATTGAATTATTTGTAAAATTGGGAATTATTCTTTAATGGAATAATCTTTGGTTATTAATTGGAAAATAACCGGGTGTCGGTTGACAGCACCAAAGATACTTTGGTGGACTACAAAAAAAATCTAGGAGTTATGGAAAAAAATATTATATTTTGGCTAAGGCCGACCGTGTCCCCACACACAACTATTTTGTCGAGAATGATAAAAGAGGGAATTGATTGAATGATCAGAACAATATACTATATCATCCTACGGGCTCTGATATGTCAGCTTAGCAAGAGCAGTATACTGGTGTACTATATCAGCCTGCGGGCAATATGTCAGCTTAGCGCGAGCAGTACACTTCATCAGCTTAGAGTGAGCGTCAGGGGTATACTATATCGGCCCACGGGCGATATGGCAGCTTAGTGAGAGTAGTATACCGGTATACTATATCAGCCCACGGGCGATATGGCAGCTTAGCGAGAGCAGTATACCTTTACTTTATCAGCTTAGTGCAAGTTATACTATCTATTATCAGCTTAGAGGGAGTAGTCCTAATATGAACGAACTTATAGATAGTATATGATGAGCCGACCAAGAAGGGGTCGAGATGACATGTAATCGACTAGGTCGATTGATCAATGATTTGATTTGATTGTTGTGAATTGATTGCTGTTGCTGCAATACTGAGATGTGTGCATAACCTTGAGTTGCAGGGTGGGACTGATGCCAAGGTAAGTCTTCTGACTCATGCTGTGACTAGGCAACCTTATGGTGTATTGGTTTCCTAATCAAGTCTTAGGGGGTAGAACTCGCTGAGACATAGTCTCATTGGTTGTTGTAAAAACCAATTTTAGGCTCCTAGGTGGAAGATCCCGAAAAGGATGATTACCTGTTGCATGAACCTATTGAGGAACTGGAAGAAGCTAAATAGTCTGATGAGGATTGAGAGTTTATCCTCCTTTTTGTGAACCCTATCTAGGTGTAAATAAAGTGAGACCTTGAGGATGTAAATAGTTGTGAAGTACTTGGCTTTTGCTATGTATAAAAGTTTGGTTATGCGTTTTCAATATGAAAATATGGCCTTGCTTTTCTATCCCATTGTTTTATTATCTGGGGATTTATAACTGCTTCCGCATGTGCTTAATTAATGAATGGGTCGGCGATACATAGTCCTGGGATATCGCATTCTAAAATCGACCAACCGGAAGGATGTGTGCGTGCTCGAGGATCAGGGCGTTACATAGGATCCTCTCGCATATGCTGTGTTCCCCTGATTGCGATTCTAGAAGACTTTCTTTGGGAAGACATTGTCACTTTCTTGAAGGATTTCTTGAACTCGCTTGTGAAAAAGGTGAAAGCTTTTTGGATTAAACAAGAGAGAAAGTGTGAAAAAGTGGGATTTTTGTATTCTAGGGTTTGTGAATGTAAATGGAGAAGAAGAAAATCAACGGTATATAAAGCAAGTGAAATGGGGTATACGAATCGTCACAAAAGAAAAAGTAAAAACTGCATTTTTGAAAATGAAAAACTGCCATAAATTCAAAATACGAAAAAGATAAATTCTAAAAATAAAATATGCAAGTAATGATTCAAAAAATCAACGTACCTTTTCAAAAATTTCATCCTAAAATAAAATTACATGCATTTAGAAAACATTAACTTACAGTCATAACTTTTGGACATTCTGAGTCTAAACACCTTTAGACTTTACCCGATAAAGATATAATGTTCTTTTTGGTGCGAATAGACTCAAATAGGCTTTTCTCCAATGGCTTTGTAAATATGTCTGCCAATTGATTCTTCAAGTCAATAAATTGAATCATAACTTCACCATTTTGAACATGATCTCTAATGAAGTGATGTCGAATCTCTATATGTTTTGCCCTTGAATGAAGAATTGGATTCTTTGTAAGATTGATGACGCTGGTGTTGTCACATTTGATGTCAGTGCATGATTCTTCAATTCTAAAGTCTCTTAACTGTTACCTTATCCACAAGATTTGAGAGCAACAACTCCCAAGAGCTACATATTCCACTTCAGCTGTTGAAAGAGTTATGATTCTGTGTTTTCTTAAAAATCAGGATACCAGCTTATTGCCCAGCAGCTGACAAGTACCAGAAGTACTCTTTTTATCAACCTTGCATCCTGCTAAATCTGCGTCTGAATATCCAAGGAGAGTAAAGTCTCATTCTTTGGGATACCACAAATCTAGCTTTGGAGTAGTTGCAACGTATTTGATAATGTGCTTTGTAGCACTTAAGCGAGATTCTTTGGGATTTGATTGGAATCTAGCACATATACAGACACTAAACAAAATGTCAGGTCTAGATGCAGTAAGGTAAAGAAGCGAACCAATAATGCTCCTGTATAATTTCTGGTCTACACTCTTTCCTACTTCATCTTTGTCTAGCTTCGAAAAACTTGACATAGGTGCCTCTGTCTTTTTGCAATTCTCCAATCCAAACTTTTTGATAAGATCCTTCGCATACTTCTCTTGGTGAATGAAAATACATTCCTTTGATTATTTTACTTGTAATCCTAGAAAGAAATTTAATTCATTCATCATGCTCATCTCAAATCATCATGCGTGCATCTAGAGAATTTATTGCATAGATTTTCATTAGGTGATCCAAATATAATATCATCAACATAAATTTGAACAAGTAGAAAATCTTTACCTTCTCTTTTAATGAACAAAGTAGTATCTACCTTTCCTTTAACAAAGCCATTTTGAGTTAGGAATTTCTTAACCTTACATACCATGCTGGAGGTGCTTGCTTCAATTCATATAGGGCATTTTTTAGTCTATAGACTGAGTCTGGCTTTATTGGATTTTCAAAACCATGTGGTTGTTCCACATAGACTTCTTCTTGGATAAATCCATTTAGGAATGCACTTTTTACATCCATTCGAAATAACCTAAAATTTTTATAACAAGCAAAAGCAATTAATAATCTAATTGCTTCTAACCTTGCTATTGGTGCATAGGTTTTATCATAGTCTATCCCTTCTTCTTGCATATATCATTTGGCTACGAGTTTTGCTTTGTTCCTGACAACTTTTCCTTTCTCGTCCACCTTGTTTCTTAAAACCCATTTAGTTCAAATAATAGATTTACCTTTAGGTTTAGGAATTAGTTCTCAAACATCATTGATGCTAAATTGTCTGAGCTCCTCTTGCATAGCTCCAATCCAGCTTTCATCAGCCAAGGTTTCTTCCACAGTTTTGGGTTCAATCTCAAAAATAAGTGCTAAAGCACTAGACTCTTCTCGTCTTTTGGATTTGATACGAATTCCTTTATCAATGTTGCCAGTGATGAGTTTCTTGGGATGACTTGATTTATGCTTCTAGTTGCTAGTTGGTTTGTGAATCTACTGATCTTTTGCTTCAGTTGAATCTTCTAGTTCATCTTGTTGTTGATCTTTAGAAGTCTAAACCACTTCGGGGGAAGTAGACTTTATAACGTCTAGAGCAAGTTCAGATTCTTCAAGTTGAAACTGATCCAGTTGATCCTGCATAGAGTCTTGAAACTTAACACTCATAGATTCTTCCACAGACTGAGTCTTCTTATTGAATACTCTATAGGCTTTGCTTGAAGTTGAGTAGCCAAGAAAAATTAATTCATCTGATTTTTCTTCAAACTTACCAGTTCGATCATTTGCATTTTTCAAAACAAAACACTTATAACCAAACACATGAAAATAAGAAACATTTGGCTTCTTCCCTTTAAACACCTCATAAGGAGTTTTCTCTAGAATATGCCTCAAGAATACTCTATTAATAATATAGTAAGCTATAGAGACTTCTTCAGCCCAAAATCAAGAGGAAATATTACTCTCAATTAAAAGTGTTATTACCATCTCCTTCAAAAATTTATTCTTTCTTTTCACTTCGCCATTTTGCTCTGGAGTATATGGAGAAGAGAAAATATGCTGAAAACCAAATTCATCACAGAATTTTGCAAAGTCTTGATTTTCAAACTCACTTCCATGTTCTGTTTGTATGTTTGAAATAGCATAACCTTTTTCATTCTGAACTTTCTTGGTAAGAGAATGCTTCAGACTTACTTGCCAGGAAGAATACCCATGTAAAGCGAGAGTAATCATCCATGATTACTAGGTAGTATTTTTTTCCACCAATTCTTTGAGTTCTAGTTGGTCCAAAGAGATCCATATGCAGAAGCTGCAAAACTCGATTAGTAGAAACTTGATTTATGGATTTAAAAGAACTTCTAACATGTTTTCCCAAAACGCATGGTGTGCATAACTCAAACTTTTGATAACTCAGGTTGGGCAGTCCACAAACAAGCTTCTTGGAGGAAATCTTGGTAATCTGCTTCATGTTAATATGGCCAAGCTTTTGATGCCAAAGGTTTGCTTCATCTTGAATGGATATTAGATACTGAGAACTTTCTGATTTTATATCTAGAAGATAAATATTCCCATGTCTTCGTCCAGTGAAAGATTGAGAGAAATCCTTATTAGTTCCCGAACAAATGCCTTCTTGGAAATTAATTTTGAATCCAATGTCACACAGTTGACTAATACTGAGTAGATCGTAATTCAAACCTTCCACTAAGGAAACATTGTTGATTGTGAGACTTCCAATCTTCACAATTCCACATCCAACAATTCTTCCTTTGTTATTTTCACCAAAAGAAACTTTTCCTTTATTTATTTGCACAAGCTTTATAAAACAACTTGAATCTCCTGTTATGTATCTCGAGCAGCCACTATCCAAATACCATTTGATCTTTTTTCTTGATAGTGACCTGCAATCATAAAAAGAACTCAAACTTTCTTCGGTACCCACATTTTCTTGGGTTGAGGGGAGTTAGTACGAAATACAGTCTTTGCCCAATCTCTCTTAACAAGTCTCCAAACCTTGAGACATCCTTTCTCGAAATATTCTGAGTTATTACACTATGAACATTTGAGAGCACTTCGGTCAATAGGTTTTACAAAAGCCTTTTGAAAATGGTTCTTGTAAAATGTTTTTGTAGGTCTATGTTTGATTCTTTCTTTTACTTTTGAAAAATCAATTAAAGGAATGGTCTCTGGTGTCATTCACAAACCAAATTTGTTGAAATAAGGTCTTTGTACTGAATGAATCTTTTCCAACTTCTGAGATATTTTTGAAAACCTTTTTGTGATATTTAAAATGTCCTCTTTCAAAAAGTATTTTCCTTTGAAAGAGAATCTGCATTTTCCTTCAAATCAACAAAACTTTTATCTAGATTTTCAAACTTCTCCTTCCAAGAAGTTTCCTGTTGTTTCAATTTAGAGTTCTCCATTTTCAACTCAGAAATCCTTTTAAGAGATGTTTTGAAACTAAGACAGAGTTCATCTATATACTTTGAGACTTTAGCAGGAATTTTTAATTTGCCAACCTTGACTTCTTCATCTGAATCTGAGTCTAAGTCTGAATCTAAATCTATTTTAGAATTTGAGTCTGAATTAGCCATTAGACATATATTCGCATATTCTTCATCACTTTCCTCGCATTCAGTATCGCTTCATGTCTCTACTTTAAGAGCCTTTTTGATTTCTCTATTTTTCGTTTCTTTTTCTTCAATAGAGGGCAATTGGGTCTGATATGTCCATTTTTCTTGCATTCGAAGAAAATCACATCTTTGTTGATCTCATTATCCTCAGTTGATTTCTTCTAAAATCTTTGATTGCCCCACTTCTTCCAGTTAAACCTTCTTTTCATTTCCTGTTCAACTTTCTAAACTTTCTTATCATGAGTGCTAGCTCTTTATCGTCCAAGTCATCTTCTGAATCTGTATCATCAGAATCATTATTAGATTTTAAGACAATTGACTTCTTACCATTGGGATCTTCTTCCTCATTGATTTGCTCTACTTCATATGATTGAAGTGTGCCAACCAATTCATCTATTGAAAGAGGCATGATCCTCTGAGTTTCTCTTATAGAAGTCTTCACGTGATTCCAATCTTTGGAGAGTCCACGTAGCAATTTATTGACCTTCATTGGTCCTGAGATTGGCTGTCCTTGATATGCTAGACATTTTACAATCTCTACAAAACAACTGAACATGTCAGTGATGAATTCTCCTAGCTTCATCTTGAAGGCTTCATACTGTCCGAGTAGGATATTGATTTTTGTTTCTTTAACTCGATCAGTTTCTTCATAGGTAACATGCAACCTATCCCACACTTCTTTGACTGTTTCACAAAATGAAATTATGTTATACTCAGTAGGAGATAAAGCACGATATAAGGAATATATGGTTTTACCATCAAGAGCTTGTCTCTTGGTTATCTCCGCTTGTGTCAGTTCAACATCTACAACTTCCTTTCCTCTTTTTGAGGTAGATGTAACTTTGGAAATGATCCCTTTTTCTACCACATCCCATTCTAGGGGATCTTTCAATCTCAGGATGTCTTAATCTTGTTTTTCCAAACATTGTATTACTTCCCATCAAAGTAGGGAGGTCTGATGTTGCTTTCGCCTTTAATCAAACCTAGAGCCAAAATACTAGCCATAGATCTTTAGCTTAAGAAGTAAAAACACTTCAATACATAAGCACACAGGCTCTAATACCAATTGAAGTGGCTAGTGCAAACACCTAGAGGGGGGTGAATAGGTGTAACTAAAAATTTTCGCAAGACTTAGTAAAAGTAAATTGCTTTTAGAAGATAATAGACTAAGGACGTAATTAGTTTTAAACAATTATATAAAGCAACAAATAAAAGTAAGGAGTTAAGGAAAGAGAATTGGAACACAAGGTTTATAGTGGTTCGGCTTAGATCAACCCTACGTCCACTCTCCCGCGCTAACAGCCCACTGGCTGATTCCACTATGAATCAAAAGAGCTTTTATAACTTGTGATCTGCAACTTTCTCAGTGGAAAGTCTCTACTGGTCTCTCACAAAGTCTCACTATGTGTTTCTCTCTTTTGTTTACAATTGTGAGTTCGATGAATGAAAGAGCAAGGAACTAGAAAACTTCAAGCTTTGAAATTTTTCCTTCACGCACTACTTTGAACAACTGGAGAGTCCACCTTAAATACTCCTTTATGCCTTTACGATTGTTAGCACTTTTCAAATGAATTCTTTCAATCTACCCATTGGACAAAATCAATTAGGGTGATCTCGAGTCATTGGATAATTTGTAATGAAGGCCGATCAATCCTATTCGCTCATACAATCAGGATCTTTGGTTTCCATAAGTAGAACCTTCCAAGTTTGCTCGCCTTTCAAAAGATCTTCATATCGGAATAGATTCCAATAAGAATAATCAATCATGTAGATGCTAAATCCAGCCATAAGGTTTTCCAAAAACCATACGAAACGAATCCTTGAAAATAATCCGACATCTAGATAAGTCTTCATACTTCGATCTGGAAGCTGTCAGTAAGTGCAAACTTTGAATCTTGAGTCTGCCGGTCTTCAGACTTTGACAGTAGAGTCTAGAGTTCTTCAGACTATAACACTTAAGTCTAGAAGTCTTCAGACTAGACTTTTGGAAATATTTTGTCGACTTCAAAACAGTAAAGGAGTTTTCTCCAACAGAAGCTAATGCTAAAAATCCTTCCACAAACCTTATGTAATACTCTGCTAAACCCAAAAAGCTTCTAATCTCTGTCACGGTTATCGGTCTTGGCTAGTTGATCATCGCTTCTATCTTGGATAGGTCCACGGAGATTCCTTCACCTGAAATCACATGACCTAGGAAAGCAACATGAGTCAGCCAAAACTTGCACTTGCTGAACTTAGCGTATAACTCATGAGTCTTGAGAGTCTGACGTACCATTCTCAGATGACTCTCATGCTTCTCAGCATTTCTCGAATACACCAATATATCATCGATAAACACGATAACAAACCGATCTAGGTACTCTTTAAATACTCTGTTCATTAAATCCATAAAAGTAGCTGAGCATTCGTTAATCCGAACGGCATTACAATAAACTCATAATGGCTGTATCAAGTACGAAATGCTGACTTTGAAGTGTCCTCTTTCCTGATCCTCAGCTGATCATATCCCGTCCTGAGGTTGATTTTAGAAAATATCAACCCTCCTTGTAACTGATCAAACAAATCATCGATCCTCGCAGTGGATACTTGTTCTTGATTGTCACCTGATTGAGTTGACAATAATTGATGCACTGGCATAATGAACCATCTTTCTTCATGACGAACAAAATTGGTGCTCCCCAAGGTGATGCACTGGGACATATGAATCCCTTATCCAACAATTCTTGCATCTGCACTTTTAGTCCTTTCAATTCAGACAACGTCATCCGATAAGGAGCCTTAGAGATTGGCTCTGTTCCAGGGGCTAACTCAATTACAAACTCAATTTCCTTTTCTAGCAGCAAACCTAGCAATTCCTTTGGAAATATGTCAGGAAACTCTTGGACTACTGAGATGTCTTTGATTTTCAACTCCCCAACTATCGTATCCACGACAATTGCTAAGTGACCTGACAACCCCCCTCTAACAAATAGGTTGCCTCAAGCAACGAGATTAAGGTAATCGAGGGTCGCCCTTGACTTCCGATAAATTTGAAATTTTCATCCGTCGACAGGTTAAACTGTATCACATTGCGACAACAATTCATTACAACAAAAGCTCCTCGAGCCAACTTTTTTCATATATAATATTAAAGTTATACACAAGCAACCCAGTCTAGTACAACTATAGTTAGAAATTCTTCTTTTTACTACTTTATTACAATAACGAAAATTCTACATCCTTCACCCAAAATTCTGCTGCGCTACTCGAATAAAATCATCCCAAAAACAATTTTCCCCTGATTGATGCATGGTTGGTCCATTCCTATTCCTTTAGCCATCCCAGTGGCGCCTAACTGCAGTAGCAATGCTTGTGCTCCCCTGGACCTACGCAGGCAATCCTTATACTAGTGGCCGTGTTAGCCACATTTAAGACAAGCTCCCGTCCTTTTAAAACACGGGGCAAACCCATGCCTTTTCCTACAAACTCGGGACACGTCTAGTGGGTCTTCTGCCTCCTGTCAAGTGACAGCCTGCATCATATCTTGCAACAGAGACCTGTTCCAAATACCCCACTGTGTGTCTTGTGGTGCATTCTCTCTATTCCATTCCATCGGCAGTGGTGGTGGCAGCTGTTGTGATCCCATTTGCTTTCGCGGACAATTTCTGGCCAAGTGACCCTGCTAGTCACACACAAACAAGCACCCATCCTAAAATGGCACGGGGCTGGTCCAAGTCGCCTTGGCACACTCCATTCTGGTTGGGTGCTAGCTTTCCCATTATACTCCTTCGAGTGAGACGATGGAAGTGCTTTCCTTCTATCATTGGTTTCTTCTTGAATCGGTTGCCATCTCTGTTGGAACCAAATCTTGACCCAGATGCGATAGCTTGCTCTTATAACACATCCCCATGTTGGACCTCAGTAGGTGCGGCAATAATGGTGGCTACAGCATTGGCAGCGGCAGTGGCAGCGACAGCAACGACAGCTTGATTCTATGCTTGCTGACCCAAAATGCTTCCCAAAGTCTCTAGCGCCTAAACGATCCCGTCAAACCTAGGATCGCTCGATGCTACTACACTAGTATTAGCTTGCAATGGTACTCTTACACTTGCGCTCTGCCTCGGGTATCGATCCTTGTTGACGTTCTACCCCGAGTTACAAGTCCCGCCGACCTGTTCCTAGGAGTTCTCCACTCCTAGTCACTCATCTCGCAAATTCTTTATAGAAACCTGATTTCCAATTCTAATACCATATTAGAATTTGAGTGACCCCACAAAACAATCTACCAATCAGCTATCACTCACATGCATCGGCATAAAATAGATGTCATTCCTACTAACTATCCCAAGAACCCATCGCACTTTATCACTCCAAACACAAACCTTGCTCTGATACCACTAAATGGGGATGTCACACCCTGATCCTCGAGTGTAGGTCTAGAATCTACTACGACCCGATACCCTAATGCATGGGTAACCTGAAAAGGGATTTAGTAGCATCCAACGTAATCACTAGAGACAGGTTCTCTTAACCAACACACGACCAATCAATCTTGGCTTAGGACACCGTGCATTACACTCAAATACCTTAATTAAAATAGTGATCCTGGCCTATTTTCTTCTTATTAAATTACTCGGTGAAAATAGTTATGTGTGGGTACACGATCAAATTGGACCCGAAAAATTCATAACCTCCAATTTAAAATCTCAATGTTTTATATGGTATATAAAACCATTTTTGGTGTTAAAATCTGACACTTGGGATTTTCTGAATAAATATCGAAATTCACAAATTTTGAAATTAAATACTCAAAATTCCAATCAGCACTCAATTTGAACAAATTAACATCCAATTGCATAAATTGAACACATCATTGCAATCAGTACAAAATTCCAGTCACCGACTATCCCGATCTAATTTCTGGAAAATAATTAATAATTAAATAAATTAACGGCAATTATATAAATTACAAAATAAATAAATCAAAGCACTCGATTAAATTAACCTTAACTAACCGGGCTAATTAATCAAACTAACAATTAAATCTAACCATTCTACCTAGTTCAATCTAATTACACTAATTACATAAACTAACTAATTCCTAACTAAATCCACATAACTATTCTAATTAAACTAACTAAATAACCAACTATATACTTACTCTAACTAAATCATCCTAAGCTTAATTAACTTAACTAATCCACTAATTAGCTAACTAATCAACTTCTATGTGTCATTAGGCTACTAATTAGGGATTAGAACACGAACTACCGGTTTAGCACGAAAACTGGCTCACGGCAACGGTGGCGTGACGGCGGCTGAGACTTGAGCTCACAGCGACACCAACGGGGGCTCAAATTGGGTTGAAATCAGCTTGCAAGCCTGCAGCAAAACTGCTGGACTTGGCTAAAGCGGTTAAAATTTGCACGGCTACAAAGCTCGGCTTCATGTGGGCTGGTCATGCGGCTGTTTCGATGGATGGACTTGGACGAATGGCAACTGGGGTGAGCTGCATGGCCAAGCGGAGCAAAAGAACAAAGGTGGAGGAAGCTCGATTGTTGTTGGATGTGGCCGCATGGAGTGGAGAAGACGCACAGGTGGAGGACATGTGGAGTTGGCGTTGAAGAAAGCGGTCAACGCTGGTGGGGAGGGCTTCTTTTGTTGACCGAGGGACGTGTGACATGCAAAGGAGAATTCAATGGGTGGAGGTGGTGCGGCAAAGCTTCAGTGAAGAGGAAAAATGAAAGCGAAGCCAGAAGCAAAAGGAGCTGATCGAGATGCGTACGCAGGAGGGTGCTCGATTGAGGAAGCTGAAATGGGGGGATAGAAAGTCAAGATTGAATATCTTTTCCATCATTACTTAACTCACAAAGGTCCACCAACTTATCTACTTGCCCCTCAAATACTTTCTTATATAGAATTTCCACAAATAAATCAATTTGATGCCAATGTTGCACCCCCTCCCCCTCCCCCAATGCCTAGCTTTGTATTTCTTCAAATTTGGACTTCAATTCCTCACTAATTCTTCAATTTGAGGTCCAATTTTGTTGAAGAAAAAGCCCACAATTTCCACACTTTCCTTTCAACAAGTAGCTCGATAATGAGGGCAAAAATCCCTTCAATTTAGCCCATCCAAATTTCTGTTCGTTTTCCAAATTGTCCGAATTGATTTTCCGTAAAAATCTCAGAATTGCCGAAAATTCTTCAAATGATGAGTCGACATTCCTAAAATGAATCATGATAAACATAATTTTCAATTTCTGAAATGAAGTTTAATTTTGTGGTTAATTTCAATTTAGCGCAATTTTGATGCGTCCTAATCTACCGAGTAGCTTTTAGGAATTTTTAGTGCAATTGACCCATGATTAATTATTTTTGAGCCACAACATACATCTTCGATACATTGGCGACTCTCAATTGTCATGAAAATATCGAGATTTCAAATATCGACACAGGATACGAAAATGGCAGAAAAATTGGTCTAGTGCCGTTCGACATAAATTTTGCAATTAGGTGGAATAAACCACGCACTAATCACGTACCTCTATTGAATTGACCTATCGCCAGTCTTTGATCGATTTTGGTAGTGCCGTAATGACCCTTGTAGATTAGCACGGTCGAATAGTCGATTCTTTGCCGAATTCTCAAGTCTGTTATGTTTATATTCCTTAACGGCTTCACCTAATAGGCTAGTTGACTCATGAGTGACCAACTTAGAGAAAAAGGCTATAGGCACATTGATGAAAGACTCATTTTATCTCATCGAAATCAGACTTAAAAATCAGGATGTCATAATTGACCTATCCACAATTGATATTAGGATTATAATACCTCTTTCTTAAATCAATGGTGTAACATTAGGGCCACTTCTTTAAATCCCTTTTATGTAGATGATATATGCTATAATTATGGGGATAAATCCAAAAAATGCATATGAACACGTTGTCCCTCGGTTCAGGCTAGCATTCAATTCCTCTAAATTTATTTTCATCTCAATCTATGGCATCGTCCATTGCTTTACAATATCCAAAGACCTCAACATCGCCAGTGGATTTGCAACATCATATGATTCGTGAAAAAACATTATTCCTTGAATCCCCTTGAGAAATCAATCAAACAACTCACCCATGAAATGTGAGATCGGCAACTCCTCTTCCATTTTGGATAGTCATTATTAATACCTGAATTTTCACTAATGGGTCCAATAAAGTTAAAACTCAAGACTTGAGATTCCTAATGGCAGCAGGGCTGTTTCTCGACAAAAAATAATCGTTTGTGTGTCACTAGAGTATATAGAAATTTAGAGCAATCTACTCTATTTGTATTTAGGCATCATTTTTTCAATGGATCAAAGGTTCACTTTTTAGTCAAATCAAAGACTTTGACCATCGATAAAAAAATTCCAAAATTCATTGATTTTATTTTATTTTTATTTTTTTTAGACATTTGATTCTGAGACTATGATAATTCAAGATTTCAAGCCCAATTTGGATGATTCTTGACATGGAGAGGATGGTCAACATTTGAACACGAGTTTACGACTATAGTTGACTCTTCATAATAAAGTCAAGGAGCACATTTTAAACTCCTAGGGCCAAATTAATTCAATTTCAATATCAATTTATGCACCACGTGGAAAATTTGAAGAAGTCAAATATAAAATGGTGAATCAGGAGCAACGAGTCGAACCGGAGTCAACTGGGTTCGGTCTAATGCGCTAAAGCCCATTTTGACCCAATGGACCGAACAAAGCAAGATGGCCCAACTCATGTCATGATTTGAAGAGAAATAGAACAACTGAGAGATCTCGGGTCAACTCAGTCAATGTAATTTGACCAATTTTGACCCAAGTCAACCAAAAAGTCATCCCATTCAGCCCACAAGACCCCATGACCAGCCCTCTCTCCCTTTGTTTACAAAAATGTCATTATCCCCAATTACCAAAATTAAATTCCATATCATCGATTCTTAAGAAACACTAATCTTGGCCATTCATTCTCCTCGAAATCAAGACCTTGGGATGTAACATGTCAACTATTCTTGATTTATGTGACCTAAAAAGAGCCAATCATATCATATCTGACCCATATGTGACCATAGGATTAAAATTAACATCTAAGATTAGAGGCTTATTTGAAATTTCCCTACATTTTTTCCCTCTTCCTTAGCCTTGGCCGACCACCCCTCTCTCACAATTTCATTCTCACAAAAAGGTGAAAAGAAAAGCTCTCTCTCTCTCTCTCTCTCTCTCTCTCTCTGAAATTGTCCCTCTCTCTTGACACGCTAGCCTCTTCACGCAACTGTGTTCCTTGGTTTTGTCCCTGGCCAAGTTGTGGTAGGCGCCTTCCATTTCAGTCACCAGAACATTTCAATTCGCTTGATTTGCTTTGTCATCATTCGGGGATCCTAAACAAAGGTAGGAGCTCTAGTTCTCGTAACAATTTGAAATGACTATCCTAAGATACTTAGGTTGATTATTGTTGACACCTAAATTTTTGGGTTGATTTTTGCTAATTTTGTTTTCATTTTAGACCATTGGTGGAAGGAAGATTTTTCGCATATCCCATTCAGATTTTTTGGGTAATATACACTAAGGGGTGTATTTGGTGCAAGAAAGGGAATATTGCGCGGGGTGTGTATATTTCAACGACATATTTAGGGGTATCATGTGGAAACAAAAAAGGAAAAGAATATATTTCGCATCAATACATTTTCGGACCTATAAAATACATTGTGCGGAAGGTAAATGGGGAGGGCCACAAGTATCGAATACACGGCCACATATACGGAGACTTCTCTAAGAAGAGAGAATAAAAAGAGAGAGAAAAAGCTTTGGGGTTTCTCGATTCCTTCCGTGAAAATAGAGGAGGAGAGAAGCTTATTGGGAACAAGGAAAAGTCAACAGCAAAAAGAAGCTTTTTGCTTCTGCAGATACAGAGAACAGAACAACACAGCAGGGAGATTGACGTGAGGGACGTCGATCAACAGGAAATAACAGCAAAAAAGAGGAAAAAAAAAAGGGCGCTCCTGTTCTTCTCCCTCACCAAGCTTTCCTGCTTCTCGCCGGCGCAGCAGCAGTCTAGTCAACTGTTAGAATTTTTCCTAATATGTGGACTAAATTAATTGTCATTGTTATTTACCGTTTAACGTTTACCGTTTTACGGGATTTGGTCTTAGGTGAGATAGAAGGTATCTTAATTAGTCTAATATGGGACTGGCTAGTGTGGGCCGAGTTGAGCCTCGGCCCATAATGAGGGGGACCGGGCTGGAAACTCTATAAATAGTGCTCAAGTCTCTCCTCTAGCCCTAATCTCACATATCCTCACCTAAGGGGCGTTACTCTAACGCTAATCGTGAGGGGCCGCCTCATTGAGCCAGTGATCCGGAGGGTAATAGAGGAGAAGGATTTGCGCGAGGGACATTGTGTTCCTACTTCCGCTTCAAGAAAGACAATGAATCCTAAAACAGGTGCGTTGGTCCTTCAATTCGCAGTTGCATGTTTATGTTCTGGTTATGGAGATCTTGGGTTGCGCATAATTTGTGCGCTACATGTGGTATCAGAGCCTCCATAATCCTAGAACATGAACGCAATTGGTTTTACCCTAATCTGTGTGAATTTGCCCTAAATTATACTGATTTGCCTTAATTAGTATAATTCTTGCCCTAATTTGCGATTTTCGAGATTTTTTATTCAATAAAAATCAAATTAAATCACAAATTCGGACTGGGGGAGTCGAGTCGGTCAGAACCGTCGCCGGCACGTCGCCGGGGGACGCCGCACGTGCCCCCATGCGCGGCCACGCGCCGGTGTGGCGTTGAACACACGCCTCACGCGCCCACACGCGCGGGGCGTGCGACGCAGGCGGCCATTGACGTCAACACTCGACCCGCTGATGTCAGCGACCCAGGTCCGACCCGTGCGTGCGCCGCACGTGCGTGATGACGTCAGTGGTTCGCTGACGTCAGTGACGACCCAGCCCGGCCACCCGACCCGATTTGGGATCCGACTCGGGGTTCGACCCGACCTGGCATCCGACCCGACTCGTTGACCGACCCAACCCGACCCGGTCAACGGTTGACCGATCTGGTCAGCCGGTCAGACCGGGCGGTTGGACCGGAGACCGGTCGGACCGTTGCCGGTCGGACCGGTTTTGACCGGTCCTAGGCCACGCGCGTGGAGTATCGGATCGGCACGTGGCTGGCGGCGTTGGATTCGTATGGTCCTCCTCTATCTTGTGGCATATTTATTTTATATGTTTGATGATTTTATTGATATGAAATTGCATATAAAGCCCTAAATACGTGTATTTTAAGTGAATTTTTTGCGTATTTTTCTTGTATTTTTCTGTGATTTTGGGAAATACAAGTGATGGGTTACAGGTATGCTATTTTAATTAATGAATAAGGCAATGTAATTAGCATAATATGTGATTTGAGTGATATGTGCCCCTATCACTGAAGTTCGAATCACATGTATATGGTTTATGTGAGGTATAAATATATTCCTGGTATGAGAGAGTTTCAATAATTCAATTGAGTAGTGACCGCCAAAGTGGCACCCTTGATTGGGTTTGAGAAATTTCACTCTCGTATGTTGTTTGGGATGTCTCATGGTCTAATGCATGGTCATACTCCCAAAGGAGGTGATTGTGTATTAGTTCATGGAGGGATACATGATGATGTGGTGGAGGATTGTCTAGTCTTAGTGGTTCTTCTGCCCAAAGGTGATGAATTCACGAACATTGGAATATATTCTCCTGACCGCTGTCATGTGAGGAGTGTACAATTGCATGTCATGTATTCTGCCAAAAGGTGATTATGTGATTTTGCATGTAACTCTTTGGATGTGTACTTGTACGTCAAGTTACACGGTGCTCACATGATGCTAATTATATACATTGCTTGTTTTTCAGTCACCTTTTTGTAATTAATAACTCCATTATTATTGAGGTTTTTCAGTTGTGGACATATGATTTGTTACTTGAGAAAAGAGCAATAGTATTAGATTACTGTCCATGAAGTGTTACATTTTGGAACACTTGAAATTTGGTTTGCCTGCTAACTGCACTACTAAAGTTGTCAGGCTTGAGTATTTTGACAAGTATGATAATCCGAAATAGCTTAAAGGGTCATTTTGTCAAATACTGGGTAGATTTTGGGGTGGTAAATTAATTACTATACATGTAAATCCTGACAAGAGATTTGGCCAAAAGGCATAATTGCACCATAATGTACATAGTGATGAGTACGTGTTTAGATGCCATAAAAGGCGATATGCAATCTATGAAACATGTTTGAAAACTTACTAACTTGTCTAAAGATTACAAGTTTATTAGTTGCAAATTGGAATTCAAAGCCAAACTGGTAGCTAAAGTTTCCACTCTGAAAGAGGGGTGGATAGTTAATTGTGAAGAAATAATTATTTCTTTAAAAGATTCTTTCAAAGTGAATGTGACATTTATTTTGGTTTGGAGTTACGCCAAATAGATACAAATTCTATATAGTACAACTGGAGGATTTTGCAACAGATTTAAGTAAACTTATGTGTAGACTGAAAAGTCTTATAAATAATTTTATGTAAGTTTCCAGACAATATTAATAAAGTTTCATAGTATTGCTATTTTGTTCAATTGTGAACAAAGTTATTCAATATACTGCAAGGTCAGTGGGAGGAAATTTATTTTTCCTATATTCTATGTACATAATATATATTTATGTTAGCAGGAAGTGCAGTGCAGTAAATAAAGTTCTATTACATAGAGTTTGTAACTTTATTTTAGGCTGTTAATTGAGCTATTATGCTTCAGAACCTTATAATGGAGTTGACCGTTTTGACTTTATGGATAGACCCATACGGTTGAATTGAGATAATAAATTTGTTTGTTTATTAATAAGAAATGTCTCAAGGGGTCCAAATATTTGGCGGTCAAATATTTTTTGACCATAAAGAAACGGGTACAGAAAGGTGACGTTAACATATTTTCACAGATGATGATGTGGTTGCAGATCCACTAACTAAAGACCTATGCCCATGAGTGTTTGAGTGACATGTCATTAGCATCGGCCTAGGAGTATCTTCGGATACTGTTGTTTAGTGGGAGCTACTTTGGCTTTACTCTGATAAAGTTCACATCTGTGGTTCGTTACATTTAGTAACGGTTTGATATGTATCAACTTTTGCATTCAATAAAATAATTTTGAATGTGTTATTATCATGTTGAATACATATTGATAAAGTCTCAAGGTATTACCTTGAGTGAAGGCTAGGGGCAATTCATTATTAGCCTTGTGCATATGTTCTTGTAAAAGGTTAACCATAAGGACAAGACATATGTGGGTTCATTTGAACCATAATTTCATTCTCTTGTGACACAAACTTTTGTGTCGCCTAAGTAAGAGAATCATATGTGGGTTCATTAGAACCGTGATTTCATTCTCTTGTGGCACAAACTTTTGTGTCGCCTAAGTAAGAGAATGGTGACTGACAAATGGATCTCTCTATGAGAGATGTTAGACATTTGCCACACTACCATATTTGATCCATATCAAATAAAGTTGAAAACACTTGTGACCATGGAAGGCTCTGTGTGTATACATGCAGTTACCGCCATGATTTGGTGTTGGAGGCTTTATGGGATAGGATTGACTATTAAGAATTATCTCTGGACCAATGTGCGCACATACAATACAATTTCAATTAATATAGTCCAAGTGGGAGAATGTTAGAATTTTTCCTAATATGTGGACTAAATTAATTGTCCTTGTTATTTACCGTTTAACGTTTACCGTTTTACGGGGTTTGGTCTTAGGTGAGATAGAAGGTTTCTTAATTAGTCTAATATGGGACTGGCTAGTGTGGGCCAAGTTGAGCTTGGCCCGTAATGAGGGGGACTGGCTGAAAACTCTATAAATAGTGCTCAAGTCTCTCCTCTAGCCCTAATCTCACATATCCTCACCTAAGGGGCGTTACTCTAATGCTAATCGTGAGGGGCCGCCTCATTGAGCCAGTGATCCGGAGAGTAATAGAGGAGAAGGATTTGCGCGAGGGACATTGTGTTCCTGTTTCCGCTTCAAGAAAGACAATGAATCCTAAAACAGGTGCGTTGATCCTTCAATTCACAGTTGCATGTTTATGTTCTGATTATGGAGATCTTGGGTTACGCATAATTTGCGCGCTACATCAACGCCTTTGCTGGTTTTCTCCCGCTCGCGCCCTCGCAGCCGCCGCGACGCCCCTCCTTGAGCCCCCCGACGCCGTCGCGCCTCCACGCCACCAAGCCAGCGACACCTTCACCATCATGCCGCTCCGTTGCAGCCCACACCGCCGCGCCCCTGCGCCGTCAACGCTCGACTCCTCCGCAACCGGTAACCCCGAGTTCTACCGCTCTCCTGCAACAAGCCCCCGACGACAACAAGTCCAGATTCGCCACCGCCGCCCTGCGCGTTCGCCTCCACAGGGAACCGTGACGCCAGCGGCCCGTCAAAGTTGCAAATCCGCCTCCGTCGTCGCTCGAGACATGCCCCGAAGCCCTCACGCGACGCCCCTGCCTCTCGCGCGCCCCCATCTCGACAATCCAGCCGTGCTACCCAGACGCCGCGACCCCCTGCCGTCCCGACGTCCTCGCCCGAAGCCGCGACCCAGCGCCGACCTCAATCCGACGCGCCTCGAGCCCCTTGGTGCCGCACCGCCGACGCGCCTTGCCTCTCCACTAGACCCCACTAGCCGGAGACTCCCCATCGGGCAACGCGGTGACCCACCGAACCGCCGTGGGTGAAAAAGGAAAGAAAGAACATAAAAAAAGAGGAAAAATCTTTTTTTTTTGGTAGTTTTTTTATTATCTATTTGCCTTATTTTATTATTTTTGCTTTATTTGTCCTTTGGTAGTTTAATTGTCCTTTTATGTGAAATTGAAGTTCCATGAGATAAATTTGCTATGAACTTAGTAATTGTCAGTCCGATTTTCGCGCCCGAAATCCAACTCGCAATTACTTAAAAAATTGGGGAATCAATTTTGCTTGATTTGCTAGGGTTGTTTAATTAATTTTCTTTTTAGAAAATCAAAAATAAAAAAATGTAGCTTTAGGGTTTGCATGCTTAGGATAGAAATTTCATTTTTCTTAGTAATAAAAAAGCAAAAAATCAAAAAAGATCAAATTAACTGGTTTAGGGTGCATGTTTAGTTATTAGAAATTGTTAATTTCAAAATAAAACAACTCAAAAAATATTAAATTAGGATTAGGTTTATTTTTTTATTGTCTTGCATGTTTAGATTAAGGATTTTATTTTAGGTCATAAAGATGCAAACAAAAATCATCACGCATTTTAGAATAGAATTGCATGTTTAATTTTAAGCTTAGATCAATCTTTTAGATAGGTTGCATCTTAGGTTAGAAACTGCTAAATTAAAATAATATCTTAGTTTAAAGTAGGATTTAGTGTGACTTAATCCCTAATTTAAATTAGGTGGAATTTTAATTTAGTTAGGAATTTCATACAAAAGTCTTAGGATAAATTACTCCCTTTTTTAGGATAAATTGCACTTTTTAGGAGAAAGGAGAATAATAAAAAAATCACAAAGTCATAAAAAAATCTTGCATGAGCGTGTAGAATTAGATATATAGATTTAGTAAATAAGACATTTAGGTTTGTAAATTAGGTTTTTTTTTAGAATCACATTTTTAGGATTATATTTTTTTTAGAAATCTCTTTTTAAATAGGTTAGGGTTAGACCTAGATAATTTTATTTTTAGAAAAGTTGGCATCTTTAGAGAAAAAACCAAAAAATAAAGAAATGATTTTATAAGTCAGAATAGGGTTAATTTAAATTAATCCCAAACGTGAATTAGAAAATTATTCATTTAGGGTAGTTCAATTAGGACTTTTGTTAATTCGAAACTTCAGATAAAAAAACCAAAAAAAAAAAAAAAAAAAACATTAGGTGCATGATTTGCATTCTAGGGTCATTTAATTAAAATTTACATATTAGGTCATGTAAGTTGCTATTATTGCATTTCATGTCATATAATTTAGATCATTTTGCCATGTCATATTAGGGTATTAGCATGCATTGCATTTAGATTAAACTCCATTAAATAACGTGAAAACAAAAAAATTGCGTGTTAATTAGAAATCATATTAGGGTTGATAACATGAATTCTGATCTAACAATGCAGATGCTTTCGTTGCTATGAGGTAAGTCCTGCAATTTATTTACTGCTTTACTTGGATGTTAAATTGGTGGTTTGCGCACCCGCATGATCACCTCACATGTTAGAGAGATAAATTAAAATCAATTCAAGCTGCCCGCTAAACATTTTTTCAAAATAAAAGAATGGTACCGAAAGGGCGTTAGAGGAATCTAGCGTAACCAAGTCCCCGTATCTAGAATCTCTGATTCGCAGGAGTAAAGTAAATCTCCCATTACTTTATCTCCCATTACTTTACTTGGGTTTCTAATCGACCCACCAAAAATAAATTAGTGGCGACTCCCAATTAAAAATTATTTGCATGTTAAGAATTTGAACCTAAGTCGCGAATTGGTATGAGCTTGGGAGAGCCCGAGTTAAGTCTAAGTTTAACAATCCATTAGCCAAACTCTAGGTGGTTCTCACCCCGAAAAATTGGTCACGACAATTATAATCTATTAGAATGATGTCTTCAATCTAAAATTAATCTTAAGTTAGGATATGATAGAACTTGGTGTAATTAGAATAAGATGCCTATCGATTCATGCTTGTTTGATAAACTTTAAAACTCCAATTCCTTTCTGGCAGGAGCATTCTAGATGACTGTCAAAGTAAACTTTAGTTAATTTCATTCCAATCAAACTAGATTTTGCATGTTTAGATAATAATCCTTGGGAATTAGCATCGGACCTAGCTTAATAGCATGATTTGTATGTCGAATTCTCTGCTATCATGAGGTAGCCGAAACACTTAGTGGCTTGATTTGATGTTCATCTGAAGGCCAATTAGTTCTAAGATGATATTGCATGAATCGTGATTTGAGAACAAGTTTAATGGGTTCCATGACAATAGTTTGCTTTGCAAATAATAAATATGGAGGACTACTTTACAAAAGCTCAAAACATGAAAGTTTTAGGAGTGATGCTGAACTGCAAACATCCAAAATTTAAAAAAAAAAAAAAAAAAAAAATCACTTATGGTAAGTCGGTCAATTTAATTAAATAAGACCAAAGTCAGATTTGGCCTACAAAGTGATACAGATTGAGTCCTCGGGTAAATTACATAACTACACATAGTTGGAGGATTGATTTAAAAAAGTTCAAAACATGAAAATTGTTAAATGCATATTAAGCTAGCTGTCTGTCATTTTGGGCACCATTTGGTTATCTTCTAGTTTTTTCTTCTTCTTTTTTCGGGATTTTAATAGAAACGGATGAGAACAGGGTAAAATCTAGAGTAATGGAGCTTAATCGAATTTTCTGTATTAATTGGGCCATAATTAGGGAAAGTGATCTTAATAAAAGTTAAAGAGGACATCTTAAGCTTTAATTAAGAGTTTGAATCGCTTAATTTGGAATACATCAAGGCCTTCATTTGGATCAAAGCTCAGATGGTCAGAATCGAGCAAAAACAGAGAAGTTTTAACTAATTGATCTTGTGATTTCTAAGGCTAATTAGCCTCAATGCATGTCTATTGTTGTAATTGAATTGATAACTGATTGCATTTGATTTCGATTATCAACACATGACACCTTCAGTGGATAGTTTAAGGATACATATTAGACTTTAATTATGTGCCTAGTGACTTAGCCTGCTGCTTGAGGAATTTGCAACGGGGGATTGATAATCATTTTGCATTAATTAATTAATCCTTAGTTGATTACGAGGTGGATGGGTAATCAAATCACATGCAATTATCTAAATCCCAAACTGAACTCGATTTCTCTTGTTACTTAGTGGATTAAGTGAATTATCTAATGAGTGAATTGAGTGATTGCGTGATTGAATGATGAGATTCATGATGAAGACCAACGGCCAAGAGCTTGGAGAGACAGTCCTTGAGGGTAATTAGACTTAGGTTCATTAGCTTAACTTAGTAGCTCAGTCAATAGACCTAGGAATTAGTAGTAGACTTAATCGAAACAAGTCTAGCTAAAAAAGTAATGATAATCAATTTAGAATTAGAATCATTACCATAATGAATGTGTAGCTTAGTTTTTCTTTCTAACATGGTTTGGTTAGTACTATCACTTATAATAAAATGAGTAGAAGTTAGGTCCGTGTTAATCTAGCCTGGATTTCGGAATTAGTATGGTCTCTAACCCCAAGTTCATGGGGAATGATGTTCCAAGGCTTAAGAACAAAGCCTCTTTTCCCAACTTAGTATCAAGTCGAGCTCATGGAATATCATGTCTCAGGGCTTAGAACAAAATTATGGATACTCTTTGCCTGACTGTTATCGAGTTTTCTTTTTCATACTTTACTTTTAGCATTTCAATACTTGAATGTTTAATTCCTGCACTTTCATTACATTGGATATTATTCTTTTTATTTTTTGTAGATGGTTAGAATAAGCCTTAGGACCATAATAAATTCTTACTAAATATTGCATAAACACTTAGTGAATCGGATGACCTTTAGGACTCATAATTGGCAACGAAGACCGCTTGATCACTTAGATAAGCAATCCGATGAAGTTAGAGATACCGAAAGGGCACAATAGAAATTATTAGTGTAATCAAGTCTCCAATCTTATAAAATCTCTAATTATGTGGATAGTGAGGTAATCTCCTGTGCCTCACTTAGTTTATTGCCAATCTCAATAGGCTAGTGACAATTCCTGTTTCACTACATAAGGGCTTAGGAGATTCCACATCTAATCAAGGTCTGTCGGCCCAGCCTTTTGGGCATTATCTCTAATCCCATCTTCCACACCACATCAGGAGGCTCGTGACATTCATCAATCCACCATGGTAGCATTCGAGTTGGCATTCACCTGATCGACTAGTGATTTCAGAGAAATACCTGTAAGTCCTTGCAACCTGCGGATGGAGGAATCGAGGCCCCTGCGGGAGGACCTTTTCCAACGAAGTATTTAATTCCTTTTCTTTTTTTTTTTTTTTTTTTTCTTTTTTTTTTCCTTTTTTTTTAACGATTGAATACCTCAACTTTTCAAGTTATGCTCAATGTCTTCTTCCGTGTAGTACTTGACTAAAATTGTTGATGCACCACCATTAACACCGTTAAACAACCATAAAATATGTTAAAGTGGGGCTTACATGGAAGATTATTATCAAGTGGCAATATAACCAATGTCGACTCACGTATCTCCCTCTCTGACCACCACTATTGCCAACACTATTCACCGCAACAGCGACCACAACCAATACCCCACTCCACAGCCACCATGCTGCCATCAACTTCACTACAGCCACCTTTGACAGCCATGGGCCAACGTGACCACCGCCCCCAACCAAGAACGTATTATATCTCCACCGCCATCAACCACCCAGGCGACCACCACCTCCATTGCCATCTCTCTCTGGGGCTAGCTGGGGTGGAGACATCGGACTGAGGTGACAACCTCAAGCGAAGGTCGGGGATAGTGAGAGAGATTATCACAAGCTCTAGTGTGGTAGATGGCAACGGCACCTCATGGCCTCACAGCATTAACGAGCAGCGACGATGGCACTGTACCAGTCTTGGGGAGAGCTGAGCAAGGAAGAAGATGATGAAGACGAAAGGGAAAAAAATAAAAAATATTTTTAAAAAAAATTGTAATCCATTTTAATCGAGTGGGCGCTCCTATTTATCAATGTGCATCGTTTATACTGAATGAGTGAATCGATATAGTGTAACTTTTATACTCTTCTGAGTTGTAACATTTATTTTCCAATTTCAATTGGTCCTATTAATTTATCAAGGATTGTACTACATATTCAAGGAAACCAACAGCTAGTGGAAAACAGTGAAGAGTTGAAGATGATTGTTACTATGCTGCCTGCGAAACAAAGATCTTGCGCTCTCTCTGCTAAGCCAGTTCCTCCAGGTGCAGCAAGCAACTACAGAAACATCAACCTCTCACACCAATTGTAAGCCATTCTTTCACCTGCAGCATACCCAAATGGAAGTGGTTGTTTGCGTCTGGTAAGAGAACTCCCACGGGAGATATTCAGCAAAACTCTCAAGCAGCACTTGCCCTTGCCTCCATTACTAAAAGGTGACTGCCACCGTGATCTGGACATATAGCTAAATACGGAAAGTATATAAGCAAAAGTACAGTCAAGAGAACAATAAAACAGTCAAGAGAACAATAAATTAAAAAAATTAATTGTAAAAACATATATAATAGAACATCAACCAAAGGCACAGCCAACATTGTTGCATCTCTTAGTGAATATCTTCTACATGTACTTCAAAAAGCTGTGAACTAACATGCTTCTCTTCCTATTTCTTGCATTAGGAAAGGCTGCGAGTATAGCCAAACCAGTGAAACCTCTTTTATCATTTCCACACTGCAAAAGACAGAAGATAATTCTATATGATCATTTTGTGAAGACTTCATTGAAGGGGTAACCATTGTAACTGGTCATGTGGCGTGAAGAAAGAATATCACGAAACCATACCTCTATGCTAGCTTATAATCCTATAATATGAATTAGGAAATAATGAATACTGAGAAAACTTAATCGCGAATGAGATTCCAACATTACACGACCCTACAATTTTTCATATTCACATGTAAACTAATGAGAGAACTCTGTTTTACCCTACATATGACAACGGTACTTTCTAACAGTCAAAGAATCACAACATTCTGAACCAGATGTCGAAACAAAGTTCTTCAAAACTTATACCACTAACCTTGAAACAAACTAATTCTTCAAATAAGACCAGAATGAAGTAATGCAGTATACTCATACCAGCAAGATAAAAAGTAACTCAAGGACAAGGAGTGTTTCAAGTAGCATTTCAGGTTACTAGTAAAACAGAACAAAAGTTCTAATCAGTTCAGATAGACATTTTGGGATCTCTTTTGACATAATGTGAAAGTTCAAGGTGGCTAAAGAACATGAATAGTCCGACAAAAAACCATAACCTTTTCTTTTAATGCACCACAGCTTCAAATTTTATGCGTAATACAACTCTAAATGGGGGAAAGTGTTAGACTTCCCATGCACAAACTGAAATATGCAAAAACCAAACGAAGTTCAAGATGTGTGATCGGGTCTATGAATTAAAATGCACTCTCAGATCCAACTTCCATCCTTTGAAAAGAAGGAATCCCACAAGGTAGTGCTAGTATATTATAGGAAGAGGTATTGTGAAATTAATTTCAACATGAAAAAGACTAGTTCTCCATTGTGGCGAGGAAGACCGGGGCAATCGAGAGATTAGATAGCACAAAAATTATGGACTTCAAGCCCACACAACACAAATTCATCCACAGAAAATGTGAAAGATTCTTAGGGAGACAGACTTTTAGGATAATGAAACTGCAAAACGAAGAGTTGATTAATCCCGATCAAAAGAATTCCACTTCTCATGCAATACATAAGCAAGCATTGATAATTGAGCCGAATGTGCTAGTCCAATGAGATTTTATCGTGCTTTCATGACTACCAGATTCTATCACTAGCATCTGCTCAACTTGAACAAGACAAAGAACCTGAGAGTACTAATTTTGGCATCACAAGTAAACTAACCTCACTCGGTACTGTCAATTTGTTGAAGAGCTCCAGCAGCATTTAGAAAGAGCATGAGGTGAAGTTGAATTTCATCCAAAGATGAATGAGCTTTTGTTAAATCTCATAGACCTAATGAAGAAACAAAGAGAGATTGTGAGAATGCTAGTAGAGAGGTTGAGGAGAAGAGTTGATGGGACTTTTTAAAAATGGACCAACTTTCAATTTATAATCAATAAAGAGGAGGCAGGGCAGGAAACCTTCCTTTTGTTTGGGTAGGTTGCTTTTCTTTTATCAAGCACAACTTCCTTCTCCCTGAATGCCACAATCTCTCTCTCAGATAGACACAGAGTAGCTATTTCCAAGGTTCTGAGTTTTATCACCTAATCAAATTCTGCATAAGGGATATTTAACTTATGAATTGTTTTTTTTTCCCTGGTCAATGCCATAAACAAAGTGAAGATCACTACTAAACAGAAATGCTTGCATGGAGCCTGTGGATGGCAATGCCATCCAAACCAAGAGTTCCTCCCAAGTCTTCCAACTTCCTTCCCCCTACGCCCAACTCATACAACTAAGAAATACTTGAATGCCCTTAGCCTACTAGATTGAACCAATCAATTTCACACATAATGTTGGGTCCACAGTGGAGCTGATAGAAAAACCATGTATTCCACATGAATTCATTGTCTATTACGTCCCTAATAAAAGTAAGCCCATATTAAATAGGGCCCATATAGCTGCTCCACTCTCATCAATGTTTAAAATGATGAGCAATTTTAGGATGCTTACACGTTCGTGACAGGAGAAATAACTTCATGCCCTTGCTACCATAATCCACCCAAAAGGATATGCCACTCCTGAAGTGATGAAAGCAACAGGCATCTCTTACAACAATCTAACGATCAACAATCCTCGCAATAAGTTTAATTGTGGAATGACAATCTCCACAAATGCAAAGTTTCTTCATTGCTGTTACCCCGTTGCCCTCAACAGTACTAATCATTGCAAATATACCATCAATCTCATGATCAACACTCTCCGCAATAAGTTTAATTGCGCAATGACATTCTCCACAGATGCAAAGATTCTTCATTACAGTTATCCCACTGCCCTCAATAGTACTAATCAATGCAAATGTAACAGCAAACATTTTACTATGGTAAAATAATAACTCTTCCTTCTGTTTGTCTTCCACGTCTTGTAGAGGGAACCTTTTATCTGGAATGTAACACATTTTCTTCAACTTCATTTTCAAGTGATCCAGCTACCAATATATGTTCTCACTCAAAGAGTGGGATTTATCCACAAAAAGAAGTAAATGCCCTTGCCCCTTTATGGTAACCCATCTGCTACATAGTTGCTTCACAATCCCTTTATCCCCCATAGTCACTCTTAATCTCGAGACATCACCCCACCTACTAGCAGCCGCATGTAAATTGGACAGTAAAACATAAGCAGCACTACAATGTGTGTGATATCCCGATTTTACAATTCTGGTTTCAATTGAATAAGTCAGGCATTTCATCTTTGCATCTATAGCTCTCTTCTCTGAGTTGGTCACTCACGAGATAACTAGTCTATCAGGTGAAGCCATTAAGGAATCTAAATGCAATAGACTTGAGAATTCGATCAGGAAACAACTGCTCGACCGTATTAATCTGCAAGGGTCATTGTGGCACAAATCGATTAGAGACCGGAGATAGGTCGACTTGACAAAGGCATATGATTAAGTGTGGGTGATTCCACCTAATTGCACAAATCTTGTCGATCGGCACTAGACCAATTTCTTTGTCGTTTTGGTATCCTGTATCCGTATTTGAAACCTTGAGATTCTTATGACAACCGAGAGTCACCAATGTGTCGAAGATGCACTTTATGACTCGAAAACAATCGACCACAGGTCAATTGCATGAAAAGTTCCTAAAAGCTACCCAGTAGATTATGACACGCCAGATTGAATTTAACCGTGAAATTGAACCCGATTTCAGAAATTGAAAGATCTATTATATCACAAATTATTTTAGAAACGTCAACTCACCTTCAGAAAATTTTTCTACAAACCGAGATTTTTGGCAAGAAAGCAAAGTAAGGCCGTTTTTGTTCAAGAAAGTCAGAGGGCCGATTTTGATCGCATCTTTGGGATACAAATTGAATCATATGACAGGGAAAAATCATAAGAAGCATGAGGACACCTTGGCTAATTTATTTGGGCTTCAATTGAATTTGTTTGTTTGAGAATTGAGCTCAATTGAGTAAGAATTGAAGGAATTGAAGAAGATTGAATGGAAATAAAAGTCATTTGCACAAAATTTGTATGCCATGGGGGGAGCAACATTTTAGCCATGAAGAGAGGCTTCTTGAGGAAGATTTGAGAGAGAGAATGGCTGAGGATGATAGCCCAAGTGGTGGGGGCAAGCTCTCAAGTGTTTGGCCAAGTGTTGGAGGGCTAGAGAGGCCTTTGGGGTCCCCCTTGTTCAGCAGCTCTTCTTCCTCCTTGAAGCATGGCTTTCTCCATTGTTATAGTCCTTGGAGAGCTCAAGAGAACCAGAAGAATACCCAGCACACCAGCCCCACCACTGTCGCACGCCTGCAAGGCCACCGTCGGCCGTTTTTCTCCTCCGTTTTCTCTCGTTCCAATTTCTGCTCCAGCTAATCTTTCGCCAAAGATTTGAGTCAAAAGTGATCTTTCTGAATGAATCAGCGAACGAACCATCCATTGCCGCGAAGAGGACATCCAGACCGTCCCAAAGAGCCTGACCTTGTCTCGAACGGAGTCGCCTTATGTCCGGTATGTCGCTATGAAGTTACCGATTGTCGATCTGTTGGTTCGCCTGGCAGTTTGCCCGGTTTTGCCTATTTCGCATTTTCTTCATGTTTTCTCCCATTCCAACCCTTCCTCCACCCATACCAACCACCAGCAGGTCCCCCTCGACCCCCAGGTGCCACCGGTTGCTAGCCAACTCCTCACTGGAGCCCCGGCCAAGCCCGTTCAACTCTGTTTCTCCTCCGGCGACCAGTTTTCGCAAGTAGCAGAGGGAGTTTGAATTTGTGCCTGCTGTTTCAACCTTAGAACCGCCTTGGATCACTGTGGTTGAGGTTCTCGAGCCTCCTTGCCATTATCCATTGGCCGTACACCGCCCCCAAGCCAGCGGACCTCCACCGCTCGCCGTTTCCGCGCCAACCGCCGCCGATTCCAGCCTTCTCGTTTCAAGATCAGTAGCTGAAGACCAGCAAGCTGTGGGAGCTTTGAGGCCCATTTTAGGTGTCTTCTCAGCCTCCGTTGGTGTCGCCACTTGGAGGTTTGTCGCTTGCCTCACCGTTGCCGTTGTTGTGGACTTGTCGGAACGCAAATCCGGTGAATTTATCCTCTAAACCTCGCTTAATAAGTTAATTATGTTTAAGGGGTGTTAGATTAGTTTAAGTATGTTTAGGTGGTTAAATTAGATTATTTAATTGTTAATTAGATTAATTGTATGATTAGTTTAGTGGTTAATTAATTAGGGATAATTGTGTGATTAAATTAGTGTAATCTTCTTTAAGCCCTAATTAATTATTTTTTATTGATTAATTATTTCGAATTTAAAAATATTATTTTATTAAAATATATTATTATAATATAATATTTAATTATTTAATTTTCGGAATTAAATGTAATTATTTAATAATTTCGAAAATTATGCCGAGATGGCCGGTCGTTAGAATTTCGCGTTGATCATAGTAGTGCGGTCAGTTTATGATTATTGTATGTTTAATTGAAAAATTGAGCGATTGATGATTATAGTTAATTATTCCAAAAGTGTGGTATTGTATAAAATTAGAGAAGTTTTGGTAGTTAACTTGAAAATACCCGGTGTCGGCTTCTGTCACCATGATTGGTTTTTAGGACCAGTTTGTATTGATTAATTGAATGGATGTTTATGTGGGAATTTATTCCATGGTTGTTTAATGCTAGTGTTTGATTAGTTTTGATCGTGAAAGGTTGTGAGTGGATCTAAAAAACCGCCGAAATATGGCTATGCCTTCGGGTTTAGACTTTCCACCGAATTTGGAATCGGTCATGCCGAGTGGGGCCGTAATGCCACTTAATTCTAAATCTACCACCTGATAAAGGTTGCACCGAGTGGGGCCGTAATGCCACTCAATTCTAATCGGCCACCTATTTAGGGTTTCGTCCTTTGGACTGTGGTTTATAGTGAATGAGTTGATTAATATTTGAATTGTACTAACGTGTAGAAAGGAACTGAGGCGAGGTAAGTCCTCAATCCTCTTTGTATGGCTAGAGCGCCCTAAGGTGTATTTTCTTCCTAATCGAGTCTTAGGGGGTAGAACTCGCTAAGACATTGTCTCACCCCATTGTGGGCTCAACATTTTCAGGTCCTTAGATGGCGGTCGTGGAAGACTCGAAGCCATGAAGTAGAAAGAAGGTGAAGACCGAAGGATCAACGAACTTGTCTATCTAGCTTGTCATAGGACAATTCTTTTTTATTGAGCCGGCCTATTTTGTAGACAATCTAATGTTGTACATAAATTTATGTATTTATAAAAAAGCTTGTTTTGGTTGTGATTGATTGCCTACTTTTCTATCCCAGAGTTTTGTTGTCAAGGGATTTGTTCTGCTTCCGCATGTGTAATAAAATGAATGGGTCGGCGACGTGTCCTGGGAAGTCGCATTTCTATCGATCGCAGAGGGATGTGCGTGCGCTCGGAGGATCGGGGCGTGACAATGTGGTTCTAGCTCAAGAATATTTGTAGCTCTTTCTGCCAAATTTATGTTATAATGCGTCCTGCAAGAACTAAGCATAGCAAGCCACACAATGGAGTTAGCTCTAAAAGGCATGTTTCTTATGAGATCCTTTGCTTCCTCTATGACATCAACCATGCATGCATAATGCTCGTGCTTCAATTCAATGGAAGTGTATTCACTTAAATATCTAAAGAAGCATCTCCCCTTCTATAACATCTCAACATGACCACAGGAAGAAAGTAATCCCATGAGGGTGATTTCATTTTATAGTACCATTCCACGTATCATTTGGCTAAACAGCTCCTCATTTGATAGTACCAGTCCACGTATCATTTGGTTAAACAGCTCCATGGCCCACATGCCTCGGCCATGCGCACACCTGCAAACAATAGCATTCCATGTGACAATGTTCTTCATCCTGTCTTTTGAACACCACAAGAGCATAATCAACGAGTCTACACTTATTATACATGACTACAAGAGAATTGCCAACAAAAACATTACTTCCCAATTCAGCTCAACTCCCGATGCATGGACCTCCTTTCCTTGATCTAAAGACTCTAAACCACAACAAGAATATAAAGAGAAGATCGATTAGGAAAAACACTTGTTTTCATCATGTCTCTGAACACCTGGCCATCTTTATGCCTACCATTCGAGCCATGACCAGTTAGAAGAGCCTTGCATATGACCACATTCCCATCCACTGCTTCATTGAAGACTTGCGTTGTTTTTATCAATTCGCTTGCAGTCAGTGTAAAACGTGATGAGAGAAGACTATACAAATTCACTGAGGCAAAATCCTAACTTGAAAACATGACCATAAATCTGCACACCAAGGGGAAAGACAACGCATTTGCACAGACACTCAATGCACATATCAAAGTACTTCGATCGGTACAACACCACACTTGAACATTCTTCCAAAAACAATTAAACCTTCTTCACTCTAACCATTTTAGTCAAGCCCACCAATAACTGAAGTCCATCAAATCACATTTGGAGAAGGCATTTGTCAAACAACTTCACAGCATTGCCCACCCTCACATTCTCACGTTACCCATGAAGCATCGCATTCCATGCCGCAAGATCTCTTTTGGGCATCTGTTGCAAAAATTTCTCTCTGCCCACTTAACATGTCCAAATCAAAAGAACCCATCTATGATCGTCGTCCACGAAACAACACTTGGTTCAGGTATTTCATCGAAAAGCTCTCCTGCCGTCATCAAGTCCCCGCAGTCTAAGCAGCCTTTGATCATTGTGTCGCAACAAATTGCGTCTCGAACAGGCATTTCGAAGAATAGTTTCAGGGCGTCCTCAAGGCGGCCATTTTGCACACAACCCACGATCATCTCTGCAAACGAACGAACATCTGGGCATTGAATTATGTCCAGAACCTCCCGAGTTTCATCTGGCTCTTCGTTCTTAAGATGTGCACAGACCCGCGAGACTGTCATGAGTTGCATAACTAGCGCATTTAAAGAAGCGCTTGGAGAGTTGTGGGTAGGTTTCGCATGAAACAAGCCATGGAAGAAGGGGATGAATTTGCGCAGGAGCATCTAAGACTTGGGAAAATGGTGCGAAATCTGATCTTGAAGACGGGCTTCTGCATTCCTATTTTCCCTGCGCGCAGGGCGAAATTTTTGCTTGCTGTTTTGGGGAGCATAAATGTGCCTGACTAAATTGATGTTGATATTATAGGTTAAAGCTTGAATTACTGCTCCTCATTTCTCACCGAGGTCGAATGGCGGCTTGGAGGGCTTCTTCAAGGGACTAAAGGTGTCGAGGCATCTAAAACATTACTTCGTATGAAAGGCAACAATTTTACTTAAGAAAAATATGAATATTTGACAATTTTGTTTTTGTACTGGTCTTGTCTCAACGATGTAGTGAAAATATGAAAATCTAACACTATAATAACTCCCACCCTAGCTATATCGAGGCGGCAAATGAAATATTTATGCTTGGTCCGACCAGATTATTTGCCCTTTTCTTCAATGTCGATTGGGCCGGTCCAACAACAAATCTGTCTTTTGGTTGTGATCCACAATTATCGTTTGTTCTTCTTGCTTGTTTTTGCAAACGGACTTTTTTGCATGGCAAGTGAGATTATGAATACATAATACAATCTCATGGAGAGAACTCAAAACTTGATTTTTTTTTTATAGTAATTATATGATTTTCAACTAAAATTCTCGCAATCCCTTGATTTCCAATCTTACCATAATAATTTAATTTTTTTTGGGTTCAAGACACTATACTTTTACTTTATACATTTCATCGCTGAATCCAACTCAATCAACTTGGGAGAAGAATTTTGGATACTTGAAGTAGAAACTCATATAATTCTAATGCAACCGACATGTTTGATGATTGTTCCTCCAATAAGAACACAATTCTTTTGCAAGTGAAATGGTCTCATGTTCAATTTGTAGTTGGTGTAATCTCTTTCTTATGTTTTTGTTTTTTGGTCGAAAAGACAATTTCATTCACTATTGCAAAACGTCATAACATTAAAATAGTCTTGGAACACAACATATTTCAAAGAGGCAAAGGAGGATGACACAATCGATTAGAAAGGAGGGATTTCTACAATGTGCTTTGGCAATCCAATTAGTTAGCTCGTTGGCCTTGTGTGGGCAATAATTCACTCACTTCTTTCTTGTGGGCCATGTACATCTGGCAATCTTCAATCACATTTTGTAGGGCCCACGGCCTCTGGCTTTCTTTTGGAATGAATTTCATAATTGATAAATTATCACGTTCCATCTCAACGTTCTTATCTTAAAGACTCCACAGATCAGTTCCGCCCTTTAAGTACAAGAGTCCTTCTTCAACTGCTAAGGCTTCGATTTGGCTCGCAAAGGACGCACACACTGTTTTTGCAAAACCAGTAATCAACAACTCATTCCGAGTCTTTACAAATTCTACGTACCTATCCTTCAACACTTACTTTTACCCAATAGCTGTCGATGTTGAGCTTGACTCGCCGGCGGACCTGACCTATAAAGGAGTTGAGAAAAAAAAGAAAGAGGTGGTGATGACGTTCTTAAGTGATAAAATACCATGTTTTGTATTCAAAACATTGCTATACCAATTGACTAATGAATGATTTGTTGAAATTTTCTTCCTAATTGTATAATTTCCAGATTCTTTCTACAGCTCGGATGCAAAGTGTTAGAGGTCCAATCATCTGGCTAGGCAAGGCCTGTCACTCTGAAGGGCCAATTATTTTTTTTCCAATTTATAAATTTAAATTCCAAGACTCTGAAAATTCCAAGAAAAAGTAAGAAATTCCACAAAATCCAAATAAAAATAAATTTGGAAATACTGATGTTTATTATCTGAAAAATTTACATAAAATCAAAATAGGGTAGTCTTTTCGCATATCAAAGACAATTCGCAATACAACAAACACTAACATCTGCTAGTAATAATTGAAATTTTATTCCAATGCTACACTATTGACAAAAAACTCGAGTATAATGCACAAAATATCTTAAATAAACCTTGTGATATAATGTGTGGGATCCATTATCTCTCGAAAAGTTGATTGATATAGTGCACTATAGTCAAACTAGAGATGAATGCTCTTGGAAAGGAATTGCTCGGCAAACACAAGTTAAAAAGTGATTTTCAGGTGGCACCACTCCTCAATCTTATTGTACATGTGGTTTTCAATGTCTTTGCATTGATCAATTTGCATTAAAAGTTGAACACTTTTACATCTCTTGATGGTTTGGTAATGTTTTAGAAATTTCGTTAATAAGTATTTCAAGCTCTCAATCATACTCAACATAGAAACATTTTTCATCTCAAATGCATCAATCGCATATAAAACATAAGAAATGGCCCATATAATTAAGATCGCGAGCCAACTAGCCAACTCGTGAAATCTCACGGGTTCACAAGTCACAACTCGGTAACCTTTTCAAATCGTTCGGAACTCGGAGCATGACCAAGTTCGAGGTGGGATCGCAAGTCGACTAGCTGAAAAAACAAGCTGCTCACCCTGTCTTGGGCCTCGTTTTCGTGCATCTGAGAGTGCTTTCGAAAGTCCCGGGCTTTGAATTGATTAAAGTGGACTCAGGCCCACTTTGCCCTCTGACAGGCTATTGAATTTGCATCAGTTTGGACTTGAAGTTCGGTGCGTTGCTTTTTATAGACCCAACATAATCAATCGTACTTTCACAGAGCCCGGATGCCGGACAAGTACAACTTGCTCAGCAGTCCTTCATTTTATTAACACGATCAATTTTTCTTTTACCATTCAATTCTTTCCTTTATCTTTTCCTCTGGAAAGAGGAAACGTCACATGTCAGCCCAAAAAAAGAAATACAAAGAAAGGAAAAGATAAGCGCTGACTTGGGAGAGAAGGCTGACAGTTCACATCACTATTTTGGCCCAATAAATGTTAACCTGGCAATCTATGTTACAAATATGTGCGTGGTGATACACTGAACGAAAGGAATATAATGACCAAACTTTTAAAATTAAGGAATTTGATAGGACAAACAAAAAAGGTTCAAGAATCGCATTAATCATTGAAGAAAAATTTAGAAATCACCCATCTCATTTCCTCTCTTTCTTATTAGTTATTAGGAGGGGTAGACAAATGAGGGCAAGGTCGTTAGTAGTCTTTTAGAAGAATTACATTAGATATGTTCTCGGAAGTTGATTAGTTTTAGAATAATGTCTTTAGGATAATTGTAAATATATAGATAGAATTAACTTCAGTATGTTGAATATAGAATTGGGAGTTGAAATGTTTTAGATTACATGTGTCTATTGTAAAATACAAATTTTAACAGTTTAGAAACATAAAGTTCTTTGAAATTTATGGACAGTATAAATATATAGCAATTGAATTGAATAGTTTCTCTTGTTGGAGAAAACTCCTTTGCTGTTTTGAAGTTAACAAAACATCTCCGTCGGTCTGGTATGAAGATTTCAAGACCCAAATGTTTAAGTCTGAACATCTCCAGACTCTATCATCAAGGTCTGAAGACAGCTAAACTCAAATTTCAAAGTCTGCCCAAATTGATAGTTTCCAGACCGAAGGATTACGACTCTTGTAGATGGGATTATATCTTCAATGATTCCTTCTATTTGGTTATGGAAGATCTCCGACTGGATATAGCTTCAAATTATTCGGCTATTAGGATCCATTCCGATTTGAATATCCTTTTGAAGTACAAGCAAACTTGAAAGGTTCTACTTATGGAAACTCAAGATCTTGATTGTATGGACGAGCAAGATTGATGAGTTATCTTCTACATTTAATCGACAACTCAAGATCACCTTAATTAATTCATTCCAACGGATAGATTGGATGAACTCCTTTGGAAGGTGCCAACGGCTATGAAGGCACGAGGGAGTATTTAAAGGTGGATTCTTCGTTGTTTGATGTGTGGGCTGATAGAAAATTTTCAAAGTCTGAATCTCTAAAATTCCTTGTCTTCTCATTCTTTGAGCCATAATTGTGTACAAAAGAGAGAAGCATACAGTGAGGATTTGTGTGAATTAGCTAAGACTCTCCACTGAGAAAGTCTAGACTATAAGCTGCACCAATCTCTTTTGATTCATAGTGAAATCCAGCCGGTGGGCTGTCAGCGCAGGAAAGTGGACGTAGGCTTAGATTAAGCCAAACCACTATAAACCTCTGTGTTCTATTTCTCTTACCTTAATTTCCTTAATTTTATTGTTGCATGATTCAATTGTTTAATTGTTTTACTTCAAGTCTTTTACACTCTGAATTATATTTCAAAGTCGATTGAATCTCTTCAAAGTCTTTTAAAAGAAAATTTTTAGACACCTATTCACCCCCCTCTAGGTGTATTTACTAGCCTTTTTCAATTGGTATCAGAGCAGATTTGCTTAATTATTGGAAGTGTTTATACTTCTTAAGCTAAAAGATCTATGACTAGTATTTTGGCTCCTGGTTTGGTTGAAGGCCAAAGCAACATCAAACCACCATACTTTGATGGGAAAGAATATAACGTATGGAAAAACAAGATGAAGGCATTTCTAAGATCAAAGGATCACCTAGAATGGGATGTGGTAGAAAAAGGAATCATTCCTAAAGTTGCATCATATATAGGAAAAGAAATAGCAGATGCTGGAGAACTGTCACAAACTGAAATAATAAAGAGACAAACTCTCGATGCTAAATCTATTTATTCTCTATACTGTGATTTATCTCATACTAAGTATAACAGAATTTCATCTTATGAAATAGCTAAAGAAATCTGGGACAGGTTGCATGTCACCTATGAAAAAACTAATCTAGTTAAAGAAACAAAGATCAATATCATTCTTGGACAATATGAAGCTATGAGAATCCATTACTAACATGTTTAGTCGTTTTCCATAAATTGTAAATGACTTACAATATAAGGGATAGTCAATTTCAGGACCAATGAAAGTCAATAAGTTGCTAAGACGACTCTCTAAAGATTGGAATCACGTAAAAACTTCTATAAGAGAAACACAAAGGATCATGCCCCACTTTATAGACGAATTGATTGGCACACTTCAATCATATGAAGTCAAGCAAACCAATGAGGAAATAGATCCCAAAGGTAAGAAATCAATTGCTTTAAAATATAACGATAATTTTGATGATACAGATTCAGAATATGACTTGGATGATGAAGAGCTAGCACTTTTGATAAGAAAGTTTAGGAAGTTGAACAAGAAAGGAAAAAGGTTCAATTGGAAGAAACAGGGCAATCAAAGATTTCAAAAGAAATCAAATGAAGAAGATGAAACCAACAAAGATGTGGTTTGCTTCGAATGCAAGAGAAAGGGACACATCAAACCCAACTGTCCTTTGCTAAAGAAAGAGAAAGGAAAAACTGAAAAATTTAAGAAAACTCTCAAAGCTGAAACATGGAACGACACAAAATGCGAAGATAGTGATAAAGATTATGCCAATATCTGTCTTATGGCAAAATCAGACTCAGATTCAGACTCAGACTCAGACAGTGAGGTCAAGGTTAGAAATTTAAAAATTCCTACTAAAGGCTCAAAGTATATAGATGAACTTTGCCTTAGCCTCAAAGCCTCTCTTAAGAGAATTTCCGAACTAAAGAAGGAGAATTCCAAACTGAGACAACAGGAAATGTCTTTGATTGAAAAAGTTGAAAACTTAAACAAATGTCTTGCTGATACAAAAGAAAATGAAAGTTCTCTTTCAAAAGAAAATACTTTTTTGAAAGAAGACATTTTGAATATCCCTAAAAAGTTTTCAATGGGATCTAAAATGTTAGATAAAATTCTTTCAATCCAAAGACCTTACTATAATAAGTCCGGCTTGGGAATGACGTCAAAAACCATTCCCTTGATCAATTTTTCAAAGGTAAAGGAAAGAATTAAAAATAGATCTACAAAGTCATTTTACAAGAATCATTTTCAAAAGGCTTTTGTAAAACTTGTTGGGCAAAGTGCTTTCAAGTGCTCGAAATGTAACAACTCAGAACACTTTGAGAAAAAATGTTCTAAAGTTTGGAAACTTGTTAAGAGAGAATGGGCAAAGACTGTGTTCAGTTTTAACAATGTTGGACCCAAGAAGGTGTGAGTACCAAAAAAAGCTTTAGTTTTTTATATAACTGCAGGTCACTATCAAGAAGAAGATCAAATGGTACTTAGATAGTGGCTACTCAAGACACATGACAGGAGACTCAACTTGTTTTACAAATCTCTTACAAGTGAAAGGAGGAAGTGTATCTTTTGATAGTAACAACAAAGGAAAATTTGTTGGATGTGGAACTGTGGAGATAGGAAGTCTCACAATCAACAATGTTTCCTTAGTTGAAGGTTTAAGCTATAATCTTCTAAGCATCAGTCAACTATGCGACACTGGATACAAGATCAATTTCCAAGAAGATACATGCTTTGGAGTTAGCAAAGATCTCTCTCAATCATTCAATGGACAAAGACATGGAAATATCTATCTTCTGGATATAAAATTTGATAGTTCTCAATGTTTGATATCTATTCAAGATGAAGCTAATCTCTGGCACATAAAGCTTGGACACATCAATATTAAGCAAATTGCAAAAGTATCCTCCAAGAAGCTAGTTCGAGGATTACCCAATCTAAAATATCAAAAACATAACCTATGTACACATTATGTGCTGGGAAAATAGGATAGAAATTCATTCAAATCAATAAATCAGGTATCTACTAAACGTGTTTTGCAGCTTCTGCATATAGATCTCTTTGGACCAACTAGAACTCAAAGCATTAGTGGAAAGAGATACTGTTTGGTAATAGTAGACGACTACTCAAGTTTTACTTGGGTATTCTTTCTTTCAAGTAAGTCTGAAGCATTCTCTTACTTTTCTAAATTTGCTAAGAAAGTTCAAAATGAAAAAACTTATGCTATTACAAGTGTTCGTACTGATCATAGAGGTGAATCTGAAAATCAAGATTTTACCAAATTCTGTGATGACTCTAGCTTTCAGCATAACTTTTCATTTCCATATACTCCACAACAAAATGGGGTTATGAAAAGAAAGAATCGTTCATTGCAAGAAATGGCAAGAACTCTTTTAATTGAAAGTAATATTTCTCCTCGATTTTGGGTTGAAGCAATATCAACTGCTTGTTATATTATTAACAGAATTTTCTTAAGGCCAATTCTGGAGAAAACTCCTTATGAGTTATTCAAATGAAAGAACCCAATTGTTTCTTACTTCCATGTATTTGGTTGCAAGTGTTTTATTCTAAAGAATGCAAATGATCGAACTTGTAAGTTTTTAAAAAAATCAGATGAAGGAATTTTCCTTAGTTACTCAATGTTAAGAAAAGCCTATAGAGTATTCAACAAGAACACTCAAATTGTGGAAGAATCCTTGAATGTGAAGTTTCAAGACTCAATGCAAAATCATACTGATCAAACTCAACTTGAAGAATTTGAACTTGTGCAAGTTGTTACAAAATCAAATTCCCCCGGAGAAAACCAAACTTTAGATGTTCAACAGCAAACTGACTCAGAAGCTCCAACTGAAACAGAGGATCAACAAAATGTCAAACCAACCAGCAATTGGAAACATAAGTCTAGTTACCCTACAAATCTCATCATTGGCAACATTGATGAAGGGATTCGCACAAGATCCAAAAGGCATGAAGAGTCTAGTGTCATGGCACTTGTTTCAGAAATTGAACCCAAGACAATAGATGAAAGCTGGATTGAAGTTATGCAAGAAGAATTGAGACAGTTCAGCATCAATAATATTTAGGAACTTGTTCCTAAATCAAAAGGTAAATCAATTATTGGAACTAAATGGGTTTTCAGGAACAAGCTGAATGAACAAGGAAATGTGGTAAGAAACAAAGCAAGACTCGTGGCAAAATGTTATACACAAGAAGAATGGATTGACTACGATGAGACCTACGCACCAGTAACAAGGTTAGAGGCAATCATATTACTACTTACTTTTGCTTGTTTTAAAAATTTCAGATTATTCCAAATGGACGTGAAAAATGCCTTTTTTAAATGGAGTTATCTTAGAAGAAGTCTATGTGGAACAACCACCTGGTTTTGAAGATCCAAGGAAACCTAATTTTGTCTTCAAGCTAAAAAAGACATTATATGGATTGAAGCAAGCACCTCGAGCATGGTATGAAAGACTAAGCAACTTTCTAATTCAAAATGATTTTGTTAAAGGTAAAGTAGATACTACCTTATTCATCAAAAGAGAAGGAAAAGATTTTATACTTGTTCAAATTTATATTGATGACATAATATTTGTCTCTCCTAATGAAAATCTTTGCAAGAAATTCTCAAGATGCATGCAGGATGAATTTGAGATGAACATGATGGGTGAGTTAAATTTCTTTCTGGGACTACAAGTCAAACAATCCAAAGAAAGAATTTTCATTCACCAAGAAAAGTATGCAAGGGATCTTATAAAAAAAAATATGGACTGGAAAATTGCAAAAAGACAGAAACTCCAATGTCAAGCTCTTTGAAGCTGGGCAAAGATGAAAAAGGAAAAAGTGTAGACCAGAAGTTATATAGGAGTACAATTGGTTCAGTTCTTTACCTTACTGCATCTAGGCTTGATATTTTGTTTAGTGTTTGTATTTGTGCTAGATTCTAATCAAATCCCAAAGAATCTCACATGACTGCTGTAAAGTGTATTATTAAATATGTTGCAACTACTTCTAAGCTAGGTCTATGGTATTCCAAAGAATGAGACTTTACTCTCCTTGGATATTCAGATGCTGACTTAACTGGCTGTAAAGTGGATAGGGAGAGTACTTCAGGTACATGTCAGTTGCTTGGAAACAAGTTGGTATCTTGGTTTTCAAGAAAATAGAGTACCGTAGCTCTTTCAATAGCTGAAGCAGAATATATAGCACTTGGAAGTTGCTGTTCTCAGATATTGTGGATGCAACAACAACTAAAAGACTTTGGAGTTAAAGATTCTTGCATAGAAATCAAATGCGACAATACCAATGCCATCAATCTTACAAAGAATCTAATTCTTCATTCAGGGCAAAGCACATCGAAATTAAACATCATTTTATTAGAGATTATGTTCAAAATGGAGAAGTGGTGATTCAGTTCGTTGACTCAAAAAACCAACTAGCGGATATATTTACAAAGCCACTGGAGAAAAGCCACTTTGAATTTATTCGCTTAAGACTGAACATCATAAAGTCTGAAAGTGTTCAGACTTTAAGGTAAAGTATTGAAGAGTTCAGACTCAAACGTAAAGTTCGAAGGAGTTTTGACTTAGAGATACGTCTGTAAGTTTTTTTAAATATGTCAAAATTGGATTACATTTATTTTTGGTATATCAATTCCTACCTTTTATTTATTTTCTGACACTTAAAATTATAGCAGTTTTCTTTTCCAAAAAATGGCAGTTTTCTTTTTTCAAAAAGGCAATTTTCGCCTTCCTTTACGATGCTCCATTCTCCTCTCTTTACCTACTATTTATACTTCTGGTTCATCGTCTTCGTTTTCACTCACTTTTGAAACCCTAGAATTAAAAACTTCCACTTGCAATCTCTTTTACCCTTGTTTACTCCACAAAAATTTCTTCCTTTTGCGGATAATCTGTCATTTTCTCCCGAAAAAGTTAGTATGTCTTCAAGAAAGTCTTCAAGGCTTGCTGGCAAGGGACCACAGAAGAGGTTCAAGAGTCCTACTCACTTTGACCTTACTGAGGAAGAAGATTCTCCTCAAAGGGATCAACCTAGTCAACAGTGCCAAGAGGAAGAAGTGGTCGAGAATGTTGAATCCGTAAGAACCCTGAGACTAAAACTTGCCTATTCTCTATATATGAAACTGAAAGAGGGAGGATCTGAATTGAATCTGATTAACGGATTTTTGAAAGAAAGGGGTTATAGAAATGAGACAATATTTTTGCGCGAAATGGAAGGGTTGGGTGTGGATCCCAAAGGAGCAGCGAAGGAAGCTTTTGAGAACATACTAAGTGATCCGCGGTTTGGTATCGCAAATTAGCCTTTGGATGATAATGAAAGGCTGTTTTCTCAATTCCAACTGAGAATGGGTATAGCTGTCAACTCTGTTTGCCCTGAGGGAAACATTTTTTGCTCCAAACAACAGGAAAGAATTTACTCGAAATTGCTAAAAAGAGGGGTCATGAACCCTAGGAGCATGGATTTCGATTTTCTTGATTCTCTTAAAGTCAATCTCCAAGAAAAATTGGCTCGATTGTAGTTTGAGGCTTTTTGTACTGACTCCACAATTGCTTATCCCGAACTCACTGCGTATTTCTATTCGAATCTATCTTTTCTGGATGTGAATAGATTTTCTTTTACTTTTAAGGATAGGGAGTATGTGGTAGATGTGGACACTCTGGTTGATATAATTGGGATGGAAAGATCGAATTTCCAACCGATTAAAGTGTCCATTGCTCATGCTACCTTGGAGCTGGTTTGTAATAGAAGCTTAGAGGGCAAGATCTCCTACACAAGGATGAGCACCTCTAATGTACTGCTCCACAAGATTGTGATCAATTGCCTCAGACCAAAATTGATTTCCAAGACAGATGTTTCCAAGACAAAAGCAAAATTGATGTTTGCTATCAATGTTGGAGTAAGATACTCTCTCCCACACATAATCATGTTTCATATGTACAAGATTGTGGTCAAGGATAAGGGTCAACTTCCTTACTCTACTCTCGTCACTCGCCTATTTAGGCATTTCAAGATTCAAATTCCTACACCCCTATGTTTGATAAACTCTGCTCTTATGCTCACTGGGTATAAAATGGTCATGAAGATGAAATTGAAGGAGCTCAACAAGGCTCTTGAAGAAATGAAGGAGAAATCTCCTTCCAAGAATATCAAAGACTCTGCTGCTGTGAAAAGGAAAGGGAAGGAGCCCGTGGTTGCTCCTAAGAAGAAAAGAAGAAGAGTCATCTTGCGGGACAAAGATGAAGATGATGAAGATGCAATGACCCTTGCAGCCTTAAGAGACTTGAAGAGTTTTGTCAATTTTCATGACAGGAGAGAAGAGTATGAAAGGAGAGAAGGAGAGACAGAGAGAAGAGCTGAAGAAAAAAGAGAAGAGAAAGAAAAGGAAGAAGAAGAAGGACAAGAAGGAGAAAAAGAGGAGAGAATGAGAAAAGAAGAAAGTGAGAAGGAGAAGGAAAGTGAGGCACAAGAGGAACATGAAGATTCCCTTAAGCCATCTTTTGCAGTTCCATCATCAGGAGGAGGTGTTGGAAAACATCACTCTGCTTTTGCTGAAGAAGAAGAAAAACATGACAAAGAATTTACTACTCCACCTACTGGCACACAATTAAGGGGAGTTGCTGAAACTAAAGGTACTTCGTTGCCTTTGTTTGCAAGTGATGTTAGTTGGTCAGTTGTAGACCCAGAGGATGTGTATGCCTCTCATTTTTCAGAAGTTGAGGCATCCTCTCCGAGTGAAGGTGAAACGGCTGGTGAAGAACCAACAAGCTTCAAGACTCAAAGAACAGAGTCAGCAAGTCCGAGTGCTGGTAAGGATCAGTCAACAGACTTTTCAAAGCTGTTGGATATAATGTTGGATCTCAAGAAGCAAATGTATGGAATGGAATATGATATGCGGGATCTCAAGAAGGCTCTTTTGGCTATTTCAGTATTGTTGCAAAAACAGATCAACACCCTCAAGAGTCAAGTCTAGAAAAATGTGAAGAGTGCAGATTTAGAATCGCTGAAGGAATCTCTTGCCAGCCTTGAGAAGACTGTTAATTCTTTGGGAGAGTTTCAGCTTGTCCGCATCCCCAAGCAACCCTAATTTCGAATTCTCTCTTATCAACTTTTTATTCTCTACCTTTTTGCTGTGACTAAAAGGGGAACAAGATTGCAAATTTGATTTGATTTGTTAAACTTTGACTTGAACTTTGACTGGCTTTGTCGTTTGGACTTTTACTTGGATTGTTCTGGTATTGTTTTAGTACTTGTTGGTTATTGATGATTTGGTTTGGATTTTTGGACTTGTAGGTTTATGTCATAATTTTGAGGATAATTTAATTTGCAGGACTAACTTGTTTTCTGTGGTTGCAGAAGTAATACAACTTATCCCATTTTATTCCTCACATTATGTATAAGTATTTTTGCAGGTCAAAAGTTTTCAAATTTGCCGAGAAGTGTTGTCACCATCAAAAAGGGGGAGATTGTTGGAGAAAACTCCTTTGTTGTTTTGAAGTTAACAAAACATCTCCGTTAGTCTGGTTTGAAGATTTCAAGACCCAAATGTTTAAGTTTGAAGATCTCCAGACTCTATCATCAAAGATTGAAGACAGCTAGACTCAAATTTCAAAGTCTGCCCAAGTTGACAATTTCTAAACTGAAGGATTACGACTCTTGCAAATGGGATTATATCTTCAATGATTCGTTCTATTTGGTTATGGAAGATCTCTGGCTGGATATAGCTTTAAATTATTCGGCTATTAGGATTCATTCCGATTTGAATATCCTTTTGAAGTACAAGCAAACTTGGAAGGTTCTACTTATGAAAACTCAAGATCTTGATTATATGGACGAGTAGGATTGATTAGTTATCTTCTACATTTAATCGACAACTCAAGATCACCTTAATTGATTCATTCCAACAGATAGATTGGATGAACTCTTTTGGGAGGTGCCAACGGCTATAAAGACACATGGGAGTATTTAAAGGTGGATTCTTCGTTGTTCGGTGTGTGGGATGATAGAAAAATTTCAAAGTCTGAATCTCTAAAGTTCCTTGTCTTCTCATTATTTAAGCTATAATTGTGTACAAAAGAGAGAAGCATATAGTGAGGATTTGTGTGAATTAGCTAAGACTCTCCACTGAGGAAATATAGACTATAAGCTGTACTTTGATTCATAGTGAAATCTAGCCGGTGGGCTGTTAGCGCGGGAGAACGAACATAGGTTTAAATTAAGTCGAACCACTATAAACCTCTGTGTTCTATTTCTCTTACCTTAATCTCCTTATTTTTATTGTTGTATGATTCAATTGTTTAATTGTTTTACTTCAAGTCTTTTACACTCTGAATTATATTTCAAAGTCGATTAAATCTCTTCAAAGTCTTTTAAAAGAAAATTTTTAGACACCTATTCACCTTCGTCTAGGTGTATGATGCGGGAGCATCCAACATATCTCCATCGACCAACTCAGAACCATCGATGTTTATCCAAGCCAAGAAAGAAATTGGGCATTACGTGCTTCGATGGATAATTTCGAATGAATAATATTAATTACTTATCAATACTTGGTGGTATATCAATAACTATCATTTGGGAGGCTTTTTTAGACGTCTTGCATGATCAATTGATGAAGTTTCAAGATGATTAATTTTTGGTCAAGGGAGGAGCACAAATTTTGGAAGGCTAAAGGTTCATGAATGCGGTTCAAGAATACGGAAAGCCACAAGTTCGAGAATACGGTTCGAGAATACGAAAAGTTAAAGGTTTGAGAAAATATGGAAGCTTTAGGCCTTGGTGGTGAACTTCGTAGATCTCGATCCTCATCCTCGGTTGGTGGCGTGGCCTTTATACCTTGGAAGGAGATCACTCTTTTTATTTTATTTTATTTTATTTTATTTCCCTTCATTTCTTCCTCGTATACACTACTCCATATACTTAACCATAAAAATCCCAAAAGAAAAATTTCCGTTCTGGAATCACTCGCCCCATCACGCATCAAAATATTGGTATCAGAGCTCAAGATTAAACTCATTTGAGTGATTCCTTTCTTTCTTCTATTACAAATTCCTTATGGCTGATGAAGTTCCAAGAGGCTGGACTTTGAAGCAAGCGCTCAACGACAGGCGAGATCGTGCAATCCAAAATCTTCAGCAACAAATGGAGCGAGTCCTCAATCTTCTAGAGAATCCAGCAAGACAAGGCCAGCCAGCAAGGCGTCCCAATGAATGGCATTGGCGTGACGATTCTAAATCTCATCAAAATTTTGATGGTGATTCCGAGTCCACCGGAGACAACCGAACGATTCTGCACTCTAGTGATTCTGAATCTCAAATTCGAAGACGAAGACGAAGAAGGAGGCATAAGGAGGATGAAAGAGACATTAAAGTGGAGGTCCCTGAATTTGACGGTAATCTCAATCCTGACGACTTTGTGGATTGGCTACACACAACCGAATGGATTTTTGACTTCAAGTCCTATTTGGATGAGAAGAAATGTAAGGTTGCTGTCCTAAAGCTAACCAAATATGCTTCTCTATGGTGGGAGAATCTAAAGCATCAACGAGATAGGGAAGGAAAAGGCCGAATCAAGTCTTGGGAAAAACTCAAGAAATTGATGAATAAGAGGTTCTTGCCCGACAACTATAAGCAAGATCTATTCCTCAAACTCAATTCCCTAAGACAGCAAGGGATGAGTGTTGAAGAATATATTCGTGAGTTTGAACAACTCAAAATGAGGTGTGAAGTTCCAAAAGTTCCTGAGCAAACCATCGCTCGTTTCCTTGGCCGCATGAATCGAGAAATTGCCAATATGGTTGAACTTCAACCTTATTGGTCCTTTGAAGACGTATGCAAGTTAGCCATAAAAGTCGAAAAACAATTGAAGAGCAAGAGGTTTTCCTCCGAACCTCAACAAAGGCGACATCCTATTTTAAGGGTGCTTCCTCAAGCAAGGGTGAGAGTACGTCAACAAAAGACAAAGGCAAGGGAAAAATTGCAGAGCCTTCCAAAGAAGTCCAAAAGAAATTTGAAGGCGATGCAAGGAAATGCTTTAAGTGCCATGGTTTTGGGCATTTACAAGCAAATTGTCCTAATCGGAGAGTTATGACTGTTCAAGAAATTGAGGAGATCAATTCAGCACTTGAAGAGGCTGAGGGCAATCAAGAACAAAATATTTCTGAATCTGATCGGGAAGAAGAAGTTGTGGAGAAAGCTGATGATGGCGAGCTGTTGATCATCCGAAGAGCATTGCATGTTGAATTTTCTCCTGATAAAGAGCAAAGGGAGAATATATTTCACACCCGTTGCACTATTAACGGAAAGGTATTTTCGGTGATCATCGATGGTGGGAGCTGCACCAGTGTTGCTTCGACAACTCTTGTCGACAAGCTGAAGCTTCCAACAATGAAACATCCTCAACCATACAAGCTCCAATGGCTCAATCAAGGGAATGAACTCAAGGTAACGAAACGCATTCTTATATCATTTTCGATTGGGAAGAACTATCGAGATTAGGTTGTATGTGATGTGATTCCTATGGAGGCATGCGACTTGTTATTAGGTAGACCGTGGCAATTTGACATAAATGCTATGCATGATGGTCGGAAAAACACATACTCTTTTCGTAAGGAACAAAAGTGCATAACTCTTTTACCATTGAGTCCTTTGATACATAATAATCAACCTGGGGCGGGAAACACTTGTAAGGAAAATCTATTCTTGAGTGAGACACGAGTTGAGAGAGCCATTAGCAAACAAAAGAATGTATTTGCTTTGCTTGTGGTCGAGAAAAAGAGTGAGATAGAGAGACCCATGCATCCAAAAATGCATTGCTTGTTGAAAGAATTTGCAGATGTGTTCCCGGAGGATTTGCCACCTGGATTACCTCCCATAAGAGGTATTGAGCATCAAATTGATTTTATTCCTGGTGCTCCACTACCAAATAAGCCAGCTTATCGATGCAATCCGGAGGAAACAAAGGAGTTGCAAAGACAAGTCGATGAACTTATCGTCAAAGGATACGTCCGAGAAAGCATGAGTCCCTGTTTTGTTCTAGCTCTACTTGTACCTAAGAAGGACGGTACATACCGAATGTGTGTTGATAGCCGAGCCATAAACAACATCACCATTAAGTATAGGTACCTTATACCTAGACTTGATGATATGCTTGATGAATTATATGGTTCTTCTGTGTTTTTAAAAATAGATTTGCGGAATGGTTATCATCAAATTAGAATCCGAGAAGGTGATGAATGGAAGACGGCTTTCAAGACCAAGGGAGGCCTTTATGAGTGGTTGGTTATGCCATTCGGATTATCTAATGCTCCGAGTACCTTCATGAGACTTATGAATGAGGTTCTTCGTTCCTTTATTGGTCGATTTGTCGTTGTTTATTTCGACGATATTCTTGTTTATAGCAGGAATGAGGAGGAGCATATCTCTCATTTAAAGCAAGTCTTCAATGTCTTGAGAGATCAAAAACTATATGCTAAAATGGAGAAATGTGAGTTCTTCTCTCCAAGCATTGTGTTTCTTGGTTATGTGGTTTCCAAAGACGAAATCTCTGTTGATCAAGCCAAGGTGGACGCTATAAAGACTTGGCCGATTCCGAAGTCCATTTCTGATGTAAGAAGTTTTCATGGACTTGTTTCTTTCTATCGACGTTTTGTCAAAAACCTTAGTACCGTCATGGCTCCTATAACTGAATGCATGAAGAAAGGTGCTTTTGAATGGACAAAGGCTGCTCAAAACGCCTTTGAGGTAATCAAGCAGAAACTTTGTGAGTCCCCTATTCTTGCACTTCCAGATTTTGATAAAGTATTTAAAGTTGAGTGTGATGCAAGTGGAGTTGGTATTGGCGTTGTTCTTGTCCAAGCACAAAAACCATTAGCATATTTCAGTGAGAAGTTAACCGATTCCAAGAGGAATTATTCAACTTATGACAAAGAGTTCTATGCCATTGTCTGAGCTCTTGATCATTGGAGTCATTATTTGAGGCCAAAGCAATTTGTCCTTCATTCTGATCATGAGGCGCTTAAGTTTATTAGTGGCCAATGCAAGCTTAATTTGAGACATGCAAAATGGGTAGAATTTCTTCAATCCTTTTCTTTTGTCTCAAAATATAAACCCGGGCACACGAATGTTGTAGCAGATGCTTTATCGAGAAGATATTCTATGCTTGCTATTCTGGACTCTAGGATTCTTGGATTTCAATCAATAAGGGTGCGCATGGCAACGCTTCCGGGCTGGGGAGTAGTTTTTTTAGAAATGCTTCTTTTCTATTTCTATTGCAGGGACAATTTGGGTAAAAAAACCCGTTTGGTAACTACACAAAATTTCTACTCTAGAAATAGAAAAAGAATAGAAATGCGTTTGGTAAAAAATAGTTTCTTTTTATATTTATTTGTTTTTTATTTTTGTTGGCCGATCGCCGCGGACGCCGCCGCCTCCGCCGGCCGACCGCCCGCCGCCGACCGCCGCCGCCGCCGGCCGACCGCCCGGGCGGCGCGACATGCGGGGGCGGCGGCGGCGTCGGCGGGGGCGGCGGCGGTCGGTCGGCGGTCGATCGACCGGCCTCCGGCGGCGGGGCGGTCGGCCGGGCGGCAACATGCGGCGGGCGGGCGGCGGTCGGGGCGGGCGGCGTGGCGGCGGCGGGCGGCGGCGGGCGGCGGTCGGCCGGCGGCATCCGGGCGGCGGCGGCGGCATCGTCGGCGGTCGGCGGCGGGCGGCGGCCGGCGGTCGGCGGCGGCGGCGGCGGCGGCGGGTCGGCGGCGGCGCGGCGTGCGGCGGCGAGTGGCGGTCAACGGCGGTCAATGGGCCGTGTGCAAGAGAAGAATAAAAAAAAAAAAATTTCACTTATTTCTTAAACTTGTTCCCGGGAACCAGAAGCAACTTTTTTTTACTTCTGGTTTTTGTTCCAAAACTATTCCCGGGCTAACTTTTTGTTCCCGGGAATAAAAAAACAACTCGACGTTACCAAACGGATTTCGCACTTTTTTATTCCGGGGAACAAAAAAATAGAAATTAGGAGAAGTAGAAACGTTACCATGTGCACACTAAAAGAACTTTATTCTAAAGATGCAGAGTTCTCATCCATCATCAGCAATTGCCAGCGAGGAGTTCAAGGCACATATTCTTTGCAAGATGGGCTTCTTTTTAAAGGAAATCGATTATGTGTGCCAAAGAGTTCTTTTCGCGAATTGCTGGTTCGAGAGGCGCATGGTGGAGGATTGGTTGGTCATTTTGGTATTAACAAAACTCTTGAGGTTCTTCAAAAGCATTTCTATTGGCCAAAGATGAGTGGAGATGTGCATGCTATCATCTCAAGGTGTGCAACTTGTCAAAGATCAAAAAGCCATTTCCATCAAGGTTTGTATACTCCACTTCCGGTACCATTGCAGCCCTGGGAATATGTCAGCATGGATTTCATTGTGGCCCTACCAAGATCTCAAAGAGGAAAAGATGCTATCATGGTGGTTGTCGATCAGTTCTCTAAAATGGCTCATTTCGTGCCATGTCACAAGACCGATGATGCATCTCATATTGCTGAATTATTTTTCAAAGAGATTATTCGCATTCATGGAGTACCAAAGACCATTGTGTCGGATCGTGATTCCAAGTTCTTAAGCTACTTCTGGAAGACTCTATGGAGAATGTTTGGTACAAGACTCTTATTCAGCACAGCTTGTCATCCACAAACCGATGGCCAAACGAAGGTAACAAATCGTACTCTAACCACTCTTCTTCGTGGTATGTTGAGTAAATCCTTGAAAGATTGGGATTTAAAGCTTGCGCATGATGAATTTGATCAATGAAAATTGTGAGATTTCCTCTGCTTGAGTGAACTCCTTTGGAGAGTGGATAACTCCTTCGGTCTCTTTATCCTTGGAGCATAGATCACTCCTTGGTGGTGAGCCAAGAAGCCCTTTATCCTTGGCTGGTGGAATCTTTAGGCCTTGGTGGTGAGCTTCTCCTATCCCGAAGTCCTTATCCTTGGCTGATGGAAGCTTTAGGCCTTGGTGGTGAACTTCGTAGATCTCAATCCTCATCCTCGGTTGGTGGCGTGGCCTTTATACCTTGGAAGGAGATCGCTCTTTTTATTTTTATTTTATTTATTTCCCTTTATTTCTTCCTCATATACACTACTCCATATACTTAACCATAAAAATCCCAAAAGAAAAATTTCCGTTCTAGAATCACTCGCCCCATCACGCATCAGTGTATTTACTAGCCTTTTTCACCTCTAAACTTCCTACTCGCATAAAATTTGTATAAGCTCTAAATAAATCTAAGTAGCCCTCCATGAAACTTCCATTAATTTGTTTTCCTTATGGTTGAGAATGGACAAATGCATTAGTTTCATATGTACTTATTTATTGATATGTATTTTTGTAGAAGATGACAATTTCATAAACTATAACATCAACTAATATATGATGTAATTTAAAATCTAAGTATAAGTCTCATGGTAGTGTCAATTTTTAAAATAGATATTGCAAAGTGGTGTTGTGACACAAGTTAGTGACGATTTTTTTTTTTTTTTGAAATTTCAACAGATTATTTTCAGAATTACATCGAAAGTTTTTCTCAATTTTTCATGACATATTCTTTAAATCGTATGACATATTATGTGGGTGAAGCATATTGTTGATGCTTTAACAATTGTTATTGAATGAGAAATTAGATCTTGAAACGTCTTGTTAATCGATCAAATCCTTGGTGTTGCTTAATTTTTCCTTCACACGGTCATAGAAAATATTGAGAAAGGGCATTGACATTGAGTGCATGAATTTCTTACTACACATAAAGGAAATCGTTTGCATACTTTTAGAATAGCAACCTAAAACGCGGTTGCTATATATACAAAGTAGTAGTCATTATTCCAAAGGGGACAATGATCACCATACTAAGTAGAAGCAAATAATAAAGTGGAAATATCATCTTAGCAGTAAAACATGAACCTGAGAAAACAAGATAAAGAGACCTAATCTTCATCCAAGCACAACCAAGTAGTAATCTATTGGAATGATCATTAGATTGGCTTCAATGAATTGGTGATGTTGGTGACAAATCCATATTTAACATCTTCTTTTAACAAGCACTCCATGGCAATATTCACATAATCCATAGGAATAACCTCAATATACGTGACTATTTTGTGCTTTGCTGCGAAATCAATCATCTCATGTGTGATGACCCAGACTCGGAGCAGTATGCAGAGATGGACTGAGATCGCTTTGGCAGCACGTGGGTGAGGCTAAAAGCATGTCTCCTATCCCACATCTTTTAGGGGGGAGTCATGGGACTAGTTTATAAGGTTTAGGTCCCTCTAATCTGTGTAACGCATTTCACGTACGTTTCCGCTGTGCTGAAAACAAACCCATGAGGGAGGAGGTTGCTGCGTGCATGCCTCCAAAGCGGACAATATTATGGCTTGGGAGAGACTGTGCCTCTACCCCTGCGTAACGTGTTTTAAAACTGTGAGGACTCAGTGTTCAAAGCGGACAATATTATACAGTGGGATCCGAGTTGTTACAAATGGTATCAGAGGCGACTCCCGACCGCATGTGGGGCCATGGCGAGGGCACTGTGCCTTAAGGGGGGAGAATGTGATGACCCAAACTCGGGACCGTACGGAGTGATGGACTGAGATCGCCTTGGCAGTATGCGAGTGAAGCTAAAGGCATGTCTCCTGTCCCACATCGCTTAGGGGGAGTCCTAAGGCTAGTTTATAAGGCTTAGGTCCCTTTTAATCTGTGTAACGCGTTTTATGTACGCTTCCGCTATGCTGAAAACAAACCCGTGAGGGAGGAGGTTGCTGCGTGCATGCCTCCAAAGTGGACAATATTATGGCTTGGAAGAGGACTGTGCCACTGCCCCCTACGTAACGCGTTTTAAAGCCATGAGGACTTAGTATCCAAAGCAGACAATATTATACAGTGAGACCCGACTCGTTGCATCATGTGTCTCTTTAATCCCTCCAATGGCACTTCCTCCCATGATGTTTCTTTTTGTCATTGTAAGTCTTACTTGTTACTTTTCCCACCCGTAAAAAACTTAGAGGAGGCTACCTTTCACTAAATCTTAAAGGTGTCATTATCTTGTCTTGAACACCACAATGAAGTTTGTCTTTTCTTCGACGAACAATAAAATTTTAAAAGACTTGCTTAGGCTTACCCATGAGAAGTGGCATAGTAAGTAGCTCAAGGTGGCTTCTCCGATGCACCAACCATGACAAGCTTGCCATTAGTTTTCAAGAGACCAATCAAAGGCAAAAGAACATGCACTGCGGAGACAATGTCGATCCATTGCATACTGCAATTTATAAAATATGTTAGCATTAATCTATATTCATTTATCCTTACCCATATGAATGATAAAAGAAAATAATTTGTTGTGATCCTAACATACTTGCATCTCTTCTGTATTATGGTTGACCAAGAATCCATCGGCTCCTAAAATGCTCTATGCTTCTTTCTTCTTATTAGGTGAGATACTTATGATAGTCACTTTAAGGCCCATGGCCTTAGCAATCTTCATAGCCATGTGCCCAAGCCCACCAAGCCCAACATTCCCTAAGTGCATTCCAACCTTATTAAGCCCATGGTACTTCAATGGACTCTAAACAGTAATCCCAGCACAAAGGAGTGGAGCACCACCATCAAGAGGCAAGTTGTCAGGGATTTTAATTACAAAATGCTCGTCTGATACCATGATGTCCGAGTAACCACCATAAGTGGTGGTTCCATCATAGTACTTTGCACCATAGGATAGAATCATCTTGGGGCAATAATTTTCAAGATTGTCTTTGCAATTTGCACAAGAGCAACATGATCCAACCATACACTTTACACCCACTTTGTCTCCAACTTTGAATTTTGTCACTTTGGTGCCTACTTCAATGATCACACCAACAATCTCTTGCCTGCATATAATGGCTAATTGGTAAAATTACTTCTTCAACAATTTTTGTTTATTTATTTAAGTAAAACAAAAAGGATGACATTATTTAGAACTCATACCCAAGTACAACAGGATAAGAAGTTATTCCCCATTCATTTTTGACATTGTGGAAATCGAAATAGCATATACCACAGTACAATACCCTTAAAAGTCACATCTTTTTCTCTAGTGGCCCTATAAAGAAGACAATTAATGCATTTTGATAAAAAAGATCTCACCTTTGTTGTATTTTCAGCTACACCAAGAAAACAGAAACAAAGAAAAGAAAAATAAAGGTATCTTACCTTCTTGAGAACTTGAAGGGAGAGAGATGTCCCGAAGAATCTCTGGCTACCCATCCAAAGCCTTCATTGGCTGTTCGTTCTCTGACGAAATTGCCATTTCCTCAAGCTTGACGAACACTGCTTCAAATTAGATTGGAGGTGATTTTGTAATTTGTGTTTTTGAGATATGAAGAGAAAGGTGATGAGAGGGGGGGTGAGAAGCGAGGTATATATAGGGCTTGAGAAGGCATAAGAAGAGGTGGCAATAACGCACTTAGGGTCTGTTTGGTAAAAATTGTTTTTGTTCCTTGAAATAACTATTTCTGTTTTTTTGTTCTAGGGAACGGAAAAAAAAAAAAAGAAACGTGTTCGATAAAAATTTTTGTTACTGGGAACAAAAAACTCTCTTTTTTTTTTTGGTTCCCGGGAATAGATTTGGAACAGAAACAAGAAGTAGAAAAAAGTAGCTTCTTGATTCCGGGAACAATTTTTCTTTTCTCTTCTTTTTCTTCTCTTCTTCTCTTTCCTTTCCTCTCCTCCTTCTTCCTTTTGGCCGGTCACCGACCTTGCTAGGCCAGGACGAGGCCAATCTCGCGTCGCCTGGGCGAGATCAAGTCTCTCTCGGTGGCTAGGCGAGCCTGCAACAAGCTCGTCAAACCTCGCTCAGTCGGTTGCTGGCTGCCGCCATGGCCGCGATTGGCCACGAAGGAGGAAGACAAAGAAAAAAAAAAGAAGAAAGAAGAAAAAGAAAAAAAAAAAGGAAAATATAATAAAATTATTTTAAAAATTAAAAGAAACAACAAAATTTTATAATTCTACCATTCCTGAGAATAGAAATTTGTGCAGTTATTAAGTGCATTCTTATACTCAGAATTTATTCCTAGGAACAGAAACAAAAAATATATATATATATATATATATATATTTCTGATCAAAAATTATTTTCGGAACAGAATTATTACCAAACACGCGCTTAGTGAGCAAACTGAGCCAGAAAAGCACGTCATACTTGCTTCCCAATTTTTGGACCAATCCAACCATTGCAAGAAATTTCTCTCTTTTGTCCTTGGGTTTGTTCTGCTAGCTGCCAAAAAGAGAAAAACATGATCTATAAAATAACTAAAAAAAGAGAAACAATATGCATCCTCTGAAATTATTTAAAAGGGAGAGGCAAACAATAAAGCACATCCAATCACCCACCTGGGTGACGCTGCTGGCGGTGAGCTTCTCCCCCTAACGCAAGAGGAGGAGTTCGACTCCCGGTTATCGCATTCTGGGTGACTTACCCGGTGGCACGAGTGTGGTGGTTAGCACGTATCGCTCCCAATGGTTTACCTCCGACTACCGGCCGTGCGAGGTTCCTTGGATCACCAAAATAAATAAATAAATAAATAAAGCACATCAACTTTAATTGTAGGTGCTATTTTTTTAATTTAAGATCTTAACTTTCTTGGCAGTTGCGTATTCATTGCTATAATTATTCAAAATAATATGTATCCATAACAGTACATTGACGCTCTTTCTAGTACCGGAACCACTCATAATAATCACACCATAAAATATTTGACCTCTTTTGATCTCTTTGTAGATTTCCACCCCACAAAATTTTTGTAATTATGAACTTAGATCTGTTAGAACGTGAAAGGACCAAATGACATCTAATAAAGCGCAAAAAATTAAATTTACATTTGAATTTTTCATTAAAGGAAAAGATAAGAAACATATTAAAAGTTCGAAATTTTATGTATAGAATTTCGTCAAGTAAAAAGCCTTTTTTTTTTTTGTTGCCAATGAGTTATAAATTTTTCAAATGATGCATGAAAATCCTAATTATTTTCCCTAAAAGACTGTCTAGTCATTTTGATTATCACTTCTCCATTGTCTTGTACATTTAAATCTCTAACACCATCCATGAGCAATATACAATAGTAATATCCAATAAAGTGTGTCACATTTTAAAAAGAGAAAAAAAAAATAAAGCATAAATTGCCAATATCAAGGGGTTTTATTAATTTGAGCAATATAACTACCCATTCTTAATTCAATGGTGGATTTAAGCTGCTTGTGTAATTTTTTTGGCATTGGATTGTATCAAATATTAAAGGTTTGTAACTTCTTATCATAAAAAACATTACTTCGTGTAAGAGGTAACTATCTTGATTTTTCACAAAAAATTCTTATTTGACCATTGATATGTAATTTGTCATGCTTTAGATTTTGTACCTAAAAAAAAATGTTCTCTCATAATAGTATTATCTAATAAAACACAAAAATCCATGGCTAAAATTCGTACTATCAGATCTTTTGCCCATTTGTTTATTGTCGATTGGGCCGGTCCGTCAACGTTTTTGTCTTTTGATTGTGGTCCTCAATTATCACCTGCTCTTTTTGTTTGTTTTTGCCTCCAAATGACAGGCGGATTTTTTTCCTAGTGACCGATATTATCAATAATCATTCTTTATTAGCTTAGGAAGACAACTCCAATTCGACTTTTTATACCAATTATTCAATTGGCGACACGATATTAGAGCAACCCCTTGATATCCTGCGCTACCATTTTAATACTATTGTTTATTTTTGGTGGGGCGAGATACTGTTCTTTTATTTTATGCATTCCAACTAATCTAGTGGGGATAAGAATTTTGAATACTACAAATGAAATGCGCTTCTGTTTCAAGAACACCATAGCCTTTATCACCAAAACTCCATGCATCTTTAATTTTGAGTCTTTAATTTATAGAACTCACTTAATACTAATGCAACCTATTTATATGTGATGTTTGTTCCTGTAAGCAGATAAAACTTTTGCTGGTGAAATGGGTCCATTTTCCAAGAGATCATCATTGACCCAAATAAATCTAGGCTCAATGCACGGTCTCATGTTCAATTCTTACTCGTTGTAATATCTTGTCGGAGTAATTTCTCATGTATGATTAATGCAACTCCAACACGGCGGCAATTTTTTTGAAGGATTAGATTAGGTGAATGGATTCACTCTCTTTTTCTCGAAAATTGCTCCAGTATACCCGTTCATTGATAAAAAAATAAAAAATAAAAAATAGCTCCATATCCTTTATATTGACAATTATCTTTATTTATGCGTAATAAAATATCAGGTTGGTCGAGATGATTCAAGCCTTAAACACAAAATACACCTCCTGATCATATACTTGAAGAATCAAGTGAAAACACCTTTCATTGGTCACTCCCTATGTGACAGACTGACAATGGTGGGACAGAGGGACTACTTGTTTTCAATGTGATTGCTCATGCATTTCAAGTGTCATTCCTTTTTTATACTTTCTCGTGGTAGCTGGGTCACCTTGACTAGAAGGCCAGATTCTAAAACAAAAACAAAAATTCAAGGAATTGTATATATATTTCTAGAAGGAAGAGAAAAATACAAAGTGTGATGCCCTTTCAAGATTATAATTCCTCCATGGTGTCAATTTTCTTAGGACTTTTCCCGGGATAGAAATAAACTGCGACAATAATGAATAATTGCAAAAACATATGCAGACACAATAATCAACTACATTAATTGAATGCATGTCGTGTGTTTCATTTCATTCTTATGACATCTTATGTATATGCTCCATAAAAAGACTCGAGATTACACAAACCCACCATTGGTACTTTTACATCTTTTCAAGATGAGACCCTTGAAGCTCTTTCTTCTCTTCACCTTCGTCCACGTTGCTTTGAAACCAACACGAGCAGCTCAAGACTTTAGCTGCGAAGTCTTCGACTATGCCTCCGACACTCCGGACACAAGATTCTGGGACGAGATAGGATCTGGATATGGTGTGGAAGCCTTATTAGCCGCTTTTGAGTTGATCTTGGAGATGTTCAATTAAAGGGAAGGTGGGAGCAGAGGCTACCCGATGGAGCTTGTGATAGTCGAGAGCTTCCGATAGTCGAGAGCTTCCTTGCCAATGGACGTCCACCACCATCACGACCGACAACGGTACCAGTTCCAAGTGGACTCGACTACCTCCAGTCCTACGATAGTGATGTAAAGGCCGAGTTCATGGGTATCCTCTGGCAATGATACCGCCCCAATTGGCCTTATTACATCGCCGACTACATCTGATTAAAGGCAGGATGGCCATCAAAGTATTGGCCACCAGTGAGGGCCTGATCCTAGATGGAACGATGGGTACGCCGTGGCGGAACATTCTCCGGAGTTTTGCAATGGGCTAAGGTGCGGGTTCGTGTCAGACCTTAACGCGGTGATGGAGCAATCGTACTTCAATGCGTTCTTTGAGATCCTACTTGGCCAGTCTGTGGATTAACTTTGGAAGGTGTATGTAATGTCACCGTATGAGGCCATTATTCTAGAACCAACATCAGTACCAAAGCATGGCGTATTAATTCAATCAATCAACTATGAGACAACAATAATAGTGTGTGGGAGAGTGGTTTTTTTTTTTCCTCATCTATAAACATATGAATCAATAAAATGCTGAGGAAGTATCGAAGCAAGAAAGATTATTTATGCTTCAATGTGCAGGAGCTTGTATTTTCATTGCATCTTTGCATAGATCTCTCTTTCTTTTAATCCCGAATAATTTCTCCCAGGTCAGAAAGCTGAAAGCATATAACATTAAAATTTTAATGGGGTAAAAAAAAAATAGGAATCAGTGTTCCATCTGTTTGCAAGGATTAGCATTTCTCCCGATGTCACGAAAATTTTGTTTCTCTTTTTGATTTTCGGCTAGCAAGTCATCAAATCTACTGAACAACACGATTCTTACATGCACAAAAAAGTCAAGAAATAATTTTATTCACCACATCTGTTAGATTGTGAAAAATCACAATGGGTTTCCTAATATATGGGAGGAGTGGCAAACAATCCAATATTCAATAAACATGTCAAAATTGCGGATAAGCATTCTCTATCACCAAACTTTGCTAAATCAATCGATATTCGACTTATAGCTACTAACGTAGGAATTGTCTTTGATGTGCCGCGGGTTTAAAGTTTGAACCAGACCTGACCACCGTGCGGACCTAGACGGGTTCGGGACGAAGCTACTCGTGTTCGGACTTTCTAGGGACCTTCCCTAGGCCCAAGCCCGCCCAATGCAAAAACATGTCTTTCAGAAGCTTGCCCAAATACGCAACATTATTTTTATGTTTAATTGACAGTAAAAAAACACGAAACATGAGTGGAAATAATTACCAGAGAATTTGTGGTGTTTTACGTTACTATGCCCACATGTGATGTATTTTTTTTTTTTTTTCATATAAGAATTTGGCCCCTTTTTTTCTTTTTTTCTTTAAAATATTCATGCATCAAGGTAGGAAAATCGATGAAAGACATTCTCACAATATTTTCGAGGGCTAGGCTTGAAAAAACAGTTTGCCATTTCACTTCATGTTTTGGGTTTGATAATGTAAGAAATTCAACAATCTAAAATTCGTATACATAATTTAGAAATACATATCCTTAGAAAAAACACGTAACCGGTTTAGCCAAACATCGTTTTTGAACTGATCAAAACAAATGAAATCATACGAACTCGAGAGTAGGTATTCCGGTCCTTCTTCTCCTTTGGATGGTCTCATTGGATAAATAGTAAGCGTATGAAATTAGGAGAGGAGAGAGGACTATAACATATTTACATAGCATATTCTAAGAGAGCCATCTATCACAAGTCATTGTTAAAATACTGACCTATATTGACCATTCAACTACGATCACCGTAACTAAAATGTGCTAAGCCCAATTTAATATAATTACATGAACAAACTTGGTGATTTAGCATTGTCTCGTTTTATTAACTTTATAACAATTTGTTTCACAAACTAAAATATTGCGCAATTAATGTTAACCCACATTCATAAGCATTTTCAACATTCTTTCACTTGGGCAACGTTAATTGCAAGACATTTTTGAAAAAACTAAATTTTATAAAATAACTCGAAGGCTGCTAAAACATTAAACAATCACCACCAACAAAAACAACATCGAACCATAGCCATCATAACCCCTCTCTCAATCAATGTCAGAGAACCATGACTACAGATGCTATATGCTATTCTATCGGGATGGGTCAATGTGCTGACATAGTCGAAAATAACATTTCTTCATGTGATCCATTAATACTATTTTAAATTCCGGTCCTCCTTTGATTTCTATGTAAAACTGTATACTTCAAAAAGTCAGAGAAACTCAATTCACACTTATGCCTCGTATGTCTCTTATGATATTAACCTTGCGGTAATATTTTATGTTATTTTCCTTGAAAGATATCCTTTTAACAAAACCGTCATACCCAAGATGGCCATGCAATCTCAAGACTTCTTACTAGAATTAGTAATACCTTATACACATTTCAAAAAAAAAAAAAAAAAAAAACCGAAATGAATGAGTATTAAACTACATATTTATCTAATAGTTTAAGCTTTTAGAATAGTTACAATAGTCCCACAAAATCTCACATTATATCAAAATAGGAATTCATAAGTTCATATCTTCTAGACCTTAGTAGTGGTGCAATTGTCCCACAAAATCTCACAAGATCAATGATGTACTCCAATCCTTTGATCAAAATCAATTAACATTTCCAAAATTTTCAAACAAAAAATAAATTCTTAGGTTCCCGCTATCCAATCATTAATCTTTTGACATTGTAAGGCACCTGCAAAGATTTCTCATTGTTTCTACGAGAAAATATGCCATAAAATGATTTCAATTGATTTTCAGTACCTTCTAGATGGAACCAACTATGAAACGTCAAAACATAATAACCAGCATGATAATATAAGTAACTCCCACTGATAAAAGTAATTCTATACAACACTTTACTATACTTGTAAAGAATGTTAAAAGAAGCAGCCAAAAACGTTAATGGTGTTGAAGCTTTCGATTTAAAAGCATGTCACAACTTACATTTCAAAATACTTTATTTTTCTTACAATGGTAACCACTGTTACCAATGATATGCATCAATTCCCATTGAGAATCTTCAAATATTGACTCTCGCTATGTCAAATATTTAACATATTGCAAAACATGCAAGTTAGCAAGCCGAGCCTACTAAAAATATACCAAATGTAGGTTTGTCAAAAGGTTGAATTTAGTGATTCGCATTAAATCCAAATAATCATTAGTTCTGGTTTTGACCCAAATTCAAATTAAATTTTGAGAAGTACTGCCGACTTTTAAACTTACCATATTTTTCGCGAAACATCAAACCTTTTAGAAAAGGTAGTCAGCCAACAAAGTTTCTTTATAACAACCTGAGTTTCATTTCAAAAACATCATCCTTTATAAATATACCATGCTATTTAGAGAAACGTATTAAATATAATTTGGTACTTGACAAGTTGTAAAGAACTTGGAGGAAGGGAGAATCAAATCGAACTCTTCCAATATTTGAAGCCGCTCATATGCTGTCAGATTTTACAGAGTCGATTATTTCTTCCCCTTATTCAAAAAGCTGAATGAAGCGTCAGCAATAAATACGACAAAACTATATTGCCAGTGAAACTTTGAGATCCAGAGATGTCAACTTCCTTCCCGGAAACCTCCTTCCCCTCAATGTCTGCTGTCGACGCCGGCAACCATCTCTGGATCTCCTTCACAGTCTCGGTTCACCACGGAACCAATTCAATTTCATTATCGGCCTCTCCATTCCCTACTGGATCACCGTCACTCACGCAGGCCATAATCACTCAAACGCAGAGTATGGGAACAGAAACATACTTGGATAAACAAGCGCCGTGCCTCTGAGCTTAGAGACGGGTACTTGGACCATCATTTTGAATGCCGATTCCTCTCGTCAGTGGCTACTGTGATCGAACGCAGCAAAGAAACATGCCAAATACAAAGAAGAGACGAACAGAACAGCATACGTTCAGAAGCAATCTTGACGATGATGAAACATAACCCGAATTGAATCAATGCACTAAGAAAATGATGGGCCTACATTGCGCATCTTCAGTTCGAACAAAATCGCAATCTATTCAATGGCAGTAACAAAGAGGCATATTATCAAACACTCGGTGGTCAACAAATCGGGAAGTAAAATTACGCCGTCTTAGGCTCGAATTCACCACCTGATTCGAAGCAGATCAACCAGCAGCACTCGGAGCAAGGCAACAATCCAATCGCGCCAAACGCTTGCTTTAATCCTAAAAGAAAGAACATCGATCTCAATCGAAATCTATCGAAAGCCGAGCCCGTGACGTTTGCATTGCGACGAACGCTCGAATCGGCAACAGGACCTTTTACGATTCAACCAACGAACGCAATCTCCCATGCCGTTAAGTTTTGTGGATGGTGCCTAGGTAGCAAGTCCTCGTAAGGGAGCCATTTTTGGTTAAATCTCTGCTAGAGGACACATTTCCCCTTGAAGCTTGTGAAACCCCCTTTTTTTTTATATATATATTTTTATGTGGGGATGACCGGATCGAAATGGCCCTAAAGTGGAGGGCTTGTAAATTTTAAAAAGTTCTGAATAAATAAATAAAACATGGAAGATATGTGATATGTGTACATGTGTTTTTCTTACTATCCATTGTTGTTGTTGATTGGGTGTGAAAATTGCATGCTTCCGCATATGTTTAATGGAAAGATAAGAATTAATGGAACAGCAACGTCTCTTGAGATATTACAAATTAATCCCAATGTGGTAGATATTGCATTCTTGCGACGAGGATAAGGTCCGGGACATGACATCTACCATGTAAAATAAGCCATGATACCATAAAAAGACACAATGCAAAGTAAAAATGAATATTTTATACTTATATCAAAACAAAATAAAATTTTCTCTAAAACTTTTTATGAAATTTTGAAACTTATTAAAAAATTATCAATATCTATCAAATTTCAAGAACCATAGTTATTTTATAAGGAATACTAAAATAATATGAAAAAATTGTGTTACAAAGTTCAAAAAGATTTCTACTATTACATATACAAATTGTCAATAACTATTAAATTAGCAAGCAAGAAAGAAAGAAAGAATCAATTATGAGAGCAATATATGATATAATAAATGATATTTAAGTAGGCCAAAGTGCAACGTTTTACCACTATGACAAAAAAAGCACAACTAGAACCAGTAACGACTAGAACCAGCACATCGTCAACCTCAAAATGCAGTCCCTTTTTAACTTAATATTGATTTCATGGTGTCTCCATAACACTAAAATCACTTTATTTTCTCTTAAAAAAAAAAAAAAAAAAAAAAAAAAAAAAAAAAAAAAAAACCTCCTCCTCAAAGAAGTACACGAAATTATTTTTTTCCAAAATAGGACCTTTCGGATAAAGGAGACTTTCCAGTTATGGACCAAAAATGTTGTGCATCTTTTTTGTACCTTCGAAAGGTTGTGTTCAAATGGTCATAGTGATGAGAAGTTGTATTTTTTGTATTTGACCTGGTTAAGTATCTTTAGAAAATAAAAATTCAAACTCAATAAATAGCATGATCAAAATTACAATCAAGAAGAGAAAGAATGAAAACAAATCACCTTTAATCACTTTCTCTTTATGTAAAATATCATTAAATTGATAAAAATCGTCTTATACAAATATGAGGAATTTTGGGGATGAGAGCATATTTCAATTTTAAAAGTTGGAATGCTCTCCCTTACTCATAGACTAGGATTTTTCAGAACACTAAAGGGTAGAAACATGTAATTCGAAAGAGATTTGAGCACACAATATTGGATTTCCTACTTTATCACATGAAAAGTTTTATAAAATCATTGTCAACTATCATAGAAGCGCAAGTTATCAAATGAATATGCATTTTAATATTTAACTATCGTAAGAAAGGGCTCATATTAGTACATCTTACTGATAATTTTAGAATAAGTTCTTCATTATAGTAAAATCACTAAAGTTTCATGCTTTTCTTTTTCTATTTGCCATGCATGGCACGGGTAGCCAAGCCAGTATATATGTAAATTGAAAGCGCAATAAATTGACTTGTATCAAACCCTTCCTGGTCCAACTGGCCACGATAAATAGTTAGGATTTCAATTCCAGGATACAACATCAAGAAGCACAACTTCAGTCCTCTACTTGATCGGTTGGATCTCGCCCGAGAAAAAGCTTGATCATGTCCTCGCTTATACCTCCGCGCTGCCAGTGAAGATGCCAAGTCGATGGCGTTGGAAACAATAGCCGACATATCCTCGAACATGATCACAACTGTACAAACTTTTGATCTAACCCAAATGAAACCCAGTGAAACTTGTTTTACATGTGAACATCTAAACTGGATCTAGAGATGGAGCATCTCTTATTCGAGTAGTGTCTTGAATTTTTAATTTTGTTAGAATACATCTATGAATATATGTGCATTTCTTTACCAAAAAAATATATATATGTATGCATTGTATGTTTGGCCTCTTTTGTAGACTGTAGCCCCACTTCCATATTATAATCTTGACCCATTAGATATGAAAAGACAAAACGACATTAAAAAATTCAAAAATTTAAAAATTACATTTGAATTAGAAAAGGAAAATGATAGAAAGCATATTAAAAACACGAAATTTTTATGCGTGGAATGCAGTTGAGTGATAAGCCTTTTTTTCTTGTCAATTAATTACAAAATTTTTTAAGTAATGCAACTATATGATCATATTTTCTCCATTTCTTGCATATTTATATCTCTGACACTATTACTTGAACAAATTACTCTACTAATACCCAATAAACTTCGTCACATTTAGAAAAAGGAACAATAAAGTTGTGTGTAATGGTTACACAAAGGCCCTTATCTTCCATTGGTTTGAAGATCATTACTACTCATTCTCTTAAATCAACGGTGGAATTGGGCAGCTTGGGTAGACCTTTTTTTTTTTTTTTCCCTAGACACTCAAAGTGCATGCTATGATTACTCTTAAAAAGATTAAAATGCGATAGTATCAAATGAATGATTAATAATTAGATTACATTTTATACATAAGGTCCAGAGCTTCCTATGATCTTTTTTTTTTTTTTTTTCATTAAAATGCATCCAATCATACCAAATATTATTTCATATTGTCATGCTTTAGTTATTTCATTTATACAAAAGCTTGCCTCATTATAGTTATTATGAAAACATTAAATTTTTCGGCTAAAATTGCTCATACCCTTGCTCTATTGACATCACGGATGAAATGCTCGTGCTTTGTCCGATCGGATCTTTTGCCCATTTGTTTAATGTAAATTAGGTGGCTTTTTTTTTTTTTTTTTTTCCCAGCGAGTGAGATTATGACTATAATACAATTTTATTAGCTTAGGAAGAGAACTAAAAAAATTCCACTTTTCATACCAATAATTCAATTTGCAATAAAAGAATGAATAAAAAAAATGAGAACTATGTATGATAATAAATGATATTTAAGCAGGCCAAATACCACCAAAAAAAAAAAATTGCGCAACAGTTTACTAACAGAAAATTTCAATTAAAGGCCTGAAGTTGGATTGTTTTCTTAAAAGATAGCTTAGAGTGGATTATGTTCCAACGAATGATCCGAAGTGGCCAAGCCAATCTCAAATAAGGACTTGGGCTCACCGGAGGCCATTTCCAGTTGCTTAAACAAGGGGTAATTCGGTCAAAATATGCTTTGGATAAAAAATTGAAGAAATCCCCAAATGATTTTCTATTTCTCACGTTTTCTTCCGGGAAAAAGGCACAAATAGTCCCTATATTTTCACTCAATGTCCAATTTCGTCCCTAAACTTTCGATCGGCTCAATTTGGTCCATGAACTATTGATAAAATGTCCAATCTAGTCCCTGAACTTTCAAACGGCTCAATTTAGTCCTTGAACTATTGATAAAAGGTCTGATCTAGTCATTCGTTTCTTGTTTTTTTTTTTTTTTTTCTTTTTTTTTTTTTTTTTTTTTTCCCTTTTTGCCTTTTTTTTTTTTTTTTTGGGGCTTTCCCTCCGCCGGCTCCGGCGGAGGGCCGGCGTCCGGCGAGGGAGCCCCCTCGCCGGGGAGAGCCTCCCTCGCCGGCGTCTGCGAGGGAGCCTCGGCGAGGGAGAGCCCCTCGCCGATCTGGCGAGGGAGCCCCTCGCCGGCGTCGGGCGAGGGGCTCTCCCTCGCAGATGTCGGCGAGGACGGCCCCTCGCCAGATCTGCGAGGGGCCGTCCTCGCCGGCAGCGTCGGGCGAGGAGAGGCCCTCGCCGGCTTCGGGCGAGGGGGCTCCCTCGCGGTCCCGGGCTTGCGAGGGAGCCCCTCGCCGACGCCGCCGGCGAGGACGGCCCCTCGTAGATCCGGCGAGGGGCCGTCCTCGCGGCGGCGTCGGGGAGAGCCCTCGCGGCCCGGGCGGGGCCCTCGCCGATCGGCGAGGGGCTCTCCCTCCCGGGCCGCCGGCGAGGACGGCCCCTCGCGATCCGCGAGGGGCCGTCCCTCCTCGCCGGGCGTCGGGCGAGGGGCCCCTCGCCAGCCCGTCCGCGAGGAAGCCCATCGCCGAGCGGCGAGGGCCTCTCCTCGCCCGGCCGGCGGACGGCCCCCGCAGATCGGCGAGCCCCTCGCCCGCGCTCGCGGCGGGAGCCCCTCGCCGGCGAGGACGGCCCCTCGCCGGATCTACGAGGGGCCGTCCTCGCCGGCGGCGTCGGGCGAGGGGCTCCCTCGCGAGCCCGATCTGCGAGGGAGCCCATCGCCCGGCCGGCGAGGGCCCTCCCTCGCCCGACGGCTGCCCGGGCGAGGACGGCCCCTCGCAGATCGGCGAGGGGCCGTCCCGCCGGCGTCTGCGAGGGGGAGCCCTCGCCGGCGTCGGACGAGGGGCTCCCCGCAGATCCCGGGCTCGCGAGGGAGCCCCTCGCCCGACGCCGGCGAGGGGCTCCCTCGCAGATCGGCGAGGGCTCTCCCTCGCCGGGGCTCCCCGCCGATCCGGCGAGGGAGGCTCTCCCGGCGAGGGGGCTCCCTCGCCGGCCCGGCCCTCGCCGGAGCCGGCGGAGGGAAAGCCCAAAAAAAAAAAAAAAAAGGCAAAAAGGGAAAAAAAAAGGAAAAAAAGGGCAAAAAAGGAAAAAAAAAAAAAGAAAAACAGTAACGAAGGACTAGATCGGACCTTTTATCAATAGTTCAGGGACTAAATTGAGCCGTTCGAAAGTTCAGGGACTAGATTGGACATTTTATCAATAGTTCAGGGATCAAATTGAGCCGATCGAAAGTTCAGGGACGAAATTGGACATTGAGTGAAAATATAGGGACTATTTGTGCCTTTTTCCCTTTTCTTCCTTCCTCTCCCCTGTGCTCTCGCCTGTTCCTCGGCCGTGCCGCTCCTGGTCTTCGCTGTTGGCCCGGTCCTCAGCCGCACCACTCGGGTCTTCGTGGCTCGCCCGATCCTCGTCACTCCTCGCGCGCTCCTCACGAACTTCGGTCCGTCGTTTGCTGTTCACCGTCAGCTCTTCTTTCTATCGTCCACGATCTTTAAGTCGTCCATGAGCTTCAAGTCCGTCGTCTCGTCTGCAAGCTTCACTCACTTTCAATCGAAGTCAGTGTCGTTCATATCGGTGCAGTCTGTTAAAGGGAAAGCTATCGTAGCTTGTTAAAGCAACGCGTTGCCTAGGCATGTTCACTAATGGCCCTGAGGCTCTACTCCAAACTCGAATGCCTCTTCAAATTACAGTCACGAAGCCTGCTCCTCTTGCGCGAGCAATTATTGTGAAAGACCCGAGTTCCGATCCTCTCTTCGATGCTCCTCGGTCTATTCATGCCACTGCAATCCCAAAAGAAAGGAATTTCCATTGCCCCTAATGCCCTTCCCCAAAAAATTGATCCAAGCTGGCGAGGAGGGTTCTCCTCCGGGGCAAAGTTGGGATTGCCTCGCGCCAGCGTTGCTCTAGCAAAAGCTTTTGTTCTGTCCTCTGACTTCAAACTTCAATGGCTGGCTTTTCTCGTTGTGATCTATGAACTGTTTGTTCATGCGCAGATGTGCTCATTGGTAAATTTAACGGTAAGATTAGTGACTACTAATGTTTTGGAGCTGTGAGGACAAAAGCTTGAGTTGCGGGTTTTGGACATGGCAGAAAACGAGGTCGAAATTCTTCTTCTTTGTCGATTTTTATGGCATCCTTAAGTTAGTAATTGGACTTTGTTATTGTCAGTAAGCTAGATATCAACTTCTCTGATTAATGCTTTCGTGGTAATCTGCAGGAGGGGATGTATTCTTCTGTGGGCTTCCTATATCTTTTGATGGACAAGAGACTACTCTGTCCAGTGAATTTTGCAGAGTCACTGGAAGACTTGCAGCTCAAGCTGTGGCATGTCATGAAATATTACATCAATATCGACTGCTTTTATAAGTGAAGGCAAAGAGCAGGAAGTTGCTCTTGCAGAGGGAAGTGAGAACCTGCAGAAGCTGGAGGAAGAGCTTTGAGGGAAGAAACTTAACTGAAGGGAAGGAGCTAGAAGTTGCTCTTGCAGAGGGAAGTGACCACCTGCAGAAGCTGAAGGAAGAGCTTTGACGGAAGAAATTCTTAAGTGAAGGCAAGGAGCAGGAAGTTGCTCTTGCAGAGGGAAGTGAGCACTTGCTGAAGCTGGAGGAAGAGCTTTGAGGGAAGAAATTTTCAGCAGAGACACCATTGAATATCTGGACATCACAATTGGATTGTTGGACAGTCTACTTCGAGTCTTCAAGGAGATTTTCAGTCTCAAAGTGGTTGAAGGTGAGAGGTTTTCATTTCTATTTGCATGGATGAAGGAGTTCTCGATGGTCCAGGAATCAAAGATTGTTGGCCACCCCATGACATGACAAGCTCATCCCCGAGTCCGTTGCTCTTCGTCGAGTGTTTCACACGAAATTGTCATGGACTTGACCTACATACATATACTCATGTGACTGTCAGTTTTCATCTTCATATTCCAAAATAAATGATAAGTTGTGCTTATTATTGATCTTTTGAACCAGTTTTTCCTTCAACTACGAAATAGTTTGCTATTACAGATGTTATGTTTCCATATGCAAAATAGTTTTCCCTTCGGTGCATGCTAGAGACAAAATTGGTTTGAATTGAGTGAACAATGGAATTTTTGCTGGTTTAGGACAGGAAACAATCGAACAGCCCAAACTAAAATTTACAAAGTTGCCAGCACATGTCCACTGGTTAGTTGTTCATCCCGGGCTATGTCATTAATACAGCATAGTGCACTGACCAATGAGTGTAGATTGGCATCCCATTGAGCTTTCAAAGAAGTGACAACAATTGCTTGAAAATGGAATAACGCCACTAAAGCAAATTATGGAACTTCATTTGGTAATTAGTAGATCGAATATGATAAACTTGCCACATAGTTCTACTTGCTCCGAATAAGCAAGAAAACCAAGAGAAAACAAAAATTAACAACCACGTGAATATTGTAGAGTTAACAGACATCAATGAACAGCAATGAAAGATTTTATCTAGGAAATCAGAACATGTACCACTCAACCAGTCCATCACCTTGCCATTTTGATAAATCAATACAAAGCATGTTGTGAATGCTATACAACCATAACTAAAGAGAGAATTAGGGATAAGAATGACAAGCCTTCATGCAGAAAGTTGTGTCTGCACAAAAATTTTCAAAACAGACATGCTGAGCGAAGATGATTTCTCAGAGAGTTTCATCTAACAAATAGATGCATTAACGTTGTTAAATCCAATCCAAGTAGCTGCATTGAGGCCTCCAACAGACAACATGAACTGAATCTAGGATGCTGCACTCTTTCCTGAGACCTTAAGATGCAGAACTCACTTCACAAATGGAACCCCCAAAGAACAGTTTGCTCATATTCCTCATCCTCTTGCTCGAAGAATTGTCTCGGCAAAAACTCTTCGTAAGGTGACCGTGTTTGCACGGTATTATTTGAGTCCCAATTGACCAAATGAAGAATGCTCACTATCCAGGACGACGGATGAACTGATAGATTCCATAAGCCATAAGCTTGTGATGATCCTCATGATGAATTTTGATCAAATGTGTGAGCGCCGCGCGCGCCCCCCCGAGCAGTTCTAATCGCCAACCTCCTAATGATTCCCCCAGGTACAATCATGGCAAAGCCCAGACTGCTGATCCACCAGCATTCTTCGAAAGCTGGAAAAATTACTCCACCAGAGAAAACAACATTGCAACAAGATAATTCAGAGGAGCAGGCTTTTTGACTGTGATTGGAACAGACATTCGGGTTTGGGAAGAGAGCCTTAGTGCCATTGTTGTGATGTTTCACGACATGCCCATACTTAGGTAACGTGTTGTTTCAACAAGCTACGATAGCTTTCCCTTTAAGGGACTGCACCGATACGAATGACATTGACCTCGATTGAAAGTGAGTGAAGCTTACAGACAAGACAATGGACTTGAAGCTCGTGGACGACTTAAAGATTGTGGACGATGAATCTAGGAAAGAAGAGCCGACGGCGAATGGCGAACGGTGGACTGAAGCTCGTGAGGAGCGGGCGACGAGTGACGAGGATCAAACGAGCGGCGAAGACCCGAGCGGTGTGGCTAAGGACCAGGTGAGTGGCGAAGACCGGAAGCAGTGCGGCCGAGGATCAGGCAAGCGGCGAAGACCGGGAGTGGCGCGGTCGAGGATCAGGCGAGAGCAAAAAGGGCAAGGAAGAAAACGTGAAAAATAGAAAATCATTTGGGGATTTTCTTCAATTTTTATCCAATGATATTGACCAAAATTACCCCATTCAAGTCATCCTCGGAAATGGCCCTCTATGAGCCTAGACCCTTATTAGAGATTGATTTGGCCAGGCCATATTTTGAAACATAATCTACTCTAGACCCTCTTTTAAGAACTAACCTCACTTGAGGCTCATAATTGAAAATTTTCCTTTTACCACAAAGAAATACGTAACACAGGCTTTCATACTTACCCGAAAATTGCATAAAATGTTATTACTATGACAAAAGAGTAGCATTCTTTAGTAATCCATCCATTCTCTCTCTACTATTATGTCCATGTGTTAGCCTACCATACTCATTCTACATTGATAGCAAGTAATGTCTTGTACCAACGTACCTAAATCCCTCAATTACAGTCCACTTCCATCTTAGTGTGGATTTCATGGTATCTTCTCAATACTCAAATCACTTTATTTTCTCTAAAAAAATAAAAAATACCCTCCTAAAAAAAGTACAGAAATTGTTTTTCCAAAATTGGATCTTACGGTTAGAGGTCTAGATATTCTGGTTATGGACCAAATACTAATAGATGTGATTTTGGTCAGATAGGTAAACCAATGTGCATTTTTTTTTTTTTTTTTTTGTATACTTGAAAGGTTGTGTTACAAAGGGAAAATGAATGGTGCGCTTTTGTTAGTACATGAGAAAGGTCGTAATATGGTCACAGTAAAAAAAAAAAAAAAGTTGTGTTTTTTTCCCGCACTTGGCCTATTTAAGTATCTTTAAAAAATAAAAAGGACAAAAAATTATTTTATTGGACATCATTCTGGATTTTAAAAGAAAATTGAGTTAGAAAGCTCTATAAATAGTATGATTAAAATTGCAGTTAAGAACAAAAAGGGATCTCCCCAAAATGGATGAATAACATCTAATATAAACATGATGAAGTTTGTAAAGGAAGACATGTTTTAATATTTAACGGTTGTAAACATTCTTACTGGTAGGCTCTGATTTTATCTAACACTAAAGGACAAGAATATGTAATAGGAAAGAGACCCCAGGAGATTTGAGCATAAAATTTCAAATTCCGTACTTTGGCATCATGGAAAGTTTTATAAGACCATTGTCAATTATTTAGAAATATAAGTTTTTAGATTTATGGACATTTTAATATATAAATATTGTAATACAAAGTTCATATTAATACATTTTACTGATAGACGGAGTGATAGTGTTGGAATGAGTTCTTCATTGTACTAAAATAACTAAATTTTCATGTTTCTCCTTTTCTATGTACCATGCATGGCATAAAGCCAAGGTAGTATATATGTAATTTGCAAAGTGCAATATCCATTACTCGTATCAAACTTCGCCTTTTAAATCGTATCCAATTGGCCATGAGAAATACTTAGAACTTCAATGCTAGGATACAACATACACAAGCACAACTGTTAGTTTACTACCTGTTGGGTCGAATCTCATCGAAGAAGCCTCAATTGTCCCATAAGGAGCCCAAAAAACCACCACCATCCTCCTCCCTAGTTCCCCGAAATGAACAGACCCAACTAATGTCAACAAGTCTCCCTTGTCCCTCCTAACGCTTGACATGGGCTCTGGCAATTCCTCTTTGATGGAGCCCATGACGGTACCCCGACGCTCTTCGTAGCATTTGAACCACTGTGTAGTCACAGCTGTACTATCGACAGACCTTCACACCACCTAGTGACTAGCGGAGACGATTGCTGAGATATCGTCAAATATGAACATAGCTGCGCAAACTTCTAATTTAGCCCAGAGAAAACCCAATTAGACTTTATCAACCAATGAACATTTGAACTGGATTGACGGACAACGCGACCCTCATTTGAGTGGGGTCTCAAATTGTTATATTTCATATTATATATCTATAAATTTTCATATGCAGTATCTATTTATCTCTTTCGTAGACTTTGGCCCCACTAATTTTTTAAAATTACAAACTTGACGCCTAAAAAAAAAATGAAAAGACCAAATGATATCAAAGGAAGCACAGATTTATATCTGTATTTTTCAGAAAACAAATAGATAAAAAGCATATTAGAAGTTTGAAATTTTTATGAGTCAAGTAATAAGCCTCTTTTTGTTGCCAATGGGTTATGAACTTTTCAAATAGTGCAACCAAATTGTAAGTTTTTTTCCCCTAATAGTACATTCTAGTCAATTTGCTAATCACTTCTCAATTGTCTTGTACATTTAAATCTCGAAGGCTATCACTCGAGCAATTTATAGTACCAATACTCATTAAACTTCATCACATTTTAAAAAGAGGAAATTAGAGCATATACAACCAATGTAAAGAAAATTTTACATAATAGAGCTTATCCCCCATCAATTTGAGGATTATAATTGCCGGTTCTCTTAAATTAATGGTGAGTTTATGTTGCTTGTGTAATTTTTTTTTCCCCTTTGCACTGGATAGTGTCAAATGCATGATTTATTATTAGATTGCGTTTTATACTAAATGTACAAAACTCCTAAGAAACATTTTTCAAAGAAGCATAACCAATGATTTTGACTTTTTATATCAATATTTAATTTGCAACATGCTATACTAGCAATGTCTTGATTTACTACTGCCATTTTGGTACTGTTAATTTTTTGGGGTTAAAATACTGTGCTTTGTAATTTATGCATTTCGTCACTGAATCCAACCTAATCAATATGGGATAAGAATTTTGGATACTTAAAACAGAAACTCATTTAATGCTAGTGCAACCTAAATGTGTGGTGTTTGTTCCTCCTAGTGCAACCTCCATGTGCGATGTTTGTTCTTCCAATAAGAATACCAATCTTTTGCTGGTAAAATGGCTCCATTTTCCAAAAGATTCCCTGAAATTGAGCTGGTTCTAAATTTAGGCTCAGTACGTGGTCTCATATTCAATTCGTATTTAGTGCAATCTCCTAATGAAGTTATTTACTATATATGAATTGCCGATTTTTTGGTGGATTAGGAAAATAGAAATTCACTCTTTGCTTCGTAAAGAGTGCTCCTGAATACTCGTTCATCAGGTAAACGTTAAAATAGCCTTATTCCCTTTTTATTGACATGTTTTCATTTATGTCTAATAACAACAAATCAGGTTGATAGAGTTGGTTCAAAAACTTAAACATAAAAAGTGCCTCAAGAAGCGCACGATAGCGTTAGGATGAGGGACTACTCCTGTTTAATGCAATTACTCATGTATTTTAAATGTCTTTCTTTTTTATACTTTCTCCTGGTAATTGGGTCACTCTAATAGTAAAAGTAGATTCTAAAACAAAAATATGTATATATATATATATATGTATATATTAATAAAGAAATTGTATAGATAATTCTAGAAGGAAGAGAAGAAAATAAAGAGTGATGAATAAAATAAAATATACTGCCAGTGTAAATGAAATTTTATACGAGGGATTATATCCGCTCTTGATTTGAGGATTAAAACTATTCGATCTTTTAAATCAATGGTAAATTTATGTGGCTTGTGCAAATTTTGTTTATACTAAAGGTGGATATTATAATTACTCTTATAAAGATTAAGACCTGATAGTATAGAATGAATGATTTGTGATTAAAATGCATTTCATAGTTAAGGTTTATAATTTCAGTAAGCTTTTTTTGTGTGTAAAATCTCATCCAATCATATAAAATATTGTTTCGTACAAAAGATAAGTATTTTGTTGTTGCACCTCAAAAAAAAAAAAAAAAAAAAATTATTTGACAATTGATACGTATTTTGTCTCTCTTTAGTTCATGTATTAACATAAAACCATTTCTCATTATAATATGATACAATAGGACCATAAAAATATATGGCTAAACTTAGTTCTACCCTTGCAATATAGACACCAACTTATGAAATGTTCGTGCTTTATCTATCCGGATATTTTCCCCTTTTGCTCAATGTCAATTGGGCCGGTCCATCAACGTGTCTGTCTTTCGATTGTGGTCCCCCAATTATCACTTCTTCTTCTTCTTTTTTGGCCTTTATTAGCTTATAAAGAGAACTAAAAATTCGTTTTTTTCCCATTATTTATTTTGCAAAATGGTACAACCCCCTTAAATTTCCTACGCTGCCATTTTGGTACTATAACTTCATGCATTACGTCACTAAATTCAACCTAATCTAGTGGGGATAGGAGACGACCCAAAAAAAAAAAAAAAAGTGGGAATAAGAGGTTACAGATAGAATGCATTTTTGTATCAAGAAAATCATTTGTGGTGTTCATCAAAATTGTATGCATATTTTATCGTGAATCTTTGACTAGTAGAAACTTATTCAATGCTAATGCAATCTACATGTGTGATATTCGTTGCTCGAGTAAGAAAACAAATCTTATACTAGTGAAATGGCTCCATTTCCCAAGAAATTCTAACTGATTCGGAATTGAAATAGCTCTCAACCTAGGTTCAAGATGAGGTCTCGTATTCAATTTGTACTTGATGCAATCTCTTGGTGAGATAATTCCCTATATACAAATCGACCATTTCAAGTAAGATGGCCATTTTTTTTTTTTTTGTCAATCGGGAAAACGGATTCGTTTTATTATTTCATGAATATTGCTCCACAATATCCATCCACCAATAAAAAGTTAAAAATACCTTTATACCTTTTATATCAACAATTACTCCATTTATGCCTAATAACATATTAGGTTGATCAAAATGATTCACCACATAAAAATACTTGAGAAGCATACGATTATGTATATGCACATGAATCAACAAAAAAGCACTTTTCTTGGGTCACTCCTACGTGACAGTAGTGGGATGGGGGGACTATTCCTTTAAATTCGGTCTTCTTGACTATAAAAGAATAAAAGAATAAATAAAGAGTTATGCCCTTCCATCTCTTATAATTCCTCTAGGCGTCAATTTTGTTAGGACGAATTGCACCTGTAGGGATCATGTGCTTGAATGCTTATCAAAATCATACCAATCTAGAGCCATGTTGATTTTCTTTGTAATACAGGCGTATTGCTTAAATTGATTGCATTAATGTCTATCTTGACATGGTAAACTCAAGTGTTCTAAGAATGAAATCTCATTGACTTCAGTGGCCAAAATAGATGGTTCCACTCTACTAACTCTTTGACTTGGCCCGTATTTAGTCTCTTTTGTCATCTCATCACATGGGACAAGTCTAGTTCTTTTATATTTTTCACGATTAATTAATTACTTTTTCGCTTTTTGAAAATTTTCATGATTCCAAGCGATCTCAATAAATGCACTTTGTACTCCACTTCTGGAATAGAAACATACTGCGATGGCGACAATCACTACAGCATGTGCAGTTGCAACAGTCAACTACATTAAATGAATAGATTTCGTATCTTTACTTCATCCTCGAGATTACCTTATATATATACTCCACAAGCAGACACGAGAGATTGCATAAACCTCATCACAATCTGATACATTACATCTTCTCAGAATGAGACCTTTGAAGCTCTTTCTTCTCTTCATTTTTGTCTTCGTTGCTCTGAAACCAACACAAGAAGCTCGAGACGTTATCTGCGAGGTCCTTGACAACACCTCCAACACCACCGACAACAGATTCGAGAATGAGATCGGATCTATATTCTTTTTGGAAACTTTATCAACCGCTTCTGACTTCGTCTTGGAGACGTTCAATCAAAGCAACGGTGGGGGAAGAGGCTACTCCACGGTGCTTGCGATCATCGAGAGCTTCGTCGCTAGTGGATATCCCCCCACCATCGCAACCAACGACGGTAACCAATTCCGAGTGGACGCAGACTACCTCCAAGCATATGTCGGTGACGTGAAGGCTGAGTTCACGGGGATTGTATACCACGAAACCGCTCGCGTATGGCAATGGACAGGCAGTGACACTGCCCCCATCGGCCTTATCACAGGCATTGCTGACTACATCCGGTTGAACGCGGGATGGCCATCAAAGTATTGGCCGCCGAGAGGGTCTGGTTCCAGATGGGACGATGGGTATGCCGTGACGGCATATTTCCTGGAGTTTTGCGACGGGAAGAGGCGTGGGTTCGTGTCGGACCTCAACGCAATGATGGAGAGTTTGTACTCTGATGCGTTTTTCGTGATCCTTCTTGGTCAGTCTGTGGATGAATTATGGGAGGAGTATATCACGTTACAGTATGAGACCATTGTCCCCGCACCGGCATTAGCACCGGAGCATGCGTACTGAATTAATCAAGTAGGTGACTATGAGACAACTATAATAGTGTCTAAAGGGTGCTTTTCCTTATTCCTCATCTATATATATATACGAGTCAATAAAATGTTGAGGAAGTACTGAAGCAGGAAAGATTATTGAGGGTTCAATGGGCAGGACCTTTTATTTTTATTCATCTTTGCATAGATCTCTCTGTTTCTATCGACTGATCTCTTTTAGACTTAGAAAGCCGTTTGTGAAAGCATTAACTTTAAAATTATAAGGGATGAAAGGGATTAAAAAAAAAAAAAAAAAAAAAAAAAAAAACCCGTGTTTCTATCAATTTGTGATGATATTTCGTTTTCATTTTGGGCTACAAAGTTCTAAAAAGAAATGAATAATAGGATTTTTACATACCCAAAAGGAATCAAGATATATAGTTTCTTGACCACATCCATAAGATCGTGAAAAAATCACTCCTGTCCGTTTGTGACTGATGAGAAAAATTACTCCCTTAGTATACCTCTCCTTTCTCCTCCTCCTTTGTATGGTCATTCTGGCTTTAGATCATGCGCCAGCTTATACCCCCTTTTTCACGAAGGTTAACCATTTATTTGATAGCCTAATGACGTTCCAATTAGAACGAATTTGCACCATTAAACTCGATTTGGGTGCCCTGAATTAGAAATTAAAGCTGCAAAAAAGACTGAAATTGCTGTGAGTAATGCGATAATGAAGGGAATCTGGACATTTAAACAGTGTCACGAAGCTTACTCATGCATCTAAAAAACTAACAATGATCCAATTATCAGGATTCGGGTGCCTTGAGTGGATTTCATTTAAAATTAAAGATGCAAAATGACCAAAATTGCTGTGGGTAGCATGATAAGAAATCAACATCTAATTTGAAGCTCGTTTTCCTGGTTATAAGGTAATTATTCAGAAAATTTATGAAACTTCTAGATCGAAATTTTCATGACCTAGTTAAATATCATGACATGAAATTCACATAGTAGAATTGATATATGTTGTAGAACAAAACTCGAGATCTGATTTTGAGCTTTAATAAGTAAAATTAGTGAATTGCACCAAATGATTTTCTGTTCTCTTATTCATATCGAAAATCTTCAAGTCCGAAGTTCTTGATGCACAAATTAAATTAGGGCACAGAATTTATAGTGTATAAGAATTGTTGCATGGTTAACGAAACCCATAATTTAATTGTCAAATTAACATCCAAAAAGGTCAAATTGCCAAATATCATTTTTAGTTCACATGTCTTTCAATATTTGAAATTCTCATGCATAGACTAAGAACTGACTAACGAGATTTTCTATGATCTCTTTAGGGATTGTTCCACCAGCGCCACCCCCCCCTCCCCCAAAAAAAAAAGGTCGTGCTTTTGTGCATTTTATAGTATTTTCTACGCAAAATTTCATACCATACAAACACTTCAAAGACTATAAAAAAAAAAATGTCCGAAATTCATTCTTTTGTCATTAAAGTATCATCAATATCCATTTTAATCCTTTGGCTTTACAAACATAAATTTAAAAGGTGTCTCAAATCCTCGGCATTATGGGCTCAAGTTCTAACTTAGAAGCTTTGCCTTAAAAAAAAAAAAAAAAAAGTGAGACAAATTTGTTGCAAAAAATACAAAGCAATTATCCGTTACCAATGAACTTTTGCTCCTCTCGTTTTGTCAAGCTCCTTCTACCGTTTGGGTAGTTTGCTCTGTAGTTTTCTCTCTTTTCCTGGCTCGATTTCTTTCCTCCGCCATGGGTGGCCACTTATTGTCCTTCTTCTCTCACTTCCCGCACCTTTAACCTTTCTCAGCTCACCCTTGATTTTGCCCTTTACTTCATTCTGTATGCCCTCTTTCTTTGCTATCTCGTCTAAGGCCGTCAGCTTCAGTCCCCCATGTACGATTGCTAAATTGGGGCTCTACATGTCACCATCCGATGCACATCTAACTGTTTTCTGTTGAGGTGCTTCTGTTCTTCCTTCATGGCCGACGAGGGAGACCCGAATGCTTCGAGAGTAGCCGCCCTCTGCCAAAAATTGGGTCGATTATGCGCTGAACAGGAAATTGACGAGTGGGACGTAGAACCCTCACCTGATGTGGTCGAGGAATGCAAATTGACCCTAGTCGGTAAGATTATATCCAACCCCTCCTTTAATTTTCAAGCTTTCCAAACATCCTTGAAGAAAGCGTGGCATCCAGAGCATGTGGATATCCTGCAAAGAGAAGCGGGAGTTTATTTAGCGAAGTTCAGGTCGCATGCTGATAAATAGAGGATTCTGGACACTGGATCTTGGTAATTTTCTGGCCATCTCATCAATTTTAAACCATGGATAGAGAATACTCCCTTACATTGTTATGACTTCTCCACCTGCCCATTATGGGTTCAAGTTATAGGCCTCCCTTTGGAATGCTGTACTGATGATATGATACGCCGGGCTGTTAGTATTGTGGGGACGGTGCTGCAAGTAAAATCAGAGGTTATAACAGGATCGAACTTGCGTGCTGGTAGAGCTCGTGTCGAGTTGGCATTAGCAGAACCGTTAAAGGCAGGTCGGCTCATTAAATATAAGAATAGAACTCTTTGGGTGGATTTCAGGTATGAAAGACTATCTCATTATTGCTACTCCTGTGGTCGATTAGGACATTACGCTGACTCCTGCCCCTTGACGCCTTATTCGGAGGCAATGTTTGATGGCACTGCCAGTATTCCCTATGAACCTTGGATGAAAGCTGAAGTCCAATAGTTCAGTCCCTATTGGAAATTCTATTATGATAATACGGCTGTGGAGGAACATGAAGAGGAAATAGTACTAGAAACGCCACCAACACATGGCCAACCCCTTCCCATGCTACCACCCCCTGCCCCTGTCGCTCCCATCCCTCCATAGACCAGCTCTGTATTGGGCTCTGTACCTAAGCCTTGCCATCACACTTCCACTGCCCTAATACCTTCGGAGCTAAAGCAAAAGGGAGTGCAAATGCAAGCTTTGAGTCCTCAATCTATGGGACCACAGCTTAAAAAAAGGCAAGAGCATACGTCAGAATATCAAGATTGGCCCTGCTAAAAAATCCAGGCGTTATGCCCCATATGACGTACCTGGTGGTAATCCACCTGTTTATGATGATTCACATTTACTGGACACACCGATCTTTGAGGCAGACAAGAAGGAATCTTGGGCGATGGTGGCTGGCCCTAAACAGCCACCAGTTCACAGATGAGGATTATAAGTTGGAACTGTCAGGGGTTGGGCAATCCCCTGACAGTCCAAGCTCTCAAAGCCCTTGTGGCTAAAGAAAAGCCTAGCTTGTTTTTTTTTTTTTTTTTTTTTTTTTTAATGGAAACAAAGAATTGTGATGAGGTGGTGTCTCGTTTTAAACGTACCTTGCGTTTCAAGAATCTTCAAATCTTCAGCCCAGTGGGTTTAGCAGGTGGCTTGGCTCTGTTTTAGAATGATGGCTTGCAATTAATGGACATGACTCTTTCACCTCATATTTTAGACTTCATTTGCCATGATACATTGGATGCTAGATCTATGAGGGTCACCTGTATTCATGCCCCTGCTGTTTTTCAGGAGCGCCAACACACTTGGCAGACATTGAGGCAGATCTGCAATCAGAATACATTACCCTGGGTGTGTATAGGCGATTTTAATGAAATTTTGAATAGATGGGAGAAAATGGGTTCAAGGCCTCCAGAATCTTACCGTATGTCTTCCTTTCGGACTGTACTTAATGATTGTTGTTTATTGGATATGCCAACTATGGGATGTGCTTTCACCTAGACGAACAACAGAGAAGGGGACTCTTTAGTTAAAGAACGCCTTGACAGAGCATTATGCAATTATGAATGGAGAGTGCTCTTTCCTACTGCTCGTGTGTATGCCCTACCTGCTGTGGGCTCTGATCATAGCCCTTTAGTGTTGGATTTAATGCCCAATACTGTTTGAAGATAGAGAAACTTTACCTTTGAGGCCTTCTGGATTCAGGACTCTGAATGCAGGGTGATCATTGACCAATCCTGGAACTCTGTCTCAGATCGTGATTCTTCACTGTTGTTTAAGCTTCGCAGCATTGTTGATGGTTTATCTAGGTGGAGCCGAAAGAAATTCTCGCACAATAGACAACAGATTACAGCGTTAGAGTATCAGTTGCAGGCATTGATAAATCAACACAATACACCATCGGATCAGCTTCGCATCAAAGCTCTAAAGCAGGAAATTCAAAAAGTATGGCAGCGGGAAGAACAGTTTTGGGCAATGCGTTCCCGAATTAACTGGCTAAAGTGGGGAGATCGCAAACGAAATTTTTTCACGCTACTACGCTTCAAAGACGGCAAAGAAATTGTATCCACATATTGCGTGATGAAAATGGGAACTGGGTTCAAGATTCAGAGCAGTTAAAAACAATGACTACAAGCTATTTTTCTCAACTCTACACTTCTTCAGGACCTCGACAATATGAACAAGTATTAGATCAATGTCCTGAGGTGATCACTTCAAACATGAATGATACTTTTCTAGCCCCGATGACCCTGGAAGAAGTTAAAGCTGCAACCTTTCAATTAGGGGCCTCTAAAGCCCCGGGACCTGATGGCCTAAATGGCCTATTTTATCAAACACACTGGGATATTATCAAAGAGGATATTCTCAAGACAGTGTAGCAGTTTTTTCAATTCGGTTCTTTCCCTTCGGAGTTCAATCGCACTGCCCTCACTTTAGTTCCTAAGGTCCCTAATCCAGAAAGTCTAGATCACTACCACCCCATTAGCCTGTGCAACTATGTTTATAAGATTCTATCTAAAGTACTGGCTAATCGTTTAATACCCCTGTTGCCAACTTTAATTTCAGAGGAGCAAAGTGCGTTTGTTAGTGGGAGGCAGATTCAAGATAATGTTTTATTAGTCCAGGAAGTGGTCCATCAGCTGAAAGTAAGGAAAAGAAGGCGTCATTTTCAAGCAGTGTTTAAATTAGATATGCGCAAGGCGTATGACAGTGTAGAATGGGACTTTCTCAAGGACTACATGCTCAAATCAGGATTTCATGCTCATTGGGTCCAACTTATCATGTGGTGTGTTTCAACTCCATCCCTATGCGTCAAAATGAACGGCGAGTATTTACAACAGTTTTATCCGACTAGGGGGCTGAGGCAGGGCAATCCTTTATCCCCTTATTTATTCATAATTATGGAAAATTTATTATCCTTCCTCATTCACAAGGCTATCCATATTAGCAATCTCAAAGGTATCAAGCTGAATCACAGATGCCCTACTCTATCGCATCTCTTCTTTGCTGATGATGCTGTGTTTTTCCTAGACGGTACATTGCTGGAATGCCAAAACCTCATGAATGTGCTAAACCAGTATTGCCTAGTCACTGGACAAGCTATAAATTGCAACAAATCTGGAGTTTTCTTCGGTTCATCTTGCCCTTTACCTCTACAAGATAGCCTAGCAGCTGAATTAAGAGTCCATATTTTACTGAGATGTGGTAAGTATTTAGGTATTCCTGCTGATTGGAACTGTTCTAAAAAGGACATGTTTTCATGGCTTATGAGTATAATTCAATCTAAACTTGAGGGATGGAAGGAGAAGTTAATGTTGAAAGGGGGAAAGGAGATTATGCTTAAGTCAGTAATTCAAGCTATGCCTCAATATGTTATGTCTGTTTTTAAGATGCCTATTTCACTATGTAAAGCTATTGAAAAGCATATGGCTCATTTCTGGTGGAGTAATAACACAAGCAAACCTGGAATTCATTGGTTGAACTGGAAAGTAATGCAAAACAGAAAGGAGGTTGGAGGGTTGGGCTTTAGAGATTTGATTCATTTCAACCAAGCCATGCTTGGTAAGCAAGCATGGCGACTCCTACAACATCCTTCATCTTTATGGGGAAGGTTTTTTAAAGCTTTATATTATCATTCCTCATCTTTTCTTAAAGCTTTTAAAGGTTCCCGCCCTTCTTGGGCCTGGCAGAGCCTTCTGTGTGGTAGAGATGCAATTATTGATAATGTATGTTGGTCAATTGGTGACGGCAAATCAATAAACATCAGAGAAGACAGATGGCTTCCTATGGGCATTCTAGGTGGTCCAAAGGCTCAGGACGAACCTATTATGGGCACTGATCTTATTGATCAATCAAGCAACACATGGAAAACAGACATATTGCAGCAATTCTATGATGACCAGATCATTCAGCAAATCACAGCAATCCAGATTCGACCTACCTTCACACAGGATGAGCTAAAATTGACTGTCACTGTATCAGGCGATTACACAGTGAAATCAGCATACCATTTACTCAAGGCTACCACAACAAGCAATTTAAATCTTCAGGCATCTACATCTTACAGTACACCCACCTGGTTCTGGCGGCTCTTGTGGAAAATGCCCACCGCTCCTAAGATTCGTACCTTTTTGTGGGCCATCTACACAAACTCTGTTGCAACTCAGGAAAATCTGCATTACAGACATATTGTTGATAATCCATACTGTTCTCTGTGTAAGAAAGACACACCCGAAATTGTTGAACATACCTTTTTACTATGCTCTTGGACTCACGGGGCATGGAACCATCCGAAGATTGATGTCCAAGTTAGTGCGACAAATGTCCAGCGCTTGGACTCCTGGATTTCCTCTGCCATTGGCAACCGCAACAAGCTACCAAAGCTGGTACTGCTCGCAAACGTCCTCTAGCAGATCTGGCAAGCACGGAACGCCTTTATCTTCAGAGGATCTTCTTTGGACTCCCATCAGGTCGCAGAAATGGCTTTGATACAATCTCAGGTAGACTGGATCTCGGCTTCCTCGTGTTTGTCACAGAAAAAATTAGGGTTAAACCGGGATCTACTCTGGAGACCCCCAGATCGGGGAGTTTTGAAAGTAAATATCGATGGATCGTATCAAATAGGCAGTCAAGAGGGCACCATAGCATGTGTTTGCAGGGGTTATCAAGGAAAACTCACCGGTGGATTCTCCAAGGGAGTTGTGGTGTCTTCGACTTTACAAGTGGAGATCCAGGCTCTCTCCCTTGCGCTGCGATACCTTCTCGATCAGGGCTTCCAGCACGCTTGGATACAAGTTGAATCGGACAATCTCTTGATGGTTGACACTCTGAATCACGGCAAACAGCCACCATGGACAGCTCAGCCTCTCTTCCTCGAAGCGGCGTTTCTCCTCTCTCTCTTTTCCCAGCTCTCTCTAGGGTTCTGTCCTAAGGCAGCAAACGTTGTAGCCGACTGGGCCTGTAAGGCCCATCGTCGCTCATCTGCTTCTTGTAATTGGGCCATCCATCCTCCGCCTCATCTCTTTGACTTGGTGTGCGCGGAAGCCATAGCCGCGGGTTGTACAAACTTATTTCCTTAATATATGTTGTTTCTGACCCCCAAAAAAAAAAAAAAAAAAAAATTATTCGCTACCAATGGCTCCCTGTTGGTGCCAAAAGCACCACCGTGAGTAGTTCAACCACATAAAAGAAAAGAAGAATAGTCCAACCTCCAGTAGTGAGGGCTAATTTAACAACCAAATTTGCAGTTTTAGGACCAAAAAATTTATTTTAAAAAAGAATAGTTAGTACCAGAAAAAACTCAAAATTGGTAAACCAATAAAATTTTACCCCAAACTAATTTTTTGATAATCAATAATACTAAATTCTTACATTTATGAAAAATTTACCATAAACTAATTTTTTAACTACCAAAAATTCTAACTATTAGGATTCGCCCTAGTGGTCACCTTTCAACATGGAAGAGGGAGGTGAGGGGTTCAAATCCCCACCTTTTCAGGGGGATGGGGTGGGGACGAGTAAGTTTCAGAAGTGGGTTTCAACTCCCACGCCCTGCAAGAGGCAGGACAAAAGTCTGAGAGTGAGTATAGAGTAGGAATAGAGTAGGACTGACAAAAAAAAATACCAAAAATTCTAATATGATATATTTGTAATAAATTTACCTTCTAGTTAATACCACGAAAAACCACCAACCGGTCGAATGGAGAGTAAAACCTCAAACCGGTATATCTATCAATTTTCACTTGTCATCCAACTTAAATTTAATAGTAAAATTCAACGGAAACTTACGAAGGGTAAATTTGTCGGAGGCATGTAATTTTACGATTTTTTATGTTCAAAAATTAGGTTTGGATAAATTTGCACATGTATATTAGTTCATGATTTTGCATAATATTTTTTCACAAAAAAGATAAGAAAAATCATAAGAATTAATTATCATCTGCAACAGGAGCAACAGCACAACTCAAGCTTCGAAATGGTGGTCCCTATAAATGAAGACGAGACAATAATTCCATTGAAGAGCGAAGAAAATTTAGGAGTGGCCAAAACAAAACAAAGGAAAATTAGAAAAAAAGGGGAAGGAAGTTCGAAAACAAAGGCATTATGGTCGGCCCCTCCATCAATATCTGGGATAGAGATGGCAGCTTCGTCTCTCCTTAATGTTCTCTCATCTTCTTTAACAAAAACGCTTGCATGACCGTCTAGAGACCAACGGACGTTCTCATCGGTCACAAATTTATTCATAACAACAGGCATATTCCCATATTGAAAATATACAAGCATGTTCTAAGCGAGCGTGCTTAAAACTTGATTTAATTGATACATTTCATTTATGTAACATCCTGGGTCTCCATTGTACACTGAGTCCTCATGATTTTGTTCCTCTCGGAGTAGCCCATACTACTTCAAGAAAACACGTATGTACAGTTAGCGGGACCCAAATCTTATAAGCTTAGCTAAGATTTCCTCCCTAGGCGACGTGGGACGAGAGACACGTCCCTTTCTTGCACACGTTTGGGGACCGAGGCGCAAACGCATTGCCATCTCTCCTCCTTGCGCATTGTCGCTTGGGCCATCACAATTTGTGTGTTAACTGTAGCTTATAACTACAAAACTATCAAAAGCACAACTCGATCGGCTGCCTCCCTTTCTTGGCTATCAGTTGCCGGTTGAGGGCACTGCTGGTTGCCAAAGGGCACTGCTGGTTGCCAATGCCGCTACCGCCGTCTATAGTTGTCGGTCATAATCGCAGTCATTAGTCGTTCGCTGCTTTTCATTGTTGATGAGAAATATTCTTCAATGAGATCACAACGTGTTTATCATCCATGCGATGAAAAAGGAAATTTTAATCTAAAGCCTAATATTGCATCACTCACTTTAAGATGGGGCAGCACATGGACAATGAATCAAAGCCCAACCCTGAGGCTGAGAAGTCGAAAGAAAGAATGAACTGAGGAGGCCGTCGGGACACATTGTCGTTTAAAAGAATCATAAACACCAAACCACGTTTCAATTTTTCGTCAATTTTTCGACATTAAAAATCAACAGCCAGAATCAAAAGTAGAAAGAAGCCAGAGTTTCCCTCTCGACCTCAAAGCCTCACTCTAATTCAGCCAGTCCTTCACTCCTCGCCAAACCAGAATCGAAAATTGGCAAGAAAGGCGGCGCGTCTCTGCCATGTCTCGCGAGAATCTTCCGGCTTCCGGCGCTTGGCCGAGTTCTACAAAGAGGTGTCCCTCTCTTCTCTTTCCCCGCACCGATCGGGTTTGTCACTTTCTTTCGAGTCCTGAATTGCTCTTGCGCTGATTGCGGATTCTGGCGTTGGAGAAGGTGGAGAGCCCCAAGTTCGAGCTCAAGGTGATATGGCCGGTACGGCGTGAGCTCACCCGGCGGTCGATCCCAAGTACCTTCCCTGAGCCCACCATGTGTGCTTCACCATCTCCAGTTCCGATCCTTTCGTACAAACTCTTTCGAGGTTAATTCTTTCTTTTGGTCTGGTTGAGTTGAGACTTGAGAGAGATAGAGAGAGTCCATGGACACGAACGTGGCTTCGTCGAGCGCATTTCGCGAGCTTCTTTGGACTTCGATCTTGGAGAGACTAGCTCTCGCTCGATCACCAGTCCAAAGCTTGAGGTCACCACCCCCGGAGTCGTCGATTATCTCTATCGTGGACTGGTACTCCTCGAAACAGAGTCCAGCTTAGTCATTTCAACGAACACCTTCCTTGCAAACTCGGTTCCTCCTCCACAGCGTAATCAACAGCAATAGAACTCGGACAACAGCGAGGGCAAAGCAGGAATGAACTGAAATCATATTTAGAATTTAGTCAGATACAAAATGACCTGATTTAGCTGTGGGCGTCATCAATGAGTCAGCGAAGGCCACAAACGGCTTCAAGCCATCACCCTCAGAAACTCAATGCCGGGTACGCGCAATCCCGAGGCCGAAGCCCAAAGCAATGCTGGAGAGGGAAAGATGGCGGAAGAGGAGGAGACAGCTGGAGCTCGGTGCTTGAAGGATCGCGAAGCCAGCGTGGACAGATTAATATCGAGAACGTCACAGGTGAGGCAGGGTAGTGATGGTCGCTGGAAAGTGAAGAACGAAACAGAGGAGCCGTTGATGGTAGCGGAGACATGCCGGCGGAGGGAGACGAGCTGCGACGGAAGTGGAGGCACAGCGACGGCGAGTGATAGCGCTGATGTGAACTGCAAAATCGTTTGGCCTGCGCTTGTGGTCAACGAGGCACCGATACGCGACACGGACACGTGACACGACACGACACGTCGACACGTCATTTTTTAAAAATAGAGAATTCAGACACGTTGTGACACGTTATATATTAAATGAATATTTTTATTTTTAATTAATTTGATTCAAATTCATAAATAAATAAATAATTTAAAAAATAGCCTATAATAAATTTACATTAATAATATTAATAAATCAATTCATTTGAAAAAAATCCCAAAATCCATCCCTTTTTTCCTTCATCCATTTCCCTCCCCCAAATTTATTTTACTTTTTTTCCCTCCCCCACCACAGATAGGCTGTTAGCTGGTCACTTCCCCTCCCCCAAAACTCAAAAGCAAAACCATCTCCCCCTTTTTTTCTAATTCCCTTATCAAAAACCCTAAGACTCCTTCGGCCGCATGACTCCTTTTCCTCCTCCTTCTACCGCTCGCCGCATGACTCCTTCGGCCCTTCCTCTCCTCTTCCTCTCGATCTTTCTCCTCCTCCTCGTCGCCGATCCATCGCAACAATGGTGGCCCTCGTGGCCATCTCTCACTGTCGCGGTGGTCCGTTCGTGGCTTCGTCTCGCCGGCAGGAGTTTGCTTTCTCTCTCTTCTTTCTCTCTGTTTGGCTCTTTCTCTAGCCGTCTCTCGCCGTCGCGGTGGTCCGTTTGTGGTTTTGTCTCGCCGGCGGGAGTTTGCTTTCTCTCTCTTCTTTCTCTTTGTTCGGCTCTTTCTCTAGCTGTCTCTTGCCGTTGCTCGCGGCCCCTGCTCCCTTGCCCTCCCTCGCCTCCACCCTCCATCAGTCTTCCGGACACACATCGACACGCGCATCAAGAAAAGTTGACCGCGTGTCGGAAAATCCGACATGCGTTGACCGCATGTTCGACCGTGTCCGACCATGTCCGAACGTGTCAACGTGTCCGTGTCCGACATGGAGGCACGGGCAACGTGTCCGTACTTTGTTGCTTGTGGTTGGCTTGGGATGGAGCTTTATTATTTTCTTTTCTCTCTTCCTTTTTTTCTGTTTCCTTTCCTTTTATTTCATTTTATTAAAATGCATTTTCGACTTGTTGGCAAATATTCTGGTATTAACACTCCCAAATTGACTCTTAAAAAACAATTTTCAGCACTAGAAAAACATTCAAGCTGATGTGTCCTTTGCTGAGCTAGGCTTTCTTACAATTCTTTCATAAAATATGTTACAAAAGTAGCACCCCTACTAATGCCACTTAACACAAATTGACATGAATCAATTAGCTTATTAAAAAAGTATAACGAAGTTTTGAAGATCTTAAAGGCATTAGACTGTGGAATGGGACACAAAAAATCACAATATTGTTGTCAAATTTTACATCTGAGGTTGATGTCATCAAGTTCTCAATTTCTTAACTCTAACAATGAAAGAATCTTTTAATAATTTCATACGCAAGAGCATAAGAGTTGTAAAATTGCAATGAAGGAAATGTTAGAAAATGTCAATCAACCTTAATAATGTTAAGGCCTTGATTCATCAAACAAAGGAAATGTTATATATGTATCCCTAAGTAGTTATTATTTTTTCTTTGGTCGGTTCCTACGTTAATTCACTTTGTAATAAGATGTTGCAAAATACTCTATATGATGAGGTCAAATACATGTTAGTTCATAAAGAAGCCACAAATTTAACAAGAAATTTCTTTTATAAACTTCCATCTCATATTATCAAAACTAGACAGGATCTTCATATGTCAATTTAGCATTTCAAAGGAGACAATGGAACAAACCTTTTAAAGTTATGTTTTGTTTTGGTTTGGTTTTTTTTTTTAAACAAAGTCATCTTTCATGGGGAAAGCAACAGACAACTGAAAATTCTCTCTATTACCAATAAAAATGGGATACTACAAAGAAATCCAAGATGCCAAATGTACGGGATTGGAGCATGCGATATAACTCGTCGATGGGAGCTTCTCCATGAAGCTAATCATGAGACAATATTAGTCCGCTAGTGTGTCTCACTACACTGCCTCAAATCCTCAATATAAAAAATATAATGACCCTCTTCAGGATGGGATTGTATATCTAAAGATAATAAACATCCCATAAAAGATAATATAGTAATATGGATCATTCCATCGTTCTCAATACGTGAAGCACTTTGGTGCTCAAGCAAGTATTGAATCACATGAAATCTCCAAACACGAATGCTCAAATAACACGAAGAAATTTCATGTGCTACCACGAGAAAGTCAATTTGGTAAGATATCACTTAGTATGAAACTTCTTATCCCCAAATAATTGGCTATGAATTTTGTTTCAAATATATATGACAAACAACATGTTCCTAAAAAAAAATCTCTAGTAAAAGTTTGAAAATAAGTTTCTCAATGCAGCATACTTAAAACCGACTCAGAGCATGGTACTTCCAAAGAAAACAGTACTTTAAGAGGACATATGTGGCATTGCATTGAAAACTGTTTTCACAATATTTTCTAACATGATCAGCAAAATATAATTAACTCATAGGACTAAATGCAGCCAGGACCCGCATTTAGAAAACTTAAGATCAGACTGATATCTTACTCTATTTCTGAAGCATTTGTACCAATTAAGACCTTAATGGAAATAATGCTGTTGTTTACACCAAAAGAGACAATCGTACAAGAAATGCAACCGATTGATGCATAAGCAATAGTAGTTCAGATAATCCTGAAATCGTATGATTATTTTCCTCATCTAGGAAATCCTATAATATCATCACAACCACATCCCATGGAACAACAAAAGGAACCTCCCCATTAAATTTGGCCTTATCATCATGACACCCTCTTAAAAGGGAGCTCCACGCGATTCTATTTCGATTTTATTATATATTAATAACCGATAATTCAGCTTGAATGCTTTAAATCGAAATAAAGTATTTGATTTACAGAGATAGACCAGATAACCGAAATGCTTGAGAATCGTTCTAAACCCGGTCAAATGCATTCTTGTGTAAATGGATAATAGCTCGAAATTACACTTGATTAAACCATCTTTAAGATCGGAAACTGTGTCTAGCCTAATGACTGTCCAATTATAAGGAACTTTTATCAATAATACTCGGTTTCGTCTAACGCTAGAAACTGAAAGACCCAAAACCCGATTCAGGTGACCGAAATTGCTGGGGGTAGTACGATAATGAAGTCAACTTGAACGTATGAACAGCAATCAACATCCCATTCGAAGCTTGTCCACTCGCTCACATGGTAATTATTCTGAAATTTCTAGATTGAAACTCTCATGACCCAGTTCATATCACGACATGAAATTAACAGAATAGTACTATGTTCAACGTAGAACAGAACACTTGATTAATTTTTAGCATTAACGAGTAAAATTGTTGATTTGCACTATAGAATTTCAGTTCTTATTCACACTGAAATTTTCAAGTTGGAAATTCTGGACGCACAGATAAAATTAGGACCCGAAATTTAGAGTGCAAGAATCGTTGCATCGGTACCAAAAGCATGAATAAATTGTGCAAGATAAAAAGCAAAAAGGTCACCGACTCACATGCCCTTTGATTTTTTAAATTCTCGCAACGTATACTGAGTTAAAGCACGAAACTGGAAGAGAAGATTAGCCATGGAATGGGTAACTAAAATCTCATGTCGATATAAAAAATAAGCAATCGAAAGAATTCTGGAATTCACCCATAAACCTTGAAATCTATGCACTATACATGTAATTGTATCAAGATTATGCATCCATTAGCATCTAAACCCACGTGCATTTGCTTTGATACCACATGTAAGAAATTCAAGGGTCTAAAACTTGTATATAGAATTTAGAATACCTAACCTGAGAACACACACCTAGTTTAGCCAATCTTCATCTTTGAACCGATCAATACGAATGAAGCTATACCAGTCGGGGTATAGGTCTTCCTCTCCTTCTTCTTTTCTCTTGGAAGGTCTTGATGGATAAACTGTAAGTACATGGAATTAAGAGGAGGAAGGAGACCATAGTCTATTTATGTGGTATATTCTAATAGACTCCTCCATCACATGTTAGTGTTAAAATATTGACTTACACTAATTGGCCAATCACATTTTTACCATGATCGAGATGTGCTAAGCCCCATATGATGTAATCAAAACTTATTTGGGCAAATAGCATTCCTATATATTTTGTAAACTTTATAATCGAGATGTACTAAAAGCCCATGTTGATATCGACAATAAGGCACTGTTTAGTAACCATCCAAATAGTGCTTGATTCTGATTTTTTGTTCCCAAAATTAGTTTGGGACGAAAATCGCGTTTGGTAAAATTTTTGTTCCCGGTAACAGATTGGGAAGAGAATTGAGAATAAAAAAAAAAAAAAATGTGATTCTCCGTCTGAGAATCAAAAAAAGAATCAAAATAGTGAAAGTCTCATTCTTCTCTTCTGTCATCCCGCGATTGCCGTCCACCACCACTCATTGCCATCCGCCGCCACTGTCCGTCATCGTCCGCCGTCGGTCGCTGTCCGCCAGTCTGGTGAGCTCGCTGGAGGCTCGCCAGGCCAAGGTGAGGTTCGGCGAACTCGCTGGAGGCAAGCCCAGCCACTGGCGAGGCTCGGCCTCACCGGTGGCTAGGTCAACCTCGCCGGGCCGGGTGAGGCCGGCTTGGCCACCGGTGGGGTTGGGCGAGCCTCGCCGGTGGCTAGGCGAGCCTCGGCGGCAGCCGGGTGAGCCTCGCCCAGCCCCCCGGGCGAGGCCGAGCCTCGGCGAGGCTGGGTGAGGCTCGCCCAGCTGCCGGCAAGGCTCAACCGACGAGGGCCAGCCTCGCCGAGGGCCAACGACGCTTTGGTGAGCGTTACCGGCCCTCGTCTGGCCGGTCGCCGACCTGAAGAAAAAGAAGAAGAATAGGAGAAAAGGGAAAAAAAAAGAAAAAAAAAAGGAAAAAAGGAAAAGAGTAAAAAATTATTTAAAAATTAAAAGAAATTGATTTGGAATAGAATTAATGAGCATGGTATCAAACGCAATTTTATTCCAAAATCAAAATTTTTGGACAGTTACCAAACGCGTTTTTTTACTTAGAATCAGTTTCCAAGAACATAATAAAAAATAATCATTTCTGATCAGAATCAGTTCCCAAGAACAGAATCGTTACCAAACACGCCCTAAGCAACCAAAAGAATCAACTTCCATTCTAACCCATAAACCTTGAAATCTATGCACTATTTCATGTAATTGATGTGGTTGCGGAGTGGGCAAGTGCTGTTTTGAGTGATTATCGATGGAAGCTCAAACAAATCGAGGTGTATGAAATGGATATCGAAGGATAAATGCAAATAAAGGATAGAATACAATTAGAATCAAGGCGTACAGGACGCACCACCAGCCGACAATCAAGATTGAGATTGATGAAGTTCACCCACTGAGGCCTATTGGAAAAATCACCAACCGAGGATACAAGACTTCAAAATAGGAGAAGTTCACTATCAAAGCCTATAGAGAATCACCAACCAAGGATATAGGGCTTCTTGACTCACCAATAAAGAGTAATTACCTTCCAAGGATATAGAAACTAGGGATAAATGTTTGCTTGCACAAAGTCAAATCTCATATATTTGTATTCACCATAATCATCTACCTTACATTTGAGAATTTGCTTCATTATATAGAGGGCTTATTACATGGGAAAGAAACTAACCAATGAAGACACATGAACTATCCAACATTAATGTCATGTGAATTAGAAACACAATAAAGACCTAGAAACTATAAAATACATTAAAACACCTAGAGACTTGAACTTTGACCCTTGAAACCTATGACACAATGGCTCATAAAACTAGGACTAAGATATTTGATCAGCGATTAATTAGATTCTAAATTCGTTCGACATCTTGGGTAGCCCAATAGACATTTTCAAAGATCACCAAACAACAAGGGAAATTGTCCAAAACAACCTTCGCTTGCTAGATAGTCGATTAGTAATCTTAGGGTGTGTTTATTTCGTGAAATACATTTTCGGGAAAAACATTTTCCTCATTTTCCGGCGTTTGGTTCACTCAGAAAAATGAGTCAAGAAAAAACGTTTTCCTAGTCAACAGAAAACATTTTCCTAACAAAGCTTAAATTCAGGAAAATGATTTCCCCTTTGAAAGGACCAGAAAATGTTTTCCGAATCTACCAAAGCCTAGATTTGATGCTTGGTTTACAAACAATTATTCTTATAAAGATATATTTTTAAATTTTTATAATTCTTTTTAAAATATTTTTTTTAAAAATTGAATTTTTAATTTTTTAATATAATTTTATTTATTTTTTTAAATAATAAATTTTAATTTCTAATCATTATTTTTCTTTTTCTCTTTTCTCTTTTCTTTTTTTCTTCTTTTTTCGCCGGTCGCCGGCCATGACGACGACCGGCGACCGGCCACAAGTGAGATCGAGCTCGTCGGTGTCCGGTGGGGCTCAATCTCGCCGATCCGGCGAGGCCGAGGCCCCGCCCGACGCCGCAAGCTCGAACCTCACCGATCGTCAATGAGGCCGAGCCTCGCCGGATCTAGCGAGGCTTGAGCTCGTCGGCATTGGACGAGGCTCGATCTCACCCGGCTTGTTGCCGATCGGCCGCCATTGTCACCCTACCGGCCACCGGCTAAGGAAGGAATAAAAAGAAAGAAAAAAAAAAAAAAAAAATTGAAATATGAAAAATAATTATAATTTCGATTTTTATAAAAAAATATTTTTATAAAGTTAATAAAGGTCATGAACTCAACAAATTAATTTGGAAGTAAGAGGCAAACTATTGTCAATTGTTATGTCAAATGTCATTCAATCATTTTTCAAATGTGATCCAAACACCAGAAAATACTTTCAATCACATATCACCATACAAAGGAAAACTAACCATTTTCCTGGAAAATGATTTCCCGGAAAACATTTTCCAAAAACGTTACGTTTTCCGTGAAACAGACACACCCTTAGAATCGATAACAAGCTTGTAAATTGACATCTTGATAGTCGGTTGACAACCAAGAAATTGACAACTTGTCCACCATATTGATAACTTTCCCATATTATCGATAACCACTCTTACGCATCAATAACTAGAATGTAGAATCGACATGAGTTAATTAACAAAGCTCGATGCTCCTGCATCAGCAGTTGCATCTAGATCATTGATTTATTGGATTCTGAACCCCACATACAATTTCTCTTATATCACATGGAAGAAATTCAATGATATAAATTTCATATAAAGAATTTAGAACCTAGCCTTGAATGGAAAACTCGTACTTGATTTAAATAATCATGATTTTTGTACTGATCAATACAGATAAACCCCTACGAATCTAGGAGAAAGTCTCAGCGATAGATAATTCATTATTGTATGAAATTAGGAATGGAAAGGAGACCATACTATATATATTTAGCATATTCTAAAATACCTATCCATTAAATAACTATTGACGTACTGGTCTATAATGCTCGCCCAACAGCATTATCACTATAATCGAAATGTAGTAAATCCAATATGATATGATCACATAACTGTAATTGAGCAATATAGCATTCTCATACACATTTTATAAACTCGATAACGGCCTATTTCTCGAAAAATAAAATATTATATGATTAATGGTAACTCGTGTTTATAAAAAAAAATTAACATATTATGGTCCGACGTTACCATTTTCCTGTTCGTTATAGACTATGGTCTTTCAAGCATATGTTTTGGTATTTTCTAATGTTTTACTAGATTTGATTATATCATAATAATTACTAGCATAAAAATACACGAAGTTCAACTTTTTAATACTGGAAGAAAAGAGATGTCTCCTCTAGGATTGAATAATAACGAACGCACATCCGGGGAAGAAGCAATAGCAAAGTGCCTCTTGACCGAGCAAATCATTGAGATTTTGATGCGCTCCGGAGCCATCACGTGATATCTTGACCTTGAGATGTTCCCACGATTATATGCTACGCAAAATGAACAATGATCATAACGTTAATTGACTCAACAGTATTACAAACTCCAGTATTTAGGACATTGGTATGACCAGGAAGCTTAAATCTAGTATTGAAATTCTTCCCCAAGCCATGCAAATTGTTTCCCAGGATCGCACATGATATAGTCTAGAACTACGAAGCTCAGACCCATAAATAGCACAACTAGAATCACCTCTAAGTTCAAGAAACTCATAAATATCAGGCTAGATTATAGAATATGTTGGTGACAAAAATTAACATCAGAAAAGTGATGCCTATTCAGTGTTATGCCGTAAATTATCTTAACAATTCGATAATCAAGTTAAAGCATGAATGGACTTTTGAGCACAGCTGCGACCTTCAGTAAATACGTGAACATACGGGTAAACACTGATCTGCACATGCAAGACTCACTCTTTCTCAAGTCCCTTGATGAAATTCTATGACTAAGAAAGCAGTAAACGGCACATGCATTGTTAATTAGAGTGCATTGATTCGTTTGAAGACTGGATGCTGGGTGTTTAACTACATCCTTTGACCATAAATTAGAATGCTAATCACCATCGACTGCATTCACACAGATCTCTATACCTATATAGCTGTCTCAACACACTATGAATATGAAATGTTTTATCATCTTGAGACAAAAATTACCATCAACGGTTTCTGCCATCACACAAACCCGAGGGAATCTTATTATGCTAGAATCAGCACCAATGATGTCACATCCAATGAACAATATGATAAGAATAAACCAAGAATCAGAAGAGCTTCAACTTGAAGACTTTTGTGGAGCCCATGATGTGATTGACTCCCATCATGCAAGAAAATCTATAGCTATAGGTATACTCTGTCTTAGCATAAGCAAAATTTCAAACTGCCACGGCCAGCAAGATTGCCATGGCACCCTAATCCGTGGTATTTTACATTTTTAACACATCATATTTAGAAAGGGCACACCGTGCAGCCCAGTTGTTACCTGCACAAGTAATGATAATTATTCAACACACAGCAAAGGTGCACCATATAACTGTACATGATGTACATGGTGTTCAGAAAAGCAATGAACCATAAGTTCAAATATCTTACCTAGTTGTGCAAAGGCATGAGAGGGTCAACGGAAGAATCAAAATGAGAAGCCTATGTAACCCAAGAACTGTCAGGCTTTGGAGCTGAAAACAGAATATTAGCATTCAGCGTGAGTGTATAAGACCTAACCATGTCATCGGATTCCACAATGTCATACACAGCAAGTGAATGGAAACGGTTGGGAAAAAAAGGCAAGAGAAATAGTGATCATGTAATAGGATTCTACAGAACCTAGAAGAAACATGAACCAAATTGATTTTACCATAAAGAAGCCAAATTATTTCAAGGCCATCTTTCTCTATATAATGAGTTCCCAAAGAATACTAATTATCTCAGAGGAATGAAAAGGTTATGGTCTGATCAGTCCCTTAAAATACTTGCAACTGAGGAGCTAAAATTGGAGAATTGCTCAACCAAGAACCATATATGTTTAGTAGGTTACAATAGGGATCAAGGAAGAAGATGTTTCTCTTTAACAGGTCTAACAAATGGATAATCAATTATTAAGATACTGCACTTTGTCTTTTTCCTTAACCAAGGAGATGACATCCCATTTCTCAAATGGCAGTCTGGCTAAGGATACCCAATTTAGAGGAAAGCTACATATGATAAACAGGGCATCTGAAATTGGCCAAAAAAATGACTGGCCATCTGAAACTGTACCTTCTGTTTACTGGGCATATTCTACACCCTACTCATAACAGCCATTACATGGCTGAACACCACTCCACTCAAGCAACTATACTTAGTGTCAGTTTGGAACACTGTCATTACGAAACATTTCAGCGGGTCGGCTTGATCTACTGGGGGATGTCCACATAATTATCCACACTAAGGATACAATAACATATCTTTACTGCAGCAAATAATTTACATATGGACAAAAGAAAAAGAAGGGGGGTTGTTCAGTGAGATCTGCAATCAGTGAAAGCTGGTTGAGAGGTTGATTGAAAATAGAAAGAGGCTTCCTGAATCTTTCTTAATCAATATGGAGGGGGTGAGTACTAGGAAGACTGCAGTATTAGACTTTCGAAGAGAACTTTTTCTAGAAGGGTCTTTCAGGGAAAGGTTGTTTCAACTTCATTGTTTGATAAAGCAAACTTTCATTCAAAAAGTAGAGTCACGCTATTATGCTCATAAAAGCCTGTTAACAAATGTATTAACTATGAGTCCATTGAAAAAGCACCATCATTTCCCTTAAGATATCTAATTTAAATAGGTGCTAACTCCAGGATTTTAATTTTTTTTCAAACACACAGTTTAACTGGTTAAACTGGTTCATTGCCGTTCATACCATGAGGGTTTCCTTGTTCAATAAAATCTCGTAGAAGAGCAAAGGTTTCTGATGCCATTATCCCTCCACAACATTCAAAACCCTCTGATCCAGATTGCCCATTACTGCAAGAGTAACAAGAAAAAAGTTGGAAACATCATAAGTCAGGCAGAGACTTGAAAAGGGAAATATAGATGAACTTTCTATGGAAACCAGACAATATTCCCAATTATTCTGCCATTTTACCTAGTTCGTAAGCTTGAAATCCAAAACAGATTCCATTTGAAGTACATGTGCAAATGTCACGCTAGAAATAGCAGATTAATTGACAAAGCACCTCACTGAAGAAAGTACTGTCTAAGCAAAAACAAGCTTGCCGACTGGAGAATCTGTTTTGTTTAGGAATTTTACATTTCGGTCCTAAGAAAATAAATTTTAAGAAATGTCTGTACTCCAGGAAATAGGTTTTCATGCAAGCAAATTATCTCTATAAGCAAACCATTTGATTTAACACAGTAACTAGGCTCTGCTAAGTGGCATTGACTTGGATCAAATCTTAAAAAGGTGCGTTTGGGGTAACTATGGCTTAAAATTTTTAATTTAATGGTGCCTTTGGGCTGTTCCATATTTTCTCCGAGCCATATTTTCTCCGAGACAAAAAGCCTAATGTCCTTGAAGAACATAAAACATGCTGTAAACATGGGCCCTTAAAATCACATCGGCGACTTCTCTTCAGAGAAATCTTGGCATGAGTTATCTGATTGAGAGAAGCTTTGTGGATGACTTATACACTAGTACTGGCTAGGATGAGCTTCAATCAGCTATGTCTTCCAAACAACGCAAAGGAACTATGCTCACCGTTATAACAACAGTCTCATTCTCTCTATCATGAAACTACGCAATAATTGGAGCAGTTTTAGAGTCCAGGGGGAGGGAATTAAGTAAGGTGGTCCTCTATTTGCAAGATGAGTCCTCTTGCTTGGCATTGTATTCAGAAAGGCTGTGTGTCTCACAATACTTTTAACTCATAATCAGATTATGAAGAGCAGCATAATTATAAATTTCAGCTCTGAAAGCCAAGAGTTTTCATAGTTTATTTCCTTTTTCCTAATTTATTTGCTTAGATGCATCCTTATCACATCTCTTTCTTCTTCTCCCTTTACTTGAGCTTGTTCTTTCAAAACTAATAAACATAAAAACAATGCCCGTGATCTAGATTAGCTGCTTCATGTGCTGCTTAAATAAAAAAGAAACAGATCCAGTTTCACTACATTTTAACTACTATGTCAATAAAGTTTGAGTAAAAACTTGATGATTTTCCAACAAGCTTACACAAGCCATACACCACAACTTAGTAGCCACATGCTCTCATGTATGCAAGAATAGACAATTGCAACTAATAAACAAGAAAGAAGATTTCTTTATCTAACACATTGCCTATGACATATCAGAAAGCATAATTTCCTCATAATTTCCTCATACAGTGCCCTGAACTGTAAATCTTTTAGGGGAAATCAAAAGAACACGGAAATGTCTAACAAGTTGCAAAGAATTTAAGGAAAAGGAAACAAAGCAGGGGAATTATCAAAATATACATGACTTCTTGATGCTACCAGAAACTCCACTTTCTTCTATTTAGACTAGGAAAAGGACAGAAAAGACGGAAACTAGCTCCATACACCTCCATTTTTCATGGTTATGTGTTGCAATATTCAAAGAGTGACGACAAACAGATCACTACAAAACCACATCCATCAGTAATCAACATAAGGAATCATAAACCTCCAGCAAGCTTTAGTCATCAATTGTCATATGTCACAATTTCAAAATGGAGCTAAGTAGATACAAAATCAACAACAAAAGCAAGTATGGAAATGCATGCCTTAGAGCTACTTGAATGCAACACCAGTGTTGAGCCACAGCCTCCAAATTTTTCATTAGCAGAGCCATAATATACTTCCTTAACACCTCAAAAGGGGTAAGATGAATAAACAAATTTTAGCAAATTTAGTTTTATTTTAGTATGACCAACAGATGTACCAATAATTGATAATGCTGCTGCACACATTATGCATGGTTCACATGTCACATAAAGGGAGCATGCTGAAAACATCTCTGCGACTTTGCAGCTGAAAATCCAGTCCTCTGCCACTGTTCCTGAAGGACATAAAGAGCTTCCATCTCTGCATGTCTTGTTGCCTATGAAAGCACAAGGAGAAAAAATTTAGGAGCTTTGTCAACAAGACGGTTTCTCACAATGTAGGTTAACATAAATATAGGAAATCCATTTCATGAGAAATGATTTCTCCTTTGGATTAACTGATGAAGATTATCTATAAGATTGATTAAGGAATATACTACATCAACTCAACAAGTTTTCCTTGCTTGAAGTGGCCCAGAATCTCACATGGAAAAAGAGGCTTCTTACTGGATTAGCCACCCCCACCTTTGTTCCTTTGTTCTTCCAGTAGGCTCCACGAGACACTAAAAGGGCCAAATATTTTTCGTATCAACTATTCATTACTGTCCACAAAATCATTTATAGTAGTGTATTGTCACCATAAAACTGTAAATAAATGCAGCAATAGGTTGTTAGATTTCACTCAAACATTCAAGAAGTTTCCAGGAGATTTAGCTTCTAGGTTAATTTCCTCCATAAATGCTATGGGACATAAGCATAGAAAGAGAATGCTAAACTATCGCTAAGGCCTCAGGAATCAGAATCGACAATCAGCTTCTCGTGCTTTTGTCTCTATTCTACGGAATGACTTATGTAAACTCCATGTTTCTTGTAATTTTTTTTTTCTTTTTCATACCCACTATCCACAGGGAGAAAGAAAATAACCACCTAACCAGTTATTCATGGGCACAACAGATGTTCATATTACTCTCAGGCTCCAAGTAAATTTGGTTTTTAATTCTGCATACATGCCAAAGTCAACAAGTGGTAAAAGGACTCGACTGTCCAGCAACCTTTCCTGATGGCTTGACATCTCACAGCATCTTCTTCATTTCTGAATGTTTTTGCCTCTTCAAGCTCCGCATAGGACATAGCAACGGAGCCCTATCCCAGTGATGGAAGATTCTCACAATTCAATAGTCCTGGAAAACCTTTTGCCCGCTGCACATCTGTATGAACTGTACATATTACATATCCACATTTCCTAGACACCTCAAAAGCACCCCACAACCCTCAACCTATAGCACCCGGATTGGCTCAGTTTTCACCTGAAAAGCGGACTGAACCAAACCACGTACAAGCTACTTCCCAACTTCACCTACTTCCTTGAATAGATTGCCAATTATCAAAAGAAAGAGAGAAAAGCTAATACCTTCCACTAGGGATCGTTGCTGAATTTGCAGCATGCAACATGGATCGCCAGTGAATTCACTACCAAGCATCCACAGACCTTATTCAACTTTTTCTCGAACAAATCCACGGGACACATTCTTCAAGTTCCCGCGCAATTGTAGCACCGTACGAATCGAATTCAAAATCGAGCTGATCTAATGGCAATCTGAAATTGCACGAAGCCCAGAACCTCAGGAGAGAATCGTTCGCCCCAAGCTGCTTCATCAGTTTCCATGGCTTCAGTCGGCGGCGGGGGTCCGTCACCTCCGCTCGCCGGTCTCCGCCGCCGTCGATTCTCTGGGGACTCTGTTTCAGGAAGACGTACTCCTTCTGTTCGGAGAGAATGAGGATTTAGCAAAACAAAGAAAAGAAGATAAAAAAGGGAAGAGAACGAGAAGAACGACAAAAAATAAATAAATCAGGGAGCCCACTTACCTACGAATTGCTTCCTCAGCAATTTTCTTCATCACTCTCTTCTTCTCCGAAGCAATTTTCTTCATCATTCGCTTCTCCATCGGTCGAATCGATGTCAAACAAACTCTCCAGTCCCTCTACAAAACGTCCGAAACCTTTTTCCGCACTCCTTTGGTCATATTCCCTGCCTTTCACTATATCTATTGGGGTCAAACCACCTTCTTGCACAAATAGACTCCCGGCTTCTGAATACATTGATTCATAATCAATCTCGTAAAGTAAAGCCAGATCGATTAGCTTATTATCTCGATACGTAGCTTTTAAATCATCCTCTAATTGCGCACATATTATTCGGAATCCCCACTTTTGCGCGTACTCACTGGGTACTGTAAGGCGAAATAGTGCAGGCCTCCCATCAATTTGACCAAAATCATCAAAATCGACTACTCCCCATAAATCCTGTGGTCTAAAATAACGAAGCCAGGTACTACCCAACGCCGGCCCGTCAACTTCTAATGAATGACTTTTCCGCATTTCACCATTGACATGGGTAACACAACAACGATGATCTGACGGTGTCCCCGCATAACCGCCCAGGACACAGACAACAAATCCCAAAAACTCATCATACAAGTCTTTTGAAGCCATGAAATCTTTATGATCCTTTTCAACAGGGAGAACCCACTCTAGCATCTCTTTTTGAGGAAGACCAATAGAGTATTTCAAAGACTGAAACAAAGATAGACCATTAGAAAGTACCAAAGTTTGTTATTAGTACCGAAATAGAGAAATTTGCTTTGAATTTAGTAAGTAATCCTAAAGAATTCCACTCGGAACTAGAGCTCTATAAACAAGTAGAGATCCAATGATCCTTACTTGCATTAATACACAAGTCTCGTGATAGAAATCATTCCCATAAAAGTACGATAGCCAACTCCATTACATGCATACACGTGAAATCACTTTATATTTGTTTGATTTTCTTAAGCCTCCGATCTTGGATTTTCTACTATTGTAATATTCTACCATACACTGGATCCAGCATAAAATCCTCATCAATATGCATGCGCGCGTATGCATGTATGTGCATGTTTGTGCGTGAGAAAGAGAATCTAACCTCGCGAATAAAGGCCATGGTGAACCCTCTACGGACAAAATCATGAGCTGAAGTTAAATCTCCACAATTTTGCAGAGATTCACAATTAAACATCCTAAGATGTTTCAAAAATGGTGGAAGCTCGGGAATTTCTTGTAATTGATGGCAATTTTCAACTTGCAAATTTGACAAATGAAGACGTTTATTGATGGATGTAGGAAGGCTAGTAATATTGTTCCCTGACAGAATTAATGATCTTAAAATTGGAGAACATGAAAGATCCTCAAGAAAGTCTACCTCGGACAAATTACATTTGTTAAGGTTTAACCCGCGTAGATTTGAAAGTTTGCTCTCTATGCAAAGATCAGCCGAATCCTCGTACTTTGGAAACCCAATAAAATTTGTGCAGGACACTAGATTCAATTCTTCAAGGTTTTGTAACTTGTAGATGCTAGATGGAAGACTCATCAAGTTTTCGCATCTACTTAAATCCATATACTCCAAAGAGACAAGATTTTCTATTGATGCAGGAAGTCCTTTAATAGAGGTGCTGTCTACAACAAGCTCTTTCAGGGCTTTAAGTTTACGTGGAACATTAGGAAACCTTTCAAACTTTTCGCAACCTTGAAGATTGAGAGTTCGAAGATTTTTTGACTTGAGCTCATTTGGAAAAACACTAACTTTAGAGCACCCCAAGAGATTCAACACTTGTAGCTTGTCATGATATGCTAGGGACTCGTGGGCTTCTACCAAATTTTTGCAATTCTGGAGATCCAATTCCTTGAGATTTGGAGTACAAGAGAGGTCCAGCATGCAAACCAATGACTTGCATCGCCTGAGACTAATGTACAACAAATTTTGAAAGACCTGCAAAAACGACGAAATCATGTTTGATTAACATTCTAAAAGGGACAAAAAGGGGTGTTTGTATGATGATTTTGCTTCCTTACATTTAAACTGTGGAATTCCCTTTATCTGAGCAGGTTGCTATAAAAGCATATCTAGTATTGATCTTTCAAGCAATTATTATATTTTAGGCCGTCAATTGTAAATATCGAGCAATTTATTTATTTAATGTAGAGGTGATATGCTGCGGGGTCCACAAATAAACCTCACGCTGTTGTTGCACATATATGGGGGAGTCAAACTCGTGAAATTATGTTAATTCAATATTGGATGTCATTTACATAGCCCATGACTTTATAATTTGATGATTGATAATATCATGATATATTGGCAGGGGCTTAGTTTAATTGAGGGTTATAAAATTGGGCACATAACATATGGGGGAGATTGGGTTTCTCAGGGAAGTATATGAAATAATTACATATTCTTGACCATTATATAATCTATATTGACCTGGTGAGTATGTCATAATTACAGATCCTCAGGCCACAGCACTCTTCGTGCGGATGGACGCAAGGACCATTGTTAGATGAGGCATCTCGGAGCCTACCATTCAGGTTTCTGAGTAATTTTCTTCACTCAGTAATTAACTTTTCGTACTGCAAATTATATGTAATGGAGAGAAATGACTTAACACTTTCAAACTTTACCAGCCATTACAAAACTCACTCACTCACTCTCTCTCTCTCTCTCTCTCTCTCTCTCACACACACACACACACACACACACACATTTATATAAATAAAACCTTGTATGAAGTGGCACCACATGGCACACAAACATGACCAAGCTTTACCCAGCAATTTTGTTTTCATTGCATCTAGATAACTTTTATCATTTTACGTTTTAGATATTATCTGAGAAAATTGAATTTAGGTATATAATATTAAAAAATTTCACAATTAAAATTGTGTTAGACAATTATTAAAATAATTAAAATTAATATCACCGAAAATCCCAAATGCAAATTTACTCCAACTTAATTTCATTTCACAAAAATCCTAAATTGGCACCACTATGGCACTATTACTCTAAACTAATTTTCTTCTATTAAAAAATCCCAAAATGGTACTCTTCAACCAAGTCTACCCTTCATTAGTAGGCAAAAATTAGTTTGGAATAAAATTGTACTGTGTGTCATGCATATAGCAATCACAAAATCCAAGTGAAGTGTCATGTGACAAACATGCGAATGTGAGCCACATGACAAAACTATGCCACGTGCCCTATTATGTGATAATTATAGAAGCATGGTGAAGTACCACATGTCTAGTATGGATGCGAACCATGTGACAAAACTATTCGATGTTGTCATGCCACATGGCAATTACCAAAACAAAGTGAAGTGCCACAGGATAGGAATGAAGATTCCATTAGTATTAGACTTAACTATATATAATAGATGAATGTAGGATATAAATGCTATCACAATGTACTTACGTAAAAATTAACAAACTTTAAATTTCTCTGAAGTCATCCAAAGACAACTTCAAATACTCAATTCAAAATCTGGCTCTGACTTTCTGTGAAGAAACTGGTGGTATGCCCCTATTGGATCACTTACATGGATTTAGTTGTGCACACAATGACGTTACGAACATTACTGGGAAATTCCTAATAAATACTCTATAATGTCCACTTAGAAGTGCTGCTCCTTAAGAAATGATTAAAGCAAATAACAACGCCTTGTTTTATATAATGAGCTAATTTTATTCATGCCGGAAAAATCCCTGCCATTTAGGTTTTGCCTTGGGTAAGGTTCTATCACTTGATAACAATGTGACCTACCACTCAGCCAGCTACTCCGCGGGTGTTTTTAATTCTATATGCATGTCAACGGGTAGGTTGGTCAATACTTTTGTTTCCCTTTTGTTCGATCACTATACAATTTTTCTGTAAAATAAAAAAGCTTATATATGTAAACAACCGACAACAAGTTTCATTTTGGATTTCTTCACTGGGTAGACTTGATATGATTTTGAAATTTCTCTGTCGATAGTCAGAGATATTAGGTTTGGAAAGTATGTAAACTTTATCTATACTATTATACTGCAAAGATGATCTCCTACTTTAAAAAATTTCAATCCTTTTTTTTTTTTTTATATATATTCCTTCCATCATTTATCCTCAATTACTTATTTTACAAATATTATGCCATGGATAGATATGTGAAATTGATTATTCTATTTATTATCTCTCACGTGTTTCTATATGAAAAGTCAAATTTCCAATGATGCAATGACCTTCATAAAAAAAAAAAAAAAAAAAATTGAGATCTTGAAATATCTTTCTCTTTCCACTTATATGTATAAAAATTCTTTTATCGTATATTTAATTAACGAAAATGTTCTCATTGAGTATTTCTAATAAATTTGTTCGCTTAATTTTTCAAATGTCAATTTTGGTGCACTTAAAAATATTTTTAACGCAAGTAGGTCATTTTGAAAGAAAAGATGAAGAAGTGGTTTCAAAAACATGGCACCACCGCTTCCTTTTGTGTGCCAGTACATGTAATACATAAACACATATGCAAGTGGAGAAGACAATAAAAAGGTCTACGTCGGTAAATGAATATACTACACAAATGAGGTGGACAATGAAAAGGTCAATATAGGTAAATACTCACCTTAAATTGATTTGGCACTATTGGGATACTGCAATTGCTCATATCAAGTCCCTTTAATTTGTTGCGGCCAGAGGAAGATTCTGAAATCCGGGGAGCACGTCCATCCCATTGAAACCATCTTAGCTCATTAGGAAGATAAGTGGGACCTTGAAAAGTATTACGCACATTGCGCAAAATGAGCAATCTCAACCTTCTCATTTTTGTAAAAGCCTCAGGATGAGCATGTATCTCTACTGGCTTGGGTGGCTTCAACACTATGGCTTTTACAGCACAACTTGCCTATATATACAAGGTTATGTAGGTTATGCATTTTTAGTAATTAGAGTGAAAAAGATAAGGAGCAGAATTATGATGGTATTTGCAAGTGTTACCATGTCGCTTGATAGAACATTGACGACATCATCATACAGCCATAGTCTGCTGCGGCTCCCAGGATCATCGCTTTCTTGGTTCACAATATCCATACCCATTAATTGAATCAAGTCATGCATTTCTATACTCATACACCCAGTTCTTATCAAGGACCTCTCCATGAGAATTTTTAATCCTATTACTGCTGGAAGATCACAACTGTCAAGAACTTTCTTTACATACTCACAATCCCACCCCTTAAAGAAGCAAGCAATGTGGAGAAAGATCTCTTTCACTTTTGGCTCTAGTCCAACATAACTTATTTTTAGCACATCATTGATGCCTTTCTTAGGAGCTGTAGAAATTTCATCTAGTGCACTTTCCCATTCGTATTCTCTTCTACCGCGTAAGAAAGAACCTAGCACCTCAAGTGCTAAAGGAAGGCCTTTAGCATGATTTAGAACACTATCCACTAGATCTGTTCTAATTTTAAAGTTTTGGTGTTTTGAAAAAGCATGCTCACTAAATAGCTCACGAGCATCACTATCATTCAGCTCTGTAACTTCATAGGTATAGACATGATCTTGATCTATCCCAGGATAAGTTAGCAAATGGCTATCTCTTGTAGTAATAATGATCCTACTCCCATTATGAAGCCACTTACCGTCTCCTACTAAAGCATGTAACTGGTGCCGGTTATTCACATCATCAAGGATGAGGAGAATTTTTCTATGACAAAGTCTTTCTTGTATTAGGTTAATACCTCTGTGTTCATCGGACACTACTAATCTTTCTTTCAATGCTAATGTTTGAAATAGTAACTTTTCTTGCAGAGCAACTAAATGCTTGCAATCTTCTGAAACTTCTCGAACATTCGCCAAAAAACATGAATTCTCAAATTGTTCGAAGATAGCATTATAAACAGCTTTGGCTAAGGTTGTCTTTCCTATGCCTCCTTGTCCCCACAATCCCACCCAAAAAACACTATCATCAGACTCAAGGCTTAACATCCGTTTCAACTTAACCACTTGGGAATCTATCCCAACCGGATGCATAGTGACATGCAAAGCCTTTCGGTCTATGTAAGTGGAGATTTCCGTCACAATTCTTTGGATAAGCTCTGATTCATCTCTGGAACAAACGAAAAAAATAAGTTGTAGCATCATTTTAGCAATTTGAATAAGCAAATAACAAGTGATTACTAGCCAACAATGACAAAAGAAGTGCATCACATTTTTGCATAACCACAACCAAAACAAAATGTATTCCCATTGAGTCAAATTAAAACTCAAAAGAGCTCCACACCAATTAAAACAACTTTAGGGTTCAACTTTTAGCCATCCAAGTATTTCACGTCCTTTTGATTTATACATGACAATTTACTTATTTTTCTTTTCAAACTATTAAATGTGATTTATTTATATGCTTAATTAAAAAAAAAGTTATCCAGGAGTTTGACTGATGATTAAGAGTTTGATTCAAAAACTACTAAAATTCCCCGAAGCACGATCTCATTGCCTTACATGACCTGTGCAGACTAATTATCCTATATCAAATGTTGAGAACCTTTTCATTCCTTCCAAAGAAACGAGGGAAGTGCAATAACACATATTTAACATCTTGTCTATTGATCGATCAAGTTTTAGCATTTTATATTGTTCCTATTGTCGAATTTTTTTCCGTGAAGAAGCCATGTGTCTATTCTATGGTTAGCTACATGTGATTTTTCAAACTCAAATGCCACCGGTAACAAGTTTATGAGTCGGTGACCAAAATTGAAAATTTGTAAACTCAATTTGCCAGAATGAAATGTGAGGACCTGAATAGCCCACAGATAAAATGTGTAGAACTTTTATTACACTTTGATGGGGGCAAAGGATCCACACAAAAGACTTAAAGACCTTACGCTAAGGAATCAAGGCTTAACAAAAGCCAAAGGCAGAATTCTATTGTTCGATGCCTAAAAATAGGTTTTCTTTTTTTGTGCCGGTGAATTTTAATAAATGTTGGAAGTGTCAAAAGAATATGTCGGGATAAAAAGATTAGCGACTTTTCCTGTCACATAAATTGTTAGTAACTTACAATAGTTTTATGAAATCACCAACTTTTTCTTATAATTTGCAACTTGCCAATTTTGGACTAACTTACAAAATTAGAATTGCGGCATCAAATTTACTTACTTTTATACGAAATTGCCAACATAAATTAGAGTGACTTACTGAAATTTGTCATTTAAAAAATTATCTGCTAATTTTGGGTTTCCAACTCTCACTTATGTGACTTATGTTCTCTTAATTTACCAACTTTGTCATTGACTTTCCAACTCTCATTTGAGCTACTTGCTAACTAAATTTAGAAGTTGCCAATCTTAATTATAGTGACCAATTTTTCTCTAACTAAGTTACCAACTAATTTTCTATTATCGATTTTTTTTTTTGAGTTACTTGCCAAGCTTAATTTTTTTAAAATTATCAAATTTTATTCACTTTTGCCAAATCTTATTTTTCTTTTTTAACTAAGTCTTAGATCTACTAACTCTTATACGAAAGTTCTAACTTTAACTCAAGCCACTTAAGAATTTTCAGGAATCATAAGATGAAGAATCTATAAGTATACTTACAATCATGCATGTGTAGATTTTTATCAAACCATCACTATAATTACTTGTAAAAATTAGCTTATGCACTCAACTTTACTTACTCATCTTTCAAATGCCACCCAGACAATTTACCGGCGTCGAAAAGAGCTTCCTCCCATCTCTTCACTGTATCCTTCCCGAACTTGGATTGATGCTTAATCATAGCTTTTTTGTACCTCTCTCTTGGTGTTCTCACTTCTCTGGGATCCACTTTGTAAAACAAGGGAAAGACCATGAGATTTCTTTCTCTCTTGCAATCCATGATTTTTGCCAACTCTTCCAAACACCACCATGAGGAAGCATAATCCTCGGAGAAAATGATGATCGCGCTACGCGATTCCTCGATCGCCTTCATAAGTTCCGGTCTTATTTGCTCTCCTTTCCTGAGCTCCTCACTATCAACATAAGTGTGGATTCCTTTTTGGTCAAGAGCTCTATAGAGATGACCAAGAAAGTTGCAGCGCACGTCAGTGCCTCTGAAACTCAAGAAGGTGTCGTATATCCTTTTAGGTTTCTTTGAGGAAGCCATTGGATGATGGAGTTTGATAATCAGAAAAGACTATTAGCTTAAGATTTGATATGGTGCTTTCAGGTAGTTTGTTCTCCATTTGATCTTCTTGTTGATACAATCTTATACTAGAGTACAGAGACGCATGACTTTTTTAGGTTGGGGTCAACAAAGAATAATGTTAGAACTTTAGAAAATGATTATGCTTAAGGTTGGACCAAGATATTAATTAGGTGTGAACACATGGACTTATGTTCACTAGAGACACATCATGATGTTATTCGGATTGGCTGGCTAACACTAGTTTCTTTGTTTGACGTTGAATTTATTATTAATTTTGTTGATAAAATTAACCAGTGAAAAAGCCAAATGGCCGACAAAGCAGGGAATATCATTGACCCCTTTGCACTAACACTTAAACGACTTTAGATTGGTTTTCTCGTGATCTATTTTATAGGCCCACTAATAAAAATAAAACTTTGCTGGCTTCCTTGACATGGCATCCCCAACCTCCGAGTTGTTTCTTCTTTGCTAAATAATAATTTAACACATGACTACTCAAAAGATATATAATTATATATGTAACTAAGTGTATCATAAAAGAATAATATGAGATCGATCAATGATAGTAGAACTTTGGACAAACTTGGGGATAAGAACAGTGTGAGTGTTATAATTTTTATACGGCACTCACCTAGTGTCATAACTTTTTTTTTCGTTCACTTAAATGGTACAAATTTGAAAAATTGATTACTTGAGTGCCATCAGTGATTTGCCTTGCAAGAAAATCTAACGTGGACGTTGGTTGTTCTATGTGGCTTTACTAGTGCTGGCGTGGACAATTAATAAAAAATTCAAATATAAAAAAATCCACATCGAAAAGGAAAATTAATGAAAAAAATTCATGTAGGATGATTCATCGAGATAACACTCAAATGATCAATTTTACTTTGATATGACACTTAAGTGAATAGATAAAAAAAGTTATGGCACTCAAGTGAGTATTGTAGGAAAGTTGTGGTAGTCCTACTATCCTTATCCTAAGCATTCTTATTTAAAAGTAAAGAGGTTGGAGAGGGCCAATCAATGTAGCTATTCCTCTAAACTTTACCACAAGGTTCCCACATTGACAAATGCCTTGCATTAATTAATTTTTTATAAGCATATTAATAAATGTGGGTACCATATATACAATTAGGTACTTCTCAAGAATGAGGCCCATTGAATATAAAATCCAAAATATTTTAAATTTAATTTTCAACAAAGATCAAAATTAAAATATTATAAAAACAATTATTATGTATTAATACATAAGTAGTATTAATTATAATTACCTCCTTCACCTCTCCTTTTTTCCTAAGTACCGCAAGGCCCTTGACTTTGGAAACCTATCATATTCTCTCCTTATTTTACTCGCATCGGCCCAAATATAAATAAGTAGACTAGGTTTAACATTTAAATGAATAATTATGTGAAAAAGGATAAATTCAAAAGCTCCCATCCATTTTTTGACTCTTGATGCCTCCTATTACCTTAAATTGACAATAATATCTCTTGCAAGTCCCATGTTTTATTTATACTTTTTTCTTTGGAGATTTGGATGCATTTGAAATTGACAAAAAATATGTATTTGCCAATTGTTTGATTGGATTGTCTTATAATGCAATTAAAATTGTCATAATTTTCTCGTCAACAATTAATTATTCCACTTAATCAACCATACTTTTCAGTTTTATTAATGTAGTGCTAAACTTTTGGATGATATTTCAATATAGTTTTTCCCGCCAATTGCCATCGAAAATCGCTAATGTGGCATCTAGTCATTGCTAGCCATCTTAAGTGGCATGCTGACATAGGCAATTTGTTGATTTCCATGTCACAATCTGCAACAACAATTGGCAATAAAGACTACATTTAAATATCGCATAAATGTGTAGGACTATATTGACAAAATTGGAAAGTTAAACTAAATTGACATATGTACAATAAGTTTAAGACTAAATTGAAAAGAAAATGCAAACTTTGGGGTGTCGTGTTTGGACGCCATGTTTTATGTGCTAAATGGGGCAATGGGGTTTTAAAATGAAAAGCCTACAAATTTTGGCGTGTTGATTTTAAGTACGTGACCACGTGTGATTATTTTACTAAAATTTTTAAGTGTAAAGATTTTCCGAGGTTTGATACTTAGGACGAACTCTTTTACACTGGGCTAATTGACGGTAGATAAAAATTGGCTTTAGTATTGGCGTGCTTGTGTGGTTAGTTAATTAAACCCATCACCCAACATGAGTTTGGGAATAATCCACAATATTTATTGGATTCCCGGTGAGAGTCCGAATGCCAAGAAGCGATTGAGGCCGAACCGATGCTCCTCATGGAATGCCATATAGGCGGAGGTTTTAGATGATGCCGTGCCCGATGGGGCAGAGCGATGCCTAATCATGCTAGAAGACCGCCAACTCGTGTGTTGACCGTGGTTCAAGGGGTTATAATAATCAGAACACATGTGAATGATTCTGATGTATTGCGCCTGATTATGAGGTAAAACGATGAGGCACAATATGGGACGGGTCAAAACGGGTTTTACTTATAATTAGGAGCCACGTAGATGCTTGATGTATGAAAGTTATGTGTTCTGATTATTGATTATGTTTGTTGGATTAGTATTGGCAAATGTCCTGTACTAATATACAAGGGAGTGCCAAGATGAGATAAGTTTGTATGTCGTGTGTGTTTAGGTTGCCTTTGAGACGAATTCGCGTTCTAATCGAGGCTTAGGCTGTTGGCTCACTGAGATTTTATCTCATCTCGTTGTTGTTAATATTTTTAGGTCCGTAGTATGGAGAACCATCTCGTGCAGTATCGGGTCCTGATGGACCAAGACGTAGGTGTGCCTAGTGTCACTTTTGGTCAACCTCTTCATTAGTAAAGTTTAAGTTAACCCTAACTCTATAGGTTTTTGAGATGGTTAGTAGAAAGTGGTTGTAGAAAGACTTGTAATTATTAAACTTCCTAGGGTTAACAAATTATAAATTAAAGTGCTATTTTGGAATTTTTTGTATTCTTTCTATCCCGGTTGTTTGTTGTTTGATTGGGTGATTATATAAATTGCTTCCACATGCGTTTAATTGAAAGATAAAAAGAATGAGTTGGCGACATGTTCTAAGATATCACAATTTTAATTGACCGCTGAGGGAGTTTGCGTGCACGGGATTCGGGGCGTGACAAACAAAAACAACAATAGCCTGCTAGGAATTCAGGATGTGTGGATGTTCTAAGAAAGTAGACGAATAGTATTTGAACCGTGTTATAATAGCAATTAAACTACTCCTAAATTTTTTTTTTCATATTAAGATTCGTCACGCAAATCGTTTTCTACACAAAGAGAAGGATTTTTATTAAAAGCTTTCTTAATGGAAAATATGGTTTATGAAAGCAATCATGAATTGAGTAGTTTCGCTGATAAATATGAGTTACCAAAATAACAACATCGTATACATATCAGTGCATTGATCTTGGTAGTGAAATGATATTTTTAACAAAAACAAAGAAATACCCGATGCCATAACAGATTGTTGTCATTACATCTACGACTCAAACTTGAGCAAGTGAAGTCATTATATCTATGACCAAAAGTTATGGGTGTCTATAAGAGAAAGCGAGATTACACTAAGTCATTTGATTTTAACTTTAGGAATAAGTATACCAAAAATCCGAAAACTAGTTACAAAAGAACAATCGAATCCTAAAACTGATCTAATCAATGCAATCAAGTATTTCTATTAACTCCACTAATTTGAGTACTGAAAATGCCAACATGGCATTTTTTAATATAATTCAGAGACACGTGGCATGGACATGGCACCGACATGGCACCAGGCGAGTGCCTAGAATAAAGATCCAAAATATAAAAAAGGCAGAAATAATCCCAAAAAAAAAATGCAAAATATAAGCAGAAGAGAGAGAAGATTGGGGAATTTGAAGAGGTGTCGCCGCCCCTTCTTTGCTAACAAAAGTCCAACCTTCGCGGAGGCAGCGCTAGGGTCACTGGCCCTTGAGCAGCGGTGAGAGCATGTTGAGAATGAACAAGTACGGGTCAGTATCGACCGCATGACCTTTTTTGGGGATATGGTCAACAAAAAATAATGTTACATCTATTAATAATATTGGAAATTTGGAGAATGATGGTGCTTAAGGATGAACCAAGATACCTGCTAGGTGTGAACATATGGACTTATGTCCACTGAAGACGACATACCATGGGATTAATCAGATTGTCTTATTGACAGAAGTTTCTTCGTTTGACGTTGAATTTTTGTTAGGTTTTAGATGAGTGCGATGTTCAACATGAGATAGATTTTTAATTAATGTGTCGGCTTGAGGGAAAGGCTTTCCACCTATTTAGTCTTTGTTTTCCTTTTTCTTATATGGAAAATGAAGTATTCGTTTTTCATTAGTTCTTGTTGACACCTAAAATTTAATAAAAATTCTGTTTGAATTATAATAAAATAAAAATAAAAAATAAAAAATAAAAAGAAAAGAAAAGAAAAAGAAGAAGAAAGTCAAAATAGAAAAATCGGAAAAAAAAAAAAAAAAAAGAAGAAGAAGGTCGAAATCAAAGAAAATAAAAAATGGAAAATTAAAAAGTCGGAAATTAGAAAATAGAAAAATTAAATTGACGAAATAAAAACGCGAAAAAAAAAAATTAAAAAATGGAAAATATAAATAGAAAAGATTAGGGTTTTCGCGAGGGGGGCTCGACACTCTCTCTCTCATTCTCTCTCGCTCTTTCTCTCTCTTCGGACTCTCTCTCTCGACAAGCTCTCTCTCTCTCCCTCGTTGATTCTCCCCCCATAACCGAGAGAAGGACGCAGCAACTCCCCCGCCGAACGAAGATTCAAAGGCGGCGAGGCTAGGGCTCAACATCGATCATCGTCAAAACCTCGATCCATCGTCGAAATCCCCAAGCGCCATCGGAAACCGTCGGCACATCGCAAACCGGCGGATCGCGATTGAGGATCGACGATCATCGGCGAACGGCGAAACCAAGACAGCCGCGCTTCTCGCAGTGGCTATTCCTCGGATCGCGACCTCCTCCTCCGCTGAAATCGCTGTCTCCGGCCGAGTGGAACGGGGTTTTCGCTCGGGATTTCGTCACCTTTGGTGTTGGATGGTGCAAGAAGCCGGAAGCGCTCTCGGTTTTGGGATTTCTCTCGATTTTCTCTCGGGGAGCGGATTCTCTCTTGATCGATCGCTCTCGGGTGTTCGATCGGAAGCTCACGCCCTCTCTGCAGCCAAAACGGCGAACGATCCCGAGGTTTTACACGATCCTCCTCGATCTCTTGGTTGATCGATCTATCGATCGCTGCCGCCGCCGCCACCAACTCAAAGGGCAGAGGGATCAGTTTCGCCGATCATTTTGATCCCGAAGAGCCTCTTTGAAAATTCCAGATAATCGACGCGTCTGCCAGCAATACTCGCCCTGCGAATTTCTGCATCCACACCGAGCGACGGCAGCGGTGGTCCTTGACGCGACTCTTCCATCTTCGCTGACGATTGGGTAGTGACAGCCTTCGATTTAGGGAAGATGGACGCTTATTGGGAGGCCACGACATCAGATCCACGGTTGGCCAAGGAGATTCGAGGAGTACGAACCCAGATCCGGCGTAGACAGGTGACGACGATGATGCTGTAGATCTGGGTCCGATTGGCCGACGGAAAGGATTGATCGCAAAACCTCGACCGAGATCTCCTCTTCCCGAAAACCCTAGGAGACCGATCCTCGTTACAAAAAATTGGTGAGTTCCCCCCTTTTTCTTTGCCGATTAGTTTCCTTTTAGGGATTCGATTTTCTTCCTCCCTTTTCTTCGTTCCCTTTGTCTCTCGAACACTTTTTTTTTCTCTTTCTCTTTTGTTTCCTTTGTTCGGTTCATCTCGGTCGAAAGCTGCCGACGGACGGATCGACTCCCTCGAGGATCATTGGCGGGCGATTCTATTTTCAAGAAGACCATTGACGAACGGATCGACCATTTTCTTTTGTTGCAGATCATATTTCAGAGCTTGACACATTAGAGTTGGATTTATTCCAAGTTAGAGGTTTCGGTTTGTTCCTCAAGGTAAGAAAAATCCGAAACCCTAGGCCTTAGTCGCTCACTTGTTTTCGGTCCGATCAAGTAGGGATAAATATGTTTGATTAGAAATTTAGTGATGCATGAATCTCTATGTTAAATCCGAACATGTTTTTTTCATTATTTCTGCTTATAGATTTCTTCGGCCAAAATATTCGATGTCAGTTTGAAGGAATTTCCAAATCAGATTAATGTGGGTTTCAATTCTGATTCTGATTGGGGGTCCCCATATGCCTTTTCGATATATGGATTCTACCGTATTGATTTCGTTTGAATTCCTTAAAATAGATGCTATATAACTTGCTGTATTGGTTAATCGGTAAGCATATGACTTACCCCCATCGCCCGGACCTTTTGCTGCTTAATAGGTACAATTCTGAAATTATTGAAGAATATGAGCCATGACCGAACACTTTGCGAATGTTTTGAATGCCTGTCAGTGTTTAGTAGTTAATTGTGCTGATTTTCTTTGTTACGTTATCCATCTGTTTTGTTTAGCCGCCTTGATGTTTGCTGTTACGAAGTTTCTAAATTGCAGCTTTGATATACCGCTGTTGTGGTTGCTGTTACCTCTTCTCTGCTATTAGATGTTAAGTTGTTTTTGCTCTATTATTCGTAGGCCTGCTATTTCATGAATTCAGTCTCGCCGTTTGTTTTTTCGGTGTTACCGTTCAGTTGTTTCTGTTTCTATATTACCTATACATTGTCTTCCACTGCTGTTCTTTTTGTTTTGTTGCACCGTTATTTTTAGTTATATCAGATCGATGCCTCATTGCTTCTTCTTTACTGTTCCGCGATTCCACAGCTGTTGTATTGTTGGATCAGCTTTATTGCTTTGTTGTTTCAATGCTATGGTTCTATTGTTTGATTGTTCCCATGCTACTGACGTGCTGTCCCTATATCACTGTCTTGTGGTTTCTGCGGTGTCGTGCCACTATTCTTGCTCAAATGTTTACTGTTTTGTTATTCTAGTTTTACTGTTCTTGTTGCCTCCGTTTCAGTATTATTATAATACTTGCTGTTTTGCTATTTTCTTGTCATCATGTCGCCACTTTGCTGTCTTTATTTCACTGTTTTTATAGTGTTATTGTTTTTACTTTACTGTTCTTGTGATCTTTGCTTTATTATGCTGCTGCTCCATTAGCTTTATCTTGCTGTTTCTATTATACTGCATTGCTGTTTTCGCTCCAAAGTCTGCTTTTCTTGATACTCATGCTATGAAATTAGTTGTATTACTGTTTCAGCTTTGTCATATTGTCACCTTGATGTTTGCTTTACTGTTTTGTTGATTTCCTGTAGTCACATTGCCGTTTCGTTATCTTTGTTTTCGCTGTTTGAGGTTCTATTTTGTAGATTCTATTTTGCCATGGCATCACTTTATTTCTAGCTTTACATAATTTCTTTACTTAGTCACTTCATTTTGAAGTCAGCATTAGTTTCTTTTTTAATTCTTTAGTCTAAGCTTAGAATTAAGACTTTGAAGATGAAGAAGCCACGGAGATGGAGGAGGGTCGATGTCCATTCCGACCTTTATATATGTAATCTTCTTTTCTTTTATATTCCCGATATATGTTTCGGGTTTTTAAGATTGTATTAAAGCCCGACGAGTTGCGGGCCTTTTATTTTTCTTTTTTTCTTTTATTATGTTTTCCTTTATGTTCTTTAGGATTATATGCTTGAATTTACTGCTTTATATTGACTGCTTTATTGCGTTTCAATTGGTTGTTTTCTTTACAACTTCTCTTATAATTGCATGTTCTGGTTTGTTTTTTTTTTAGGTTGCTTGTTTATCCATCTTATATTGGCATGCTTATTGTTTGTTTCCTTTCTTTTAGGAATAAAATGAAATGAAACCGAATTCACCACGCATGATTACTTAGTATAGGATTGATTACCTTAAAAAAAAACTTAAAGGATGCATGGAAACAAAAAAATATATAAAAGAAAAATCAAAAAATCAAAAATAAAAGATCAAAAAAAAAGAGAAAAAAAAGAAAAAAAACAACAACAAAAACAACAAAAACACAACATACCATTAGGTACCGAAAGGGCGTTAGTAAAAAAAAAAAAAAAAAAAAAAAAACACTAACGTAATCCAGGTCCCCGAGCTTTAGATCTCTCGGTTGCGTAGGGATCGAGGGAATCTCCCAACCCTCGATTAGGTTTCTAGCTTGCCTCTAAGATAAGCTAGTGGCGACTCCTGTTTTGTTTAGGATTGATAATATGATTCAATTTTATAAACTTTTGTTGTGCCTAACGATTAGCTTGGGAGAGCTCGGGTTTGCATGTTTAAAATCCAAAAACTTAGGCGCGACAGATCTGGCGACTCCTTTGGGACTGGTTAGTTAGCCTTAAGAGGACTCGAGGCTGTTTAAATGGTTGTTGTGTGTTTTAAACTAACGTGTCTTGTGTAGGATCGTCTGCATGTCAAAGGCACGTGGAAAATAAGGTGAGTCGCTAATGACGTGTTAAATGTTGTTGTAGGATTGGAGTGATAAGGGGAGGCGTCTATGTAAACCCTTTGTCTTGCAGGTGGTGTGAGGATGTATGTGTGTATGATTGGGTTATATTGAAGTGCTGATTGTTTAAATTAAATGCGTGTTTACGAGCTTTAGCACGACACCGCACACACAACCGCGGTCTAAAACCCCGATCGCACAATTTAGGACCTTAGGAGGGTTTATGGGTGGAATCGTGAGTGGATGCTCATGGTAATCCACTTCTACATAAACCCGCTCATCCCAATTAATAAAGATTGCACCGACCGACGATAGTAGCGGTTGGTAAACTGTCTTTATCAATTGGGATGGGGACCTTGAGCCTTTAGAATCCCCACCTTAGGCGTCAAAACCTCACAGTTCCATGCGACTTGTGATATGTGATTGCCATGCGTATGGTTGGTAAGGAATCGTTCCTTTTTTGTCGGTTTCTCTTTGCTTTCCTTGTTTCAATTATGCGTTTCATTTTTTTTAACGACGATATACTTTAATCATGGGCGCCCCTGTAGGCGTAGGTTTAGATGGGTAGGCCTGAAATTGAAATAATCCCGGTGCCGGAGAGCCTGAAGACGTTGTGGGAAAAGCTCGATCCAAAACACCAAGAATACGTGGAAAAGCGCATAGGTTTCCTTCCAGACTTATTGAAGATCAAGCTATATGTTGCAATGGTCAAGGCGCTAGTTCACTTTTGGAATCCCATGACTTCCACATTCGTGTTTGGTCTATACGAATTGACCCCTACAATTGAGGAATTCCAAAAAGCCATTGGGTTAGGCAAAGCTTCCCTAGGTTTCGTTTCTCCTCCTATTGGTCAAAATCCGAGCTCTCTTTTAGGTCAATTCCTCAATATTCCTAATGATGAAATCGAAGCAAGTTCTTGAAGGAAACTCTCATGCCATGCCCTACAATTTTCTTGAAAGATATTTCCTTAATTTGAAACCAAAATCTGGAAATCTAATTCCTCGTGTCTTTCTCCTCATGTTTTTGGTTTCGTGATACTTCCATATACTCGAAGAACAATGGATCCTTTAGTCACCCACATTGTAAATCAAGTATGCGCATTTCATTCCTTTACACACATAATTCTTGCTGAAACTTTCGTATCCCTTAATCGCTTCAAAGAAAATGGTCGAGGATCTCTTAGAGCTTCATTTGGACTTCTCCAAATTTGGCTTGTCTCACATATCAAAGAATTCGCTTATCATATGAAAATTATTGAAATCACAAAATATCATCATCCTATTCTTAGATTTTCCCAAAGAGACGAAATCTTCCCCACATGGTCTTTCGCCGTGTGGTTTCATTTCCTCAAAAACCTAAATCCTAGCTCAATCAATGGCACGTTCGGTGGCTCGGGAATCACGAAGTGTGCATGTTTGGTGGAGATGACAACCCACTTCCCCTCGTGGGATTGACGGGTTTAACGTCGTACTACCCTTTAAGGGTGCTCCGCCAATATCGCGCGCTTCAAACGATCCCGCCAATCCTCAAGCTGGGGTTATATCGTATTGATTATCACGATAAAGTCATCAAGGGAATCAAAATGACCATATCGAGCTGCGGTTGAAGCTGCCATTGGAGTTTGGCGCTCACTTTCCTCACGTCATGTGGTTGCGGTTGATGAAGATGATTTGGAAGGAGAAATGAAGATTCATCAAGCTACTGAGGATTACATACATCGTCAAATAGAACCCGAGTTCAACATTCAACTGCCTGATGTTCCGAAACCTCAAGAGTTTAGACGAACACACATCGAGGGGCAAGTGGATGACGAGGAACGCTTGGCCCATGACAACAAGCGTTTCCGCGTGTTTCAACCTAGTTCTTAGGTTTTTATTTCATTTTCTTGTAAAGATTTTTTCTTGTATTTTCCTCCTTTTTATGGAGGTTTCTTTGTATTCATGCTCAACTCACATGTGAAATCGAACAATCTTGTAAGCTTCGAAAAAGCAAATGTCTTTTCCTTGTAATTGTTCAATTGAAGTCAATGAAATTCGAGAGCATTTTCATGTAATTTTTAGAAAAGGGGCACCCTGATTAAATTTGTTGTCGTCCCTTTTCAATTTTGTAGTTTCTTTTGATGAAATCTTGATAAGAAGAAGTTATATGATCTTTGGGATCATATATGCTTCTTATCATTATTTCATCTCAAGAAAATGTAAAATTGACTAGGGTTTGTACTTTAGTAATTCCTTTTGACTAGTATTAATCATAATCTTTTTCTTTTACGGGGAGGTTTTTCTTTTGAAGAGAGAAAACGGCTGAAGAGCGATTTATAATTCGCACCCGTCATCGACAAAAATGGACAACGAGGACACTCGTACTCGAGTTCTTAATATGGAGAATCAGATGTCTCGGATGATGGCACTGCGGCGAGATCTTTCGACCCAAGTCAAGAACTTGACCTCCGTGGTTCTGCCACATCGCTTGTAATTCCTCAAATGGCAGCTTCGAGATGCCATCGGCTTCGGCGGAGTAGAATCTAAAGGGAGAGGGCAAGGCGAAGGAATACCTAATGCTATACCGATTGTCATAAGCTCGGAATCTCGGTCTAAAGAAACCCCGACGCCACATCTTGATGAGGAAAGCTCAAGGCGTTTGGCTAAGCTTGAAGAACGCCTTTGCGTCTTGCAAGGCTATCAACCCCAAGGGTTTGATAAATTGTCGCCGTTCGCTAAAGTTACAGTGCCTGAATTTTACAAGGAGCCAGAATTCACAAGGAAATACGATGGCGTTGGGTGCCCCAAGACTCATTTAAAGTATTACTTGGGCAAAATGGCTCGTTATTCAGATAACCCTCCACTCTTGATCAACTCTTTCCAAGATAGTTTGATTGGGCCCGCTCTCACATGGTTTATAGAGTTGGATTTGGATAAGATTCAAGCTTGGGAGGACCTTGCGACGAGTTCTTCCAACAATATAAATTCAACACTGAAATCGCCCCGACTCGAGAGGAGCTTGTCCGAGTCGAAAAGAAGAGAACTGAGACATTCAGGGCGTATGCTCAAAGGTGGAGGGTTATGGCGTCTCAGGTGAAGCCAGCATTGACCGAAAAGGAGTCCATGAAACTACTGCTTCAAGCCATGCCGAAAGATTTTTCGAAAAAATGTACAACCATACATGCATCAATTTCGCTGCATTGGTTGAGTTGGGGGAACGTATTGAAGGCATTATGCGGGAGGGCAGACTATCTGAAACGACGAGCCGTCGGTTTGTACCCAGGAGAGAAAAAGAGCCCAGCTGTCGAGGTTGCATATGTTCAGAACTCGTCTTCCCGAAGGCCATACAATCCTCAGGCCTATAGCCATCAGACTTATAAGCCTGCTATAGAGGTGACAGGCTCGCCGAGAAATTTTGAACGAAGGCCTAGACCTCCTCAGAGACAATATACCCCGTTGCCAAGGCCTATGTCCCAGCTGTTACCGATGCTAATTGAAAACCACTTGATAGCGAAGGAGATCCCAAGGGACGATCCCCTGAAATTTATTGGATTTGACTTGAATAAAACATGTGAATACCATATGGGGGAGAGAGGGCACCATGTGGATAATTGTTTAACGCTCCGTCACAAAATCCAAAATCTGCTAGACAAAAAGCTGCTCACATTTAAGGATTCGGCGCCCAACGTTCAACAAAACCCTCTTCCGGAGCATGCTGAAAGCGTGAACATGATTGGCGGATGGGAAGAAGAGTCGGAGATGGTCTTATAGCTATGATGGAGCTGTGGTAATTAATCGGCGAGTGGAAAAGCTGATCGTCGGTTGGTATGACGAGCAAAGGTGCCGTTGGGTTTGATTTTCTAACCGACAATTTCGAGGCCATGAAGGTTGCGATACGGGCGTTACACTGTCGTGATCGAATTACCCCGAGAGATTGGAGAGTCCTCAAATACCAAAGCCATTCCCAGTTATGACCTCAAAGCTGTCCCTTGGAATGATCATACCAACGAGATTGATGTCGTCACTCGATCGGGTCAAGTTTATTCACCCCCTGAAGGTATCGAAAAGAAAGCTGTCTCTAAGGAAGAAGCTAAGCAACTCCTCAAGACGCTTAAAACGAGCGAAGCTGAAGTGATCGAACAATTACGCAAAATACCCGCATGATTTCTTTGCTAGAGCTTTTCAAGACGTCGAGAAACATAGAAATGCACTCCTCAAAGTTTTGAACGAGGTACATGTCCCTGAGACTATTGGAGAAGTGGAATTGGGGGAATTTGTGAGTGCTATACTCCTGAGAGACCAGATCACTTTTTCCGAGGAAGACCTCCCTCCCGAGGGCCATGAACACACCAAGGCATTATATGTGACTGCCCAACATCTTGGGATGAGAATTTCAAAGGTTTTGATTGGTAATGGCTCAGCTCTGAATATTTGCCCTTTATCCACCCTCCACAAGTTAGGGATAGGATTGGAAAACATGTCTCCTCCAAGCACTCCTGTTCGGGCTTTTGATGGCGTGCGAAAAGAAGCCATGGGAGAAATTGATTTGCCATTGACAATTGGCCCTATTACCCTAACTCAGAAGTTCCAAGTGCTGGATATTCCTAGCAACTTTAGTTTGTTATTGGGGCGGCCCTGGATCCACAAGGCGGGGATTATTCCTTCGAGTCTGCATCAGATGATGAAATTCCCCATTGATGGGAAAATTGTGACTATCCGACGTGAGAAGGATGTGGAGACATTCTACAATACTTGCCATACCTTTTATTGAGCCGAAGTTGAAGGAGATTCAGATTTTCACTCATTCGAAATGCTATCGGTTACCCATGTGCTGTTGGGACAATTGTTAAAAAGCCACATTTCTCGAGAGCTGCGTTGATGTCAAGTAAGGAGTTGCTCAAGCATGGCTTTGCTGCTGGAAAGGGGCTGGGAAAGTTTGCCCAAGGCATTTCAAATCCTATTGAACCTGTCAAGGTCAACAAGCGTGAAGGCCTGGGATACCACATAAAGCTTAAGGATGGAAGCCCGGACATTAAAGGGAAGAGCTATCAACGTCTTTTACCCCGATCCTTGAAGGATTTCTTCCCTGGCCCACCAAAGCTCCTGCAAGAAGAGGAAGCCGATGTTTACTACTTTGCCGATCTATTTGAGGAGGACATGGTTTGCGCTATCATTGAAGATCTCACCTCCCCGATGTGTAAGGGGTGACTTTCTTTATATATAGTTTTCAATTCCATTCGTTCATCTCATTCCCCTGCGAGGGAATCTTTTTTTCTTGTCCCCTGCGAGGGAATCTTGCTCATATTTGTAATAATTCGGATCGCGGACTTTAATGATCCGAGACACTATACTATATGATGCAGTATTAGTATATCAATAAAATTCACGTTTTATTAATAGACGTGTGGAGGGGTTGCCCAAATCAGTCCTATGATGATGCTATGAGGCCTGATCCTCCACACGATCTATAGTTTCAAAATGTTTTAGTGGAGCGAGGATGTCCAAGGATATGAGGGCTAGTTCCCATGAACATTTTTCTTGAAAATTGGAATTCGAAAATAGTTTTTTCATGACATTTATATACATTGCATTTGCTTATATGTGTGTGTACTAACCATTCGCGATTGCATCACGAGGCATGACATTGCATATCATGATAGTCATTTGTATGGCTCGGATTCACACTCAATGGATATTGGTGAACCCGATTATTCTGATTCGGAAAAGGAAGATGATTCCGGAATTATTGAAAAGGAATGGCTCGAGACACGAAGAGTCCAAACCTCTTACTACCGAGCAACCGGTCCTTTGTAAATTTGGGGGATTCGGACAATCCTAAGGAAACCAAAATTGGGGCAGATCTCTCTCAGATGGATGCCAGAAGACTAATTGAGCTCTTGAAAGAATACCAAGATGTCTTTGCTTGGTCCTATGCCGACATGCCAGGTTTAGACCCTGAGGTTGTGGAGCATGCATTACCACTTGATCCCAATATTCCACCGAAAAAGCAAAAGCTCAGGAGAACGAAACCTGAGTTGTCGAAGAAGATTGAAGAGGAAATTATGAAACTTTTAAATGTCGGGTTCATTGAAGTTACCCATTATGCTTGTTGGATTGCTAATGTAGTCCCAGTTATGAAGAAGGATGGGCGGGTCCGAGTGTGTGTTGATTATCGTGACTTAAATAAGGCAAGCCCCAAGGACGATTTTCCTTTACCCCATATCGACGTATTAGTCGACAGTACGGCTGGATTTGAATTGTTCTCTTTTATGGATGGATTTTCTGGTTATAATCAAAGCCGGATGAAAGAGGAAGACAAGACCAAAACTTCTTTTATCACTCCATGGGGGACCTTTTGTTACAAAGTGATGCCCTTTGGCTTGAAGAATGCGGGAGCAACGTATCGAGAGCCATGGTAACTTTGTTCCATGATATGATGCATAAGGAAATTGAAGTGTATGTGGATGATATGATCGCGAGGTCAAAGCAAGGTGAAGACCATGTTGAAGTCCTAAGAAAACTATTTGATCGATTGAGAAAATTCAAGCTGAGGCTTAACCCCGCAAAATGCATATTTGGGGCAAAGTCTGGAAAGCTTCTTGGATTTATGGTTAGCAACAAGGGAATTGAGATAGATCCCTCTAAGGTGAAGGCTATATGTGATTTGAAACCTCCTTCCACCGTTAAAGAAGTCAGAAGCTTATTGGGAAGGTTGAATTATGTTGCAAGATTTATCTCTCAATTGTCGAAACGGCAAAGCCATTTTTCAAGCTGTTAAAGAAGAATGCCAAGATTAATTGGGATGAAGATTGCCGAAATCATTCGAAGAGATAAAACGATATCTCTCGCAATCCCCGTACTTATACCGCCTATCCAAGGCATACCTTTGATTTTATATCTCACCATTCATGAAGAATCTTTAGGAGCTATGTTGGCACAAAAAGGCCCAAAGATGGAGCGAGTGTGCTATATACTATCTAGTAAGAAATTTACTGCCTCCGAGGCTCGATATACTAGAGTGGAAAAGACTTGTGTAGCCTTGATTTGGGTTTTACATCGATTGAGACAATACACTCTTCATCACCACATTTTTCTGGTGACCGAGAATGACCCAATCAAATATCTTTTGGAGAAACCAGCACTTTGGTTGGAAGGCTTGCTAAATGGCAAATATTGCTCTCGAATTTGATATCCAAAGCTCGTCACAAAAATCAGTCAAGGGGCGAGCCATAGCTGACATCTTGGCTGAAAATCCCGGGAAATCTAATGATTGGAATGAAATTGATGAACGGGTTTATTTGGTCTCGCGACAAATGGACCATGTATTTCGATGGTGCAGTTAATCTTTCTGGTTCTGGCACTGGGGCAGTATTAATATCTCCAGAAGGCCAACATTATCCGGTAGTTGCAAAGTTGGTATTCCCTTGTACCAACAATATTTCTGAATACAAAGCATGTATCCTGGGCTTACAATTAGCGATTGAATGAAGGTCAAAAAGCTTCGGGTTTATGGTGACTCTGCACTCATCATTTTTTAGACTGGAGGTGAATGGAAAACACACAATGAAAAATTGGTTCCTTATCACAAATATCTCGAAGGTTTGGTCGAAGAATTTGATGAAATCTCTTTTGATTATTTGCCAAGATCACAAAATCAATTCGCTGATGCCCTAGCCACCTTATCCTCAATGTTACAAGTAGCCGACGGCTTGAGCATTGATCCATTGCAAATTGATGTCTTAAAGAAGCCCACTCATTGTATGATGATTGAAGAAGAACGTGATGAACAACCTTGGTATTTTGACATAATGAATTATCTTCGAGAAGGAAAATTTCCTCAAGGGAGTCAAGCCAACGATCGAAAATACTTGATGAAATTGGCATCTAAATTCTTCCTCAGTGGTGGAGCATTATATAAAAGATCTTTTGATTCGGTTCTACTGAAGTGTGTAGATGCACAAGAAGCAAAACTCCTAATGAAAGAAATACATGAAGGGGAGTGTGGCCCTCATATGAATGGCCATCTTTTGGCTAGAAAAATCATGAGACTTGGTTATTATTGGTTGACCATGGAAGCCGATTGTGTTCAGCATGTAAGATGTTGCCATCAATGTCAAGTGTATGGAGATAAAATCAATGCTCCTCCTAATGAACTACACCAAATGTCCGAGTCATGGCCTTTTTCAATGTGGGGCATTGACATTATTGGACCCATTAATCCTAAAGCGTCGAATGGACATCGTTTTATCTTAGTAGCCATTGATTACTTCACCAAATGGATTGAAGCCAATTCTTATGCCCATGTTACTGCAAAAAGTGTGGCAAAATTCATCCGTCGTGATATCATTGCTCGATATGGAGTTCTGAAGCGATCATTACGATAATGGATCAAACTTGAACAACAAAGTGGTGGATGGTTTGCTTGGAGAATTCCACATTCGTCATTTGAATTCTTCTCCTTACCGCCCACAAATGAATGGAGCTGTGGAAGCAGCAAATAAGAATATTAAAAGATTCTAGCCAAAACGGCGGAAAATTATCGTGATTGGCACGACCGATTGCCTTATGCCTTGTTTGCTTATTGGACTTCAATTCGTACCTCAACCGGGGCAACGCCATTCTCATTGGTTTATGGGACGGAAGCGGTATTACCCATGGAAGTGGAAATTCCCTCATTGAGGGTACTTTCTCAAACAGAACTCTCCGAGGATGAATGGGTACAACGAGAGGTTTGAACAGCTTAATATGATTGATGAGAAGCGAGTAAAAGCCTTATGCCATGGACAGAGCTATCAAAAGAGAGTGGCTAAGTCGTTCAATCGCAAAGTTAAGCCGAGACATTTCGAGGTTGATAATCTCGTCCCGAGAAAAGTCCGCCTATCATTCCGGACCCCGCGGGAAGTTTGCTCCAAATTATGAGGGTCCTTATATTGTAAAGAAAGTGCTACCTGGTGGGGCACCGATTCTTGTAGAAATGGATGGTCAAGAATTGCCAAGACCTGTAAATGCTGATCTTTGTCAAGAAGTATTATCCATGAATAAATTGAAAGGCCTTTGAGCCATTTTTGGATTGGATCGAGCCATTTTAGGACGATTGCATCATACATTGCACGCATACATATTGCATTTGCATGTTTGCTAATTTTGTAGGTATCTCGATGAAGATCCTACCTGTTCGTGAGAAAGTTCGACCCAAAATCAAGAAAATCAAAAAAAAAATCAAAAAATCAAAAAAAAAAAAGAGAACAAACAAAAAAATCAGATCAAAATCAAAAGAAAAATTTTTGAAAAAAAAAAAAAAAAACAAACAAACAAACAAACAAAGAAAAGGAAAAACTTGTCCTTTAGAATCCAAAAGTGATCTTGTTCCTTGGAATGTCAAAAAAGCCATTTAGGATTCTAGAAGTACCGCTAGAACTCTAGAGATGAACTCAGTTGAATAAAGTCATTCCTTCCACAAATTTTATCCTCTCTTTAAAAGTTCCTCTAATAAAGTCAAAGAAACATGTCTCTTCAAACAAAATTTCATTGCATTTTCATTTCCCAAGGAGTTGGATTTAACTAAAGTGGGTTTTGTAAAACCTAAAAAGGATTGTTAAATGTGCCAGGTGGTAGTGCCTAAGATGATGAGAGGCAACCTCCTTACCAAACACGTCCTTATACACTTTTGAGAGAATTGAGTGGAAAGAACCATGTCTTAGGGCATAGGATTCATTCACAGTGAGTACATGATTTGAAATGATAAAGGCATTTCATTTCTCAATCCTAAACACTATTATATCCCTTGCAAGCCATTTTGAGCCAATAGGGAGCATTTCCAAAATAACCCTGTCAAGAACAACCCCACATTGGAGCAAAATAGGGGGTCTTGGTTGAAAATTATGGAGAAAAAGATTAAGAAAGATTTTATTGCTCTCACTTGCATCAATCTTCTTGTGTTAGCTTCAGGTGATTTCTTGTTGAAACTCGAAGCATCCCTAAGTGAAGAAGAGCATTCCATTCACTACCACAAACACAATTACCCTTTGTTTAGCCAATTTGAGCCTTATATAATTCTTTCATAAGCCCAAGTGATGATTATCTCCCCACACTGGGGCAAGGCACATGATTTACCAACAAAAGTGAGAATATTGGTAATGTTTGTAAATGCCACTCGAGAGTCCTAGATACTCAAAAGAGAATGAAAACTAGGGGCATGAAAAAAAGCAGTGTGCTGGTAAAAGCAAGGCCAATGCCCATGAAAAAAATGCAAAGAAAAGCAAGAAAAAAAAAAGAGCAAAATCTATGATCATGCAAAAGATCATTCATTGAAAAACAAAAGAAATGTCTTGCAAGAGAAAAAAACATGTATTGCAAGCAATATCATTAGAACAAAGAGCAAAGCTCTCATGTCTCAAGACAAATTACCAAAAAGACTCTCGAGATAGGTTAAATTTCAAGAGTCAAATTCTCAAAAAGTCATGTGATGGTAATGATGCCAAGATAATCACTCACTTTTTAATCCTTTGATATCTGAAAGTTTTTCAAGCCTTTCTAAGCCTCACCGAACCAACATTATAACCCTTATCTGAAGTCTCTTCCGATTGGGATGGTTCGAGTTGAAATGAGAATATCACGTAGGAACTACCGCTAGAAGGAGTGGAAGCAATCCTATCTTATCTTATCTTCAAGGTTCTTGACTTGTAAACCCGATGAAGATATTGATTGAATATTCATTTCTTGGCCTCAAAGTGCATACCCTTTGTATAAGCCCATGACCAAGCCATTCATTACGGTCCCTTCAAAAGACCTTTTGATCAATGGATTGTATTCACTGTGAACGTTTCCGAAAGCTTTAGACATAGGTTGAGTGAGACTTCTCTAGTGAGATATAAACAATTTTCCTCATATCAATGGTTGGGAACAAAAACCCTCTTTGAGAACTAGTGTGAAAGACCTCTTTTGATTAGGATATTTCCACTTGGCATATTTGATCTAACCCTTAGATGGTTAACCAAGTCCCATTTTTGTTAAGATCCTCTTTGAAAGGATTTGACAATCAATATCATTTTGCAAGATTGATTCTTTTGCAATTACATTCAGTCAAAACCCGTTGTTACACGGTGCGACTTTCTTCCCCAGTCAAAACCCGTTGTTACGCGGTGCGACTTTCTTCCCTGGTCGAAACCCGTTGTTACACGGTGAGACCTTCCTTTTAAATCATATGGTTCGTGGGTCTATCCTTAAACCACTCAGTTTTAGGTCATCTTTAAACCTTGTTTCTTAAGGTTCATGGTCAACCTTAAACCATGTCACCCTCTTATGACCCGGTGAGCTTTTCGTAGCCCGGAGTCCTTCAACCCCTTCTTATGACCCGGTGGGCTTTCCGCAGCCCGGAGTCCTTCAACCCCTTCTTATGACCCGGTGGGCTTTCCGCAGCCCGGAGTCCTTCGACCCCCTTTCTTATGACCCGGTGGGCTTTCCGCAGCCCGGAGTCCTTCGACCCCTTCTTATGACCCGGTGGGCTTTCCGCAGCCCGGAGTCCTTCGACCCCCTTCTTATGACCCGGTGGGCTTTCCGCGCCCGGAGTCATTCGACCCCCTTCTTATGACCCGGTGGGTCATTCGACCCCCTTCTTATGACCCGGTGGGCTTTCCGCAGCCCGGAGTCCTTCGACCCCCTTCTTATGACCCGATGGGCTTTCCGCAGCCCGGAGTCCTTCGACCCCCTTCTTATGACCCGGTGGGCTTTCCGCAGCCCGGAGTCCTTCCACCCCCTTCTTATGACCGGGTGGGCTTTCCGCAACCCGGAGTCTCCTCTTTCTTTTTATGACACGGCGTGCTTTCCGTAGCCCGGAGTCTTCTCTTTCTTCTTATGACATGGCGCGCTCCTGTAGCCCGGGGTCTCCTCTTTCTTTTGCTGAGTCAACCTAAAGTTTTCGGGTGTCAACTTTTATCTTTGAGTGGAACCTCTTCGAGCTCCCACTCAAAGAGGGCGTGTTGACACCTAAAATTTAATAAAAATTCTGTTTGAATTATAATAAAATAAAAATAAAAAATAAAAAATAAAGGAAAGAAAAGAAAAAAAGAAAAAGAAGAAGAAAATCAAAATAGAAAAATCGGAAAAAAAAAAAAAAAAAGAAAAGAAGAAGAAGGTCGAAATCAAAGAAAATAAAAAATGGAAAATTAAAAAGTCGGAAATTAGAAAATAGAAAAATTAAATTGACGAAATAAAAACGCGAAAATTAAAAATTAAAAAATTAAAAAATGGAAAATATAAATAGAAAAGATTAGGGTTTTCGCGAGGGGGGCTCGACACTCTCTCTCTCATTCTCTCTCGCTCTTTCTCTCTCTTCGGACTCTCTCTCTCGACAAGCTCTCTCTCTCTCTCTCCCTCGTTGATTCTCCCCCCATAACCGAGAGAAGGACGCAGCAACTCCCCCGCCGGACGAAGAAGAGGCGGCGAGGCTAGGGCTCAACATCGATCATCGTCAAAACCTCGATCCATCGTCGAAATCCCCAAGCGCCATCGGAAACCGTCGGCACATCGCAAACCGGCGGATCGCGATTGAGGATCGACGATCATCGGCGAACGGCGAAACCAAGACAGCCGCGCTTCTCGCAGTGGCTATTCCTCGAATCGCGACCTCCTCCTCCGCTGAAATCGCTGTCTGGCCGAGTGGAACAGGGTTTTCGCTCGAGATTTCGTCACTAGTGTTGGACGGTGCGAGAAGCCGGGCCTCTGCTCTCTGGTTTTGGGATTTCTCTCGATTTTCTCTCGGGAGCGGATTCTCTCTTGATCGATCGCTCTCGGGTGTTCGATCGGAAGCTCACGCCCTCTCGATTAAAAACGGCTGAACGATCCGAGGTTTTACACGATCCTCCTCGATCTCTTGGTTGATCGATCTATCGATCGCCGCCGCCGCCGCCACCAACTCGAAGGGCGGAGGGATCGGTTTCGCCGATCATTTTGATCCCGAAGAGCCTCTTTGAAAATTCCAGATAATCGCCACGTCCCAGCAATACTCGCCTGCGAATTTCGCATCCACACCGAGCGACGGCAGCGGTGGTCCTTGACGCGACTCTTCCATCTTCGCTGACGATTGGGTAGTGACAGCCTTCGATTTAGGGAAGATCGACGCTTATTGGGAGGCCACGACATCAGATCCACGGTTGGCCAAGGAGATTCGAGGAGTACGAACCCAGATCCGGCGTAGACGGTGACGACGATGATGCTTTGTAGATCCGGGTCCGATTGGCCGACGGAAAGGATTGATCGCGAGAACCTCGACCGAGATCTCCTCTTCCCGAAAACCCTAGGAGACCGATCCTCGTTACAAAAAATTGGTGAGTTCCCCCCTTTTTCTTTGCCGATTAGTTTCCTTTTAGGGATTCGATTTTCTTCCTCCCTTTTCTTCGTTCCCTTTGTCTCTGAACACATTTTTTTTTTCTCTTTCTCTTTTGTTTCCTTTGTTCGGTTCATCTCGGTCGAAACTGCCGACGGACGGATCGACTCCCTCGAGGATCATTGGCGGGCGATTCTATTTTCAAGAAGACCATTGACGAACGGATCGACCATTTTCTTTTGTTGCAGATCATATTTCAGAGCTTGACACATTAGAGTTGGATTTATTCCAAGTTAGAGGTTTCGGTTTGTTCCTCAAGGTAAGAAAAATCCGAAACCCTAGGCCTTAGTCGCTCACTTGTTTTCGGTCCGATCAAGTAGGGATAAATATGTTTGATTAGAAATTTAGTGATGCATGAATCTCTATGTTAAATCCGAACATGTTTTTTTAATTATTTCTGCTTATAGATTTCTTCGGCCAAAATATTCGATGTCAGTTTGAAGGAATTTCCAAATCAGATTAATGTGGGTTTCAATTCTGATTCTGATTGGGGGTCCCCATATGCCTTTTCGATATATGGATTCTACTGTATTGATTTCGTTTGAATTCCTTAAAATAGATGCTATATAACTTGCTGTATTGGTTAATCAGTAAGCATATGACTTACCCCCATCGCCCAGACCTTTGCTGCTTAATAGGTACAATTCTGAAATTATTGAAGAATATGAGCCATGACCGAACACTTTGCGAATGTTTTGAATGCCTGTCAGTGTTTAGTAGTTAATTGTGCTGATTTTCTTTGTTACGTTATCCATCTGTTTTGTTTAGCCGCCTTGATGTTTGCTGTTACGAAGTTTCTAAATTGCAGCTTTGATATACCGCTGTTGTGGTTGCTGTTACCTCTTCTCTGCTATTAGATGTTAAGTTGTTTTTGCTCTATTATTCGTAGGCCTGCTATTTCATGAATTCAGTCTCGCCGTTTGTTTTTTCGGTGTTACCGTTCAGTTGTTTCTGTTTCTATATTACCTATACATTGTCTTCCACTGCTGTTCTTTTTGTTTTGTTGCACCGTTATTTTTAGTTATATCAGATCGATGCCTCATTGCTTCTTCTTTACTGTTCCGCGATTCCACAGCTGTTGTATTGTTGGATCAGCTTTATTGCTTTGTTGTTTCAATGCTATGGTTCTATTGTTTGATTGTTCCCATGCCACTGACGTGCTGTCCCTATATCACTGTCTTGTGGTTTCTGCGGTGTCGTGCCACTATTCTTGCTCAAATGTTTACTGTTTTGTTATTCCAGTTTTACTGTTCTTGTTGCCTCCGTTTCAGTATTATTATAATACTTGCTGTTTTGCTATTTTCTTGTCATCATGTCGCCACTTTGCTGTCTTTATTTCACTGTTTTTATAGTGTTATTGTTTTTACTTTACTGTTCTTGTGATCTTTGCTTTATTATGCTGCTGCTTCATTAGCTTTATCTTGCTGTTTCTATTATACTGCATTGCTGTTTTCGCTCCAAAGTCTGCTTTTCTTGATACTCATGCTATGAAATTAGTTGTATTACTGTTTCAGCTTTGTCATATTGTCACCTTGATGTTTGCTTTACTGTTTTGTTGATTTCCTGTAGTCACATTGCCGTTTCGTTATCTTTGTTTTCGCTGTTTGAGGTTCTATTTTGTAGATTCTATTTTGCCATGGCATCACTTTATTTCTAGCTTTACATAATTTCTTTACTTAGTCACTTCATTTTGAAGTCAGCATTAGTTTCTTTTTTAATTCTTTAGTCTAAGCTTAGAATTAAGACTTTGAAGATGAAGAAGCCACGGAGATGGAGGAGGGTCGATGTCCATTCCGACCTTTATATATGTAATCTTCTTTTCTTTTATATTCCCGATATATGTTTCGGGTTTTTAAGATTGTATTAAAGCCCGACGAGTTGCGGGCCTTTTATTTTTCTTTTTTTCTTTTATTATGTTTTCCTTTATGTTCTTTAGGATTATATGCTTGAATTTACTGCTTTATATTGACTGCTTTATTGCGTTTCAATTGGTTGTTTTCTTTACAACTTCTCTTATAATTGCATGTTCTGGTTTGTTTTTTTTTAGGTTGCTTGTTTATCCATCTTATAATGGCATGCTTATTGTTTGTTTTCTTTCTTTTAGGAATAAAATGAAATGAAACCGAATTCACCACGCATGATTACTTAGTATAGGATTGATTACCTTAAAAAAAAACTTAAAAGGATGCATGGAAAAAAAAATATATAAAAGAAAAATCAAAAAATCAAAAATAAAAGATCAAAAAAAAAAAAAAAGAAAAAAAGAAAAAAAAACAACAACAAAAACAACAAAAACACAACATACCATTAGGTACCGAAAGGGCGTTAGTAAAAAAAAAAAAAAAACACTAACGTAATCCAGGTCCCCGAGCTTTAGATCTCTGGTTGTGTAGGGATCGAGGGAATCTCCCAACCCTTGATTAGGTTTCTAGCTTGCCTCTAAGATAAGCTAGTGGCGACTCTTGTTTTGTTTAGGATTGATAATATGATTCAATTTTATAAACTTTTGTTGTGCCTATCGATTAGCTTGGGAGAGCTCGGGTTTGCATGTTTAAAATCCGAAAAACTTAGGCGCGACAGTTCTTTTTTTTTTTTTTTTAGGCTGACTAATAATACAAAATTTGCTGGCTTCCTCGAATTGGCCTTCACAACCTCGGAGTGGTTGTTTTCTCTTTGATAAATAATAATAACAAAAGACTACCTAAAGGTCCAGAAAACATCCAATAAGCCCCATGGAGTAGTGCGTTCGCAATTTAATTTTCCTGTTGATTTATTCTTGCACTAGAGGACATAGACGCATGACCTTTTTTTTTTTTTTTTTTTTTGGGGGGGGTAGGGTCAACAAACAATAATGTTATATTTAGTAATAATATTAGAACTTTAGAGAATGGTGGTGCTTAAGAATGGACCAAGATACCTAATAGGTGTGAACATATAGACTTATGTCCCCTGAAGACGACATACCATGGCATTAATCAGATTGTCTTACTGACAGAAGTTTCTTCATTTGATGTTGAATATTTGTTAGTTTTAGATGAGTATGACGTTCAATATGAGATAGATTTTTAATTAATGTGTCGGCTTGAGGGAATGGCTTTCCACCTATTTAGTCTTTGTTTAACTTTTTTCTATATGGAAAATGAAGTTTTCGCTTTCATTAGGTTTTGTTTTAGGCTGACTAATAAGACAAAATTTGCTGGCTTCCTCGAATTGGCCTTCGCAACATCTGATGGTTGTTTTCTCTTTGATAAATAATAATATAACATAGGACTACTCATAAGATATATAATTATATGCACAATTTAAGTATATGATAGGTCTAACCTTCTTTCATTATTACTTTTCTATAATCATAGCTATCCTAAAGGTCCATAAAAATCCAGTAAGCGTCCATCGACTGATTTAGGGTTTAATTTTCTTGTTGATTTATTCTTGCACTAGAGGACATAGACGGATGACCTTTTTTGAGGGTAGGGTCAACAAACAATAATGTTAGATCTATTAATAATATTAGAACTTTAGAGAATGATGGTGCTTAAGGATGGACCAAGATACCTAATAGGTGTGAACATATGGACTTATGTCCACTGAAGATGACATGCAATGACATTAATCAGATTTTCTTATTGATAGAAGTTTCTTCGTTTGATGTTGAATTTTTGTTAGGTTTTAGATGAGCACGACGTTCAGCATGAGATAGATTTTTAATTGATGTGTTGGCTTGAGGGAATGGCTTTCCACCTATTTAGCCTTTGCTTACCTTTTTCTTATATGAAAAATGAAGTATTCGCTTTCATTAGGTTTTGTTTTAGGCTGACTAATAAGACAAAATTTGCTGGCTTGACGCAACCTCTGAGTGGTTGTTTTCTCTTTGATAAATAATAATATAACATGGGACTATTCATAAGATATATAATTATAGGAACAATTTGAGTATATGATAGGTCTAACCCTCTTTCATTATTATTTTTCTTTAATCATAGCTAAACTAAAGGTCCATAAAACATCCAATAAGCCCCCATGGATCAATTATATCTAGACCTTTGACCTGTAAGCTAGCAGTCTGGATCTATAACAGTTTGCAGGCAATAGGTTAATGTCTTTCATGACAATATGCTTGAGAAAAATTATGACTTGGGTGTGCAAATGCATATATATGGATTAGACCATGGGGTTTCTCGATAATCCTTCCTATGACTTCCATGTTGCATATAGTCAATACATATAAATAAACTTGCATTATTCATGACTTAACGTCATATAAATTATGATAATTGTAGTTGTGATGTTTTTTTTAAGTTTTATGAGTACGAGTTTTACCCCATGAATGATTGATGAATGATTTTAGATGAAGTTAACTTTTTATAATTGGTTGGTTTTCATTGAAGGCTTCGTCCTTTATAGGATGGACGATCATTCTCTATAATTCAAGTGTGAATTTAGGGTATGATACGTATACCACAATATTGTCAAGAAATAAAATTGAAATCTCATAATGGGCGCCTAGCTACTGGCCTACTAAAAAAGAAAGAAAAGTAAAATCTTCATGCTTACTGGCAGTGTTTTTAAATTTTAGCGTTAATTAAAAAGAACCCGACCTTTCTGTTTGTTCCTCCGTCTTTGTCCATGGGGACCACATGATTATGACATTACCAATGCCCACAACGCTCCCTGGGGGAAAGTTTTACATTAGTTGGGTCTTCCAACCCCAACGTCATTTTATATTACCTAAGAAGTCTGTGCTATGCACAGGAATTGAAGGATTAATTTAGGTTACATTTCAGAATTAACAAAAATATTTACACTACACTAATCTTGTGCAAATCATTTTAGTAATTATTTAGAAAGTAAATATTTAAAGGATATCTTTGGCAAATTTGTATTAATTTGTAAAAATAGACATTTTATTGCATCATTTCGAACTTGTCTAGATTATATATTGAAAATTACAATGTAGAAATTACATTTCAAAACTTCAAGGAACATATAAAAAATTTAGCATCATATCCATGTGTATTATAGTTGTCATACTTTTTGCTGTAGAATTTTTCTTTCATGTATTATGTTTGCGAGTGACTTGTGATCCTATAAAAAGTAGCATTATCTTTTTCCAGTTTGTATATTATCGACCGAACAAATTGGTGTTCAAGTCTTCTGAAGTTTTAGGCCTCATGCACATTAAAAATATATGATATGAGGAAATCTCTCTAATGGTTAAAAGAAAAAAAAAATCTCAACAGAGTCGTTTCTATATGTGGTTTATAAATAGTTTCCATTTTCTTCATCACATAAATCTTTCGGAGATTGAATTCCAAATAAGAAAAGTACTGTAGACTCATATAGATATTAGTACAATTAAAACTATGTGGATCAACATTGTTGACAATCTGTAGTTTTTACTCCCGTTTACATTTAAATTTTTCATTTTTTCCATTTTGTATATTATCAGACTTGCATAAAGTGACATATATTGATATTCTAAAAATGAATATGTTGTTTAACCAATTTATTAATAATTGAGTCAGCAACAGCTTGTCCACAATATATATATATATATATATATATATATATATATATATATATATATATTTTCCTGAGAAAATGTTAGATGCGTTCACAGTATCATTGGATGAGCCATAAAATTAATTATTCAATATCAATTGCCATGAATTTTTTACTTTTCCTCTAAAGAAAAATGTTATGATGAAGCAAACCAGTTGAATGGACAATCTTGTGGTGCTTTGGAGGGCAGCTAAGCATCTCTCCATTTGTGCATCAATAGTGCCACTTTACTTATAGTTTAGAGATATATTCCACTAGCAAAATGTGTTATATCATGGACACAATCCTCGGTAAACTTGAGCCGTTGGTGAGAAAAAAGCGGTGGAGGCAATTATTTGCATCTAATAAATAAGAAAATTATTAACTGAAAATAATATATAGTAAACTAAATCTGAATCGTTAAAGTTGAAGAGATTCGTATGGAGTCCACTATTTTTAACAGGTCAAATTCAATTTAGCTTATGTACTAAATGCACTCAATAATTTTTTCAAGATAAATAATTGTACCACCATCTCGAAAAGTGTATATTTCAATCCAGTGTAAAGCTTGGTAGAGATGGCTGATGAAGTTATTATGCAGGTCAACGCCTCTAAAACTCAAGAAAATGTCATAAATCTTTTTAGGTTTCGATGAAGAAGCCATTGGATGATGGAGTTTAAGAATCGGCAATGACTAGAAGCTGAAAATTTGAAACCATGTGTTCAGGTAGTTCATTCACCAATTGATCTTATTGTTGATTTATTCTTATACTAGGGGACGAAGATGCATGACCTTTTTTTTTTTTTTTTTTTTTTTTTTTTTTTTTTTTTTTTGGGGTAGAGTAGACAGAATAATATTAAAACTTTGGAGAGTGAAGACCGCGTGACACAAGATTCTTTGTGGCCGACAAAAGTAGGGACTAGTAATAGATCACAAACCGACAAACAATTCTAGAGCGGTGGATTCTCGTGATCAAAGTTTATGACCCGCTCATAAAAATAACTTTGGTGGTTTTCCTCGAAATTTCATCCCAACTTTTGAGAAGTTGTTTTTTCCTTGCTATATTATTATTTACCACATGACCACTCAAGAGATATATAGTTAAATGTACAATCAAGTGTAACAGCAAAAAATAATATTAGATCTATTAATAATACGAACATTGAAAAAACATGGTGCTTAAGTATGGACCGAGATATTTAATAGATATAAACACATGGACTTATTTTCCGATTCTCTTATTGATCCAAGCTTCTTTGTGGCCGACAAAGGAAGTGGAGAAACCACTGGGGGTGTTGGATTCTTTTGATCTGGTCATAGGTTTACTAAATAAATATTAAAAAAAAAAAATTTCTCTCTTCCTCAAAATGACATCCCCAACCTCTGATTGGTTTCTTCTTTGCTAGATAATAATTTAATACATGATTACTCAAACGATATATAACTCATATAATGACAACAATACTTTCTAACGCTTAGATAATCACAACATTCCTTACCAAATGTCAAAAGAATCCGTTTTTCAAAGTTTATACATCTAAACTTGTGTTGACACATAATTTTTGGCTTGAGACTTTCATTTTTTCACGAGAAAACTAAAATGAATTTTGTCGATAGTGGTGCAATTGGATCCTTAATACAAATAACTTTTGCTCAGCTTAGTCCCACACTAGCATCTTTTAGTGCATTTTTCTGCATTTAGACAATAGACACATTTATGTTTTGGCACAATGCATTTAAATTAAACAAAGCTTGTTTGCGTCGAATAAAATAGGGGTTCGACTATGAACTCCATTTTAATTGGCCCGATGGATGGCTCAACATGCGAGATTAACTAGAGTTAAAAACTCCAAAATCGTAGGAGTTAGCTTCAATTTCATGATAGCGTGATTGGACGCAACTCCAAGATAGTGAAATCGGTCCTAACTCCTTGCTGTGGAATTAGATATGATTTGGACAAGGTGGATCAAACTCAGAGAATTGTGGAAGTTTGGATCAAAGGACTTCAAGATGAGGGTTAGATGAGTCGAGGCTGGCCGAGAGAGCGGACTGTTACAAAAAAATCAACCGGTTTTTGCAGAGGATTTTTGAAGGAGCAAAATACGGGCAAGAGATTTGGATTACACCAATATATATATATGATGAGATAAGAGAGGAAAACAGGAAGCGGGTCATTCGGTGATTGATTGAGGAAAATCTGACCGAGAGCTTCGGAGACAGGATGAGGAAAAGCTTTGGTGGTTCCTTTTTAAAAAGAGAAAAATACGAGAGATGGGGACTCTTTAATAAAGCAAAACCGATCGTGAGCTTCGAGGGCGGATGGCTTTCGTGGCTGGGGAATCCAAACAGGGAGATTTTTTACTAAGTTGGAAAGCAGAATCCGCCAAGATTAGATAGCGGGGAGCGGAAGGAAAAAGCTTGAGAGTCAAAAAGTGTATGATTCGTTTCTCACGCTATTTTGATATGAAATTCGCTATGCTTAATCCTTTGCACATGAACTTGTCTAAAGCTGATGTTGCCTAACTGTTCCTTATGCATGATTGTAATAGACAGCGTATGTTTCGTCCATGCTCGGCCCCTTGAAGTATCTTGGACTGGCCTTGTTGTTTGTTTGCATGATTTTGCTTCATCCAACACGCTTCTGTTGCGTTAGATTTGCTTTTAGATTAAATTCAGTGTTTGTGTAGTTTATAATTTGCAGTTCTCAAAAGTATTCTAATTGTCGTTTTTACGAGAAAATTGTCCAAAAAATCCTAAACATATAATACATGGCCAATTCAATCATAAATTTTTCAATTGTACTTGGTCCTAACCTTTTTGACAACTTGTCAATTTAGTCATATGGGTTTCCGCCAGCACTAACATTGACTTGCAATTCCTTTTCTCAATTTTATAAACTTTTGCTTTTTCCCTTCACCAGCCATCACCGGGCCTCATCAATGGCCCCATCGAGGGTTGCCCTCACTGGCCTCAAGCGAGGGACGCCGGCAATCGAAAAATTAATTTTGCCTAATTTTTCAAAATATAATGAACACCATAAAAACGGCACTAACCTTTTGCAGATCATTTTAGTAAGTTTTTAGATGACAAAGTATATGAAGGATAATTTTGGTAAAATTATGTGCTAAACCTTGTAATAATAAACATTTCCTTGGATCTTTCACAATTAACTAGATCTATATTGAAAAATCAAAACATAGAAATGACATATCAAATCTTTAAATCACACTAAGTTCTTCTTATTATGGCATAGAAAATTTAACATTGTATCGAATTTCTCAAAAATCATTTCAACATCTTCCCTATGTATTATAGTATCCATACTCTTTGTTGTAGGATTTGTCTTTCATGCGTTAGTGTATGTAAGGGATCTGCAGTCTCCCATGTTGCACATGATCAAACGATCGAGTTGGTGTTCAAGCCTTGAGAAAATTTTAGGCTTCAGGCATATTAAAAATATATGATATGATAAAAATTTCTGCATTGGTTGACAAAATCTCATTAAAGTTGTCTCTATATGTGGTGTATAAATAGTTTATATTTGCTTTATCACATAACTTAAATATTCTGGAGATTGAAATTCCAAATAATAAAACTATTGTGGACTCATGCGAAAATTGGTACAACTAAATTGTTAAGCATCCATAATGCCTTATGCTGAATTATGTGAATCAACATGGTTGACAATACGTAGTTTTTACTACCGTTTATATTTATATTCTCCACTCTCGATCATATAAACGCAATGGGCAAGGGATAAATCAGACTTGCACAGAGTGACACGTATTGATATTTCCTAAATGGATGTGCTGTTTCAACCAATTTATAAAATTAATAAGCCAGCAATGGCTCATCCACAATTGCTTGTTTTTTCGTGAGAAAATGTTAGATGCTTTCGAAGCATCAACCACCCACTGCAATTATTTGGTCTATTTCCGCATGCATTTCCCCACTGTAATTATTCCGTCTTCAATCTTCTTCGCTTCGAGTCCTAGGTGTTTTTCACGACCAAAAATCCAATCTTGGAGGTTGTTACTTGCATCTAATAATTAAGAAATTATTAAATAAAAACTATACATGATAAACCAAATCTAAATCGGAAAAGTTGATGAGATTCTTATGAAGTCCATTGTCTTTAATGGTTCAAATTCAATTTAGTTTATGCACTAAGTTCACTCAATAATTTTTCTAAATAGATAACGGTGCCACTACTTCTTAACTGTCCTTTTGACAATTCAATGGAAATATTACCACTTATCTAAACTCAATCTGCTAAATCTCCTCTATTGAAAGGATGAGAAAGGTGCCAAAAAAAGTCCTAAACCTTTTGTCTTTGTGTCAATTTAATCATAAACATTTTTTTGGTGCCAATTTAGTCCTAAACCTTCTTATGTTGTGCCAATTCAGTCTCTTCCGATCAATTTTGGTTAGATTTTGCTGACTAGACACCATCTGGCTGACGTGGCCTCATCGGCGCTGACGTGGACAACTTTTAATAATATTTAATATTTTTGAATTTTTTTTATTATTTTTTCTTTTTTTTATTTTTTTCTTCCCTCTTCTTCCTCTAGCTGGTTGCCGGGCGACGGTCGACAAGGTTGAGGTCAACCTCGTCGACCACCTCACCTGCCCTGCACGAGGCTGCCCTCGAGGCCTGGGCGGTGAGGCTCGCCCTCGCCAAATTTGGCGAGGGTCGAGCCTTGCACGACGGATCGCTGCCATGGGGGAAACTACGCGAAAATCTAGGGCCGGAGCTGCGCGACCGAGGACACCCCCGAGTTCCCATAAAACCCTAGAGATGACGACAACGAGCGGAAGGAGGAAATTCTAGGGTGAGATTGGGATTAGGGAACGGAGCGGGGAGGGCTGGCCTTGCGCCAAGTTGGCGGGGCTCAACCTCGCTGGCCCTCGAGGCTTGGGTGGCGATGTAACGACCCGGGTCCCACTGTGGAATATTGTCCACTTTGGACATTGAGTCTTTACGGTTTTAAAACGCTTCACACAGATTAGAGGGACTCCAAGCCTTTATAAACTAGTCCAGGACTCCCCCCCTAAGCAATGTGGGATGGGAGACATGCCCTTAGTCTCACCCATGTATTACCAAGGCGATCTCAGTCCATCCCTCCGTACTGCCCCGAGTCTGGGTCATCACATTATCCCCTCCTTAAGGCATAACGCACTCGTTGTGGCCCCACATGCGGTCAGGAGTCGACTTTGATACCACTTATAATGACCCGAGTCCCACTGTATAATATTGTCCGCTTTGGATACTAAGTCCTCACGGCTTTAAAACGCGTCACACAAATTAGAGGAATCACAAGCCTTTATAAACCAGCCCAGGACTCTCCCCTAAGCGATGTGGAACGGGAAACATGCCCTTAGCCTCACCCGCGTGCTACCAAGGCGATCTTAGTCCATCCCTCCATATTGCTCCGGGTCTGGGTTGTCACAGGCGAGGCTCGCCCTTGCCGCCCAGCGCAAGGCCACCCTTGTGGCCATTGGCAAGGTGGCCGGCAAGGTCGACCTCGACCTCGTCGACCGTTGCCTCTAGCTGGTTTCCGAGGTCCGACGACCAACTGGAGGAAGAAGAGGGAAGAAGAAAAGAAAAAAAAAAGAAAAAGAAAAAAAGAGAAAGAAAAAAATTAAAAAAAGGAAAAGAAAAAAATTCAAAAATATTAAAATATTATTAAAAATTGTCTACGTCAAGGCCGATTAGGCCACGTCAGTCAACCGGCGTCTAGTCAACAAAATCCGATTAAAATTGGCCGGAAAGAACTAAATTGACACAACGTAAAAATATTTAGGAGTAAATCAGTACCAAAAAAAGGTTTAGGACTTTTTTGGCACTTTTCTCCTGAAAGAATGGATATTGCATAGTATACAATCCAATCATCCTTTTTACACTGGATTCGTTAAATGAATTTATGAAATGAGAGGGATCGTCATAATGTTGCAAGTGGATAAGACTTTTAGCCATGTTCCTAATCCCTCGATCACAGTAGATGATCTTGTGGGCAAAGAATGAGTTCTAACTCGCATGATCTATTTGCAAGTGTAAGAGGACTTTACTTAGCACAGTTCCACAAAAAATAAACTTAACTTGGGGAATAAATTCTCATTATAAATTTTCAA